>OU426982.1:94943950-96143950 GCA_911387785.2 Aelia acuminata
TGGATGAACCTTGCCTTGACTGTATCAATGTTTGAAGGTACCTTTCGAATGTACCTGGTATTGACGTTAGCAATGTGTGAAGGTACTTTGTGATGGTACCTTGCATTATAGCATCGATCCTAGCTGTGACAGGACGGAGAGCGTGGATGTAGAGGAGATGCGGAGCGGGATGTAGGTGGCGGGCGGACAGGTGATGCCGGCAGCTGTACTCCACATCTGCCTCCTCGGCAAGGATTTTATACATCTATATACCTCTTCCGTACCCTCCTCTACCAAGGATATCTCCTATTTATCCTTGTATGGAAAATTAACATACTCTTCTTGAAGGAAATTCCCTTTCATCCACGATGCAGGTTGTGTATGTAGGACAATGCTGCTTCGGATTGAGCAGTATCTACCAATTGACCTCTTACGTACTCATATCCGTAGCGAATGAACATCAATTCAGAAACTGATCTTTCAACCTTGCTTTAGAAAGTATGTTACATGAAAAAAATCTCAAAGCTAGGATTAAAATACACTATCAATATTCAGCTCAACTGTTTTTATTCCGAATGGAAGAGGTGGTGGAAATGTCATCGCTGAATCGTAATTAATTGCGGCTGCAAAGCTGACCTTTGTACTCCATGCTTACTTATCTACTTTCTAGCCTCTCCGGGTCACAGCAAGAATTACAGTCTACATTTAACAGCTTCTCGGAGATCACTTGAGTATTCAGGTCAATGGGATGCAAATGTTTTCAGCTTGCAATAGCGACAAAATGTTGATGATAGTAACTAAATGACAGTGATTATTTCCAATAAATCAGAACACATCTGTTTAAAATATTATTTCATATTCAATGCTTATAATAATATTAATATTAATATAAAATATCTGGTGCGTGCGCGCAACACACTTCTTTCACTTACCAACTTCCTTAGATTAGAATTAATGCGCTTTGTTAATTGCCACTTCTCAAAGTCACACATTCTTATTTTTGTTTTTATTTGCTCTATAAAAACCACTAATTTCTTCTATTATTAAGTAAAATTGTTTGCTTGTGATAATTGGGCAATGCAAGCATAATACTCCAAGTCGTCTGATTTTATAATTCTATATGTATTTGTTGAAAATTTAATTTAGTTACCATGAAACAAATAATTTCCATTAAATGAAAAGAACGACTTTAATTATGAACAATGGTCTGTCATTAAAGGCGTATTACGCATGCGTGGGCTCAACGTGTTTTGTATGTTAACTGAATATTTTTCTTTTTTTCTCCTCTATAAGTTTACTTGATTTTATCATATCCCATATTTAGCCATTTCTTATTTTTAGACGTTAATTAGAGACAGTTAATTTCCCCATATAAACAAAAACAAAGGTACTTTAGAGTAAACAAAAAAGGCTCCTACCCCATTTAAGCCATCTCAGAACATTTTAATAATGATAAAGCTTACCTGATATTTAAAAACACCTAATTTTCATTAAACATGACGAGTTTGATGAAAATCGTTATAGCCGTTTTTGAGATAATCGAAAAAAAAGATAAACATCGGAAAAAAAGTTATGAAGTAAAGTCCTCCCTCCGGTTGATCAATTTTGATGAAATTTTGACTGTCACATCGCGAGCATATACATACACCAAATACCGAATTTAATCAAAATCGTTAAAGCAGTTTTTGAGTGAATAAAAAAAAACACGTGAAAATGAAACAAAATTTATTAAGTAAAGTCCCTCCTCAGGTCGATCAATTTTGATGAAATTTTTACAGTCATATCTTGGGCATATTAATACATCAAATACTCAGTTTAATCAAAATCGTTAGAGCCGTTTAAGAGAAAATCGAAAAAAACATAAAAAGTTATTAAATAAAGTGCCCCCTCCTTTTGACCATTTTCAAGTTCGCACGGTTTATAGTTTTTGAGCTAGTCTGTTCATACACACACACACAGGCCATTTCGCGGGACTTGGTTATTCGGACTCAGGAGACCCCAAAACGTGTATTTCCGTTGAAAACCGGAAGTCGAAATTTTTCACGACCGCAATACTTCCATTTACTATATATTTCATATAAAGGTGAGTAAAAGTAAAAATAAAATTGTCACCGTAACTCATGAAATCTTATGTTCACTTCTCCGTTAGTAAGATCTGATTCAGAGCCCAAAATTGTGCAAAAATGAAGCGATTTATCAAGTGCCCTTCCACTCACCACCACCCGAAAAAATTATTATTCTGATTTTGAAATTTAAATTGAAGCTCAAAACATCTCCGTAAAAGCAGGGTGATTAGTTTTATTCAACCTCATCTACTTTACCGTTTTTTTGAGCGGTTAGTTTCATGGCACGTACGTAATATTCTCACCATTGATACTCAGCATGGATGCAGTTATTATAATATTTTTCATTTTCATAATAAATACAGTTAACCGTTCATTATACCAAAAATGCCACAAATGTCACCTTCAATAGTTACTTACGTCACCATTATTCTTTCATTTAAAATATAATTAATATATAAGGAGCTTAGTGAGTAAACACCTTCAAAAAAAGATACTAATTGATTTGCAAATTTTCAATGAAACTTTCAAGCTGTCAACTTGGCTTCATGACGGTAACATAATTGAGGATTTTAAATTATAGGTAAATTGTTTTAATGATTGATAAACAATCCGAATATTCATACCCATTTCAAACACCTTTAAGACCTAATAGTTAAAACCGTTTTTTTTTTTATTTTGCTTAAGTAATTATTTATTTTATTTTATCTCAAATCAATGACAATTATGCATTTTTCTTTAGTTCAGTTTATTTTATTTATTGAACTGGTTTATTGGGTCTTGTAATGGACTCCAACTAATTCGGTGTATTAAAAAATAATTAATTGAAAAAATATTTTCCCAAATAATGGTACTTTCAAACCCTGTAGCGCCACTGGAGTTTATCTTAGTTAACACATGACACCGCTAGGTAGAGCTAGCATCGTTTGATTTCTTATCAGCAAAGGAAGAATACTCATCTTAAATTTAATTTCTGATATCAGTGTTGGCTTCTAAAAAATTAATCATCATTATCATATTTTAAAAAGGGAATTTATGACCAGTTTTATCAAAAATTCTATGTAAAAAAAATTCCAATCCCTCATTATTTATTTTCTTCATTTTTCCATACTTCAGTTCCATAAGAAGTCGAAATTCGATCTCTTCCCATGAACCTCATTTGGGGATTAGCTAAACTTCTTGCAAGAATCCTCCTAAACTTACATCGCTATCAGAAAGAAAATTCAGAAATTGCCAAGTATCTTAAAATAGGATGGTAAAGAAGAAAAAAGTCACAATCATCACAACAAATGGTCTGTAATACCCCGACCGTAATTTTGAGTAGGTCACAGAGAAAAGTAAATAAGGTTTAATGTAAGAACGATAAGGTTTTCTTTGGTCTTAAATATATTGAATTACGAAAAAATTACAAAAATTAAAAAAATAGTCACTTCCCGTTTAATTTTTTGATAAAGAAATAATTTTTTATTGTTTTGTTCTACTTTTCCAAAAATACATTTCTTTACATATTTTTTAACGACCTAATGATTTACTTAATACCTTTTATATAAACTATAATACAATAATGAATAATGTAATCTTTAAAGAAAATAAATTGCCTAGGTCAAAATGACCCAATATCCTCTTTGGCATCACACGTCTGTATTAAGGGTCTGTACGAGGTTAATGGTTAAATGTTGTTGGTTTGACTATAAGAGGCAGCAAAAAAGTGCAATATTAAAAAACTCAGGTTCAAAACCCCGACAGGTGCTTTGTCAATACAAAATCCACTACTGCAGGAAAATGGACTAAAAGGAAGCATAATACATCATCTTAAATATAGTGATATTGTGCATACCATAATTTGATACATTAATATAATACTAAAGTAATATATAGGGAAGACCGAGGGGAGTTGAAACATTTTCACATTTACCCGTTTCATACCCCAAATCCTATTGATAGAAATCGTATGATATTAGCACCAATCGATAGGGCATTCTTTACACTTGCAAATGGCAAACATAAAGAAATTGTAAGCGGGAAATATTGTGGTCAAAAACCGACTTAACCGTAAAAAGTCAACTTGTTTCAACTCCCCTCATACCGAGGTGAGATGAAACAGGGGTAGAGGAGAGTTGAAACATGTGATTTTTGAGAATTATTAAGGTCTGTAAAATAAAAATGATGATATAATTTAAAGATATTTATTATAATTAAACTTTTGAAGTACAAAACAAACTTTTTTATTAATATTTTATGCAGATATATCAGTTAACTAGGTACTTACAGGTCTAATACAAATAATCAACTCCTGAAGTAGTTAAAAGAACCATAACGTCCTATTGTTATCCTATTGTTGTCCTAAATGGTTTTAAATTATAAATGTTTGAAATAAAATAATTATTAAATTTTAGCCGTTTTTTAAGTATTAAAATCAGTTTTGATCAATATTTCTTCAAATATTTATGTTACAATAATCTCACAAATGTCAAAAATAAAAATATTTTAATAATAAAAAGGGTCAATCTGAAAAGCAGTAGTAGCAAACATAAAGTTCCCCACCAGTGCAAGTTTCATGAGCCCCGTTGTTGTATTCCAGACATTGTACCCATTTTTATTTGACTCCGCTATTTGAAAATGGCTCTATAACAAAAGCAAAAGGATTATTCTTCTTCTGCAGAGTAGGTGCTATTATAACCGATGTTCCCCTCTGCGGAAGTCATGCCACTCACTTGTTTTTGTCTTCGTCGGGCAAAACGAGGTGAGTTGAAACAGCCAGTTTCAAATCTCCTCGATACGAGAAAACCTCCCAATTGTTAATCAATCCACAATCAAGAAGCAACTACACAGAAATCAATTGTACCAAACATGCATAACAAATCTTTAGTTAATGAGCTTTCGAAACATATATAACTTTAGCCAAAATACTAAACCCTTATGAAAATATAAGCATCATATAAAAACGTTAAAAACCTACTTTTCACGATTTTTGTCACCTGGCACGCAGAACTCTATAACCGCGCGATTTACGCCACTGACGCGAACTGACATTTCAGCGGGTGGAGGAAAGTTATTTATAAGCGAAGTTGCCAAATCGCTAGCCATTTAAAGTTCCGAGTAATCGCTACTGTTTCAACTCACCTCTGTTTCAACTCCCCTCGGTCTCCCCTACTATTCAATCAGAATATTTGTTTTCGATATTAATCCTATAAAAACATTATACTGGACATTTTGATAACCATTAATTGCCTCTAGCTAATCTAATCTTACCTACAAACATTTAAAAAAAATAAATTGTAATTTAGTTGAAGAGTGTCTTTTAGGATGATATGTGGGAAGGATATAAGGATTTATTAACAAATTATAGTGAGCAGTAGATTTCCATTTTATTGTGGTTTGTAATCGCTTCTATATCTTTCCATGAACATGACAGACGATCTGATCTCGTGTCAGAACCAGTCACATCCAATCCTCCATTCGACAGACCTCCATGTCTGCTGATTCTGAAAAACGGTCGGATTGTACGTGACGGTCTATAATATCCTTTGACAAGCTCAAATACTGATAACGACTCCATTGGGTATAAATACTGAGGAATAAGGGAAGGACAGTTGGAACACGGGGACAGCTGGTCGATGTGGATCTGTGCAGGCCTCAGGCTCCATATTTGCCGGATCAGAGGAGATATATTGACATTAGATATAGATAGGAGAGGTAGCTACGTGCCGCAGCCGGCCCCGTCGTAATCCGGCGTGGGTACTACTGCGCCTGCGCCTTCTAATTGCTCCCTCGGTAATCAGATCTGTCACGAAAATTTCATTAATTTACATCAAGCTCTCATTAGGGATGTTTACATAGCTTCCCTTCCTGCCTCATTCGCGGGTCGTTCCGTTTCCTGGTTCTGTCAGCAACTTAAGCCAACGCTTTTCGTCTCACTTTTTATCATTACGCCAAATTTAGATAAAGATTATAAGTGTATAAAATAAATATTTATTATATAGCAATTTTGTATTTGTTCCAATAGTATTGTAGTAGCTAATATGTAACAATTTATCAAAATCGTTTTCGTTATATTGAATCTGATATTTTTTTTCCCTGTAATTTTAGCTCAAATGATGTCATAGCAATAATCAATATTCAAATTTAGGAAACCTATTCTTTTCAACTGGAAGTATTGCATGTAAATAATGAATTCTTCAGGTATAAAGAATTGAGTAAAGAACTAATTTAATGCAAAATAGGATTTGCTAACAAATCTTGAGGCCAAAAAAAAAAAAAAAAAAAAAAAAAAAAAAAAAAAAAAAAACTAATGTAATTTAAGTGCCATTTATATCTGTCTTATTAAGCTCATCAAGCAAAAGTTTCGACTTGGCTAATTCTTTGAATGAATTCAGTAGAAAGTATAGCGATGGCTGTTATATATTATTATTACTTATTAGTACTTATTATATTCTTTTGCATCTCTCACGATTTTGTTGATTGTAAGCTAAAGAGTGGAGTATGATTTATTTTTAGTGAATGTCTGATTTTACGATAGTAGAAATTATGTCTTTTTGTATGTTGTGACTCGAAACGTAACAAGGAGTTTACAACTTTTCAACGCATTTTTTGTGTTTTTTACTTTTGTTTTTCGTGTACTGGTTTTTCTGAAGTTAACCTTTTTGCACTTTTTTTTGTTCCATGTTTTTTTTCTTTCTTTTGTATATACTCCTGATTGTGACGTTTGGACATGATGAATGGAATTTATTTCAATTTTCCAGTCAATATTATATTTGGATTTACAAAAAAAACGTTGAAGATTTTAAGTAAAATAATTAAAATTAAACAGTAATTACTTTTTCTTCCAACCTATTTTTTACGAAAACCAAAATAGCCTTCTGGGAGGTGAAACTGATGAAAATGAGAAACTTTTTAATTTTATTTTTACAATCTGTTTATAAAAAATCTATATAAGTACCAATTTTTCGTATTTATATTAACGTTAGATAATACTTTATAAATACCTTAAAAGTTTATAAATACTTTAAATTAATTAATAATAAAAACCATAAGGCATATTTTTTATGTATAGAAAAACAGAGTATGTTATGTATGTGAATATGGTCAGATCCATGCGAAAATGCACGAAAATTTGAATGTTTGTACCTTATTTAATACAGTTCGCTTCATTTGTGGTGTCAGACCAACAGACCGACAATAGAGCAAATAAGCCGCAAAGGGAAGGGATCAATATATCGTAGACCCATCGTAGAATGAAGGTTGAATATATAAGATGGGGCGATAAATTATTAGGATTTTCAGTCAAAAGTTGTATATCAAACATGTATATCTTCATTGGGGATTGTAGAATCCAGAGTAATACAGAGACTCAATTGCCCTGATGTAGTTCCATTTTTATGCATCGAAAAGTATGCTCTCATTAAATAAAAAAAAACTGACGGACAATGCTGATAATTTATTATCCCTTCTTAAAGAAAACCGTTGACCATTACACACCACTTACTTTGAATATTTAAGGTAGAATATAACTCAAAAATGGCAAGTTTTGAGTTAGCCACAGTAATGCAATGTCGAAGTTGCCTGTTTTGTACATAAAATAGAGGGGTAACTTAAGCTACGGCGTTTCTTCTTGGTTCGAGGGTATTTGATGTGCACGTTTGAATTGTTTCTACTGAACAAGAACTTTAACAAAGTTAAAATTTGAATTGTACCTTTATTCCACAACGGTTCTTATGATTTAATTTTCTGTTTTTATTTATTTATTTTTTTAAAGCTACGAATTAATGATTTTTAGGCTCAACTTAAAGATTTAAAAAGTTAGCCATTTTTTTTTTTTTGCATGTTTATGTTTCATTTAAACACGGTCGGACCAATGTTTTCTGCGTGTTCATCGTTCGATCATTATGTGATTAGTGGAGTTCGTATAATAAATACTATTTTTAACTTAAATAAGTATAGCAGCGTATTGCATAATTTGTTTGTACTGTGAAAAGTTTGCATTACAATCACCGTAGTTAGAATTATACAGGAGTCAATATGTTGTTATACAGGCCTCCTCTTTGATGTTTCTTCACTGCTATATAATTATCGAGGTTAGCGGCTAGGCATGGGAAAGGGATGGGAGCGCCATTATTGCAACATGTTCTATCATAAAGGAAGTATCTTAGGGCTACCGTGTTGCGTTGAGTTGGCTTGTCAATATTCCCGTTTATTAAGAAGACAGCAACTTTAACATTTATCTGATAGAAGCCATAATGATCTAATGGTATGCTAAAATAATGTACGTTCATTTATTCTTTAATCAATTTTCTGTTCTTAAAAATGCGTTAATATTTCCTTGGTGTGTATCTTTTTAGAACATTTAGAGCCAAGAAGCCTCCGTACATTCTTTAAATGCTAAATCCCCTTCCTCACGAAGTGCCCATTTACAAAATCTTTTATCATCCTTGCCACCTCCTTTTGCAATTCCTTTCTAGTTTCCATCCGTAAAATTTTAGGTCTCACTTCTTTTAAAAATCAATAGTTTCTCCGCTTCCAACTTATTATATTCAATATTCAAATGTAATTTTTTTTTTTCGGTTTGCTTTCATTTTTAATCTCTATTCGGTTTTTTTTTTTTGTTTAACTACCCAGACGAATGCCTCTGGATCTGTTTATGTTTCGTTATTCTTAGGCGCCCTAGGTGTCTAAGAATAATAATTATGTTATTTTTTTCTTTCTTACAAATTGGACGTCAGGCTCAACTTAGACCCATATATGTATGGACATTCTCAACAAAGGTAACTTAGGTATACCATTCCGGCGCACAGAGGGCAAAATCACCAATTTAGATGGACAAAAGTCAAGTCAAAATTTTGGAATTTCTGAGTGCTTGACCTTTTTATTATTAGTTGGTAAGACGTTTAATACTAATATTTCCCGCCATACCGTTTTTACAAATAAATAGTAAATGAGTAAAATTCCTTTTTACACAAGTGCCTAATAATGTGGCTCTGGCATTATCTTTATTCCATCGTCATTTATTATGTTCAAGGTGTGTGTAGTGCGAAGTCCTTTCGCTTTTACTTAACAATGGACATTGCTGGATATTCGTTATTGAATATACATTCCAATCCACCTGTAGAGTTAATTTTGCAATTTTTAAATTTATGCCATTATTCAACAACGAAAAACTATATAACCCCCAAGTTACCCCAAGGAATTTTTTGTAGGACTTGTTTCATCAATCCTTCTAGTCTTTAAATTTTGCAAAGAATGTTTGCGATATTTTGCGTTTTGGGCGATACATAATTTTTTTCAGATAAAACACTCCGAATCACGAGGAGAAAATTTTTTGAAGAGTGGGTTACGTTTAAAAAAAAAAACCGCCAAGGCCACTTGCTGAAATTTATCCTTACTTCCGCTCATATTAATAATCAAGAAAATGTGAATATTGGGCCTCTGAAAATTATAATTTTCCTTCTTTCCGACAAAATTTCGGAAAGGTGGGACATATGTCAAAGAAAACTGGAAGATTTTTTCAATAAGTACACCAGTTGGCTTGATTCAGATGACTTGGATTTTAGTATTTCAGTTATCCAACCTACTCGTCAACGCTCAGGACGCCCTGAAAAATGTTTCGAATGTTCTAGTGAGGAAAAAAAAAAAAAAAGGAAAGTCAGCGAGTTGAACTTAGTTATGGAAGGTAGACTGTGAAAAATTGACTTTCGCTGCAGAGCACGCGCTTTTTGTTTCTGGTAAGCGTAGTGCTTCCAAAGTTATGAAAGAGGCATCTACCTCTCAACAGCCATCTTCTAGAAGAAATTCGACCTCTACCAACATTCGAGTTTTTCTCCTGAAGAAGCTTTGGCTCTCTTTGTGGACTGCAATTAACAAAGGCTTCATATTGCTTGCTAAGCGAAATAGGTATGTCACGATTTATATCCTTCCTACAACAGATTACAAAATGCCAAAAAAGCTTGTCTTCCGGAAGAAAATATTACAATTACTGAATTTAGGGATGAATTGTTATTGCAGGAATTACTTAATATAACAACTCGAAGGCTATGTGACTGAAGAGGCTCAGGAAGCCAGAAACAAAGTTTTTCGACGTTTCAGAGAACGGAATACGAGAAAAATTTCACGAATAGCGACTAATAATGATTTGTTGACTATGCTATTAGTTTCATTGGACCCTATTGTTGCTTCACTACGAAAACCTGTTGAAAAATTCGAAAACCTACCGTTAGATTCAGATGTGCTATATTTACTAAAGTGAACTACTCCGAACGAACAATTATCCTCATCAAACTTAAATCTTGAAAAACCAAATGATGACATGTCAGAGCCAGAGTTATCAGATCAATCTGGATCATCCTATGATGACACAAGTGAAGAAGATAATTAGGTGTTTAATATTAATATTTTTTTAAATATTTATCGACCTGTGCCTAATTACGTTTATTAATTATTATAAAATACGCCTATTAGCAGGTTTACGGCACTGTGAGCCAATAATTAGATCTGTTTTATTATTTTCTCCATATTCTGGGACATCAAACGTTGAACGTAGCAAAGTTTTAGATTTTAGCAAATAAATTTGAGTTTTGATCACTGTGTGCTCGCTCGCCAATCCTGTCAAAAAATTAACTGGATTTTTTTTCTCCGTAATCTGGGACCCCAAAGGTTAAATATCGACACGTTTTAGAATTTTGTCCACCTAAATCGGTCATATTTTTCACTGTGCGGCGATTAAATTATTACTATTAATTTTATGGCATTTTTCATATTCTTTTATTACTTTCAAAACAATATTATTTTTTGGCGTTCCCATATTATGAACTAAATGAATTTCTATCTTCAAGTTCTTGACGGATCCTACAGAACACATTATTAAACTATTCCGGATCATTTAGCACAATCAATGGTTTGTCCAATCTATTGACGAATATTAGCCTTGGAAATGTGATTAAATATATAGGAAAGAAGCCTTTCTCACATACATCCCTTAAGTCCCAATAGTTCCCAAGACTGGGCGTAAATATGGGTACAAAAATTTTGCTTTATTAACTTCTCTTAATGAATACGTTTCAATGCGCCTATTTAGTTTTATCAGCCCATTTAATACATTACCTGCATTCTCCCTTCCTGACCAGAGAGCTCAGATTAAAACTTACCAACCATAAGAATTTGAAATCCTAATTTAAAATAAAATGGAAAATGAAGAAGGAGGTTTGAGATTGGCCAGATTGGAATAGCCTTCATGACGTGAGCTACGGAGGAGGCATCGAGTTAGCGAAAGCTCTCGGCTCAGGGTACGATTGGATAGAAATGGACGGAACAGATTCGAGTCACGTAGGCGCGGATCGCTTAATTTCTTCTTTTGGTTCCGCGCTTCTAAACTGCTTGAATTGGTCTCACCGAGCTTTGGATCTGTTGGTTTTGTTTTATTACCTTAGGCCCTTGAGCAGTTCTCTTGTTGTGAGGGAAGCCAACGTTGGCAACGATCCTCGAGCGTTATATGCTCTATCCTCATTTATTCTCAACAAACCCGCCAGGACATGTCATCTTTTCACGCCATATTCGAACACACTGTATTCTTTTCTGTCTATGCCTATGACTACGAACTCTCATAATGACCATTTAGAAGTTATTTGTTGTGTACAAGGTTCCGGATAGATTGAGTCGAGCTACATGTTCCGCCCATCTCCTGCTTTCATATTAGTAATTTAGTAACTCTTCAGTTTTCTTCCAAGGACAATTTCTCTTAAATATTTTATTAGTTCTGTTGATCGCTGCTAAGTGTTCAATCCCCACAGCTGTATATCAAAACTGGCTAGGTCACGACATTATTCACCCTTAAGGGAATTTCAGTACCTTTGCTAGAAATAAGAAGAAAGACTTTTTTCTGACCGTTGATAATTTGTCATTATTATCTACAACTCTCAGAATGGTTTTGTTTCTACGAAGGTCCAGTTGTCGAGCAAGGATTACTCGGCTCACAATAATAATTCTAGTTTTATCCTCATTTAATTGTAGGATTTTTTCTGCTTTTGTTATCAGTGACTTAGGGAATTGATTAATCAAGGTCAAGAAAGTTTGGTTTTATTGCATAATTCAATAAGATGCAATCGTTCTAAAATTGTTCCCTAAATTATCATGGGGTGTTAGGAAAATAAAAGCAAAGCAATAAGTAGTAGTTTGTTTTTTTCCGGTAAGGTATTTGGAAAATCTTGCTATTCAGTTATGGACGGATGGTCCTACTGGATTCAGAGCCTTTCCCAAAACTGAAAGTGGTGCGGACGTAACTATCAGCACCTCTGCCCCGAGATTAGACAATAGAGCTAGACAATAGATACGGGCAATTTAACATGAGGCGCTCTGATGGGATATGCTGAGTTTTTTCTCACAAGGGGCGTATTGTTGAGCCTGTTTCATACCAAGGACTCCACTAACTGGCCATAATTACTTCCATAAGTCACTCCTCTCTACCCACTCTTATGATTTTTCCTTCTATTTTTTTTCCCGCGGTACTTTTTCCATTTAGGGACATAATAGTTTCCTCTCCGCTGCAATCACAGGTTTTTGTCGCAAATGACTTAGTTCATTCTGTATGACCCGTCCTTGCGTCCAAGCTATTGTCTCATAATAAATCTGTAAATTTAAGAAAGAAATTAATAAAATACCGTTTCCTGGCTTTTGAATTTGTTTGTTTAACATCACTTTATGCCTGTAAGGCTAATAGGACGATGCTACAGTTGGAGACCTAAATTTTGCCAGGTATAATTAGGATAGGGATCTTTAACGAGTATCTGACATCGTACAGGCTCGCGAACTCTATTTTAGGTCCTATCCGGGTGGCGGCATAGGCAAGGAGCCTGGTTTGATTAACGAGTGAAAATGTTAAAGAACGTTTTATGTTAAAAAAAAAAAAAATGCCCTTTGCTCTCTTTATCATAATTAGTAACAATGCTATGCAGCGCAAACTGTCTGGGTACATTATTATTCGCAATTTTCCTACATTTGATTGGTAACACCAAAATTCATGAGTGTTAAATTCACATATACATCATATAGTGGTTCCTATAGTTTTTGCGTGGCATTCGGACAATTTTTTTTTTTTTTTGTTCCACCTTTTAAAGTTATATGTGCATTCCTTTTCCAAACTACCACTTGATAAGGATTTCAAAACAGTTTTGTCACTATTATAAAGCTTCTATAAGTGCAAAACAGTCTCTTATTATATGAGTAGGTACATTAAACTGAGGATTAGTCAATGAAGAAGGCCCTTTGCAAAAAGGCCGTGATGTTATATTTTGCCGGATTGTTATCAGCAATCTGAAAGGAAGTGCGGTCATGCCTTAGTGGTCTAACGCGAATAAGGCATTTACGCTGGTAATCTTAATTTCGGAATCAGTGAGTATCATAACATGAATTCGTAATTAAATGGCGTCGAGCGTCGAGGCCTGTTCAAAGTGTTTTTAGTCTGAATGAGATATGTATTATAGCCTTCATTGATTTTTTTTAGCAAATACGGTTATTGTGAGATAACTCATAAGTATTCAAAATTAGTATAAAGTATTCAAGTGATGTCCAAATTTTCTTATAGGTATATGATGGAAAAAGTGAACAAACTTACCACCATTTTATATATACTTGTTGACTAACCAGGACACAACCTAACAACAAACTAGACACAAACTGATCTCTGCAAAACTCTTGAACGGTGACAGATAGTCTCCTTCAAAGAACGATTTAATAGAGAAATAGTTTCCAGAATTAGATACATTTGTGGACCGGATAGACTCTCCGAACTATAACATCCCCAAGCATACATCTACGTACACCTATGTACGTTTGCATGTACATGTACGTACGTAAATTGTACGTGAGTGCGTGTAAATTGTACGTAAAGTGTACGGAGCGACTCATCCAGGATTACTATCAGGGAGAGCTCTTAAATAATTTTATTAGAAGTTATCCCACTATAGCTGCCAAGTACAAAATGTACAATTTTTAAGATGTAAAATATTTAAAATTTAAGTTGGGGGAGGGGTTTTCAGTCAGAGTATTTTTGCGCTCATATTTATAGATGGGCGTATGCATGTTGTAGGTGTATTTTATTCAATTTCAGGCACTTATTTATGGTTTTCAGCTATCATTTAATTATTCGGCTCTAAGCTTAACACAAATAATTTATTGTTATACTCACCACAGCATTCTGATCGGTAAACTTAATTCTTTTAAACATTAAATTTTAAGATTTTTAAGTAAGGTTGACTTAAAGGAGAATTCGTAATTATTTTTATCCGTAAAACACACAAGAAAAAAAACATTGGAGTAGAATTTCAAATAGACTAAGAAGCCCGTCAATGAGTAAGTATAATTTAAAAAAAGTTCATTAAAAAAATCAAAATTCCCGAGCAGCAAAATTAAATCGAAGTATTCCAAGTGCTGAAGAAGTATTGCAAAATAAACTCGTTTAACATTCTTCGTTTCTTTCGGATGAAACACTTCTTCAGCTGTCTTCATTGCGCACCTTAACAACTCGTGGGCTTCGTCACCGCAATGGAAATATACTCAAGTTTTTCTTAACTGCTCTGGATTCCTTGAACACCTCTTCAAGGGGTGGATAAAACAATGGAAGCTTTATAGTTAATTTATTATTTCATAAGAAGTTACTTCTTGGTATAGAAGGCCATATTATCTATTCTTATGTATTCTACAGTTCTTGGCAATTCTCTAAGGAACAGTTACCTAACGAAATAACAGGAGCACATGCTGTTCCAATCCGCTACATACAATGACTATAACAGTTTCATCTTCAACCACAAAAACTTCATTAGTTGAAAAATATTCTAATAGAGTCACAGAAACCATTTCTCACGGGAGGGTTTCGCTTATGCTTTCTCATGCGAATTGTATCGAAACGGCTAATGCTGATGAATTATTCTGTTTGTCGAAACCAGGTGAGAGCTATGGGGTCCTAATCCTGACATAAATATGATGAAGCGTACTCCGAAGTTCGAAACGTCGGGTATAGGAGTTCACCCCTACCGGTTAGCTGGGGCTATAAGCCTTTTGTATCCAGTCCTTTTATAGAAGGAGGAGCATCGTTTTTTGCCAGGACGAAGAACTGTTCGTTGCGAATATTTTCCACATCAGAACTAGTAATTAGTTGCCAAAGCTTATGGAAATCATTAACAAGAGGCTGTTTTGATATTTAAAATAATCTGAACAGTCCGAGTAGAATGGATTTAAAATTTTGAATATTTTTTTTTTTTTAGGGGTAATGAATAATGAATTCATTTATTAATTTTATCCATAGTTATACACCGAAGGTTTATGTGCTTATCTCAATTTAATGTAACTTTATAACTTCTAAATTTAATTGAACCCATAAAACCACTAAATTATTGTATATAATCATATTTCTATAAGATAGGATCAATAATTAGTCAACAGATTACGTTGAAATTCGATTTTCAACTAAATGGAGGTGCGCACTTTGTAATTCATGTAGTACTATGAAATAGTGATTTTTTTTAACTATGTACTTTAACAGCTAATAATAATAATAATAATAATCTGATACATAAAAATGCAAACGTTCGTTACCTCAACACTCGAAAAGTAGAGGATGGATAAATCCGAAATTATTACATAACATTACTTCTAAGAATAGCGGCGGTATATATATTTTATGTTAATACATCCAATGGGAAAAATGTTATAAGGAATAGACAAATATTTTCTTCGTGTTTTGTCTATTACTTTTGAACAAAACCTTAGTTGTCTTTATTCGCTACAAAATGAAAAATAAATCACGGAAATAATATAATTCAGCCTATAATATTATTGATCATATGTTTTTCTCTTCTTATACCCCAATGAAAAAAAAAATAAATAAATAAAATACGACTGCTCTAAGGAATACACAAAGTTCTTTCCAGTTCAGTAGAGAAGTTTAACTTTATATGTAAAATTTAAAAAAATTGAGTTAAAATTCTTTTTACACCATAATCTGGAGAAGGTTGTAATGTGTAATTATGTTTTAGGATAAATTTTGCAGGAATACACTTATTTGTTCCGTAAAAGTTAATATCAGAGTAAGCAAGGTTTTTCTAGAAAAGAATAAAAATTAACCTTTGCAGATTTCTTGGTTGAATATGAGGAATGATTGAATATTTCAAATTTTCTGTAAATGTGCTTATGTTATAAGTCGGTACGTTTCTAACGTGACAACATACTTCATCATATCTATATATTTCTGAATAGAAATCTATGCCAATGTTAATTAATTGAAACTAAATTATTTCATTGCATCGAAAGACAAAGGGAATACACGAAGCGTCTTTTATAATTGATGGTTATAAGAAAGTCAACTACATTAATGCCATTATATTTCAAAGCTATATATAGACCTGAAGTGGATTAAAGTTAACGAACGCAACGCATAACCTTTGCGTGTTCTACATGCTTAATTTAAAGTAGGAAGCAAGTACAGGCCAAGTCATCCGAAGGGATGGCAAATATTTATTGTTTATCGGTACATAACTATTTAAGCCGTGTGTGAGTGATCGGTTCGAAGTAATACTCAATTTCAAATTGCAAACGAAATATTCTTTATTTAATTCCCTTTCCCACCAGTAAAGCCTTACTTAACAGAATTATTTGAATTTAGAGGCGGAAGAATATAGAGAAAAGTTTATTTTGTATCTTACAGTAAACAAAAAAAAAAAAAAGATATATTACCATTGTTAATTTCATTTATTCACAGAAAAAGTTTTCATTATGATTTTCAGAAATTTATTTCTGAACGAAAAAATAAAATTGATAATAGCAATAAAATGGGACATTTACTAACAATATTGACGTTCACAAGCATAATGAAAAAATTAAACATATTAATCCAATAACTTTAAGCGTGGATAAACTAAATTTTGAGTTTTCTCAATTAAAAGCTAAATAAGACCATTTAATAGAAACGAGTGGCAGAGTTATCTAATCCGGAAATGTTTGGTTGATGTCATGAGAATCGGCGATCACCCCGAAACGTCGACGAGAGAACTTGGATAATAAAAAGAGAAAAGGGTTGTATATTAACGAAGAAAACGTATTAAATTAATATTAATTTTTTTTCATCAGATGATTGATTTCCAAGTTTTTTATAATTATTAAAATTCTTATTTAGTAAAATTAAGGATTCAGCGGGAAAATGGACGAAATTAGTTTACACCTTCTAGATTTCAACAATAGATTTTGACACTATTTCTACTTGTAGAAATAGATATGATACTATTTATAGATTTTAACACTAATGATCTCATTATCTCCAAAATATATATTCAAACATATTCACCCATCCTAGCCCGGGTTCTTTGAAACCCGCATGGAATACATCTCATCTAAACAATAACAGACCATTAATAAAAATGATTCGAAAATTTATAGTAACAGATAAAATATTATGACGAAAAATGATTGCCTGACTAGAAAATCCTTAAATACTCTAATATACGGCTGTTGGTATCAATCTATTATAAAACTCATCGAACGATTACGGTTTTTTCTAAAGCGAACATCCGATGTTAGTATATAGAATGATTGTCTATGCAACTATTAATTACAGGCGTAGATTCCTAATTTCTTAACTTCATTAAAAATGCATAATTATACATCCCGAAATTCCCTTTCATCCATGATTATAATAAAAGATATATGAATAACAGATTTCCGAAAGAAACTTTTATTATACTTTACGATCATATATTTTTGGAGTAATCTTTTCTTATTTAATCAGAAAAGCGACCCTTGACAGAACGTTAAACGAGACGACTACTTTTCGGTTCAGATTTGGATCATGAATTAATTACATTTTTTTTTTAAACCTATGTCAAGAATCACCAAACTATCAAGAACAAAACCACCCTGTATATTTCCACCATCGATAAAAAAATCTGGTGCGATGCGCGCAACACACAACTTTTACTTATCAACTTACTTTAATTAGAAATAAACGTGTTTTGTTAAATGCCATTTCTCAAAGTCACACAATGTTCCACATTCATTTACTTATTTTGGTTTTGGTTTGCTCTTTAAAGAACACTTAAATAGAAGTTTTTACTTGTTACAATACGGCAATACATGCATAATACTCCATGTCGTCTGATTTTATAATTCTCTATGTAGTTGAAAACTTCATATAGTTACAATGAAACAAATAATTTCCATTAAATAAACAGAACATCTTTAATTATAAAGCATTGATCTATCATTAAAGGCGTACCGCGCATGCGTGAGCTCAACGTGTTTTTTGAGTTGACGGAATATTTCTTTTGTTCTCCTGTATATGTTTGCTTGAGTTTTTTTATATTTCCTATTCTTAGGCGAATCGAGAGACAGATAATTTCTTCATATAAACAAAAACAAAGGTACTTTGTGGGAAAACGAAAAAAGCCCCTTCTCCATTTAAGCCCCCTCAGAACAATTTAATAATGATAAAGCTTACCTGATATTAAAGAATACTTGATTCTCATTAAACGTGAGGAGTTTAATCAACATTGTTAAAGCTATTTCTGAGAAAATCGAAAAAACGTAAAAATGGGAAAAATAGTTATGAAATAAAGTTCCCCCTCCGGTTGATAAGTTTTGATGAAAGTTTGGCTGTCACATCTTTGGCATAAACACACATCAAATACCCAGTTTTATCGAAATCGTTACAGCCGTTTTTGAGAAAATCGAAAAAATGTAAAAAGTTATTAAAAAAGTACCCCCCTTCATTTGACCAATTTTGATGAAAGTTTTGCTGTCACATCACGGGAATATACATATACCAAGTACCCACATGGTTTATAGTTCTTGAGCTAGTGTGTTAACACACACACAGACCATTTCGCGGGACTTGGCTATTTGTACTCAGGGGACCTCAAAACGTGTATTTCCGTTGAAAACCGGAAGTCGAAATTTTTCACTTTCGCAATACTTGCCCTCAGTATTTATTTCATATATAGGTAAGTGAAAGTAAAAAGGTTTTTACTAATCCGTGAAGGCCAATCCTTCAAATTCCAAGGAATTCCTAATAATTACTTAAATTCTTTCTTCCATAATAATTGCTTTCATTATTTATACACAATAGGCACCTCATAATCTTATATAGACCCCTCTATGAATACCTGATAAGGTTTTAATAGTCTCACTTATTCATAATGATATCCCACCTGCCTCGTTTTTTATTGGTCTATTATTAAAGTTATCAATTGAAGTGTACTTAACGAAAGGAAAAAGGTGGGACTCGATGATGGAAATTAAATAAAAGAAGAACTTAATTGTCTGGATGAGGTCCAAATAATCGTGACCATAAGAGAGTCATAAAAAAAAAAAAAAAGTAAATTGAATATTCTCTGAAGGAATTTATTGTTTCATTGAGGGCTTAATTTGAAATAAATGATGGTATTAGTTGGTTTAATGAAGTTTGCATTTGGCTTATTCGATTCGGATCATTATAATTCGCAATAAAAAATGTCATGAAGTAATATGTTAACTTATGTCCATAATCGTCCGACTGGGATATAAAGGAAAGTAGTACTTGAAATACTAGTTGATAGAAGAAAGAAGTACGATATTTACTGTATTTGTAAGAAGTATTTCCTTTTAAATTTTCTTTATTAGAAGTATTTAAAGGTTTCACAGAAGCAAGAAGTACTTTCTCCTTATCTTAGTTTGACAAATGGATGAAAAGTGATTTTATAGTTTCATTAATACTTAACGAAAACTTACTTAAGTTTAAAGAAAGTCACGCCGGTTAGTTCTGAAGAGGTTAAAGAAGGAAAGGACTATGGGTTTTCAAAAGGTTTTGGCCATGGAAAGTACTTGTTGAATGTCGCTTTGAGATCACAAGTCCCACACATCTTAATATCCTTTGCAAATCTTACCTCCACAATTTTTTTTTATCGTTGAAAAAAATATACCATTCCTGCATCTTCTTTACTTCCTTATAAGAAATATTGACTATTCCTTTTAGAAATTCTGAAAATAATCCGAGATAATAATCCTTAACAATTTACTCCCCCCCCCCCCCCCCCACCCCTTTCATCTTTACCATCGTCAACAAATACCGCTAAAGATGAATTCAATGAATTATTTTTCCTAACTGGTTTTCAATACTTGATAGAACTAATACTTGATATCTTAAGATAATATTCTTTTTAACAGCATCCTCTCCATATTATAGAGAAACAGAGTAGTTTTTAATTTTTTACTGAAATTCTGCATATTTCAAGTCTATTTTAAGTAATTCATGGGACAGAAGTATTAGCTCATAATGATGACAGATAATTTATCATAATAATTTATTTTAAAAAAATGAATATGCAGTAAAATGCACTTTGCATGTTACTAGATAAATAATACAAGTACGCAATATAATTAAGATTTAAAATCTCTTTAATTTGAACTACATTAGGTTATTACAGAGAGACAATATATTATCAGTAATAACAAAGAATTAATCATAGTTTTTGATATTATATCAAAATAGATATAGATATAGATAATCTTGAAAAAATGTTTAAAATTCTGCCGTATAGAACAGAAGGAGCCTACGACCTAGACAGACTGTTCCAAAACAGTTTAGCAATCCCACACGCAAAGTTTTTTCCGCCTGTTTCATCCTTTCAAAATTGCGACTGTTAGGGGCATCTTGAAATTGGAAAGTTTAGCAGCAGTTTTTGCACGGTTATGAATTATCCTAAATCATGAGAGGATCTTGAAATATTTCCTTGCCTGGGTAATGTGGGTGGCTCGCTACGTTTCGGCCTATGTTTAAAAATACCGTTAATGCTCAGTCAGTTGATGAAAAATTTAAATCGAAAAGTGAATGTTTAATCTATTTATTTTTGTTTAATTCCTTTAAGCTGATAATTTTTGTTTAAATCAAGATAAGGAGAAGAAACCAAGAATGGAAATTTAATTGTATGCCAAGTAGTAGGATTATTTTTGAACGATTTGTCTTTCTAAATCATTAATAGAGGCATTGACAAGGATAAGTAGTAAGTCAAGAAAACCCATTTTTAATTGATATTTTTACATTTTGATTTTGAACTGCTGAAAATATGTTTATTCATAAAAAGCATGTTCCGGTGTTCATAGCAACTAAACAACTTTAAACACTGACTTACGAGTACTACTCTTCCCATGCTATTGGCACGACTTCATATTACTTTTTCCTATGAAAATCTCAAAATCGTTTTTTTTTTACTGACTACTTTTTCTATATCAGTGCCTCAATTAATTTTTTTAGGCAGTTAATGTAACTTCGTTTTCATTTTAATAATTAGGTACAAGAAATAAAGAAGCAAGAAATATTATCTTAGTCTGATAAATAAACGAAAAGTGATTTAATTATTTCATTAATATTTAAATTAGGGGGATATTCGAAATAAATTAACTGAACTGCTAATTCATGTTTTTGTTTCGGACCTTATAATTTTTTTCCAAATTCAAATATTGAAAACGAGGGAGGTGGAATGCACGTTGTAGGACCACAAAAAACCTCACTTTTACAATACACTCAAAATTTCAGCACTTCAACTAAATTCGAAGGTGCCATAGAGATTTTCTGAAAAAATTAAGAATAACCGCTTTGTCGTGCCTCAATTTCGACTACAAGTTACCCCTTTTCAATGGTAACATCATGCCTAGGAAACAAGCCAACAACCTGAGTTTCCGCTCATTTACTACTAAGTGCTCTGATTTAAGTACCTAAATCGTAAGTGGAATATTATAGACACCAACGAAACCCAAAAAAATTGTTAAAAGAACCACAAAAAGCGTTAGGAGGCGGATGTAAAATATAAACTCTCCGACTCCCTCCGATGCAGTTAATAGAGTCAGGAATCGGAAAATAGTTATTCAGTCAAATAACACCTAGAACCAAAAAGGTTCTGAATTTCGTTTTTTTACTAATTTATTTTAATTTTAAATAATACATTATTAATTTCTATACATATGATATGCAAACGTATTGTATGCAATAGGAAAATAAGGTTGTATTAAATATAATTTTAATGATATTAGAATGTTTTTGGTTTAATTATTTATTTGGATCTATAGTAAACTAATATAAATAATTATTCTGGTATTTAATTTTGTTTTTGGAAAAATAGAGGGGGGGCAAGATAAATCGTGGTATGCTTTGAAATTGTAACACTGGCCCATGCCAGGCAAGTGGACTCTGCTCTACGTAGCAATGAGACTTGAGAAAATAATTGAAAATCAGCTGAATGAACATTTATTTATAAACGAGCATGTTTACATAAAATAACATTTTAAAATATTATTTATCTGATACAGTTTTTGCGAATAATAGATAAAACGACGTTCGACATTTCTTCAATAATAGCCAGAAATACTTTCTAAATAATTTCAGATATCTCCTCTTATTCATATTCCTTTTCCAGCTTCCAAATTGAGGGGAGAAAAGAAAAAAAAAAAAAAGAATGACACCAAATTGCCAATAAACGGTTGCAATTCTTCCAAAGCTAAACGGTAGTAAATAGTGGAGTGGCCATTGTGGTTCGTGGAGCTCGCCAAATTAGGAGATATTTTATTAAAAAGACAGGCAGGAGATGCAGGCACGGAAGATATCATTAGAGCGATTGCCAGGTAGCCACCGGTAATGACGTAATGGCTCGTCCAGGCGCCGCCGGTAGCCAGCGATAGTGCTCTTAGCGGTGGAGGATGTACGACACATGTTTGAGGTTCGAGAAGTCAGGGAGGATGTGGTCTCTGCCAATTTGCAAATTGAATCGAACACTTGACTTAAGTCGAAGCTTACTAAATCAAGCGACATCCAGAAACATAGGAGTGTGAACGAAAGAGAAACCGAAAAGGTATACTAGTCCTCATCAAGGTATCTTATCAAAACTATTGACCTATATCCTTCCCATCCCCAAATATTTATTTATTAGGCAGCACATCTATTTATATACAAACTCGAATAAGACTATAAATATACATTCAATTATATTTCATTTACAATTTGGTGTCCCATCACCAAATTAAGTCTTGGATGTTGTGATCCAAGATTCCTAGAATGCTCGTATAACTGTCCGTCATGCCATAGAAGTAATATAATATAGTCATAATAACAGTCTTGGGATCTGTATCAGAATAGAAACAAATCATTAGTCTCAAGCGAAGTATATTTGACCCTAAAAATATAACGAAAGATATAACATTTCAGAAATCATATGATTGTTTTGAATACAATCTATACAACTAAAGATGAGATTCTGTTGTTTTTTTTTTTTTGTTTTTTTTTGTATGTTCTTTAAAGAAATCCATACCGTTTGTCCTAAATTCTCCAAATTTCGCTTAGTGGTTCTTTCATACCAGGTTCGTTCACACCAGCGTGTTTCGTTCGTTCATACCAGCGAACACCCGTCCTTATTAAAATTCCACCACTTCAGCTAATCTCTGGGTATATTCTTTATTGTTATAAAAATCGTTATGATCTCGCTTTACATTAGATTTTTACGAAATCAACCGTTGGAGTCGAAAAAATATCATTTCTGTTCTAACGAAATTTTCTTAACTCACGGCTTTTCTCATTGTTTTCCAAGTTCCATGGGTGAAACCGGGATATACAGCTAGTTATAAATGAATTAAAAATAAAATTATAGTTGTTTATTATGTTCAATAAATAAACAAAATCTAAGGGTGAGTCTAAACTTTTGGTACTGTAACTGTTCCCACATAAGATCACTATCTGGATCTACAAGAAATAGATTCCGATTCATACTTACTACACCAGAAAAACTGATTGTCTAAAACCATTATCTAGCCTATTTGGACAAACGAAATTGAGCTTCGAAGCTACATAAATTCATCCTGATCCCATATCTTCGACTAAGTTATGGCCGACAGTGTTAAATAGCCTTATTAATTTCTTTTCAATATCCAATATCACTCCGACACATATTGCTACTTAGAATACATTTTTCATGATTTGATAAATCTATGTTCATTCGATAGGTCTGAATAAAAAATGTATTTTGGACATGAAGGGTTTCTCAAACGACTGACGTAATTAACATTAATTACGTAGTACTATATATAATATAATAGGGTATAATAGTACTATCAGGACTAATAGCTAATTATTATTCGAAGTATTTTAACTGATCTGAGCGTAACTCTTTCAACCACGATATATGAGTTTACTTGACATACAATACATACCTGAGTGAAGAAACTACCCGATATATATTTTCCGGAACGCGAGGATTTCCAACAGCGACGTAACTAAGGAAAAGTGTTCTCAACGGATGAGTGATAACGAGCAATCCCAAATATGTTAGTTAGGCAAATATATGATGTAACGATCGGACCTAGTGCTAACAAAATTACTTTCATTTTCCATGATTGACTATGTCAAGTTTATTTATCAATTTTTATTTTATTTTTTTGAATTTGTAATTTTTAATTTAAACTTGATGACGAATTAAGGTCGAGGTTAAAAAAATAAGTAAATGTATACCCATGTCAATTACAAAAAAAATGTGGTTCAACTTAAGTTTTTTCATTAATATACTATAAGCTCCCTTCTCAACTTATTGGGTAGTACAGTCAGTTGTCCAATAAATGGATCGCGTGAACAAAATTCAATCGGTTTTTTCGAAAGGGTTCAATAAAAAAAAAATGACGCTTTTTGGAAAACTAAACAAATTTTATTTTAAAATTCCATCACCTACTCATTTTCAACTGAAATAAATGTACCTGTAATATACCTTCATTACAGTTTTTAACGTTTAGAGGAGGCTGCAAAGATGTCCTTTCAACAGATATTGATAGGTCTATGCACGATAATTACTAAAAAGCATAAAAAAGTTGGATTCTCATAGAATATCCATACGCCCTTCAAAAAAATAATAAAAAACGATTCAATGGTATTCAGTGATAATACTTTAAGTATTAAAATCTATTAAAGGAAGTAAACTTCAATATCATTTCATTCATTTCAAAAGCAACAGCTTTATATGAATTGGGCAAAGCTGATATTCAAATGGTTAGATGTGCGATGTAAGCTCTGGCCTTATAATTTCCTTTCTAGGTCTCATAGTTTGAAAAAAGATATGAAGTGCGGCTTCTGTTCCATGGCTGGGCCAAGATTTCATGATCATGGAATAACGAGAACTGCCGAGTGTTGACAACGTCTTCATGAGGGAACGACTTTAGCGAACGTCAATTCACATGTAGCGTTTGACTTCCTCTCGCTTCACTCCGTCTCCGGAATCACCCATCTACTGTAGAACCACTCGGACATTTTCGGGATTCCGTCAAGGGGAATGATTTTGATATCTTGGTCAATTCAAAACGATAATCCGCACTGCTGCTGTGGTACCAACCAATTGCAATGCTGCAAAAAAAGATACTGCAAAGATTTAAACTTATTGCCTTGAAAAGTAACCAAAGCAGACTTAGCAACTTACTCTCTGTGACCGTATATGAGAACTTAATCCAGGAAGTAAGCCTACTTTATCAATTCGATTTCAAAGCGAGCACACTGGGATGAAGCAGGCCGGGTGCAGCCATCCCCTAGCAGCGGTATTAAAAATCCTGAATAAAACAGCCCTCCTGATCCTCTTAGGGGTAAATCCTTTTTCACGGCTCCGCTCACACTAAGCCCCGCCGCTGTCTCTATTACCTAGCTCCCATTCACCCTCTACCTCTAGGCCCAGGACCACCCCGTCCAAGGAGTCAAGTATCCTGCATCTTCTCTCTCGTAATCCTGACATTTCCAGACAGCCAACGGCGTGGATCAACGCATAAAAACTCTTTTCCCTTTCATTATGTACCTTCGGTGGCTTCAGATCTTCGACGCCATCGCTAGAGAGTCTGTTTACTAGTCGTAACAAAAAAAACATTAAGCTTTTGAAGGATTCTATTTCATCAAAATGGCGAGGAGAAAAGAAATTAAGTAAATGTTAGATGGTTCCTATTGTTATAAAATGAATACTTAAAATGTGGACCACTAAAATTCTGAAAGTAGTGAATGAAAATAAACACAATGAAACATGCAATAATTTATTCGAAAAAGGAAATATCAAACATGGTCAAAATCATTTATAAACTGTTTTGTTAGATGCAAATAACCCCCTTAAGGTAGAAGGGAAATTAAAAAATAGATTTAAAAAAATTCAGATTATTTCATTTTATAAATATAGTGAAATTTCTTCATCCAATTATTATTCGCACATAAGTTCAGGAAGTCGTACAAATGTAAAAACTAAGAATGAATTTGTTCCTGATAATAAGAATTGGTAAGGTTTTAATTTTTTATGATATACAATCAGGATAATGTTTACTGTAAGACGTCTCATATGTAACCCTTTTCGAGCCAAGCTTTTAGGCTAAATTAGTTAAAGGCAAATGACTAGTCTCTATGAAATTTTTCAAGAGCTCACTTATCTAAACCGACAAATAGAGATGTTATTTAATCTCAACTATTCATGTTCCAAGATAACCTTATACCATTCAGTTATAATCCATCCCCTGTTTTTGAATTGTTTATGATACAAGAATGACTCAACCGGCGGAAGCGACGTGCTTCAGCTGTCACACACTAACGCTCCTACGAATAAATGTCAGAGCGAGCTGACAAGATTATTTTCCTTTATCTTGTTGCACGCAGATACCGCAGAGAGCAGAGAAACACAATAACAAGGGTGGTTTCGGCTCCTTCCCTCCCGAGGGGTTGGCGGATCCCTTGTTATTTTTACTTCGGTTTGCCAGCTTTTGAATAATGCATTTCCCACGATTTGAATAAGCTTGTACTCTCCAGAAGACAGATAGAATTGTAAGCCGGGAGATCCACTCCTGTTTTTCTAAGCTTCCAAGATCCGCAGAGTCAACGGCTCATCCTCTCCTTCATAAATATTACATCATCCTCCTATTTCCCCCTAACGATCCAACACATCACCAAGCAACTGGTTATGAAGGCTCTTATGAATGTTTCAAGAGATTTCGCTTTGTGCTGGAATCCGCAAGCGTTATGAACACCTCACTTCATTAAGGGCTGCATATGATCTGTAGCATAACCATTTCAAAAAGTTCTGAAAGCTTATCTTTATTGAAACTAAAAAAAATGATAAAGGAATTATTAGAGAAAATTGTGTCACCATATATATCTTCCATCTAGGTCTTGGGATTATGGAAATAGATTCAGTCCAGGAAAGATCTCGTTAAGTCGACTTGAGACAATTTCAAATCAAGATCAATATTAAACTATGTCGAATCACCCGTATAATGATGGTTAGCCGATTGATTCACTAGATCTGTACAGTCATTTGCTGACATATCAGAATTTTAAAGTAGAATTCTTATTTTCAGGACGCTGATATCTAATTTTGTTTTCACTGTGTTTAATATATTACTCATATTTTGAATTTACATATTATTGATTTAGAACACTTCAAAGAATTAGAACTTCTTTTTATGTATATATTTTTTTTTTACATATGAATTATTTTCTCATTATAACATAAAATATTAAATAAATTTTAAAATAATTTCGCTTAGTTCTACTCAGCTAATACACATACTAAATGCAATACTCCTGGTTATTTTCATTAATAGATTTTTTATTTGTTTACGATGTTTGCTTAAGATCGCATTTAAAAAAAAATTATAATTATCTTCATTTATTTTGGTGAAAGGTGAACTATATATTCATGAAGAGGTGAAGAGTGAAAGGCATGTGCTCTAGAAGGTTTCCGAATGGACAATTATAATCGCCACTAACTAAGTGAATTTACTTCGGAATTTTCACCAAGTTTTTAAACAAATCTGTAATAATTATATTTTTCTTAAAAGTTTCAATGAAATTAGAGTGGCAACGTCTCTTTAATGTTAAAATTACAGTAGCGAGTTACTATTTTATTGGAATTGAGTGAATTAATTAAAATAACATTGTGTTTTTTTCCCCCTCTATCAAAGTACTAAATATTCCTTATCGCATACATTTCAACGTTAAACGGCCTCATTAAAATACTTGAAATTTATATCCAGTAATAAAAAGAAAATAACAGCAACAATAGTTGTTTCCTTAACCTAGGCTAATAATACTTTCTCTGTTATAAAATATGTTTACCATCATTAATTACATGTGTGTATCTGTCATGTTGCCGCTTGAAGTATTCGTCTTTCCCATAGTAATAAGACTTCTACAAGTGCTAGCGATAAAACATGTCTTGCTAACATCTAATCAGCTTCCAATATTAATATTAATGCAATTCAATTACCATTCTAATCGTCCGATGAACGTGTTGCAGCGACATTGTCCACCCTCGAAAAATTCCAACACAATTTGTCCAGTTCTCCACCTTGCCTCCTCGCCTAGACAATTAACAATAGACATCTGGTTCGCTCCGAGCAGAGGCACATATTTTATTCATAGCATATCCAAAGTTAATTATTCATTTAGATTTCAAAAAGGTGCTAATAGGTGGCGCTGGGCCTGGAACAGTCCGTGCGCAGCTGTGTTCGGCTTTAATAAGGTGAAGGTTCGGCAGCTGCCTCCTTCGCCAAATAGCTTTCCTTCGTTAGCAAACAAGCTTTGTATCTTGAAGCACGAGATTTTTCAGGTAGCAAAGCTTACCTGCATGCTTTCTACATTCTGCAAGAGGAACTGCCGATGATACACTGCACCGTTCCATGCTCTATCGAGGCGCATCATCAGCGCATGAAACGGTGGCCTGGAAGGATGATGCAATTAACAAGCCTTGGCGCCCCTTCATTTTCCCCTCTTACGCAATTTATTGAAAATTGCTGGCTCTTATCTTAGTAAACTAGGCATCACTACTGACAGTAACCTCTGTTAACCTAACGATAAATTTTGTTCTTTTAAGTAATTTTATTACATTAATAACAATTAAAACAACAGCATTTGGTTTGTTATCCATTCTATATTTCATATTACTTACCTACTTGAGTCAAAAAAAGTTAGAAAACAATTTTTTTTTTTTCATGTTCGGAGTTTGACAAACTGTTTTTTCCCGATATTTAGAAATGTTTATTGTATTTGATAAAGCGATATTCTCATATCTTAATTAACAGATGGGGAAAATGCAGAAGAATTAGAACTTGAGCTTTCATTGAATACGACATTTGGAAACACGTGGTAGTATAAAAATTTTATTTTTTCCTTTTTAATAAAGTGAATTCCTTACTTCAGAAACTTGAGAGCTTATCATTAGATAATTAATGAAAAAATATATATTAAATTGCAAGATTTAATTCAAAGGATACCTAATATTATGAATGAAATTAATGTATGGATAGTGCAATGTAAACAGAAGACATACTGCCCCTTCCCTGGGTCCGCTAACTTGTAATGTTATATACTTAATTTATGTATATTAATCTAGTCTTAATTTGTGGGTGACCACCATTTAAATTTATTTATGACAATCATACTATGTAATTTGAATACTATATAAATATATTGTCTACCTTATTCAAGATCAGCTATTTTGAAAGCATAACGTAAAAGAAGCACAAGCTATTAAACTTTATATGTTTTGTAAGTAGTAAGTAAAACTTGTTTACACTAAAATTTCTATTTATTTAAAAAATGAAAAATTAAGGGGATTTTCAGTTCTTCAGACTAATATGTTTTTTTATACCAAACTTAAGATTAAGGAAACCAGGGTTAAAAGAACGAATTCATAAAAAAATAGACGAACCATTCTAAATCAAACAGTAGATATTCCGTGTTGTCAGTCAAAAAAACTGGATGTGTAGGATCTGAGAAATTTGACGCACTTAAGACGCCGCACAAGACTAATTATTGATAAGTGATGTTCACGCAACACCTGTCCGAAGTTGGTTAGCAATCAGCAATCTTGCGCAATCTTCTCATCGGTTCATTATGCCCTCGAGGAATCTGGCAAATATGACTTTTACCGTTTTGGCTGTAACTTACCGCTCAGACTTCTGGAGTTTTCACGTATTAACGTAACCAGATATCAGATCGACGTGCGATTTCTCATAAATCCAAAATAATAAAAAAAATATCTTATGAACTTAGTATGTTTAAAAAAAATCGATCAGAAAATTGAATAATTATTTACCAATATTGTAAATCAATCAAATTTTCTTCAAATACTGTCTCTTGTTCAATAGATTTTTTCACGGAATCATTACTTATCCTAGTCCTACCCTAACTAAAAAGAATTTATATGAAGAATGTTATAAAGAAAAATATTTACATTTAATGAGGAATTTAGTAGTTGAATGGACATGATAAATATATTTATGACTAGGACAAACCATTACAAAAATTAACATAATACTTTCAATTTTCGAGCCGAGTCCTTAAACTGACATTGGCAAACTCCAGATTTCACTGACAGATATAGTAAAGACCTTGACCTAATTTTAGAAAGGAAACGGAGAATAGTATCTTTAAAAAAAATATTTGAAAAGAATGGAAAACCTTCAAAGGAATACAAGTAGGTATACTTCATAACACTCAACTGTTTTATCTGTATCTGAGAGATGCAAGGCAATTTGGTTTATTATTAACATTGATGGTAAATTTAGATGAAGTTAGATTTTGTCCTGATCAGTACCCTCATTTTATTGAGTAAGTTACTTATCAGGTACTCCATTAGTAGCACTTTTGCATAGAAACAACAGATTTCACACAAAAATTATCTGAGAAGGTAAAGCCCCACTCGATTTATAAAGTATTTTTCTCTAATTAACTGATTATTTCTATTTATTAGCTTTGTATGAAGTCATGAAATGGCTGATAATTGTTGTAACATACATGAAGAAAAGATTTAAAAAACATGGATATATTGTACCACTTACGAGGTTTAAATATTTTTATTAGAAGGAAGCAATTCACAATGTTAGACAAACAATAAAATAAATAATTTACAAGGTTACGAAAAGTATCATCAAGTAACTATTAACTAGCAACAGTAACTAGCAACGTATTAAACAACTCTGCACTAATACCTTAGGTATGCCTGAAAATATTATGATAAATCGAACACGATTTATAGGCAACCCAAATATAAATAAAACTATTATTTCGGCAGAATTTTCTAACGAAGCTGAAATAAGAAATATTTTAAGGGCATCGAAATTATTAAAAGGATCAGGTATCACAATAGAAAGAGATCTTACTTTCACTCAAAGGCAAACAAAAAGGAAACTGCTATACTTAAGAAAATGTATAAAACAAAGTAATTCAAAAACATCGGTGGCAGTTCAAAATAATTTCTTATGGGTGAATAATCAAAAATTTTTTTGGAAAGAAGAAAAGGGTCTAATGTTTGGAAATGAAATTGCTGTAAAAAAATTAAAAGAGATCACGAATGTCGACTTATCAGAACCTATAAACAAATTGTTAGCAGAAGAAAATTCTGAAGAAAGAAGAGTTCCTGATGTTTCGTCAAAAATTGCTGCAAATCAAAATAATAATAAATGAAACAAGTCCGTCTGTCAGGTCAAAATAAGTGAGTCTTTTAGTATAAATAAGAATGTTAATTTAAAAATTTTATCTTTTAATATAGGTGGCTTGGCTAGTAAACTGATCTGTAGCTCTTTTCTTAGATTTGTTAAAAAATATGATATTATAGCGCTATTTGAAACATTCTTAGGTGAATCAGACTGTTTTAAATATCAAAAATACTTTAGTGAATTTAATTTAGTGTGGATTAGTGCAAATAAAGCTAATAAAAAGGGTAGGGCAAGTGGTGGTATTTTGTTAGGCATTAAAAATAATTTAAATGTTTTCAATGTGGCATGCAGGTTTGTAAGATATGGTAATTATGACCTGATTGAAATTGATAGTGCTCAGGAAAAATTTTTTATTATACCCGTTTATTTGAATTATTCTTTTTGGGATGAGGATTTTTCAAAATTGCTAGATTTTCTTTTGTCTTTTCGCGGAAAGTACCTATTAGTAGGTGACATGAACGTGAGGCTGGCAGAAAGACAGGTAATACCAGAACCTATTTTTCAAGAGAAATGTTTATTAAACTTTAACCGAAAATCAAAGGATAAAGTTTTGAATTCCAGAGGTATATCGTTCTTAGAGATGTGCGATGATTGTGAACTAATTATATTGAATGGGCGTACAAAGGGGGACCCCAATGGCGAATTAACATTCATCTCGGGGAGAGGTAGCTCAGTAATTGATATCTGCTGCGTAAGGGCACCTATCTTGAGATATATCAAAAATTTTGAAGTAATTCCTAAAGTTTTTACTCAGCATATGCCAATTGAAGTAGTCTTGGAGTTCGATCAAACTGGCGATTTCCAAAATACCCCACAACTCCTAAACAGATTGAGATGGTCATGGCAAGATGAATTATATTTTAAATCAAAATTGGAAAGTAAATTAAACTATATAAAAATAAATGAGATAAGGGAATCAGATTTAAAATTGGATCAATTGTTAAAAGGTATTGTGGAATGTTCATTTTACGGAAAAAAGGTAAAAAGTGGTAAAAATTTAGGTAAACAGCCTTGGTTCGATAGCGAATGTATGAAACACCGGTATAGGTCTTTTAGTTTTTTGAGGATATTTAGGAAACGGAGTAACGATTACAATAAATTTCTCTATTTGAAAGCGAATAATGAATATAAAGAAATGGTTAATAAGAAAAGAAATATTTATTATAAGACCCTTAAAGATAAATTCAAACATATTAAAGATTCAAAAGATTTGTGGGCATTAATAAATCAATTTAAGAATAGAAATTTCATTAATGAATCAAATATTACCGGTGAGCAGTTTAGGTGTTATTTTAGTTCATTGTTAAACCCTACAATTAAAGGTTCTCCAATATTGTACGCAGCGCCTTGCTGGGAAAACGTTGAACTGGATAAGAAAATTACGCTAAGCGAATTGAAAATTGCGATGGCAAAGGGGAAAAATAATAAGGCTCCGGGACTTGATTCTGTCCCCTATGAATTTTTCAAAAATTTACCAGAAATTGCCCTGGGGCTAATAGTCGATTTATTTAATAATTATTTTAATACCGGTAGAATCCCCTTGAGTTTCACCGAATCAGTCATTTATCCATTATTTAAAAAAGGGGATGAACATAACGTAGAAAATTTCAGAGGGATATCTTTCATAAATGTAATTACTAAGCTTTTTACTGGCATTCTGTTGGGACGTTTGTGGGATTGGGTGAACACTAACAGATTGCTGAACGAATTCCAAGCGGGATTTCGACCAGGCTATTCCACCGTTGACCACATTTTCAGTTTATTTAGTATTGTAAAGTTAAATTTGGAAAAACGGCGTAAGGTATATGCATTTTTTGTTGATTTTAAGGCGGCCTTTGACTGTATAGATAGGGAGGCATTGTTTTTTAAATTATCTAATTTCGGAATGTCTAATAAATTTCTAAATATCATTAAAAAACTGCATCTGAACACGAAATCGACTGTATATCATAAGGATGGCCTTACAGATTTTTTTGAAACCTCGGTCGGCTTAAGGCAGGGTTGTCTTCTGAGCCCTCTGCTGTTCGCATTGTTTTTGAACGACTTGCACGATACTCTTGAAGAAGGAATAGATATCGCTGGAGTAAATATCAGATGTCTACTATATGCAGATGACGTGGTAGTATTGGCCCCCTCTCCAGTAAAATTACAGAGAATGCTAAACAATCTAGAGGGTTACTGCAGTGTATGGAACCTGAACATAAACTTGGCGAAGTCCAAAATAATGGTCTTTCGCAATGGTGGTAGGTTGACCAGATTCGAGAGGTGGAACTTCGGAGGGGTTCATGTCGAAGTGGTCAATGAATACAAATATCTTGGTGTGATTATAACTCCGAGACTGGCTCTGGGGCGCCACTTTTCCGAGAGGGTATGCCATGCAAAATTTGGTTTGAATTCAACTTGGAGTAACTTCATTGTTAACAAAAATATACCCTACACGAGTAAACTAGAAATATATAAGTCGATATCGCGGGCAGTGGTTAGTTATGCAGGGCAGGCTTGGGGTTTCGATTCATATGATGTTTTGGAGAAGTTTAAACGTTATTTTATAAAAAAGTTATTGTTTCTCCCGCGATTCGCACCAACATATATATTGGCCCACGAAACAGGAATAGCATCCATATACTCCTACACTCTAAAAATGCATTTTGAATATATTTTGAAGGTTCTGGATATGCCGGACTGTCGATTACCTCGCATCCTCGCGAAAGAAGTAATTAATAAGAAAGTATATTGGTATCGGAAGTGGTTGGAGTTTGAGGATTGTTTCAAAATTAAACTCGACCTGTTAAATGTGGTAGACCTGCGGCGGAAGTTGGCCTCAGTCAGTCAGGGGATAGAGAAAGAAGAAAAACAAAGAAACCTAGAAAAATGCATCCATTCGCGTTTTTATATCTACGCGGGCTTATGCACAGCAGGTACTATTTCGCCGTATCTCGATGACCGTTATGATATTACAGTTATCAGGACCATCTTCCGCAGTCGAACCGAAATGTTAAATTTAAACGTAAAACCATGGGATAACGAAAGTAAAGATGACTGCCCAGTATGCCATGGAGGGGAGAAAGAAGACACGTGTCACTTCCTGGGGACCTGCCATGTTTATGGCGAACTAAGGAAAAAATATTTCGGGAGGGAGGTTTGTACACCAGATCAATTATTTACACTATTAATTGGAAGCAATTGGATAGCACTTAGCCGTTATGTCCAGCAGGCCACATTGAAAAGAGCTCAGTGGATTAGCAGGTAGGGGATCATTGGGGCAACCTTCTTATTTATTTTTATTCATATTCTTTATTATGATATTGTATTCATTATATTTATTATGATTATTATTTTGTGTTAAATTATTAATTATTTATTATGATTTTGTAAAACATTGATGTGTATTATAGTATTTATTTATAACTACAAAATCTGAAACACAGACCTCGACAGACGGAATTTTCCATTGTCTATGTGTTTTGTTAATTTCTCTATTTAATGATTTGTATTATGGATTTTAAAATAAACACGTTTTCATTCAACTAGCAACAGTAACCTTTCAACCCAAACCTGGCCATGTGAGGCATATAGGAAGTTACTCTATAGGTGTAACCAACCTATTCCAACCATGGTGGGACGGCCGAGATTTATTCCGTGGGGCCTCCACGAAATCAAACTCAAACCTCCCAGGGCGGATTCGAACATGCTCGGCTATCCCGGCCCAACAACACACTAACCACATGATTCGATCTTCAGAGCAAGACTAAGACTCCAGTCCATCGCTGCTTATATTTAGTCTGAATTAGAACGTTCTAGAAGTTTCCAGAAAAGCGTAGAAGATTCACGAACAGTCACGAACATGTACTCGGACAGTTGGTAACGGTTCCAACAAAAAGTCTAGGACTCTTTTAAATCATATGGTTTTTGTTTTACGTCAGACTATATACTTCGTATCTTAGAGAAATACCGCGAGTACCTTTATTAGTCTAAAATTTCATATACAATTTTCAGTTTACTAGACATAGTTAAAGTGGATACATTATTTTTTGAAGACACCTTGCATCTTTTCATCATATTAAATTTGATTTTTCATGGCACCATCAAACTTAAGATCTCTTACTCAGATACAATGCGAGAACTCTTGTTGCTTTGAGGCCGCGAACAATTGTTAAGAAACGCTACAAATGTACACGTTTTACATTAAGAAATCTGGAAAGATTGAAATGTTGGTGGATGGCGCGTCATTGTTCTGACTGAAACGAAATATAGGATCTCAAGGCTTTGGAAACTTAAAATACTCAGGATTGTAGTGTATACCGTTAAATACGAGTAATTCTTTGAATCGTAGAAAAATATGTCTTGTTTGTTTTACGACTATATGTTACTAAACCATAATTTTTCCAGGGACAGTTTTGCATGATACAATCTACAAAAAAAATATATATAGATTTATCTGTTTTTACACTGTTTAAATTACACAATAATTTCTAGAAAATATAAGCAATAATCTAACATGTAGCTTAAATAGCACTCAAACCATATCCGTTGCCTTATACAAACGGTTTTTCTACACCCAGTATTAGAAAATCTCCATCGAATACGGTGCTGGAATTGAATACACTCTTGATGTACAATTGAACATTCTTTTGGGTACGGCAGGATTTTATGTTGATGAAAGAAGCGTTAGTCAAGAAATATTTATTGCCATGAAGACCTCAAAAAAGGATATAATGCTTTTTGTAGATAATATGAATAGATCAACTGATTTAGGATTTCTTTAAATTAAGGTGTCTCTTCCATGTGTTATGTTATATTTATTTGTCCCAACGTTTCGGGCGGTCGGCCCATCTTCTGGGCATAAAACAGGCACAAAATATCTAAACAACCATTATGCTCACATAGTAAAAGTATTGTTTGTTTGTTCAACGTCCATTTTTATGCCTACTAAGGCTAATCGGACGATGCTACAGTGGGAGTCCTAAATTTTGCCTATCCAGGTATAATTAGGATAGGGATCTTTAACGAGTACCTGACATCGTACAGGCTCGGGACCTCTATTTTAGGTCCTATCCGGGTGGCGGCATAGGCAAGGAGCCTGGTTTGAATTAACGAGTGAAAATGTTAAAGAACGTTTTATGTTAAAAAAAAAAAAAATGCCCTTTGCTCTCTTTATCATAATTAGTAACAATGCTATGCAGCGCAAACTGTCTGGGTACATTATTATTCGCAATTTTCCTACATTTGATTGGTAACACCAAAATTCATGAGTGTTAAATTCACATATACATCATATAGTGGTTCCTATAGTTTGTGCGTGGCATTCGGACAATTTTTTTTTTTTTTTGTTCCACCTTTTAAAGGTATATGTGCATTCCTTTTCCAAACTAACGGCTAAGGAGTTTTTACTCCCATTAAAAAATCCTAGGGCCACCGCTGGAATTGAACCCGCGATCTTTAGTATTGTAGGTTGCCATGCTAACCACAATACCACAGGTGACCCCGTAAAAATATTGAAAAAAAACACTTATAAAAATAATAGGAACAAAACCACAACAGATTAACAAACATAGAGAAACAGGATGAAGGAGACAAGATAATCTGTAACCAAAGGTCCACAAAGCAGCTACAGTTAGAACATGTCACGGTACAATTAGTCCAGAGACAAAAACTTTTAAAAATAATTTGATAGTGTAAAATATGGTTATGACAGTTGCATGTTCATGTATAACAAATTTAAATAAAGGCAATTGAAGATGGAACTAAAGATTTGTAAAATAGTTAATTATAATAGTTATTCATAAAATATTAAAAACTATATATACATTAACTTAACTATTTTGATAAATAATAATTAAAAAATGTTAAAATATAGATAATCCCAGAAGATGGGCCCACAGGCCGAAACGTTGGGACAAATGAATATAATATAACACATGGAAGAGACTCCTTCATTAAAGAAACCCTAGAACAAATATACTAAATAGACATTTATTAGGCATTGTGGTAAACACCGGAATTAGTTTATAAGATATAAATGTATAATTCAATGCGTGACATTTTTCGATCCAGAATTAAATGTATCAGTATTTTCTAGAAAACATAAGGTATTAATTCATAAATCAAATAATACATTTTCATTAGAACAAAAATAAATGCTGTTACTGTACCATTTGCTCCAGACCCTTCAGAGATATGTGCGATGTTGAAACTATTAAAATGAGCAATAAATTATTTATATATTTTTTTTAAAGTTCATAATAATAGTAATTATTTTTATATTAATCAATCCAATCTAAAAATATCTGATTTTCTTATTATCTAATTTTTATATTTGTAATTTTTGCTGCCCTATATAGTACGGAACCACTACTTTACAATAAAGTATTCCTCTCCCTCTTGTATTATAGCTATTAATATATTTCTTTATGGCAATAATACAGTATCCTATTACAACAAAGAACCTGCGGGTGAATCTGATGGTGTCGCATATCCTCTCTACTCAGAGAGGATATGACATTAAACAAGATGGCAGAAAAATTATTTTTGGTTCATTGAAAAAAATAACGTCTATGCTAAAATCAAATTGTATTTTCTTAATATCTTTTATTGGATTATTGTTTTTGTAGAAATCCTAGAACAAATCACTCTTCCTCACGAAAGTGAAACATATAACCAAGTACTACTGATTTAATGAAACGGGATATTTTTTATTAGGTAAAACTGTTCTTACGTAAATAACCGGTTAATAACATTGTGGCTTGTAATTAAATAATTTAATTAATGCAAATAACGATTTTGTAAAGTAAGGATAGTCTTAATATCGTAAGAGAAGTATACGGCAAGCATCCGCAGTGACAAAAAAATGTTGGTTGGTAGGATGGAGTTTAAAAGCTGCCGTAATTGTAAACTATAAAAGGTGGTCTTGTTGTTTAGTGCCGCCAGTTGTTATCTCCCCCATCCTTCCTCAGAAAAAACATAATCGTCCTCGGGACGCACACTTTTCTTCGCACATTTTCACGCCTGTTTTCCAATTAAAATTTTAATTAAATCCCACAAGTTTTTATAACTATTTAATTTTATTTTACAGCCTTGTTTCCGCATGACGTCGGAACCATGTCGACCGCATCGCGTTTCAGCACTTAAAAATAATTGAGCTTTTTAGTTCTCAGTGTTAATTTTAATTTTCGTTGGCTCCTTTACAGTTTTCGGTATGTTTGTCACAAGACCTATAAGGAAACATAAAGTCTCAGGATATCGCCCTTTTAACATAATATGGTGGAAGATAGTTGACCGTAGATATAATGAACAGGAATTGGTTGGGGGTGCGGTAAAAATAATAAGTTTTGTTTTCTCATTTAGCCCTGATGATGACCTAAAATTTGCGTCGAAACGTTGCACAGTGGGACGAATCGCCAATCTAGGCGGAAATAGTTAACATCAACGAAATGAAAAAATCTTGTCGGTCTCTTGAAAACAATAGTCTAGCTAAGGCATTTACAAATTATTAATCACTTTAAGCAAGTATTAACAGAATAATGGGGGTTTGAATACGGTAGTTCCCTCATAATGCTTAGTCAGCGTATTTCCAAATTATATTGTAAAATCAATAGAATCATAGAATGGATCTTGTTTTTTTGAAAAAAATTTATGTTAGGCAATAGAAGACGATTCAGAAATTAAGTTTATATAAGTTCTTGGTTCTTTAAATGTGGATATAATACAGAGTATCCTCCTTTCTTTTCAATAGTCGATAAGCTATATTTTTTTCTTATAAAAAAAGGGGTTACTAAAAATCTACACCGATCTACACCGAGATATTTATACAGAATATAGTCCACACTATATAGAAATAAAGTATTCATTATGAACTACTAATACCTGCTAATAAAGGTGTGCGCTTTTTTTAAAGGTATAAATCTCTCATTGATGAGAGCCTATATTTTTAATATTTTGAGGCAATACGGAGGTGCTAATGAAAATTATAGATATATAGTAAAACAGTTTCATTGGAATACACTACAGCAATCTCCGAAGCTATGAAAAAACGAGATTCGATGACCATAAGTACAACAATTAAAAGCAAATAGCAAGATTTTTTCTTTTCTAGGAATAAGAAAGAAATAAAGCATGAAAACAACAGTATACCTTAGGTATCTACAAACCATTAATTCCTTAAAACAAATACCAACGGAATAACAAAAGAATAAACACGCCACACTCGTCACAATAAGTCAGATAATTTGAACATCTTATTGACGAAGCGGCAACATAGATCAGCGAATTTCATATTGTTTTGGAAAAAAATTTATACCACGGTATGGAAGACGATTCGGCAATTAAGTTTATATTTATTTGGCTTTTTAAGTGTGATGGACCCTTCTTTATTTCCAGTAGTCAACTTAGTAAGCTACTTACTTTAAACTACTACTTATTTAATTATTGTTAGTAAAAATGCGATATCTAAAAATCTATAACGACTTAGATAAATAGACAGATATTTTCACAGAATACAATCAACATTATATAATGACAAATTTTTCATTACGCATTTCTTATTCCTGCTAATGTATGGTACGGTGTTTTTTTTTCAGGTGTTAACGTGTCATTATTAAGATTATTATTAAGGTTTTTTTTTTTTTTTTCTTTCCTATCTAATTACCTCTCGCATAGGTAAATATTCAAAAAGTCTTTATTTTGTGGTGTAGTGCTGGGGGATCGATATCAGTAAGGAAAGATTGGGTACGATTACTCGACTTGAAACGAACAATAAATAGGTTCAGGGAACATACCAGGTCTAGAATGAATACCGTAAGATAATTCCGGTACGTCTGGAATCATCCTTTTCTTCAATATTTCCCAAATATCTGCTTTAATTCCAAGGACTAGGGAGCATCTAAAGGTACAAGTTTTAAGGGGTTCAATTTATTTTAGGATGGCAACGAGATTGGATGTAAGGCATTCTACCATCTCGTCAATTGATTCATAGGAATAGATGGGTCCTATACAACGGGATAGTAGATCAAGGGATAGATTTATTTCATCTGCTGTCAGGTAATCTAGGTTTTTCCAAGATATATATTTTAGAAATAAAGTAGGATTCGAAAGATCATTGGAAATACGTATTAAGTCGTGGCTAAGTCATCGCTCACAGATTTTATGAGTATGATACTAGTTGTTGACAAAAGTCCTCGAAAATATGATCGATATCAGTAAGGAAAGATTGGGCATGATTACTCGACTCGAAACGAACAATAAATAGGTTCAGGGAACATATCAGGTCTAAAATGAACTGTTTTTTGGGAGAATTAAATAGAATATTTGTATTGAAGTCGCCGGATGTATGCATTCAGATGGATGGATTCAGATCCATCAGATTCAGATGATTCGGAATGAAAAACAATTTTTTTTACATTTCGATATTAGAATTTAATATATAATTTTTTAAAAATGTATTTGACGTTATTTTATAGTTAATATGTTTTTTTCTTTTTGAATAATTGAAAATTGAATAAAGAAATATAAATAGAATTACTCCACTATTTAAAATTTATCTAAATAATTTTAAATTGGTTTTTAATTTTATTTTATTTATTTATTTTTTTTTTTATGACCATTGCCAAAAACCACTATTTTGAATTTTATTTATTAATTCATGCTTAAATGCAATTTTCTACAAACATTAACATAAAATAAGCCGCTTCCAGAATTATTTCCCCCTAGATTGGCGATTCGTCCCACTGTGCGTTGGCTCCAATAAAATATGTAAATATTACATATTTGTGTTTAAATCCAACACCCATTGTCATATTGTCAAACAATTTATATCATTGTAATAGTATCATATAATATAGAATTTTTAATTTATATCAATTTAAATACCTTTAGTCCCACACCCTACAATATAGCTGTCATATTCAATTTAATAATCATCCATCCTTCCAGTGTTATAACCCTTGCAATACACAAATCTTATAATTATTCTTTAATCATAATGCATCCAAAGATCCCTTACCCTTCATTCAGTGACTTATTCTTTATCATCTATATAAATAAAGATGAAATTCTGTTCGTTTGTTTGTTTATTTGTTCTTTATAGAAAATCATACCGCTTGTCCTAAATTCTCCAAATTTCGCTCAGTGGTTCTTTTATACCAGGTCCGAACACCTGTCCATATTAAAATTTCATAACTCCAGCCGATCTCTGGGTACATTCTTTATTGTTATAAAAATCGTTATGATTTCGCTTTACATGTTTTTTTAGGAAATCGACCGTTTCATTAGAAAAATTAGTTAACCCGGGTGAAACCGGGATGTACAGCTAGTTATCTATAAAAATAAGATGAAATTCGGTTTGTTTGTTCTTTATAGAAATCCATACCGTTTGTCCTTAATTCTCCAAATTTCGCTAAGTGGTTCTTTCATATAAGGTGCGAAAACCTGTCCATATTAAAATTGCATAACTTCAGCCAATCTCTGGCTATATTCTTTATTTTTATAAAAATCCTTATTATTTCGCTTTACATTAGTTCTTACGAAATCGACCGTACGAGTAGAAAAAAGTCTCATTTCATAGATTTTATATAATAAAAAAATGAAATTGCCCGGGTGAAACCGGTATATACAACTAATAATGAATAAGAGAAATTAAACTTTGTAATAAAATAAAATGCTTGTAATTTTATATTATCCATCTTGTTTATCGTTTTTAAATTTTCGATTAACACACCACTTTGTATTTTGTATTATACATTTCATCTTATTAGCTTAGGCTTCAATGCTACTGACCATTGTAACCTCATTATATGTTCACCTATGTTTTATCTATTTCTCCACATCACCTCAGATATCCCATTTTAAGTTTTATCTCATTTTCATTTATTACTTTCATCATGGCCTTGCTTTAAGAGCTAAAATTTTTTAATTCTACAAAATATGTTTATGTTTATTTTATCTAACTTATTTAATTTTGTTTAATGTTTCACATACATTTATAACTGTTTATATAATTTCTCTGATTGGTTGTTTTTTGGTTTTTCTCATTTCTCCCTGATGATGACCTAAAATTTGGGTCGAAAAGTCGGCTATTATAAAATGTGTAAATATCACATATTCGTGCATATTATTTTGACCGCCAACCAATTCCTGTTCATTTTAACAGTACAATGGTACAGTTTTCCTTTTTTTTTAAATCTTCATTGTTAATAAACATTTTCACCCATTTATTCAATGGATGATATAAGATATTTTTAATATCCCTCCGATGGCATCTGCACCGCCTGCAGGAAAGATGAACGCCTGGGTATTATCTTGAAGTAGGCCTACTATCTTTTGCAGTGCCAACTGTAATTCAATCGCTGGGAATTGATATGGTATGATCTCCTAGGATAAAATAAAAATAAAATAAAATAAAAAAATGTGGGCTAAGTAATGGAGATTCCGTTGAGTAGATACGAGAGGTGTAGTTGCATTAGCCGGAGTGGCATGCGGGTTTCCAATGCCTCTTGAATAACTTCCTCTCCCTGACAATCAGAGCTTAAAAAGCGCTTTCTCTAACCCTTCCTCTCCTCTCCACTTCTAGCCATTCCTTTCGGAAAATTCTTGAAAACATATAACGTTTTAAGGCCTTCAAAGATCAAATTCATAATAGAAAATAACAAATTTCAAAATTCATTTATTTTTTCTATTCCGTATTTATAAGTTTCTTATGTACCTCCCCAATTCTCTTTTGTTTTATTATTTAAGCAAACTTCCTTGCTATAATCATTCATTCATTAATACTAACTTAAGGTTTATTTTTCTTTATTAAAAAGATATTTTGAGGTTTGGTTTAATTGCTGCTATGCTATGCCTAGCTGGTCGTGGTGGAAGAAAAACCAGCGCTTCTTCTTGATGGAGCCTCTCTGTTGAATCGGTCCCGCTACAGTCCTCTCATGTATCGGGACATTTCGTTTTTATTTGCCTAAGTGGCATTAATTATTTACTGTATCCAGTATTCCATAATTTTGGAGGTGTAACAACATTATATTCTTGATCCCTAACGATCCAAAACAGTAGCAATTTTTCTCTGGTATGACAGATATTGTTCTCTGGGTTTGTATTTCCAGATATTCCGCAGCAATACACACCCCCGTTCCAAATTTTAGCTAAAATTAATCAAATTAAATCAAGGTAAGGCGTTGATGACTGATTTGAACAAAACAAAAATATCAAATACCTGTGGTCAATAAAACATGAAATTGGCACATCAGGACCTGAAGTTAGGAGAAGAGTGGGCCTTGCAAGAAAGGTGACTAGAATGTTGCACCCAGTTCTGTGGAACAAGGTCATCTGGAACCAACCCTCAGCTAAACCGCTAAGACCTAGACGCTTAACCCAGGAATATACTCCAAATTACAAGCGGCAGATTTCTGGAGGAGACGTCTTAGGATTGCCCGCCTAGAAAGAGTCAGAAATGCGGAGATTGGGGGTAGGATGGGGGTGACCTAAGGAGTTCCGGAGAGGATTGGGAGGATCAGACTACGATGGTATGGGCGCTGCTAGCGGATGCCAGAACTTAGGTGGCCTAAGAGACTTCTGCTGTGGGTACAGCCAGGAAGACGGAGAAGAGGAATACCCCGAACCCGGTGGAGGGACTGCGTGGAGGAGGAGATGGCCGGCAGGGGGCTTGAGGATGAGGACTTTTTGGATAGAGTAAAGTGGAGGGACGCTCTGACTTAAACAGGCAACCCATTGAGGGACAAGACCTGCAAAAAAAACAACAAAAAAAAATAAATAAATCAAGGTATGTACTCTCACCTCCCATCCGTGCTCACCAGAGTTCACAATTATTGGTTTTTTTATTTTTAAATTATACTTTTTCCTGTTTTTTATCCTGGGCGCAAACAGATTTTTTCAGTGAGGAAGCAGGATCTAGAATTTGTACCAACCAATTTGAATGTTGTAATGAGAATTTCCGAAACATAAAATGTTTAAGGTAAATTGTATCGAGTTGGACATATCGTCATCACCAGGCTAAAGTAACGAATGTGCAACTAAAAACCTATGCATATTCGTTACTTAAGCATGGTGACGACGATATATTCCTTCAGGAGAATTTATCCACATTTTTAATGCTTAAGTTATTTCGATAAAATATTTTTTGGCAAATAAAGTGTTATAAAAGGTTCGAAACACAGGAAAAGTAAAAAGGATGTAGGACAGGTGCAATACATAAATGAAGATCGAAAAGAGAAAAAAATATTTTAAAATGGTAGTAAAACCAACAAAACAGTTATGCATCCTTCTGGAAATTATTTCTAGAGGACTTAAGACTTGTTCGTGATTGAGATAAACATTTAAATTTTATTTCATCATCATGAAGACAAAAAAATTATTTTATTGATAACTTTGCAATGTCAGGGATTAGAATAAAAATCCTTATCCTGAATATATTTGGATAGGCAAAATTTAGAACTTCCCCTGTTGCATCATATAATTAGCAATAGTGACATAAAGCCCAGCGAATATATTCCTGAACGTCCCCCTGAGACGTTGCAACACCAATCAACTATTACTATTTCTGCATAAACAGGTTATCTTTAGGAATTTAAGTTCATTCCTTAAATAAAAAATCTGGTGCGTGCGCGCAACACACAACTTTCACTTACCAACTTACTTAGATTAGAAATTAATGCGTTGTGTTAAAGCCACTTCTCAAAGTTACACATTTTTCCACATTCATTTCTTACCTGATATTAAAGAACACCTAATTTTCATTAAACATGGCGAATTTGATGAAAATCGTTAAAACCGTTTTTGAGATAATCGAAAAAAAGGTAAAAATCGGAAAAAAGTTATAAAATAAAGTGCCCCCTCCCTTTGACCAATTTTGATGAAATCTGTGCTGTCACATCGCGGGCATATACCAACACCAAATACTGAGTTTTGTCAAAATCGTTGAAGCCGTTTTTGAGTAAATAAAAAAAACACTGATAATGAGACAACATTTATTAAGTAAAGTCCCCCCTCCGGTTAATCAATTTTGATGAAATTTTTACAGTCATATCTCGGGCATATAAATAGATAAAATACTGAGTTTAATCAAAATCGTTAGAGCCGTTTTTGAGAAAATCGAAAAAAACATAAAAAGTTATTAAATAAAGTACCCCCTCCCTTTGAGCAATTTTGATGAAATTTTTGCTGTCACATCGCGGGCATATACATACACTAAATACCCAATTTCAGGTTCGCACGGTTTATAGTTTTTGAGCTAGTCTGTTCACACACACACACACACACACACACACACACACACACACACAAGACACACACACACACACACACAGACCATTTCGCGGGACTTGGTTAATTGGACTCAGGGGACCCCAAAACGTGTATTTCCGTTGAAAACCGGAAGTCGAAATTTTTCACGATCGCAATACTTCCACTTACTATATATTTCATATATAGGTAAGTGAAAGTAAAAATGGATTTTATTTAAACATTTAATAGAAATTTACAACATAACTAAGCACTAATATTTTTAATCAGGTCCTTCATGACATATAAAAATTAAAAAAAAAAAAAAAAGTTTTGGATACACTACTGACATAAAGTTACAAATGAATAAACGAACAAAAACAAATATCATATAAGGGGTGACCTATGGTGTAGTGGTTAGCATAGAAAGTTATTCTTAAGGTGGCGGGTTCGCGTCCAGAGGTGGCCCTAGGATTTTTTAATGGGAGTAAAAAATCCTTGTCTATGCCGTCCCTCGGATAGGACGTAAAAAGGGTCCCGAGCCTGTACGATGTCAGGTACTCGTTAAAGATCCCTATCCTAAATATACCTGGGTAGGCTAAATTTAGGACTGCCACTATAGCATCGTCCGATTAGCCTTAGTGGCATAAAGTGACATTAAAGAAACAAACAAATATTTTATAAGGTAATAGTGAAGGAAAGTTATGAAAAAGAAAATGCCTTTATATAAATTAACTATTTATTGGCGATTCTGTTTGGATGTTTCTTATTACATATTTTTACTTTCACTTACCTATATATGAAATATATTGTAAGTGGAAGTATTGCGATCGTGAAAAATTTCGACTTCCGGTTTTCAACGGAAATACACGTTTTGGGGCCCCCTGAGTCGAAATGACCAAGTCCCGCGAAATGGTCTGTGTGTGTGTGTGTGTGTTTGTGTGTTGTGTGTGTGTGTGTGTGTGTGTGTGTGTGTGTCTGTGTGTGTGTGTGTGTGAACAGACTAGCTCAAAAACTATAAACCGTGGGAACCTGAAATTGGGTATTTAGTGTATGTATATGCCCGCGATGTGACAGCAAAAAATTCATCAAAATTGCTCAAAGGGAGGGGGTACTTTATTTAATAACTTTTTAGATTTTCTCAAAAACGGCTCAAACGATTTTGATTAAACTGAGTATTTGATCTATTTATATGCCCGAGATATGACTGTAAAAATTTCATCAATATTGATTAACTGGAGGGGGGACTTTACTGAATAAATTTTGTATCATTTTTACGTGTTTTTTTTTGTTTACTCAAAAACGGCTTTAACGATTTTGATCAAACTTGGTATTTGATGTATTTATATTCCATAGATGTGATAACCAACATTTCATCACAATTGATCAACCGGAGGGGGGACTTTACTTAATAAATTTTGAATCATTTTCACGTGTTTTTTTTATTTACTCAAAAACGGTTTTAACGATTTTGATCAAACTTGGTATCTGATGTATTTATATGCCAAAGATGTGATAACCAACATTTCATCACAATTGATCAACCGGAGGGGGGACTTTACTTAATAAATTTGGTATCATTTTCACTTGTTTTTTTTATTTACTCAAAAACGGTTTTAACGATTTTGATCAAACTTGCTATTTAATGTATTTATATGCCCGAGATATTACTGTAAAAATTTCATCAAAATTGATCTACGGGAGGGGGGACTTTACTTAATAAATTTTGTATCATTTTCACGGGGGTTTTTTATTTACTCAAAAACGGCTTTAACGATTAACAAAAATAAGATATGAATGTCGAAAAATGTGTGACTTTGGGAAATGATATTTAGCAAAACACGTCAATTTCTAATCTAAGTAAGTTGGTAAGTGAGAGTTGTGTGTTGCGCGCACGCACCAGATTTTTTGGTTTTAGTTTGATTATAGCTTTCGCCAAAAAAAATCCTTATTGTATTTATGAATACTAACTCAACATCATAAACAGATATAAAAAGATATTATATGAGTCGTTCTGGCATTAGAAAACGCAGCGAAGAAACTTGGATGTAGTTGCGATGCAGATTAGATAAATAGATGCGTGACGGAAAAAAATCAGAAAAAATAGAACTAATCAAACGAACAATTCTAAAATCCAACATAAAGAATTTAAAAAGCATAATAATATTTAATTATTCATCAATTTTCTTTTAGTCTAGCAAATAATATGCCAGGTTTTTTTCGTACTTACTCCTACCTGCTCATCGCCTAGCAACGGCGTAAGTCTTTGAACTCTCAATGCTCTCAATGCAGGAATATTTAAGATCGCATATGGTGTTTAAAAACAACATTGATTATTGTGGTAAATTTAGTAATAAGAAATCAAAGAGCAGTACGAAATTCAAATTACACACTCATATTCTACATGAATTAATTCTGAACAAGCTAAACATATTTTCATAAGGTCGGAAGATAGAGGCATGAACTCATTTTCATTCATACATCATTAATAAGTCATTTCTTTTCTTTAAAAAAATATATAGAAACTTTCGTTAAAGAAACTTCACGGCAATATATCAATGTGGAAAGTCGGATAGAAAAGTTTGTCTGCATGGGATCTAACTGTTCACACGGAACGGATAATAAAAAAAAGAAAGAAAGCATTAACAAAAAAGGCTCAAGTATATAAAAAATTAATAAAACGATTAATATGTGGAAGATGTTAGAGAGGCTGAGAAATGGCTCCGTGAAACTCCTTTTATTCAATGCAAATCATTAAAATTTCAAGGATGGAGAGTATCTAGAAACGGAATAATTACATTCGTGCTTCACAATGACTACGGAAAAAATTATTAATTATTCTCTGTTGGTTTTTGTTCAAATAAAAAGTAAAGGAATAGAGGTAATTGTCTGGTTTGTCACGATTCCGTATAAATAATTTCCTTCTGAATAGTTGCGAATCATGTTCAAGTTTCAATAATAACTAGGATGTAGATGTGAACATTGAAATAGTTTTTCAAAAAATTTTTATTGATAATTATAAATTAGAATTGAACAGTTAAATAGAATCACTCCTGAGGGAAGGGACCAAGCGTACTCTTCCTCTTCTGAATTGCATCATACTAGGCAGCCATGATTACTTTCGTGATCCCATGGCTTTAAGTTTAAGTTTATGAAGTCAGTTAAACGCCAGAAAAATGACCCTGATAATTGCGATATCATTAGGGTCATTGAGATACAAAGAAACATACCTAAGCCCACACAGATAAAATTACCAGAATAACGCATTTTCTTTTTTTGCATCCTCTATCCACTGACTGACTGAGGTCAACTTTAGACGCAGATCCTTTAAAACTTCCAGTTTAATTTTGTAACGGTCACCGATTTCCAACACATTCAAAATATATTTTTAGAGTGTATGGACACATGGAGGTGATTCCAGTATCGTGCGATAATATAGGTAAATTTTGGAGCAAATAGCAGGAGAAGCAACTACTCTATTTGTAATCGGTGGGTGTTGATATGGGAGGATACCTGATCTTGTTAGCAGACCATGTACAGGTAGAAGAGGGGAGATCCAATAAACGAACAATTATTTAATAGGTGACAACGAATTTCCATAACAGCTACACTCGATAGATCATAGCTAGCACAATGGCCGAGGGGGTCTGTGTGACTAGTTAGGTGTTAATAGTGAGTTAGGGGAGGAGGCCAGGTGGAGCTGAAATTTATTTAAGGGGGAAGTTTGGCGTTTGCTACCCACTTGGATTATTTATGGGTTTCGGTAGCAACTTTTGGCAACTTTTGAGGGGTTGCAACCTAAGCATAGGCTCCCTTTCTCCTCGAAGGGAAAATGTGTGAATATATGCTCAGTCCTTCACAAAAGAAGGTATTTTAAATTTCTTTTTATAATATACTAACGGTCTCTTTAGACCTTATAAGATTTCTGCAAATATTATTCATCTGTTTTACAATTTAAATAACTTGAATATATTCTCAGAATATATTCTTAGCGGAACATTCGTGGAACACTTAATAACATAACGATGGTTTACGCAAAGGAAGAGGCGTCATAGAAAAATATTTAACCAATGTAAAAAATTCATTCAAAAAATTATTTATTTCTCTTTTCCGATGTAGAATAAATGTTATCTTAAAGCAGGGAAACCGAATAGTTTATAAATCTGGACAATCGGGCTGGTATACTGTTAGTATTTCAACTTATTGAAGGAAACTCAATATAAAATAATGCTGATATCCCTTTTATGACTAAGAAATACGAGTGCCCAAAGTTCATTTTTAATTTTACTTAATCTGAAAAGATTTAGGTCATAAGTTCTATTCCATCACATAAGAAAAAAAAAAGAAAAAGGAAAAATATTCTTTATTTTTACGAAATATTCTTACCTCTAATACTCCATTACTTACATTCCACACTTTGCTTTGGCATAAAATAATTGTAAGTACTATTCATCTTGAATGAAGTATCGGTATCTTCATTTATTACCCTCATAATTTTATCTTCTTGGAATGGGTAAAATATTTTATTGATTTCAATTGTCGATTTTTTTTTTCCACTGGTACTTTTCAATTTTGTGAGGAAGAGTTGGTTTATCTTAGGTTTTTTTGTTTTGTTTTTAAACGAAAGAATCTCTTTCACGAGTTATTATTTATTTTAATCTCCCAACGATTCGGGCTTTTGACCCATCTTGGTATCATTACATACAGACACATATCAAAAGTTTAGATGTTATTCAAGAAGTTATTAACATTATATTGGATTATTTATATAATTACCTATTGCACATTTTTAATATTCCACCAACCATTGTCTGTACATATAATCAATCAATATATATTATAAAGCAAAGTGTACAATGTGCGTGCCGAAAAGGCTCAAAAACGACTCCACGTGGGATTAAGGAAGTGATGTCAGCGTGTTGCTATAAAACCCCTAACGGAGAAGAAGGTTTCTGTTTTTCTCTTAAGGGTGTAAAATTGAAGAGAAAAGGACTGGAATTTTAAGCCTCTCGCACCATGTAATTAGCCTCTCTGAGATTGAGATACGAGTTTATGAATGAAAAATTTAGTTCGAGCTCCAGGCTACCAGGAAGCGCTAAGGTGCGTTTCACTCCATGTTTATTGTCCATTCATTCCGTTCAATTTGTAAACCTTAGATATTTGTTCAGCTGTTCTTTTTAAATTACTAAAAATCAAGCGAAAATAATTAGTTTCACCTTTTCTTTCAAAATAAAATAATGATTTTACATATCAATTAAAACCGACTGTATACCTTACAAAATTAATTTTCTCGAAGGTATATACCTACTTAAGTAAATTTAATGCAATATGAGTGAACATTTTTGAGTAGTACAGTGAGCGAATAAAAACAGACATAAAACAAAAAAGGAGAGCTGAATTGACTGATTATAAATCGAAAATAAAATGTTTAAAGTGTTCTTATTGTATGTAATTATCAAAAATGGTTTTATTACTATGTATGATGAGCATTCCAGTTGACAAAGTGACTAACTCTAATTACAGCATTTTTTCAATAAGATTTTATCACCCCTCATAGTTCAGGATAAAAAGAAATATGATGAAAAAATTGTGTCCTCATGATATTTTGGTTTTCACTTTGTAATAGTAGGTGCAGTGTCCGGCCAAATTACGGGGAAGGGGATATCTGAAGGGTGATTGAACTGGAAGAAAGGTCTTAAAAAAAAAGTTTCTATGAATCTTTGGTAGTTTCTAAACTTCTGGATCTAATAGGACCATCACAGTAGTCGGCGCTTAAGTTGTAATCGAAATATAGTTTTTTAACTACTAGATATTTCAACCATAATCTAATAACTTATTATCTGCTAACTGCTTGGAATGGGCTTATAGAATTCAGAAAGACAGAAACCATCAAAAATGATGCATGACTCGACAAAGTTGCAGCGAAATTAATTGTTTATTCACCATTTTCAACCCCCTTTAAAGTATATAGGGTTCCTTATTTGGGCGGACTCTGCAGATATCGAATCTTAATATTGATACCATGTTAAAAGTTTCAAGAAAGTGCTAATTTTGTTCTATATTTCCTATATTTTTAAAGTTTTTCTGTTATTAAAACTACTACACAACTACCGGTGCGAAGCCGGGCACCCTAGCTAGTTGTTTAATAAAAAAATACCCGTCATTCCCTTTATGATCAACATTTATTACAATTTTTCGTGGTTGTGGAACACTCATTAACTATTATTTCTTTGTGGACTTTGTGTTATAGTTTATCCTGTTCTCTTCATCCCCCTTTCCTCTATGTTTGTTAACTTGATGTGGTTATGTTGATATCAGTTTTTTCTATATCTCTTAATTTGTTTATATGTGGGCGTAATGTTCGTTCAGATGTATTTTGGACTTCGTTGAGTATTTATAAAGAATCAAGAACAATTGCATGGAGTGGGTCACTCTTTCAGTTACTAACCATCCCAATATAGATCATTGTAACTTCAGAATGCAAATTTATTTCAACCCGTTCAGCTACTGAGGTTCTTCAAGGCTTTAAATCATGGCTTTGATTATCGAACCCTAATAAACACCCCCCCCCTCTCATTCTTTGGTCCCTTTCTGATGTTCAATTACCATTTTATTCAGGAAATAAAACATAATGGTGACTTAAGGACATCCAGGTACACATGTTTGAAGGTTGTGCTTGTGGACATGGACTATTTAGTATCCATTTAAACGGCAGCAGTTTTCCAACCGACCGCACGCCAGGTCTGGTCCAACCCCCCAAGGGGACGCCGGAGGATTTATTTACCGAGATATATCCCCCGGGGGCTCACCCCATCGTCATCCCCAACAGTCACCCGGATTCCCCTGGGCGGAGGACAGTCATCCGATCCCAGGGGCTCCTCGTTGCCTCATCTGGCATGCGGTTCGCGTAATGTTCCTTTGCTCAGCTGGGTCCTTCCTCCAATCAACGGAAAAGGGGGAAGCCTCGGTCCGGAAGGCGAGTCCATTAGACCAAATTGCCGGAAGTATTTATCATTTCCTCGAGCGCTTTTATGACTTTATTGGTCGGCAGTGTCTTTGTGGTGAAGAGATTCACTGAGATAAAATAGTTCAACGATAATTCCAGCACGTGAAGTAAGAGGTTGTAAGCTGAATGCCATGTTTACGTCCCTTAGCCCGCATGATAATAAATCCGAGTTAAAATCCCCGTACAGTATAACGACTTATGCGGTCAACATTTATTCTACAGTTTTCCTAGGAATTGTATCATTTTAACAAACTTGAAAATAGTTGTTTAGTAGCTTATATTTGTGCTATTTATTATTTAGAAACTCCAGTAGATGAGATATTATAAATTTTTCATCAAAGCTCACTGCTTGGGCTCGCTAGGTTCATTGCAGCTAGTGACAATGTATGAGTTATTGTCAAAAATGGAATTGTCAAAATGGAAGAGAAAGCAAGAATGGAAACAAGAGGGTTATTTGAGTAAATATATATATATATATATGGATCATCAAGGTTTTAGTGGAATATGATGTTTGCGTACGATTTTCGATTGTAAGGATTGGATTTGTGAGGAATTGGTGGTTTCGTGGAGCCCCAATGCTCCATTTCGTAAGTTTAAGTAGGTCTTACTTTAGTCTTGTAGAGGAGCCTTTTGTAATTGAGTGGGAGCTTCGAGCGTTTGCTGCAGAATAAGTGTTTAAGTTAGCGATAAAGTCGAGCGGTTTATTGTAGTTTCAATTTTGTATGGGGATTACAATTTAGACGTACTCGTATGTTCAGGTGGGGTGCTGAGAGCTGATGTTTTCAATAAGGAAAAGTGGACAAGCATTAAAGAAACTAAAGGACAGGAGGTCGGAGGTTTATGACGAAAAACTTATGCTTTTGGAAGAACGAAATTCATGGCTCGAATTGGTCTTTGAAATGACATTCTCCATTGTGTGAGATATTGCCTGGTAATATACGAGTATATCTAAAACACTATTGGTAGATTACGAAATTTAGACAGTCAGTCACGAGTGATTTACATGCTTCCTTAAATCAAAATTATCTTTTCCCCAAAATATAGTATAAATGATTATTGATGTGGTTTCATGTTCCGAAGATACCCGATTGAACGGGTCCCCAGACCCGAAATGACCGAAGAAGGATATAATCGGAGAGTGGTAGCTAGAGCCATGTGCTAGCTCGGAACAATGCTCACCATCTGCCGCAACCACTCACTATTGCGATAATTCCCGGAGTGGCTTCTCTATAATCACAGCACCATCCACTGTCTTACCTCTCCCTTTAACAACCTTTTGTTGTCCTGTAAGTAGTCCAAGGAGCAGCTGAACAACGGGAGAATTCCTACGATTTATGGAAGAATAATTTTAGTATTATTATCAGCAAAGGTATAAAATAAAATGCTGAGATTACAAAAGAAATTTGTAATTAGGGGTGAGCGCCAAGCTTAGAAAGTGCAAAAGGGGGTTAATTTATTTGTCATACGTATACACTTAACTATTTTTAAAAATGATTATTATGTTCACTTCAACTATCCTTTTTTTTTTTTTTTTTTAATACTTCAGTTATTAATGATGAATGTTATTATATCATCTTTATGAAAATTTCAGAATTTCAGAAAGGAACCATAAATATCTAAAGCAATATTTTTTCTTTATATTTTTTAAAAGAGTTTTCTATACATAAACATTAAAGTGAAGTATTTGCAAAAATCTAATTTTTATATTCCTGATTCTTGTCATTACTTCATTAATATTTATAGTTTTTAAATTTTACCATCCTCTATTAGGTTGTGCTATCGCTTACTGTTTTATTGTAAAAAAAAAATCACAATAATGGATTTTAGATCATTACAGAAATTTTACACATTATGTAATATTATATAAAAAATATTTCTGAATGTTTTAGCTACATATTCCGCTATAAAGAAAATATATGATTAATGATAACATATATAATTAACAGGTCCATGAATATTTGTGGCAATGTATTACATGCATATAATTACGTACATATTGTTTTAATGCTCTTCCATCACTAGCAAAATCCAAAAAGTGTGTACCTATAGTAAAATTTTTGTATTCATTTTCATTCATTATTAATGTTCTAATTATTCATATGTTTCAAATAGTTATAATACGTGCTTTGTTTTTGTTTGTGTTATATTTATGTATTTTTTCATAGCCTACATACATAATAATCTATTATTATTATGTATAATCTATTATTATTAATGGTTTCAAGTCGCCAATAACAAAACAATAAATAAAATAATAAATAATAATAAAAATGAGAACGACTAAGAGGCTGTTATGCAGTTGAAGTTGCATTAGTGGAACAGTGTGGGAATGTAGCGGCCCCATTATGAAATGTCATCACTGCTCCTAAGTGCTTCCAGTCCGCATCAGTTAGTATTTAGATTCGAAAATTGTTTCTGCTCCAGTCACCGCCAAATATTTGATATACAGCTCTCAGCTCCAGGCGTTCTTCATGGGTGTCTGCTGCGTCATAGGTCATGTCCAGATTCAATAGAGTATTTGCCAAATACAATTAATTTTGATGATCTTATATATGAAAGGCAGCTCATTTCCTTTAAGAGGTTATATTTATTCATGTTATTCGTAAATTTGAATTATTCAGCTGCTAAATAAATTTCAAACTCACCTTACTTAAATATTTTATCGTCAGTGAGAACTATTTTTACTTTAACGATTTCCAACTAGATTTTGAGATTTGCTTCCTCACCAACTACCGGTAAGAAAGTTTTAGTTTCTCCTGAAAAGTTGATTTTTTATGGAATCGCTAGTACACCATACATTTTAGTGATATTTTTTGCGCAGTTTAGTGTGACTTACTAAATTTTGAGTCTTCAACGAAAGATCATTCTTCCTTTTCTCATCCAAAATAAAATCACTTTGTGGTAAAGTTCATGATTGCCCTGAGATATTCTTATTATTTATATATATAAATTTTTTGATAGAAAATAACTCCTTAATGACGATCCGGCCTTTTCAGAGTAATCATTAAATATAAGAGGGCTGGCATTATCTTACTACTTGCCATTATGAAGGGAACAATAAAGTCAGCTTTTGAAATTAGTATCGACGCCGCCGATCCTCCATTCTTCGGTGCGTATCCTTTAAAAGAGGAAACATCTGTTGCAGCCCAGGTGACCCGGGCCTGCCAAAATCTATGCAGATGGAGGGAGCACCTAGAAGCAATCAGTTGGGCAGGTGACGCCTGTTGCTCCCGCACGTGCTCCCGTATCCATCTGCCTACTTGTTGCCGGAGGATCCTCTCCTGGAGGCGGATATCCAGCCATCTGCCACCGCAATCTCTTCCATCTGCTTCATACCTGCTCACCGATTTGCTTTTCCGCTCTTTACTTCCTTTCTGCGGATGCTGGGGGTGTTTGCTACAGGTTAGTCCATCCACCTGGTTCCTCTCCTCCGAACAAGTCTTCTGCAGCCCTGGAATGATAAGGATCTGCCTGTTGCTCGAGGCAGATTGAAGAAAAAGATTTAGCTTACGTTTCCCTTGAAATCCCTGGCAAACTAACAATGGCGTAAAAATGAATGGTTGATCTAGTATTTTCTTTTTATGTATCACAAATATATTTTTTTAAAAAGTAATACAATTCAATCCATATTTTTTATCCCTTTGATTTCCTTTTATCTCAAAAAAATAAATTAAGACTAATATAGCAAGTTTAGACCAAATAAGTAGTTTTCAGATTCAGGCGCTCACGTTATAAAAAGCATATATATTGAATTGTTTTAAGAATAATATTTCAGTTTGTTATTATGCATTTGAAATTCAAATATTAAAAATATTTTAACATATTAAATTTTTTTTTTTTAAATAATAAATATTTAAGTATATACCACAAATGGTAAAGCTATCGCTTTGTTACTTCTAGGAGTGACCTATTTCGGTAGTATGTATTTAAGTAGAATGTAATTTAAGCGTCCTCTAATCGCGTCTTTTTTGGTTAAAAAGAGCCTTGATTATCTTTATTAGATCCTATTTTCTATTCTCGCTCTTCAAACAGAAATAAATCTGTAAAAGGGTCACTAGACGGTGCCCCTTAATAAAATTTTCAATTTTTTTATATAATGTTTTTATCTGAGGGAGAAATAGGTGAAGCGGCTCGGCAAAATAATACTCCGTTTACTACTTTAATTATGTAATCAATTGTTAGTAACCGTTAGTGGACTTGATTAGAAATTTTGTTCCTGTTCCTATTATCCGGAATCAATAGCTGCAGCAAGATCTGCATTCTTGAACCAAAATCTTACTGACAGCCATCAGCTTGCAGACATTTTCTTGGAAAAAGCGATCCTCGGTTCCATCTGTCGCCGAATCCTCCGGTAAAGGGTTAACCTAATATTGAATGGAGGCGACCATCGGCCACCAGTTGCTCCTGGAGGACCTGCTGGAGAAGCAACTGGTGGTCCAGCTGTAACCCTTCCAGCTTGAGGGTAAGGCACTGCGATATAGCAACAGTTGTGCGCGGGCAGATGCTGCTCAAGCAGATGTGTCTATTGTTGCTGACACCTATCGGAGCAACAGCTCTAGGTAAACACCCGCCTTTGATAGGCTTTGGTTCCCTCTCAACCACCTTTAACTTTTTACAATAAACTCCACTCATTGGGTCTTTTGAAATGTCCTATTCATCCCAATCATATCAAATCGGGATACATCATTCTATAGATAGCAAATGATGGAGTCAGATAAGTTTACCTATTGTGGGTTTTTTTTTTTAATTCTAAAAGATAATTAAGGGCGATTAGTTTATTCGTATTTTACATACCTTGAAGTCTTTTGTTGCCTGAACCACCCTTCTCTATTTCTGCCTATCTCTGGCTACCGCGTTCAGGTTTTCTTCATTGACCTCTCTTTTGATTTTTGTTGATTCTATCTGTTGCTATCTATCTATTGCTCTAAAGGATACATGCCCTTGTAGCAAGGAATACACAGCTGGATATCAAAAATATATAAACATAAATAGTGCTAATATCCTATACACAATAATAAAAAACAGAAAACAAAAATTAAGATTTTTCGTGCTCTATACCATAAGACTACACTATACCATTATCCATACTTTACAAATATTTAGTAAATAAAATAAATACCACCTCATTGCATATAATTGTCTTTCTTATTCATTGACAATAAAAGAGCGGATTTTTAGTGCCTCTTGCATATAACAATATATATTTTTTACATCTTTGCTATTTTTGGGGTTTAATATATGAAAGTAGTTATCTTTGTCATATGTTAGGCATTGCGGCAGATAAAATTTACGGACGTAATTGTACATTGGTCAGGAGATTAAAATATGAAAAAGGTCTTCGGGTGTGTTTAGATTGCATATCGTACAATTTTCTTTGGGGTTAATCAGGTGTGTGATATTATTTGTGGTTATTTTGATGGTATGCACGCCAGAGGTTCTAAGTTGTGCTGCAGTTCTAAGATATCGAAATGTAGTGTTGCGGTAGAGGTAATAATTGGCTTCATCCTTTAATGGTTCTAATTTACAGTACAACAGACTACATTTAGATTTTGAAAGTAATTCTTTATCTTTTAGATTAATTTTTTTGATATTGGTGTTGGTAATTTTGCCGATGTCCGTTCTTATTTTTACCGGATCAGAAAATATTAATGGGTCGAAATTTGAGTAATTTTCTAAGAGATCCTGTACCTGTGAAACCCAGTTAAATTTTTTGTTTGATTTTTGGCTATTATGTAGAGACAGTAATTTCAGGTAACATAATTTAACCCTCTTGTCTACTATTAAGGCATTCACTGTTGCGAAGAGGCTTTTAATGCTTCGAGCTCCATGTCCTGCCCATCTTAACCTTCTTCCCTGCATATCTTAATAGACACAAACCGACAAGTTTCTATTAACAGCTCCTCATAGATCTCGCTCCCCCACTCATTAGTATTATTAATATAATTGTAAAAATCCAATTATATTACCTTTTTTTTTGCCTTGTTTTCAATACAATTATCTTTTTAACAAATAAATGAAAAGAGAGCTATCTTGGACTTCACTAAGCGATCTAATTTTTTACTTACTATTGGACATGTAGAACCCCAGACTATCTTAGGGTAGAAGCTAAGAGAAGGAACAATAATCAAAACTGATTAATAATGATCGATTAAAATAAACAATTTTTGTTAATATTTTTTTTAAATGATTGAATCAAACATGTATTTATTTAGCCATTAATATTTCAAAAGTGGTATATCTCTATTCTTTACTGGGAGGAGGGCATATTATGAAGGGATTTAGTCTCAGTTTTATCTACCTTCTTCACGCAAGAGATTCTCTTCTCAAATTGAAAAAAAAAAAAATAAAAAAAAATAAAATCATTTTCACCTGTCCATTGTAAATTTTATGGTGTACGGATGGAAACGTTTTTGTTTTTTAAAGATAAATTTACTTCCGGTCGTTCAATTACGCATGCAGTGTAAGGTGCATTTAAGCAATGCTATCAATAAACAGCTTGATTGCCTTCTTTTAATAACATTATAAATAAGTCGAGGAAGTTATTTTGTTTATATATACCACATTATTTATACATTTTATTTTGCATATTAGCAATGTTTTCTTTATCCAACTGGGGTAGAGTGTTCATATATTCATTTCCAATATCTTTTTAAATTACAAAAAAATGTAAGTGTTCTGCTAGTTCTTTGGGAAATTTATATGGACTGATTGAATTCCTTAAAAGGGATTAAGTAATAATTATGAAATGAAATTTCCCCACGACTAAATCAAAATTTGTTTGCTTTGTTCCGTGAAATGTTTTACCCTGATTCTTTTAATTGCCAAGAAAATTGCCAGATAAATGGTTAATTTATAATTGATATTGAAAACAAAGTAATCTAACGAAAATGTCAAAGCAAATCGAAAACCCCTAGTGCCTCAATCAGCTATAATGGCGATTTTATATGAGTAACCAAAATTTCATTGTCATATCAACATTCAAATTTCAAGTCAAATGAATCAGTCATATATTAGTATGTTGGTGTGTATGTGTAGTTAAAAAGTTGGTCAAGCACTCGATGTTGGTTGTCCATTGTAAGTAATGATTAATTGTAATAAAGAAAGTGTGTATGATTAATTGTTGTTACTAAACATTAAGTTACTTCTGTTACGATTCCTGAAACTGGAGATCGGAAGTTATGAGGTTCTTTATGTATTGCTTTTGATTATTATTTCAAAGAAGTACGTTTTTGTTTTGTGCATAATCGAAGGGCCTCCCATAGATGTTTCAGATATCTTAATTTAGCCAAATAGGTAATTTTATATTTTTCAAATTATTGACGGAAAATAAATTACAAATAATTTCAGAAAAAAAAAGAGCATGAATTTTTATAATTCATGATGGTAGTACATTTTAGATTTCTGGGATTCGCAGACTACATTTTATATTGAATTAAAATTAACAACAAGATTTTAAATACTATGATAAATTCATCCATTTAATTGTCAATATCAATGTGAAAAGCTCTTTTGTATATATGATATACATATATATCATATAGAATAGATGTAAAGAAGAAACGAATTCTAATTGCCAAAAGTTATGAAAAATGGGATTCTGAATAAATAAAAATCTGGTGCGTGCTCGTAACACACAACTTTCACTTACCAACTTACTTACAAGGGGAGGCTACGGACGTGGGGTCACCGATTACAATGAAACTTTTTTTCGAGTTTCTATATCCAAAAATATTAGATACGTGTCCGAGGGTTCTTGCCAATGGGCCTTCTGAGCCGAGAAAAAAAATTTCTTAGGAACGAAAATAGCCAAAAATATTATCAACAAAGTTGCCGCTGCTCAAAGCTCCTTCAACCAATTTCAATGAAATTTTCAGGCATGTCAGAGTATTGAAAAATATTAGACACGTGAATAGGGGATTGGCGAAATTAGCCTCTGAAAGCCCAGAATAAATCATTCAATATTGTGGTATATTCGTGCTCTGGGTAACGTTAAAAATCAATTCCATTACTTTGTAAATTGAATAAATTACGTTTTTCAGCTTTTTACGTCAAAAACAAAATATTTGTGTTTAAATATTATTAAATATTTAACAGGAAACATTTTTCATGAAAAAACATTTTTTGCTTAGACTGAACAAAAATTTTCAACCAAAAAAAAAAAAATTACTATTTGAAATATGTTCCAGTTTTTATGTAAAAAGCACAATTTCATAGTCACAAAAAATATTTAAGATAATTTTGCGAAAAATTGAATTCGAAAGTTTGAATTTTGAATCTGAAAGTATTTCCATTGTTGTTCTCCTTGCCCAAAGAATTAAAGAATTATTTTATGATTGAAAACGTTTGTTAAAAATTAAGAATAATAAATCTTTGGAAGACGACAACTGTTTTTATTGAATTAAGGGATTGCAGTTATAAACACAGTATGAACTTCTAAATACAAAAAACAGGGTCAACGACATGTAATATAAATAAACATGACAAACTGATTAGGTAGGTAATTCCTTCTCTCAGGTTTGTGGAAAATAACTTCACTCTCCCATTGGCATTCGTCCCGTACGTATCTACTGCGAAAAGTTTGTTCTTAAACATATTAATTGGATTATCTAGCTTTTGATTTATTTGGCATCTCTTGGGCATCTTTTTTGGATTTTGATTAATCGACATTTCTCTGTCACTAATTAAATCTTCTTTTTTTTCATTGTTAAAAAATATGAACGGTCAAAATTTGGACGATTGTTTTAGTCGTCTTTGTTATGATAAGAACATCGTGAAACAAGGTCTTAAATATTTTTGGGGAATCAACAAAAAATTTTTTGGTGACAATCTCCTCCAAGCAAGGAAATTTTGTTATGAAAAATATTTCCTGTTAAACATTTATAATATTTAAATATAAATTCAGAAGATAAAAAAAAGAAAAAAAAGACAGAAAAAAAAACTTCGTCTCAAAATAATTTGTTTTTAAATATAAATATTTAGTTTTTGAAGTAAGAAGCTGAAAAAACGTAGTTTATTCAATTTACAAAGTAATGGAATTGATTTTTAACGTTACCGAGAGCGCTAATATAACACAAAATTGAATGATTTATTCTGGGCTTCCAGAGGCTAATTTCGCCAATCCCCTATACACGTGTCTAATATTTTTCAATACTCTGACATGCCTGGAAATATCATTGAAATTGGTTGAAGGAGCTTTGAGCAGCGGCAACTTTGTTGATACAATTTTTGGCTATTTTCGTTCCTAAGAAATTTTTTTTCTCGGCTCAGAAGGCCCATTGGCAAGAACCCTCGGACACGTATCTAATATTTTTGGATATAGAAACTCGAAAAAAAGTTTCATTGTAATCGGTGACCCCACGTCCGTAGCCTCCCCTTGTTAGATTAGAAATTAATGCGTTTTGTTAATTGCCACTTCTCGAACAGAACGGCTTTAATTATGAACAATGGTCTGTCATTAAAGGCGTACTCCGCATGCGTGGGCTCAACGAGTTTTATGAGTTGACTGAATATTTTTCTTTTTTTCTCCTCTTTATGTTTTCTTTATTATTATCAAATCTCATATTTAGCCATTTCTTATTTCTAGGCGTAACACAGGTAATTTCTCCATATAAACAAAAACAAAGGAACAAACAAACAAAAAAGCCCCCCCCCCCAAAAAAAAGCCCCCTCAGAACATTTTAATAATGATAAAGCTTATCTGATATTAAAGAACACATAATTTTCATTAAACATGACGAATTTGATAAAAATCGTTAAAGCCGTTTTTTATATCATCGAAAAAAGGTAAAAATTGGAAAAAAAATATGAAATAAAGTGCTCGCTCCGTTTGACCAATTTTGATGAAATGTTGGCTAGCACATCTTTGGCATATACATACATCAAGTACCGAGTTTGATCAATATTGTTAAAGCCGTTTTTGAGTAAATAAAAAAAAACACGTGAAAATGAAACAAAATTTATTAAGTAAAGTCCCCCCTCCGGTTGATCAATTTTGATGAAATTTTTAGTCATATCTCGGGCATATAAATAGATCAAATACTCAGTTTAATCAAAATCGTTAGAGCCGTTTTTGAGAAAAAAAAACAAAAACAAAAACGTGATAATGAAACAAAATTTGTTAAGTAAAGTCCACCCTCCGGTTGATCAATTTTGATGAAATTTTTCAGTCATATCTCGGGCATATAAATAGATCAAATACTCACTTTAATCAAAATCGTTAGAGCCGTTTTTGAGAAAATCGAAAAAACTTAAAAAGTTATTAAATAAAGTACCCCCTCCCTTTGAGCAATTTTGATGAAACTTTTGCTGTCACATCGCGGGCATATACGTACACTAAATACCCAATTTCAGGTTCGCACGGTTTATAGTTTTTGAGCTAGTATGTTCACACACAGACACACAGACACACAGACCATTTCGCGGGACTTGGTTAATTGGACTCAGGGGACCCTAAAACGTGTATATCCGTTGAAAACCGGAAGTCGAAATTTTTCACGATCGCAATACTTCCAATTACTATATATTTCATATATAGGTAAGTGAAAGTAAAAAACATATATGTCGCATAGTGAGTGCCCTCTACCTCCAGGATGAAGATTTTATAACCATCATTTTTATTTATTTGATTATTATTATTTACATTATTTATTAGTTACAAATAAAGAAATCAATAATAATTCACATCAAGTTAGGTTATTTTAAATACCTATAAATTAAGCTTATTGGTTCTGATATTTAAAAAATGCGTCTAATTAGGAAAAAATGCTTTTAAATATTGATTTCTCAGCAGGAAGTAGCTGGTTTCATTTTTAACATTCACAAAATTCTGAGTCTACTGATTTTTTTTTAGGATTATCTGATATTTCGAATTCCTTAAAATTCTAAGGTTGAAACGTTTGAAATATTTTAGATTTTTTTTATAGAATTGTCACAAACAATTTTTTTTTTCTCTCTCCTTGGAGATCTTTATCCCCCATGAAGTTATATATTTTTTTACTATTTTTTCTCCCATTCGCAAGAACAGTAAAAGCAGACGAGCGCTATTATGTCTCTTTTTCTTTCGCAAAAACGATTTAATAGGAGAGATGACCTTCAAATTATTTTTTTTTTTTTTCCATTGAGCACGTTACAGATGATGCAGCAGATGTACAACCTCTCCACATCTTGATAATTTCATATCATGATGATCATCTCTAGTGATAATTGTAGCTCAGTGCAATGAAACATTTATTTCAGGCTGTCAATTTTCTGATGAAGTGGGAAGAGACAGGTACTCGGTTATGTAAGCTCTCATATTTTTTTTCCTCAATTAAAACATCACTTTATTTCTTAAAGAATCCAATTATATATAACGGATGAGAAATACATGGACGCCCTGAGCAAGTAAGACTGTGCGCATTAAATTTAAATAAATATTGACTATTTTATATCCATGGCTGTCCACGATTAATAAACAAATTCAGTTAGGCAGATGTTTAAAAAATAGTAATGCTTCAGTATTGAAACATATTTAATTATCAGACCATTAATATTAAATAATATAATTTTAATATTAAATTAATTAATACAATAAAAATATTTGTAGATAAACTAATAAAAACTTCTATAAATAACTAAAAAAAAAAATTGATAATAACTACAAAAAATGTATTTAAATTATTACACATAAAGGTATATCCAAGATAAAAAATAGAGGGCCTTACTCTGTAAATAAAACTGTAATATAAGACTATTTGAAATCATGATAAAATTAATTTTATCCATACTACCATACATGCACAATCTTATTCTTCAATCTTTCACCTTCGAAAGTTTTTTCTCAGCCCGACAATTCAACTCGGAAATATCGCCGAAATTCTAAATATTCAAAGAGATACACCGATGTTAAATATTGGCTTCTACACTACAAGTTAAGTCGCAAGCTCACGACTTGTGTAGACCATACTATATTGACTGCAATATGATGAGATGCCACATTTAACACATTAATTATATTAAGTATATAAAATAAATTAAATTTACCCTTACAAAAAATTACCCGCCATCTAGTTAATACTAAATGGAAATTATGCTATCTTGCAATAAAGTTAAAACTTTCTTAAAATAAATATTAATATTAAGTGAGAAATTACTGAATACCGCCAGGAATATTATATATGTATATAGTCAATCCTTTTTACGCTCTTTATCACTGTAATAATGTGACAGAGAATAATAAAAGCTGAACCAAGAAAACCAAAAGATTTTTTAGGTAAAATAATTATGATTATGATAACTATGATTACTTGACATCAGTAGCTATTAACGTTTATTATTTTCTAATCGTATAATAGCTATGATAATGGATTTGGTAAATGGAACGATTAAAAGAAATGAAATAATCGTTTCTGTTACTGATATGACACTCATTGAGAGAGTAATGATAGGGCTAGGGCGTTCTTCTTCCCAAAGGGTTTGTCACGGACCATTGGATTCCAGGTCCTGATGAATAAATGTAAATGAAGTGCTCACAGACGGCTCAAGTGCTACCTAATTAGAGTAGTCGAGCGAGTCAGTGCAAGTGTCACTTCAACTCAATCAATCATTTCGGGGATGTAGTGAATTTTCCGCAGTAGTCTCTTAATTTGGTGGTGATACGGCCGAGTGGGCTAACACGTTAGCAAATACGCGTTGCCCCTGAAGTTTGATAATATCCCCTATCCCGGGAAAACCCCGTACAGCCTAAAAGGCGAGGAAGGGGAGTACAAAAAAAAAAAAAAGAAAGAAAAATGTCTCTCTCCCTTAATCGAGGCTTTATAAATAATACAATATTCACTTATCAGAAGGTGAAAAGAATACTGGTATATCTCAAAATATTGGAGCTTCGCCCGCCTATTGCGATCTCACTAACTTTCTTTTGTTTGTCTCTTTATTTTTTTCTATTTTTTAGCATTTGAATTCTATATCTACCCCCAGCTAGAACCCTTAGAGTTTTACTCAGTAGTAAAAATAACTCTATATTCATTATTTTTTTTACTTTCGCTTACCTGTAATATATGAAATATATAGTAAGGAAAAGTATTGCGATCGTGAAAAATTTCGAGTTCCGGTTTTCAACAGAATTACACGTTTTGGGGTCCCCTGAGTCCAAAAAACCAAGTCCCGCGAAATGGTCTGTGTGAACAGACTAGCACAAAAACTATAAATCGTACGAACCTGAAATTAGTTATTTGGTATATATATGTGCACATGCAATAAATGCAAATTGGTCAAACGGAGGGAAGATTATTTAAAGAATTTTACCTGTTCTTTCGATTTTCTCAAAAAACAGCAATACCGATTTTGATAAAAATTGGTATTTGTTGTATTTATATGCCCGAAATATGACTACAAAAATTTCATTAAAATTGATCAACCGGAGGGGGCACTTTATTTTATAAAATTTTTCCCTATTTTTAAGTTTTTTACGATTTTCTCAGAAATAGGTTCAACGATTTTGATTAAACTCGTCATGTTTAATGAGAATCAACTATTATTTAATAATAGGTAAGCCTTATCATTATTAGAATGTTCTGAGGGGGCATAAATGAGGAAGGGGCCTTTTTTGTTTTCTATAAAGTACCTTTGTCTTTGTTTATATGGAGAAAATACCTGTCTCTCGTTCCGCCTAAAAATAAGAAATGCTAAATACGAAATTTGCAAAAAAATCAAGTAAACATATACAGGAGAAAAAAAGAAAAATATTCCGTCAACTCATAAAACACGTTGAGCTCACGCATGCGCAGTACCCCTTTAATTACAGACCAATGCTTAATGATTAAAGATGTTCTGTTCATTTAAAGGAAATTATTTGTTTCATGGGAACTATATGAAGTTTTCAACAACAACATAAATAATTATAAAATCAGATGACTTGCAGTATTATGCAGCAATGCCGAATTATCACAAGTAAAACTTTTATTTTATAATTAAAAAAATTTGTGTACTTTAAAGAACGAATACAAATAAAAATAAGAAAATTAATGTGGAAAATTGTGTGACTTTGAGAAATAGCATTTAACAAAACAAGTCAATTTCTAATCAAAGTAAGTTGGTAAGGGAAAGTTGTGTGTTGCGCGCATCCCACCAGATCTGAATTTGTTCCGGCTATTCATACCAGCCACATACGAGTATGTACCGATTTACAGATTACAGTTGATTTCCGTTTCACTATTATAATTCCTATAATACCTGTTGGTTTGAAGCAATAAAACCCTTATATTGAATCGATGATACAAGTTTTTTAGTTTTATTTTTGACAATTTTACACCAAGTGAAAAGAAGTGAATATTGATAATCTTCGAAGATGGGCAAAAAGCCCAAAACATCAAATGGAGTAAAGAAGGTTTATTGAATACAAGGGTTTTGTCGTTTTAGACCAGCAAGTTATAAGAGTACCTATTTACAATTGTAAACTTGTATATAACTATATATTACTTGTAGAAAAAATATTTTTTAATTATTTTTTATATAAAAATAAAAAATGTAGAAATATTCATAAATTTTAAAGTTGGCAATGATAAGTTTTTAAAAGTGAACACTCAAATGTAAATAGTCAATATAATGACCGTTTAGTGATTGTAAATGGTTGGAATCGTTTTCATTTTGATTTAATTAATCTTTTTGCACGTAAATCATGGTTTTTACTTTACGTATAGGACAGGATTTTTTAAATATAATTTTGTCATTTTTTCACTCCACTGCTCCTGCAAATTCAAATTATATTATAATTGTTCATGTAGTATTTCTTGAATTAATATCATCTCATCACTTATTTTATTGATTGAAACAAAATCAGTAAAACCAAAAAACAGAAAGAACTCCTATTTGCTTTATATGAAAAATGAATTTGTTAGAAATCTTACTTAATTATAACACCTTAAGTAGAAGCGCCACTTCCACATGCATTTAGTTATTGCATAAAATTAATTTAATCACTTAAACAGATCTAAAAGAACACTGATTTGCGATAAAAACTGAATTATAAAAGCTTAATAAAATCTTTGTTATTATCAGAATTATCTTGTGTAAAACAATTGTCAATTCCTTAAATTGAAGTTTCGGTTATGCTATAAAATATTTATAGTTACCTTCAGAATTTGTGAATTATTTTACATAAATTAAGTTAATAATTAATGTAACTAATTTATGGTTAATTTCACAAGGCCCCTACCATTTTATAATAACTGAGAGCTTTTCATAAATAATTAATTATGATTTGTAACGGTAACTTTTATTCTGACAATTTTTATTTGGATTCAGTTCATGAGATACCCGTGAATTAGTTCCATCTGTTGAGGATAGATAGCGTGCTATACTTTTCTAGGTTCTAGTAGTATGGAGCCTACCTGGCAGCTTGATTCCTTATTCCTATCTATGGATCAAAGAATAGGAGATAATAGAAAATTCGCATTTATAAATTTCACCATAATCATTAATCTATATCCCAGGTATCAATTGTTATTAAAAAAAAAGAATGGCCTAAAACAAATCACAGTAATGGGAAAGCGCGCAAGTGTAAAACTTGCCAGTGTAAGAGGCCGCTATTGAGCTACAAACTTTTTTTATCAATATTACCGGCTAATCAAGAGGTCAGAAATCTCAATCTTATGTAGGAATAAAAATTTTTAATATTATATGTATAATATAATATAGGCGTAATTGGAACGTATCATAAATTATAATGTTCTCGTGATTATATTGATTTAAACGTATTTACGATGAGATTATTCCCGAGGGGGGCAACGCCCGTGTAACAAATCGTGTGGAACACTGATCCCAGATTAGGGCGAACATCAGTGCCCTTTAGTTGGCATTCAGTGTTAGCTTGGGTCTTCTGCTATCCGATTCAGGGTTTAGTCCTAATTAACGAGCTTCGGGTATTAATTAAGCTGTATTGAATCTTTGTTTTTTTTTTTTTTTTGGAAAATAAATAACATTGTTCGGTTTTCGTTTCTGTTGAAGTTCAATTATACTTACAGGTAGTAGTACAATTAAACATTCAGGTTTTTCGGCTGCTTGGGTCGTATTCCATGCTACAGATTGAAATGGAATAAACGTTTCCCTGATTTGCTTGAACAAACTCATAACTCGAGAATCACAATTATCCAGCAAAATAACATAGTACCTTAGAAAAGACCGACTCATTAGTTATAATTTGACACTATCGCAAAAGATATAAATGTTATTAAACGAGGTGATTCTCATTCTAGAATTCATTAAGAAATAATCGAGCCACATCACGGAAACATCACCATGTAAACGGGATACTAAAAACTACATCAACTTTTGTTTTGTAGCCAAATCAAAGGAGGTTGAAGAAAGCCCCACTTCAGCGCTAGTGTTAATCGATATTTAAAAAGATGCTTGTGTTTATCTTTTTTAGGTTTAATTTTTCTAAGGTTATTTTATATTTTTCTTTCTTTCTTCAAAAAATACAATTAAACATGTTTTATATTAAAAAATAAATTTTGTGGTTATAAATTTTGTGGCCAATGTTTCCCATACAACCTGGTGTTTGTTTTGCAAATGATTAATCTGGCTTTAGTTTTTTCAACAATATCAATTAAGGTAATTAAATTTATGTTACTCCATTAATGTTTACTCTGCTACAGGATCTAGTTTCTTAATTATGTATTGTAAACAGGAGATAAGCCATCGAAGTACTTAATTCAAGACAGAGCACCTTCCAGTCCTCGAATACCGTAGTTCTGATTACTCCAAGCCAACACGATAACTACTGACCTAATTCGTAATACGCCTTGACTTCCCTTCCAGCGACAGATGATTGTAATTCCAACAGCAGGTTCACGGTCTATCGTTTTCAGCAAGGGTTAGCAACCTAGTGGGGAAGATTATACAGGAGGCGGGCGGACGCATCGTTCATTAACATATGCTGATGTACCTGATGTTGAGGAGTAGTGCGCATTAGTGTACACCTTGCCCCCGTAGTGCGGGGTACGCTGTGCCCGTCGTGGAGGGGAAGGGTTGAATGGGGAGCCGGAAGCGGCAGATGTGGGGCCACTTCCTCCGGAATCACCTGTCCAATGCGCCTCATCCACCACCCACGATTGGTCCGCGGTGTTGGCTAATCATGGAGAGCCACGTCACAATCCGTTATAGCGTTGCCCCTATCATATGCTAATCACCTACATCATAGTAAACAAACAACCGTTGTATTTGTTTGCCATCAATGTCACATCCCGTCTACTGGGATCGATTTTTTTGAATGACAGCTCTGGAATTCAAAGCTGCCAGTAGCAATTTGTGGATCAGCCCAGCCTGCCTGATGCTTTGCCAACCTAATCAGGCCTCACAAATAAATATTTATGTTACTGAAAATTCAATTAGTCACCTTATAATTTATGAAGATTCTTTGGAAGGTGTTCAATAAGAAAAGGAATTCTTCTCGCTTGAGATGTTAATTTATTCTTTGATAAGTATTTTTATTTGAAACATTTTCTTCTATGGCATTATCATATGGAAGGCGGCGTATAAAAGAAAACTAAAAAGAGGAAGGCTACGTTAATTAACGATCAGGTTGAATAAAATGTGATTTTATTTTTAAAGGTGTTTATTTAAAATGACGGATAGTTGTATCCTCCAGAAAAAGCAGGACGTATTATGAATGAAAATGAAACTTTATTTGCGCATAAATCACATGCGTTTCAACGAAATGAAAGAAAACAGAAATCGGAGCATTATTGCAGCAGAGTTGTTGGTCAACATGTTATTTTTAAAATTATTTAACACAATTATTCGAGAAATAAAAAATTACTCAACAATTAGCCATTATTGGTTAATTGGATTAAATTTAGAAGAAGTTGCGACGAATTCCATTATTGTTTCATTTTAAAGACAGGTAAAGGATTCATCGATGAGTATTCATGATTAAAACCTATTTGTATCCTTCTCAGAACAAAATAGTCGTTATAAATACCTCGTCCGTAAAGAATGTATTTTAGTTAGGTGCATTATTCCTCTCATGCCTACAAGGCAACATGGTCGTAATTCAGGTAGCCTACTGCCGTTGAATCTCAAATACGTTTCGTCTGCTGATGGGAAGAAAGCTATCCCATGGTATGCCTATGCTTTTGGATTGATAAGATTCTTGAGGAAGAGGTCATCTGGCAAGCTGGTCAAAGAATTTAAGTCGAGAACTTCAAATACGGGACAGAAAAATATGATCATATAAAATTCCGGAATAGCTATGAAAAAAGAAAAAATAATCACAATGATGATTAAAGATCGATATATTTATACTGTAATACCAATCTAGGTTTAATATTATTAATTAATATTTTTAACGTAAAACGTAACACAAATAATTAAAACTCAAATTAGTAACAACATTACAAACAGTAACTATCAGTGACCAAACAATGATTCAAAAGTAACCGCTTGCCAATGCTTCTTATATTTTGTGCGAAATGGAACAATCCAGAAAGGTCTAGCTCATTCCAAGATGTGATTACATACTAATATGAATATAACCGTTCCAGTAGAACTCTTTTCCATGTAACAGAAATCATACGCGTAAACAGAACCAAATTAATGGGGTTGAGGGCGGCTTAATATTCTCATAGATAGATAAAATGTCGAAATAACAACTGTTGTGACATTTAATCGCTCCTCCAACGATGTGTTTTAAAGGAATTTATAAAATCGCCAATGTATGTCTCATTTAGACTGTAGGTAGTTGCCCTTTCCAAATTATTGGGGACCCCCACCGTACCCCACGGTGGTGACGCCCATGACAGAAATAATCATCTGCTCTTTGTTTCACGTCACAATCTTTTTGGTGGCTGTAGTCATGTAACATGGGAAAGACACTAAATCAGATGCTAGACTATATACCTTAAATAATTTTTGTACAAAACGTAATTAACGCAGGATAGCAGCTCTTCACACAGTACAATATATTATATACTTAATTGTAATTAAGATTTCTAATCTTGCATCTGATTTAGTGTCTTTCCCGTATTACAAGATTACAGCCATCAAAAGGAAACTGTTTGGATCACCATGTTGGTTACACTAATGTGGTTATAAAACCTTATATTATTTAACTGTGAATTGTTGATAAGTCTTTTTGATTTTTGTCACAATTTCAGTTATGAACATTGCTGGAATAGGTATTTCAAGGTGATTTCACAATTGCTAATACTTTTAGCGAGTTGGGCTCGTAGATGCTATGGAAAATTTAGTCTCTAACTACCATATTGAAACTTCAAATGGAAAAGAGATGGTCGTCGATGATAATTTGTGATTTCCTTGCGATGATTAAGTCTTGCCCTTCATCTCTGTCAAGAAGTACCCTCTGCAAAAGGCTAGGATGATGGAGATAAGACAAGACACAGTAGCCTCAGTAACCAGCTGTTTCCAAATTCAATGTGACTCCGCCGCCAAGCCCGTAGATCCCCCGCTATGCAGTGCAACAATGTGCCTTTGTTGTTGGCTCTTTTTCTCACAGTCGACATGATCCTCCTATTTTTTCACTCCCCCTCCTAAAAGAGGATGCAGCAGATGAGTTGATACAAAAAGTTCAAGAGCTCTCGGGTCTAGGGATGTCGCAAATCCACGGAGCAGCCGGCGCTAAAGGACATAGCCCTCACGAGGGTTTCTACATCTAACAGTTTTCTTTCAAAATCCTCCGACTCCTGTTCGCCATTACTGGAGCATCGTCCACCCGCTGCTACCTTGTTTATGGGTCAAGATTTTTTTTTCAAACTATTCCAAAAGTCGTAGAAATGATTTCCTTTCATCGAGCCTTTGAATCGAGTTTTAAGTAAGAGTTTCCCCCCAAGAAAAAACATCATTCATACATCAAATCATCTGTTTCTAATCATTAAATTAATAAAATAAAGTTTAATACTACACAATAGCTTATCTTGTAAATTATACAATGGTTTTATACTTCTATTTAGGAAAACATAGAAATTTTATTAGAAAAGATTTTAATCACCTTAGATACAGATGAGGCATTTGTATTGTATGCTATGTATTCTGATGATATTTTTAGTAATTGATAAAGTCCATAATTTGATGTGGATTCAAAGTCTATGCAAGATTTTAAACGAGGAGTTGGGTTGGTAATAATTAATTCAATTATCACTTTTACATCACACTAAGGATTTAACCAGATTTTAAATTAATTAATAGCCTGGTTTTTGTTTCTTGAAGAGCGTTTTTTGTTATGTTTGAACTGGGGGCTTTTTCAGAAAATGCTGGAATCATACTGCATTGTTTGGAACCAAAAGATACATGTGAACAGCGTGTACCGTAGGTGTACCAATTTTGATATATGTACAATCTGCGATTATTTTTTCTGAGTGATATTAAAAATTGGAACTTTTTTTTAAAAATAATAAGGAAAAATTATTTATTTCAAGCAGTCCAATGTAAGACTGGTCTAACTATAAATCGCATTATTTTTTTTTTCTTTCAGAAATTATCTTCAAATTGTCTTCTACTATCTCCCTTCAAGACTGCATAAAGACAGCGATAGTGATGATTCCTGAAACATTTTAACAATCGAATAAAGCAGGCTACGGAAATCATAGGATGCAAAAGAATCTTTTATAAAAAAGAGAAACAACTTTTCTTAAACTGTCTCGCATTGGAGGAGTGATCTATAGCAGGGAGACATATTTTATTTATATAGGGAGATATATTTTATTTATAGTGTTCGTCCATTGATTACTAAATAATATAAAGGTCCATTAATCATATTACGAGATTTCATAAGAAAAAGTAGTTCCACTCAACGCCGAAATAAGATTGTTTTTAAAGGTTTTGACTACCACCAAATTCTTATTCTAAGAAATGATTCGTTTCCTTACAATAAAACTGTGCCGGACACCAGATTCGCCGAAACAGATTTTGCAAAATTATATCTGATAAAATTCTCGATAAATAAATAGCATTAAAAACACCATTTGGCGTAACATGTTGAAGATGGCATAATGTTGGTCGCGTGCAGAACCATCGGACAGAAGAGAGGGCAAACAGAACGAGGATGTAGAGGACCCAGCGGCCACCTGTGGATTCGCGTGCCTACCGCCATAACTTCTGGTAACCTTTGTCGGACGTCCAATTAACAGATTTCCTTCCTTTTTAAGCTCCGAGCTTTTGGACCGGACAGTCAGTCAAATACCGCACCAGTGTGAATTTATTTTCTCTTTTCCTCTTTTGCTTTTAATGTAATATTTTTTGCCTTCACTGTCTATAGGGAACAAGTGAACCGAAATATATATGGAGTTCTGTGTGATTGTCCATCAGTGGCAGTTTAATATCAATTCATTTAATATCAATCTGATATAAAATGTTCCCATCGTTTTGTACAACAAAAATTCGTATTTTATGTAGTTTTTTTTTTTTTTTTTAACGAATTATCTTCCAATTTTCCTGCCCAACTATCTGTGCAAGACCGCTTATAGACCACGATAGTGATGATTCCTGAAACATTATAACAATTGGAAAAAACAGGTAACGGATATCCAAGGAAGGGAGGAGAAGAAACTTTAATTTCTTTAACACTCCTAAAAAATAGCCTTGTTTTGAATTAAATCATTCTTGGATTAGACGAGGGATACTGTTAAATTTTTATTTACTACCAAAAAGAAACCTAATCTATAACTGACTTGATGACTATGTTGTGTAATTAGCAATCCTTTAAATTTGGGGTTATTTTTATTTTTTAATATCTTTTTAAATTTTTAATTTTATCTTATTATTGATTCCAAATATAACAATTTGTATACAGTACCATCTATTTTGTTAGTTTTTAATAATTTATTTTCACTTAGTTGTTATGTAGCCTTTCACTTCAAAAGCGTTAGGTTTCCCCGTAATAAACCTTTGAAGTCTGCAAACTGATCCCCTACCACCATCTCTCGCCTTATTTTACCCTCAGTCTTTGTATTATTCTGGACTCAGAAGATAAATATAAGATTTTATTTTATCTTGCTAACCAGCCACTTATTTAAAATATTCATGTATAAGTAATGCTTATCATATTTTATATAATTATCAGATTTATAATGTATTCATTTAATTGTCATCTTCTAGCATAGATACTACTACTATTTGCATTCTTTTAGCCCTGATGAAGAATCACAAGTGGGATCGAAACGTTGGCTTTACAAAATAAAAAAGTTTTAACTGAAAATCCTGATAATCAACTATCGTAAATAATATTTTCTGTTTTTTTTTTTGTTTTGTTTTTCAAAATGAAATTTCTATCTTTTTTTTTTATTACATAAGAGGATGTTCACATTCATAGCTATATTAATCTAGCTAGATGAATGTAAACATTCAGTGGGGTGCACGCAGTATTTTCATCCAGCAACTTCTTAGCTTTCTTCTTTTTTGCAATGTTTTTTCCCTCCTTTAGTTCATTTTTTCGGCAGATGCGTTGCGCAGTCCTGAAACCGCGGGAGGGTAAACATCCCTGTAAGGTAGAAAGGAGGAGCAACAGGAGAGTGGCACAGATGTAGAAGACATTGTACAAGGTACACAATGGAGCAGGGAGAGCCCCAGCTGGCTTCCTTACCCTACCTGGGCCCCGGCCACGTGTTGATTCGGCGGCTACCTGGCGATGGCCGTTCACTATCAATCAGCTTCTGCGCTGACGTTTGTCACGGTGGACTCTCCCTCAATGGGTCCACTCCACGTGCCATTGTCTCGCCCCAAAGGTTAATGAAGTTGGCGCTGTTTTCTCAAATAAAACAAACGACATTGTCATTTAAAGAATTTTGTTGGGAAATGCAAAGTAAATGAATTAACCTTTTTCCCATTACACCATTAAATCACCAACATGTCAACAATAATAATAAATTCTTTATTTGATTGTTCCGGGACAAGTCCCTTCGGAATAAAATTATATTTTACATTGTATTGGCTTAAGGGCCTTGGATCATGATTAAATAAAACAAATTCGAAGAATGATATAAACATAAATTAAAAGGAAAATTTCTTGTGCTAAGATTAAACATACCAATACATAAAAATAATTGGCAAACATAACTTGTATTGCACTACTTAAATGTGCACGTACATAAATAACTATAAATGAAATGAATAGAGCTTAAATTGAAAAATAATAACTTCTGCTTTAAAATTTGGATTCCGAATTGGAAGTTTCTATTAACATTTATTCGGGAAACTGGATTGATAGGAAGTTATTGTACAGGCGGGATTTGATGGTAGGGTGTGTGATGGAATGACGAATAAAAGGGGGAATAGAATTCCATAGGGATGGGAACCTGAATATGAAAGATCTTCCACAAGCTGACGTTCGGTGGGCCGGTATACTTATATCTGAAGGCCTGGACCGGGTATTGCGGGAATGAACCGAGGATTTGGTCTGAAGAAGTTCGACGGCGAGATCGGATAACTTGGTAATGAAATGATGCCAGGAGGTATTTGCAACGGTAGGATGGGTATAGCAACTTTAACTTTTCGTAAAAAGGTGAGATGGAGACGTCTCCTGGGATCCCAAAGATGAATCGTACGAAACAATTAATCAGACGTTTTATTTTTACTTCATGATCCCCGGAGTACCCCCCATAGACCATACAGCAATAGTCGAATTAGGGAAATATCAGGGGAGTGACCAAAAGTTTACGGGTTACAAGTGGAAGAAGGTTACGGAGATGATTCAATTGCTTTAAGGTAGAAAAAGTGCGGTGGGAGATATTAGAGATGTGGTTTTTCCAAGAAAGCTTTTTGTCAAAGGTTAAACCGAGGTTTTTAACAGTAGGATACAATTTGAGTAGGGATATTAGGGGCGGTTTTAAGGAGGTGAGTGGAGCCTATTAAAATTGCTTTCGTTGATACAATACGTCTAAGGTATGTGACATATATGGAACTATTGTATACTCGTCTAACAAATTGGTAACTCATTTTTTGCGCAATTATGAGCATGTTCTATTATTAAATTATTATAATTATTCTATTATTAAAAAAGTTGTTTTTTCAAAAACATTTGTTTATTCTCCTGGCCGATTGTCATAACTAGCTGAACGGGCATTAATACAAAGACAGCTGAATAAAGTTAGTAGCTATTTTAATTGGGTTTATTGAATGATTCCATTGACATAATTCATATTACGGTTCGTGCTCGGAATTAGCAGTGGGAGGTTTGACAAACTGTTTTTTAGATGAAATTTCGCCTAAAGCAGACGCTTTTCTACACTATAACAATAGTATTTCCAATCACTCAATTAATAACCAAATATGATGCATGGCTTGAAAATGGCTCTAGGAGCCGAAACGTTGCCTAGCTGAATAAACTTGTGACGTTTTTTCGGTTGAAATTGCCCTAATTTTATTTATTTCATCATTTTATAGCAGTACTTTGAGCTCCAAGCCCCTCTATATACCCCCGACATATGCATTGAATGCGTTTCATTAAAACAGAAAAGGTAATTACATAATAAAACTGAAAGATAAAAAGAACATTCAAATGCATCACATCAAAATAAGTAAAAAATATATATACATAAAAACAATTAGTTGGCCCGTTCGAATAATCGCTAAGTAGTAAGGAAAAACACCATAATATAAAGAGAAAATTCTTTTCTTTATGTAAACTATAACTTGAACAGAATTCCAAAGGCTGTAACTTCGTAACCAGTAGTGCGAAATTACATGGTTCTTTTTTCATTTTGTATGTAATGCGAATAAAATTCTCTTTTACGTTTATATAATGGACAAAAATCGAGTTGGTTTGTAGTTAGTTCGTAGATCGTGTTTAAGATATGCGCCAAAAAGTATTCTTTTATTCGCAGCTTTTCTCGAGGCGGATTCCGGAAGATCTGTGTATTTTTCCACCCAGATGGGAAGGAAATCTTTTACATGATACCTGAATCATTGTATATGATTTAGTACTAAATTTATGGTGTAACGACAAAAAAGACCTTTTAGAAATAATAAATAAAAGATAGTCAAGACAATGACTACCATTTCCAAGTTAACTGGGAGGTTGTGAAGAGAGTTAAGGAAGGAATGTGTGTAAATTGGATGCCTAGTGAATAAAAAATATATATATATATATATAAGGAAGCGGAATTCGAGGATCGGACTACGGCTGGCAATCGCTGCTATTTTGCTCTAGAAAGAATGTAAGTAGTGGTCTCATATCCTAATTCTCTACAGTCGAACTGTATGAAAATCTCAACAAGTTCTCATACATGCCTCAGATTACTGGGCCCTGACCCAACCACACGAAGTCTCTCTTTTGCGATTTGAAAGGAGAGTGCGTGGAGGACATACGGTCCGGTCCAGACCTAGTGAGCGGAGAGTGGAGGCGCCGTCTTACAACGAATTGAGACTACTTTATAAGGAGCTCGACTTAGGTCGAGATAAAGACGATAAAGGTGGCGAGACTGGGGTGGGCAGGACACGTGATTAGGATGAGGCAGAATGAAATCCCAGTCAAAGTCTTGAGAGAACGAATATTTAGAGTGAGAAAGCCGACAACGTCTACGGTATGACTATTTTTTAAGGCAGCAACACTCAGAGATTGCCGGATAATAATACGAGTAATAATAAGCAATACTATAAAAGTCTGATTAACTGATCTTAGCTAGTTACCGAGTTCCGAGCCATGTGATTGTGATAAACCGAAAGAATTTCATGAAGGAATAGAGCAAGGTTTAGTTATTTATTTTTATTTTTATTATTTGTTTAATGAAAATAAAAATAAATAACTTTTTTTTGTTTGTTTGTTTTTATTATTTGAGGTTGGGCTACCCCTTTCAGGCTGTCTGCACTCCTTCAGCAACATTAATATCTGCAAGAAGACTACACAGCGCGGCCAAAGGTCTCATTAGGCCTAATGCGCCAACCGAAAAAAAATAATTATTTTTTTAATGTCCCTTTATGCTACTAAGGCTAATGGGACGATGATACAGTGGGAGTCCTAAATTTTGCTTATCCAGGTATACTTTGGATAGGGATCTTTAACGAGTACCTGACATCGTACAGGCTCAGGTCCTCCATGTTACGTCCTATCCGAGGGACGGTATAGCCAAGGATTTTTTACTCCCTTTAAAAAATCCTAGGGCAACCTCCGGACGCGAACCCGCGACCTTTAGTACAGTAAGTTGCCATGACATCGTACAGGCTCAGGACCTCCATGTTACGTCCTATCCGAGGGACGGTATAGCCAAGGATTTTTTACTCCCGTTAAAAAATCCTAGGGCTACCTCCGGACGCGAACCCGCGACCTTTAGTACAGTAGGTTGCCATGCTAACCGTTTAGATTGTATATGCATATATATTTATTTATTTAATTGGTTCAGAAGCGTTTAAAATGTTAAATGAAGTTATCTGTCCAAAATGAAATTCTTTCATATTCTAAATTTTCTATAATATTTTGACTCTCATAGAACTAATTTAAATAATTATAAAATTTAGCCAGGCTAGTAGCCAGCTAGAAGTTCTTTTATTCTGAATCATTCAGAATGCTGCTATAGACCTATTAATATATAATAAGTTAGTGTAGACTTTTAAATGATCATTTGCATACTTTTGATATTATAAAAAAAAAATCTGGTGCGTGCTGGCAACACACAACTTTCACTTACCAACTTACATAGATTAGAAATTAATGGGTTTTGTTAATTTCCACTTCTCAAATGAACAGAACGGCTTTAATTATGAACAATGCGTCATTAAAAGCGTACTCCGCATGCGTGGGCTCAACGAGTTTTATGAGTTGACTGAATATTTTTCTTTTTTTCTCCTCTTTATGTTTTCTTTATTTTTATCATATCTCATATTTAGCCATTTCTTATTTTTAGGCGTAACGAGAGACAGTTAATTTCTCCATGTAAACAAAAACAAAGGTACTTTATAAGAAAGAAACAAACAAACAAAAAAGCCCCCCCCCCAAAAAAAAAGCCCCCTCAGAACATTTTAATAATATTAAAGTTTACCTGATATTAAAGAAAACCTAATTTTCATAAAACATGACGAATTTGATAAAAATCGTTAAAGCCGCTTTTGAGATAATCGAAAAAAAGGTAAAAATTGGAAAAAAGTCATGAAATAAAGTGCCCCCTCAGTTGGACCAATTTTGATGAAATGTTGGCTTTTACATATTTGGTATATACATACATCAAATACCCAGTTTCTTCAAAATCGTTAAAGCCGTTTTTGAGTAAATAAAAAATATGTACACGGGAAATTGGTACAAAATTTATTAAGTAAAGTCCCCCCTCCGGTTAATCAATTTTGATGAAATTTTTACAGTCGTATCTCGAGCATATACATACATCATATACCCAGTTTGATCAAAATCGTTAAAGCCGTTTTTGAGTAAATAAATAAAATACGAGAAAATGATACAAAATTTATTAAGTAAAGTCCCCTCTCCGGTTAATCAATTTTGAAAAATTTTACAGTCATATCTCGGGCATATAAATAGATCAAATACTCAGTTTAATCAAAATCGTTAGAGCCGTTTTTGAGAAAATCGAAAAAAACGTAAAAAGTTATTAAATAAAGTACCCCTTCCTTTTGAGCAATTTTGATGAAATTTTTGCTGTCACATCGCGGGCATATACCTACACTAAATACCCAATTTCAGGTTCCCACGGTTTATAGTTTTTGAGCTAGTCTGTTCACACACACACACACACACACACAGACACACACACACACACACACACACACACACACACACACAGACCATTTCGCGAGACTTGGTTATTTCGACTCAGGGGGTCCCAAAACGTGTATTTCCGTTGAAAACCGGAAGTTGAAAATTTTCACAATCGCAATACTTCCACTTACTATATATTTCATATATAGGTAAGTGAAAGTAAAAATTATAATTTTACCACCAATTACGTATGGAATCAGTAGTTCAAATATATTTTTTAAAAAATTTTAGGATCAACCGTTTCAAAATGGCAGCCATTTTTGTTTCACTTTTCAGGCCGCTTTTTGAGTTTTTAAGCTCTCACAGAAAACTCATTTTCTCAAGACTGGTAAGTCATAGACTAATAATTCAAACACAATTGTTTTTCTTAAAGTCTGTTCTATATTTCGTGTTCTCTTTATTATTTGAATATTTTGAAATCCAATACTTGAAAAGTGCTATTGAAAAAACTTCTTTAAATTCTCAAAACACCTTTTTTGAGGGTAAGTTTTGGTTATAAGGACATGGACGCCATAGCTGATTTTTGGCATGATAACAAACCCAACTAAGTAGCTTTCTTTAAAAGTACTCTTAACCCGTATATTCTTTACCTTATTTTTTTATGAATTTTTAAACTTCACATTATTTAATTATTAATTAACTATAGGCTCCAATATCTCTGGTGGGCTTGTCGATAAAAATCTCATTTTACTTTCACTTACCTATATATGAAATATATAGTAAGTGGAAGTATTGCGATCGTGAAAAATTTTGACTTCCGGTTTTCAACGGAAATACACGTTTTGGGGTCCCCTGAGTCCAATTAACCAAGTCCCGCGAAATGGTCTGTGTGTGTGTGTGTGTGTCTCTGTGTGTGTGTGTGTGTGTGTGTGTGTGTGTGTGTGTGTGTGAATGAAAGTAAAAATGGAAAAAATAACACATTGCTCCATTTAGTTAAAATATGTTATATTAGGTTTTAATTGAGATTGGAGTGGGAATAATCAGAATATGTATAATAATCACTTATTAACTGACTAATATGTAAACTACAAAATTTTTATCTTAAGATTGATCAAACACCTAAACGTCATGGACAGGTCTATTTCGTCTATTGTAATCGCACCTAGCGGTCAAACATAGAAGCAACGTTTGCAAAAACTTAAGCATGTAAACAGGCCTTAGCATTACAGTTGACTACAATTAGAGGTACTAAATGCATTGCAATGTCTTGCAGGAAATTAATTTAATTCGAGGAACTGTAAACGACTGAAGTTGGATTAGTAGCACCGCACCATCTAAATGTAAATTAAATCATTTTTTATTCACGGTATATAAATAAAAAGTTTACTACATCACAAATATTATTAGTTTTGACTATCATTGTTGTATTTCGTGAGAATACGCGATGAAAATAAAATAGCTAGATTGTTTTAACTTAAAACTTTTATCATATTTCTAACTCGAAAGTTAGCTGAGGATTCTTTTCGGACAGAGGGATCGGGAGATGGGCTACTGTTACGAAGAGATGTTAGGCAACGAACTTCTTTGACTGGGAGCCTCCTAGAGGGACCCTCACCATTCCGCTCGGCTGAAGGAAGGGAGCAAGAAAGGAAAAAAAAATAGCCTTTGGTCGCGTGCCAGGGGCAGATGTCCCAGCACAAAGGGTTTCCCCAGGTTTCCCACCCCTCGCGTAATCCTCGCCTTCAACGGATCTCAACTGTCGTCTCCACAACTTCTGTGCTTTATTGGAAATTCACCACATTTCCTTCATTCCTTCCTTCTGCTTCGAATAAACTTGTTTACGCCACCCCCAAGGTCGCTCTGGCACAACAAATCGGATAGCAGTTAAGGTATTCGGGGATATTCGACCTTCTTTACAAATATCGGGATTCCGTTGGTCCCTTTTTGAATGTCAATAACAAACAAGTTTTTGTTTTGATGGGTTATTTTTATCCCAATTGTTGTATTGCTTGTATTCGGCGGAATACAACAATAATAGACATGAAATAGCAGAATAATTTTGGTTTTCATGATTCAATAAATTGCAATACTAGAAGAAAGGGATCGGTATGAAGCAGGAAGTGGACAGGATTACAAGTTTTTTTTTTCTCAGTTTGCAGCCATAGAAATAATGATAAAGGCATAACGAACCCGAAGCTTCGATGCTGACACCACAACTCGCTGTAAATTCTCCGGTTGATTAATTCCTCTTCGGTCCAAATATTCTACGCAACACCTTATTTTAAAATATCCTCAGCCTTTGCTCATCCCTCAATAGCGGCCACGTTTTAAACCCTTACAGGGGCCGTAGGGAGAATAATAGTTTTGTAAATCCTAATTTTTAAGTTTCTAGACAGGAGGCGCAAAGAAAAGAAAAAAAAAGGCAATCAAAAGAAAAATTTTCATAATTTAAGAATTCTGATCATATTATAAAAATATTTTTTTCTTTGTGAAAAATACCTTTTTATTATTTTTAAATAATTAATTAATAATTTTATTAGCTGCCAAACCTTGGCTCTTTTTATGGAAATAACCGGAGTCTTGACAAATATCCAACTGTTAGGATCTAATTGACTTACCGTCTAGTTAAATATTATTTCTTGAAAAATAGTTTTGTTTTAATTTTTAAATATTTTTATTAGAAGAATAAAAATTGGCCACCGCTGGGAATCGAAACCGAGTCGCAGCATCTCCGCAGCAGCTTTCTTGAACCATTGAGCTAACAGTGCTGCGACGGAGATGCAAGACCCGGTTTCGATTCCTGGCCTCGACGAATCTTTTCTTTTCTAATACAATTATTCATAAAAATAATAACTATTAAAGAAACAAGGTATTACTTGATTTTAAAATTATTTGATAGGAGAACATATACTTAAGTATATTACATTTTAAATTAACTTACTTTATCCTTCATTCGAACCCAAAACTTGAATTGATAAATCGGTACAGAAAAAATCAATTGCACTGTAGTTTATTAATTATCGAATACTTAAATGAAATAAGTATCAAGTGTAAATCAACTATTTTCTACTCCACACATATGAGGCATAGGATTCCGAAATCAGACAAGTCTATTTTTGTAAATTTTTCAAAGTTGGCCGAAAATGACATTTATTTGTGTTATCAAAACATAGCTAACTTTATAGGGCCATTTTGAATTTGATTTAATGATAATATTGTAGAAAACTATGAAAAAGTGAAATGAAATAAAAATCCGGAAATTAGTCTCCGCTGATTTTGGAATTCTACGTCTTATATTTGAGTGGGTACAATGTACCGAGTCAGGGATAGTAAGAGAATAAATTTTGAAGATGCCGAATCATAAAATTTATCCGAAATTTGATGGAATTATTCCGCCTAGAAAAAACGTTTAACGATTTTTAGCTCATTCAATATAAAGGGAAAGAAGCTTGGAGAGCCGAATCATAGTGAAAAATATATATATCTATTTTTGAAAAGCCAGTAGTACACTCACTGGTCTGAAACAATTTTAAATTGCTCCAAAATTATATATTGAAAAATATGCCTAGAAATTCTGAACTAATCTTTTAAGAGGTCATGTCCTCGATATGATAGATCAGGAATGCAAATGCTTAGCTGCCTGATTTAATGAATAGTTTTGATATTTAATTGATATGAACTGTCAGAGTATTCCTAAACTCGCCTAGCTTCCAGACCAAAGTTTCGGAAGCGACACAAAAAGTAAATTAACGCTTGTTCCATCACGTGCCCGGCTCGGAAAAAGCTTGGAACCTTTTTCAGGCGAGCCATGGCGGAAATCGGGCTTCCTCGTTTTCACGCTCGGTAGGCGCTGATGCTCGGCGCTAAAGTCTCAATTACTTTTTTATCATTGGCTGCTTAATGAACCAGCACAAGGGGCCCTAATCAGGCTTTAGTTCGCCACCAGCCGTCCCTGGCGGAGAGTAATGTACCCACCTGGCCGCCGGTTAATGGGATTACACGTGTTAGGCATATCCGGAAATAATTATTCCTTTAAATAGGAACAATCACGCTACTAAAAAATCACAGCTCAAAGAATAGGTATATCCCACTATTGTCGATTAAAATTGGAAAATCCAAAAACAGAGGGGTAGGTAAAATAAAACTTCCAATACCTATTACTTATTAATGAAAAAAAATAATATAATTGTATAATTAATATCATATGGACTAAAATATAATAAAAGAAAAAAAATATATGTAATGCTTTATTGTTTCTAATTTAACTTCTATAGAAATGTTGTTAAACCTATTTAATTATCAGTCTACGTAAAGTGATAATTTACAGTTGGGGGAAAAATAAATATAAAAAACACTGATATGTGTTAATAAGGCTTTAAGTGCTTTTAATTGTAACTAATGTTACTGGTTTTCAAAAAAAAACAACAACAACAAAACAAATAGTATCTGAGTCTAAATTTGTTTTTAAAAATAAGAAAAAGTATTAGGGACCTGCCCCATAATGAGATAAGTACGTTGCTATAATTTTATTTCAACTTGTATTCCATCTTGGTTGGGTAAATTACCTAATTTATAAGTATTGGTATCGAAAAACATCGATATCTTATGCTCAATAATATCGAGAATCGATATTTTAGGAATTACTGTATCGAAAGAAGAATCGATAATAAAGTGGTATCGTGAAGTTCATATCTGGTGGCACTTAAAGCGTTTTCTAAAGCTATTTCGCTCGGTTGGTGTCTCTAGATACTAAAATTTTCAATCTAAGCATTCTCCAATTAATTTTATGTATTTATTACATTTTTGACAATTACAGCCCTTTCCATTAATATGCCTCAATCATCAAAAGACAATCGATCCTTTTAATACAATATACTCATTAATCAAAATAAAATCTACCTCTAACTCCTTTTTGCAATTGTTAATTTTTCCTAATTATTGAATACTGATTTGTTCAGTAACGAAAGATTCGTCTTTGATTTACTATAATATATTGTGATATTCCAGTGGAATAGAACTCAATTTTTTTTCATCTTTACAAAAAAAAATAAAAAAAATTGACATTTCTGTCAAGGGATTAGACGTGGGTAAATGTCACATTGTATCATGAGGGTAGGGAAGAGTCGTATGACTCTTAAGTCTATGAATGGCTTAGATCTGCTACTTTTGAGAGCAATGAAAAAAAAAAAAAAAAAAAAAGTGTTAGGGCGAAGGAACAAGTGAAATATAACAAGAGAGAAGAATACGGCCCCAATTGATGTTGTCACAATAAGCCGCAGGTCGCAACTCCGGATATAATGCCAGGATTAGGGGTCAGCAATGATTGAAGGCTCCAATATAGAGAAGTAGATGGAGGGGGCGCCCTTTTTTTTTTTTCCTTTTTTTTTTCTTCTATTGCTTTTCATTTGATTCATAGTGATGGCAGGGAGGGGGAGGGGGATCTGAGGCCAATCACAGTTCGTGATACATCGCTAAAGTTGAGGAAAAAACAACTCGGTCCGAGGATCCTACCTTCACGGATATTGCAGAATCAATCATTCCATCTTTTCTGATTTTTTTTTTTTCCCGCCCTCGCTTTTTTTTTTTTCTTTTACTCCCAGATAATGAAAACCTTTGTCACCCATAAATCAGTCGTTATTAAAAAAGCTTTTGTGCTCTACGGTCGATGATCGATTCGGTGAAAGGAAAAGTCCTGAACACAAAAGAAAATGTCTAGTCTTGAATCGGATCTTGGTAAATTAGAAGGGATTTCGTTAAGAAATGACACAAGCCGTGATCTGATATCAATACGAAATATCATCGAGATAAGATGTATCGACTGGCCGGAGTGATGGTATCCGTAGATGCCCTAAGAAGACTGGTTGTCAACGAACTTTGATTTTTAGTTCATATCTCTGAAAAACTGAAGTTGTTACAAAATGAAGTTTTTATCGTTTATATTTATGTGCATTGTATTGCAGTTTCTAAAACCTTTATCTGTCACATCTTCCGATTTTTCATAACTTGTCTATAAATATTCACCACGGGGTTATTTATTGATTACGGAGGCTCTGCTAAATATTTCTTTCCGAAAAACCATCGCCAGTCTCCAAGAAAAGCCAGAGATAGTGAAAAGATTTTTTGTGTATTATTCGATTTTCGGATTTACGGTATCTAAGTCGTTAAAACAACTCAAATTTCAGGAAGGCAATATTTTTTGTTTTTATCTCTTAGCCCTTCAACCCATAATGTTTTTTTTTTTTTCAGATTGCTATGGTTTTGATCTTTGAAAATGCGTAGGAATAAGTGAAAGTAACAGAAAATGAATTAATGCACGCTGGTAATCACATCACGTGACAATGCCCGGACCGATTTGGCTAATTTTTTTTCAAAATGTTCGTATTCATCCGACATATATTTATTATGAAAGAAAATTATTCGATAGGTTTCAAACTGATATGGGACCGCATAACTCCAATCCGCTATGGAGCGATATTCACTCATAACTCAATAAAATATCCATTATTTTGTGAATTTCGTAAAGGTGAAATGAAAGGTTTTTGAATTCCCCAAGGAATGAAAAAATCCTAAAATTTTAAATCTGTTTAATTCACAATCCTTAACAATATTTTTGCAATTTTCAATGAATTCGTTTTCTTAAAACGATCACAAACAACTTTACAGAAGCTTGGAGAGGACGTCTGACGGTTCAGGTAATAATTAGTTAAAAAATGATGATAAACTTACAATCATAGCTTGTATATAACATTTATTCTATGAAATGTGGTTTCATTCTTGTTTTTATTTTATCATCTTTAGTCATCTTATTTAAATTTATTGTCAGTATTATAATTATTTTTTAACTCTATGCTCTATTATTTATATTTCTTATTCTCACTCTGAAATATAATTATTTTATTTTATATCTAATCTTAATTAATTATTTTATATCTAATCTTAATTTGTGGGCGACCACCATTTTTAAATTATTTTATTTTAATTTATTAAATTATGAATACACTGTACATAAAATCAATACCTGGCTTCAAGTTTTGCGCTTATGTCCACTCTTCATATGGCCTCAAAGAAATACTTGAAATTAGAATTTTAAATAATTAAATAAAAGATATGAGCAAATTAATAAAAATACCTAATCTCAAAAATAGCATCATAGTAAAATTCAATAAAGCTTTGAAGGTTAAAAAAGTTTTATTTGATTATTTTTGTACGGTATTACTGTTTTTCCGGCAACTATCACACTATGCGAATTATTCATAATAGCCTTTTACCTGTAAAATCTTCAGTCGATATTTTGTTTCTAATGCAAAACAATTACTTCATACTTAATAATGGAAAATTTATGCATTTGTGGAATTATAGAGTTGTGTGTAGAATCTGGAGGAACAATTTTACTCGATAAGGATCTTAGGCTGGATAGACCTTTTGCGAGCTTTTGCGTTCATTCCGTTTTTGCGGAATGAAAAAAAAAAAAAAATCGGCAGCAAATATTCGACATAAGAAAGAAGGCGAAGATGAGGCCAGGGCTTATTCTGGGAGAAAGATTCGTGAGAAATCATTGAAAGGATTGAGGGGCGGAGGGGGGCTATCGCGGATCTAAAGAGGTTCCTCTATCGGATATGTTAATGGCCCCAACTCATAACCTCTCTTGTTTCCGGTTTTGGAACAGTCTCTTCCTCCCATCTTCGGCTTTTCGACTGTTCACATCCGTCTATTCTGGGCCGAAGTTGCACCTACCGTGCAAGGCCCCTTATCTGATCGTCTGGCGTCGGTCCGACCCTATTTACTGTTATTTAACCATTAATAACATCTACAGTTTTAATAAATATTAATGGCCTTCCTGACCTTCTGGCGAGTTGCTAACATTGTGAATCCGATTACAGATCGTAAAAACACAGAGTTCGTTTCGTGATTTCAGCATGGCAACGAATTATACTGGAAGTATGTAGTTAATACGGAGCCGAGTGGGTAATTTTCTTTACCCAAATCGACATTCTTCTGGACACAACAGATCAATATTCGTATTTCTTATTTTTGTTTCTTTTACCCTATTTTAGAACAAAAAACAATTTAATAAAGTGGTGATTATTATTTTTTTATGACTACTTAAAATATTCTTATAAAATTTTGAATGATAATGGGGGGGGGGGGGGGAGGGCAAGTTGTTGTGAAACAAGGGACGAAAAAATTAAACTTTCCCCTTCTGGCAAAATTCCTAATTCCGGTCTTGTTTCCAATCAAAGTAAGGATTTTGGGGAGATATAGTCTATATTTCTCTCTTTAAAACTATTTCTCAACGAAATCAAATCGCTCACTCCATTCAACGAAGTATAATATCTCCATACAATATCTTGAAACATATGATTTTTCAGTTTTGAATTGAAAGAGAATAAAATATATTCAGAATACTGACAATAATATAATTTTTTTTTTTGTAAGAAGAAAAATGAAATAATATACAATGTTTTTATTTTAAACAACCCCTTTCGATTAATGACAATTCGATTAATGAGTAAAAGAATTAATAAATTTTGCTTGGATTGAGTTGAAAATTTTGCGATCATGCAAAGATGTACTATCTTTCAGAAAAGATTAAGGATAAACTACTATCTATAATATATTAATACTACTATAATATATGCTATATTAATACTGCTACCCTTAAGTATATAATACCCTTCAGAAAGAGACATTTTGTGCTGAATTTTGAGACATGACGTCATTGAAAGAAGTAAGCGAAATGGCCTACCTTACATGTGATCATGAACTAAAAGAATCATTTAAATAAAACTTTATTAATGATTATAAAGATAGAAGTTAATATCTAAATGTTCCCCGAAATCATTGTAAGAATTTCGGCCATTGTAAGAAAAATACCTGTTGAATTAAAGCAAATTTTCAAGTTTGGGTTTTGAAAAAAAAAATTAAATTTTAATCTGACAATGACTTTCACAAAGTCATTCACTAAGCAGGTCCATGAATAAGTGAAAGATATAATTTCCTTTATCTATTTATTTTGTAAAATAATTAATATTAATTACCGAAAATCATTGAAGAGATTGTAATATGTTCTTAACCCATTATCTCCCAGAACTTTTTTTTTTCTAGAATGGACTGAAGTCTTCAAAATCATTTAGTTATCTTGCAAATTGAATTTAAAAAATATAAATTTCTTTAGATTTAGCTGCTGTGTCCAGATAAGCCCTGTTGCGAAAACGCAACACTGGGAATGAGAGGGTACGTTTACTTTACCTGTGCAAATGCAGTGTTGCGTTATCGCAACACTGGGAACAAATGGGTTAAAATATAAAAAATAATTCTTTCCTGACCCATAAACCAACTTCTATAAGATGATGTGACACGGCAAATCGTGTTAAAACCTTGAAAATTTAAAAAAAAAAAATGTTCTATAAAAATGTAATGTAATGTAGCTATACATTTTGAAATAGTTCAAATCTAAGGAGGCATATTCAAATAAAAATTCCGAAATGACCTTAACTTTTATAAATTTACAGTAGGCACGTATTTACACAATAACTACGGTTAACTAGATTTGGGTTTAAAGAAAAGATTAAAAAGTTTTTTTCCACTTCACCTAATAGTAAAAAGAATTATAATATTACTGAAAGTAAAAGGTCACTAACTTTTGTAAGTACAATAGAAAAGAGAATGTACACACCAAATCTTACATGACCTGTAAAGTCAAAGGGATTTAAAGGGTTAAGAACCAGAAATAATGGTACATATTGCTTAGTCAAAATAATTACTTACGTAAATATCCTTTATTTATATATACGTACTATTATACATTTAAAAAAATAAAGAGAGGGATTCTGCATCTCAATTGTGTTTAATATTAAGTTTTTATACATATAAATATTTAATATTTACTGTACGTCATTAACCGGTTAAATATAAATTTAACTCACTCATATGTGCACGTAGTTTTTTATTTTATGATGATCAGTATCTTACGGCGCCTAATGATATTATAAAACACGTGACATGACAAAGTGCAGTTAATTGTATTTACCATATCACACTGCATCGCAGTAGATGCGTGCAGTTTTCCTGGAACAACAAATGTAAATTACCTGCGAAGTGTTTCATGATTATAACTCATTCATTTCTTAGGAATTATTTCAGAAGACGAAGACATTTATTGGTAGACAAGATTCGGCAAAGAAATAAATACTTTTGAAGGGAATTTCATTTTATTGATATTTAATTGTAACCATAAATGTTTAACTAATTAATTTTTAATTTAGGTTATTTGTTAATCATTTAAAAAAAAGATACATGTTCCCCTCCAAAGGTGGGTTGTAATAAAATAGCAATAAAAATAAGTTTCGAATAAATTAAAAATTAAATATCAGCACTCAAATATTGGTTAAGTTGATGCAATGTATCTAGAATATGAAGAGGACAATTCATGATGAAGTCAATTCAAATGATCATAATGATCTGCTATTTAATTACTTCCTTTATTATTTATTTAATTATAATACATGTTTAAAATAAATTAATATTTAATGCTACACTTAATGTTATACAATGTGTTTTATTTCCACTGCTCATTCAAACATCAGCCACTTGATTAAATTTAATATATCTTCAAGTGATATCTTAATGCATCTCTCATGATCCTTAACTTGATTATCCACTTACGTTTTTCTCGAGTGCATGTCGTTAGAATTGTGCATAAGAAGATTGAAAAATGTACTATGCACCCCAACTTCCGGGCAGCTGCATTCTCAAGGATAAAGCAACATGTTGCAGTTTAAATGAGCAACATTTTGACTCCACATGCGCAGAATTAATTCAACATATACGCTTTAATTATGAAATAAGGTTCATTTTTGGAAAAAAAATAAATTTAAAAATTTCATTCTCCGAACATGAGCCCGTCGAAATTGCCTTCAGTTAAAATAAGTTTGATTTTTGCTTGTTCTTTGTCGGACTTTCTCACAATTAACTGTGTGTTTTTGATATATACAATTAATAGTTATGTACCTTCAGCTAAAATTATTAATATTAATGTAACACCAATTTGGGCGTGAACAATTCCATTTGCGTCAAAATTTAAAAATGAGTATAGGTCTCTATATTTGTATTAGATTCACCATCGTATTTAAAAAAATCTGGTGCGTGCGCGCAACACACAACTTTCACTTACCAACTTACTTAGATTAGAAATTGACGTGTTTTGCTAAATATCATTTCCCAAAGTCACACATTTTTCTACATTCATATCTTATTTTTGTTAATTGTTAAAGCCGTTTTTGAGTAAATAAAAAAAACACGTGAAAATGATACAAAATTTACTAACAATAAGTAAAGTCCCCCCTCCGGTAAATCAATTTTGATGAAATTTTTACAGTCATATCTCGGGCATATAAATACATCAAATACCCAGTTTGATCAAAATCGTTAAAGCCTATTTAGAGTAAATTAAAAAAAACACGTAAAAATGTTACAAAATTATTAAGTAAAGTCCCCCCTCCGGTTAATCAATTTTGATGAAATTTTTACAGTCATATCTCGGGCATATTAATACATCAAATACTCAGTTTAATCAAAATCCTTAGAGCCGTTTTTGAGAAAATCGAAAAAAACCTAAAAAGTTATTAAGTAAAGTACCCCCTCCCTTCAAGTAATTTTGATGAAATTTATGCTGTCACATCGCGGGCATATACCTACACTAAACACCCAATTTCAGGATCTCACGGTTTATAGTTTTTGAGCTAGCGCACGCACCAGATTTTATTTTTAGCAATAAAACTAGAATATGAATTCATAATCTTAAGAATAACACCGGTTTAATAATATTACAATTTTAAAATAAATCTATATATTACAAAATTATAATGAGGGACTTAAGTAACTATATATATACAATGACAAAACAGGTCTTGAAATATTTTAACATAATTTTGAATTTAAAAAATACTATGCTTAGGGGAAATAAATATGCATATTAATGTTTGATATTAATTCAACCCTGCTCATATTTTAAGGCCCTTTAGAGCTTGTTGTGCGGGTTTCCCTGAAGTATATCTTCGGTGCCGTGTTTGGAGGGGCGTGTATATACAGTTCGTACATGCAATGATTTTGTATCGGAAATTATTTATGTCAATAATCAAGAGACTATACTTGTTTATAAAAAAAAAAATAAAAAAAATAATAATAAAATAAAAAAAATTAATTAAAAAACAAACATGAGTGGAATTCTTAATATTAAATTCTGATATTCAAAATTTATCAGTCCTGTTTTCTTCCAATAGCGGTATCAAATATCAAATATCTATATTATAGATAGATAAAGAAAATTAATTTAAGAACATATTAGTAGAAATAAACATAAAAGTATATGAATTTAATGTAAAATGAGGAACCAAGAATGTATCTAGTGAAAATATCAAACTTCCTTAAATCTATTCTCAAATTAATAATATGATTTCCGAGTAATTAGCTCAGTCTCTGAAACAATTTCCACGAATTTCCAACTTTGTTTACACTTAAGGTGGATAAATGGAAATGGCTGTAAGTGTCAAATTATTTATTTTGAGATATAAAAATAACTAGTATTTGAGCTCAAATTAGGTTCTAAAAATAACAAGTAACATTTTTTCTTCAAGGATCGAAATCGACAAGCATACTTCATGTCCAATAATATCCCAATTTCGGCACTTTGGACAAATATTGTAAAGAAAGATGTATCGAAACAATTATGGCTTTAAATTGGAACAATCACATTATGGATTGATATCTGGTGGTGTCCCTAGGCTGAAAAATCTTCAAAATAAGGCAATCACTGCTGGTTCCATTTTCCAATTTTTTTTTTCCAGCTTTTTCAATTTTTTTTATTTAGAGCAGTACATTTAAATTACGAATCGTTCTTAAATGTATTCCAAGAACTTGAATTCAAAGGCATATCTGTCGAGGAATAATTCCTACGGCTCATTGGGAAATATAATTAATTAAATTTTAATATCTTCGGATCCAAATAATTATGAATTAAATGAGCTCACAATTAATTAATTCCATTATGGATAAGTTAGCTTGTTAGTGTAATTTTAAAATTATCGGTTGTTTTATCAGGGTATACTGTCATTAAAAGAAATTAAATAAATCCGAGCTGGGATCCTGAGAGCACTTAGAGGGGAATTAACCCAGATCGCGGGCATTAGAGGACTGGAAGGAAAGGACAATTAGAAAAGGAGCGAGCGTGCCATTAAGGAGGAGGCGGTATCTTTGCTCCTTGCCAACCGACCGCTATGATGTCAAACTGATACCAGTCTTCTGGCCCAGGATGCCTTTTTAATTCCATCATTAACACTTCGTTATGCTCAGAATTCATTAAAAGCAGTTCGTAATCAATTGAAAACATGTTATTATCGCCCAAGCCAGAGTGTAAGCTGTATCTCTATTTGTAGTCCATACTTCATAATATATCAATTAAGTCGATTGATAAATAAGAAATTCATGAAAATATGTCTAGAGTATTAAATGATAATATGGTTCTCGTCTAGAGGATTAAATAAATGGTATATATATGGTGTGTAGGTAATTGAAAACAACCGGATATCTGTAGAACTTTATTTTTTCCTTCAATATTAACCGGTCTGTGTTAACCACTATATATATATCAAGCTAACCGTTTGTTAATGAATAAAATTTCACTAGTGAGGGGGCTCTTATAAGAGAAAACAATTTTTTGAATTTATTGAATTTTGAAACAGATATTAGAAAATAACGGTTACTTAATACCAAAATAACAGCTATCCTCTTTTATATGGAGATTTTTCTAAATATTCCATACTTTTTAGTTTAGTTAGCTTTTTAAATGATTCGATTGGAAAAGTAAGAGTTTCCAGAGACTTGAAGTTAACAAATAACAGTTTAAGTAAGAAAGCTAGGAATATGATTTTTAAAACATCTTACGGCAAGGAGATCTGTCTCCCGGATATTTCATGAAATATATTACGGTAGATAATTACTCATATTACTATATATATAAATAATAATAGATTATTATAAAAAAAAGTAAGACTAATAAAATAAAAAGTGTAATATATTTAAACAAATATTTAAAACGATTAATATTAAAAATATTTAACGATACGTATCCGACCAAGACTATACTACCCTAGATCATATTAACATCATGTCGTTCCTCAATATTAACTGAAAAAACTTTGAAGTTAATTATATTTGAGAGCGTTTAAGTAAAATAACATCTATTTCGGCACCTTATGCAAACTTTTTTTTTTTTTTCTTGGTCCTCCCCTTCCTCGCCTTTTAGGCTATACGGGGTTTCCCGGGCCAGGGGAGACGGTGGGGGATTGATGCCGAATATTATTAAATTTCCCCTGGCGCCGGGTTCTGAACTTGCTATCTTTCGGTTCTCAATCATATGTTGGTTGTAAGGGGCAACGCGTATTTTCTGACGCGTTAGCCCACTCGGCCATCCCGCCACCCTACAACCCCATCCCCCACCTTATGCAAACTATATTTGATATAAACAATAACAATAATTAGAGAAAATATTTTATTCTTTGTGGAATAAAAAATCCTCTCCAACATCTAGTAATTCCATCATCGAGATTTTATCCAGCATCGAGTGATATCGTAAGATCCAAAAAAACTAAAAAAAAAAAGGAAAACCAAAACAACAATATGAAAAATAAAAAAATCTGGTGCGTGCGCGCAACACACAACTTTCACTTACCAACTTACTTAGATAACAAATTAATGCATTTGGTTAATGCCACTTCTCAAAGTTACTCATTTTTCCACATTCATTTCTTATTTTTATTTTCATTTGCTCAGAACATTTGAATAATGATAGCGCTTACCTGATATTAAATAACACCTAATTTTCATTAAACATGACGAATATGATGAAAATCGTTAAAGGCGTTTTTGAGATAATCGAAAAATTGGAAAAAAAGTTAATAAATAAAGTACCCCCTCCGGTTGATCAATTTTGATGAAATGTTGGCTATCACATCTTTGGCATTTACATACAACAAATATCCAGTTTGATCAAAATCGTGAAAGCCGTTTTTGAGTAAAGAATAAAAACACGTGAAATTGGTACAACATTTATTAAGTAAAGTCCCCCCTCCGGTTGATCAATTTTGATGAAATTTTTACAGTCATATCTCGGGCATATACTTACATCAAATACTCAGTTCAATCAAAATCGTAAGAGCCGTTTTTGAGTAAATAAAAAAAAAACACGTGAAAATGATACAAAATTTATTAAGTAAAGTCCCCCCTCCGGTTGATCAATTTTGATGAAATGTTGGCTATCACATCTTTGGCATATACATACATCAAATACCCAGTTTGATTAAAATCGTTAAAACCGTTTTTGAGTAAATAAATAAAACACGTGAAAATGATACATTTATTAAGTAAAGTCTCCCCTCCGGTTGATCAATTTTGATGAAATTTTCACAGTCGTATCTCGGGCATATTAATACATTAAATACTCAGTTTAATCAAAATAGTTCCGAAAAAAAATCGAGCCCTTTTTGAGAAAATCGAAAAAAACTTAAAAAGTTATTATATAAAGTACCCCCTCCCTTTAAGCAATTTTGATGAAATTTTTGCTGTCACATCGGGGGCATATACCTACACTAAATGCCCAATTTCAGGTTCACACGGTTTATAGTTTTTGAGCTAGTCTGTTCACACACACACACACACAGACCATTTCGCGGGACTTGGTTATTTCGACTCAGGGGACCCCAAAACGTGTATTTCTTTCTCTTATAGAGAAACCAACAATTGGTGGTATATTAATAATATTTTTTAAATTATAACGTCACGATGACGTCCTTTCTTTAAGTCTTGGGAGAACTATTACCAAAATAACTACTGATCGGGCTTAGAAATTGAAAAAAATAACCTCGCTTTATACTTCCAATCTATCTACACCACATATCCTTAAGGTTATCTACAACGTTTCAAAATTTTGTAAGCCATTCACTAAACAGATATCTTTGTTTTTTCCTAGTAGAATCAACAGAAAAGTTTTTATAATTGATTCCGGATTCTTTCTAGTTGAGTTTCTTCCCTGAAAAGGATATGAGTTGGTGATTCATCTATCGAAGTTGTGCTGGATGATGATATGGAAGAGGATGTAACACAAAGGAAAGACTTAAAGTTGATGGCGCTTGATGTAATTACGAAGCAGTGATTCGGGCCTGATCTGAACGTGAACGTGAACTGGCAAGTACGAAAGTAGGCCGCTACTTGCTCTACTTAGCTTCAATTAATTAAGCCCAATACTTTCCGCTTCGAAGCTCTCACGCATTTAAAAGTCTATTTTCAGTCTCGGGCCTAGGCCTCGCTATTCCTTTTATTTTATTTTTACCTTTTTTTTTTCGTTAACGAGCCTCGAACCCATGGGAAGGAGCGAGCGCTGTTATTGTCGCAATTACATTTTTAACAAAGACAATTTGAGGCCTGAGTAATATCAGGCGTTTAAGGGGCTTAATTTGGAGTTTATTCCGCCCGCCTTAAAATAAATTGGACTCTCATGGGGGTCGACGAATTTGCAGGCTCGTTATCTATTTATTTTAATCTCCCAGTGGCCATTGCGCCTTTTTATCTATTTATTTTTCCTAAAAGTAATTAGTAATTTTCTAGGAGTTATTAGCCCCGAGTTTTTTATTTTATTTTTTTCTGCCCGGTTTGTAGTATTAGATTTTTTAAAAATATTATCCAGTGCGTGAGCACGTTTATCCTCACAGCGAGTTCTATTAAAAATAAAATAGTTGCATAGTTTTCCTTCGTTGGAAGAAATTACAAAGTTTATTTAGGGCTTGCTTAGTTCAAGTTTTATGACGATTGCAATCAGCACCTTGGAAATCAATAAATTCTGATAATTAATATAAGAGTAGAAATGGCTATTATATAATAATTTTCATTAGTTCTCGAGTTTCAATAAAAAATATATTTAAATTTCCAAAAAACATCCTGAAACCGCTTGATAATTCCATATGTATATATATATATATATACATATATATATATATATATATATATATATATATATATATATATATATATATGTGTGTGTGTGTGTGTGTGTGTGTGTGTTATTAGGACGTTCCTATTTTTTATTAAAGATATTTAATAAATAAATAAGTATGTCTTATTAGGACTTTTCTTTTTTCTTACGTTGTTTTACATGTTCCAACTTTAATGGTTAAGTACCTTGGAGTAAAACTTTTGTTTACTTTATTAATTTGTTGTTGTCAGTTTAAATTTTTTTGATATTAAAAGTTTTTATAAATATTTTTTTATATATTATTATTATTAGCTATCCATTTAGCATATAGTGAATGTTTTTTATTTAATTTATTGAAAGAATTATCTGCCACAATTAAGAGGCTTCAATGTTACAGTTGTAAGCACTCATTCACACAATAAATACAGCGACTACTAACTTTGTAGTATTTAAAGGTTGAGAATTTTTTACCAAGTGCATAAATGAAGTGTTATTTAAAATGTGTATATGTCTCATACTGAACTGTAAGACTTTCCATATTGACAATAAATATTGTTCTAATCTATAGGATGGCAAAAAAATAATCCTAATTCTCATAGTAATACTTCTAGTTCTAACCAGAGTTCTACCAGAGAGGTGGTATTTTTTCAGTAACACGAGTACAGACCTCGTTGCTCCGAATTCGGGCCTGAACCCAGTTGAGATTTGTTATAATCTAAACATCAACATTTGTTCTATTGATACTTCTCGAATATTAAACGTGGGGTAACAGACCACATCACCACCGTGCAAGCCACAAAGTTCTTGAGAGAAAATTTTTATCACATTCAGTATCATATCGATCGATTTCTGATTTTTAAAGTATAATGTACCGTTTTTTTGTATACGTTTTTAATAGGAAAATTTTCTTGAGCCACGGCAGCGTTTACATCCAGACAGTGAAGGATAGATAAAGAAACCGTCGGGCCTAGTCGGTCAGCAATAATAGTTAATCACTCCCTACGATAGAGTACGCATTGATACTTAAGCAATCTCAGCTCAATCTACTTCTCCTTGCGAACGGTATTTATTTTATCTCTTCCCATATCATAATGAAAGGGCGGAACAGTATTCTCACTCTACTTTTCGATAAAAATACTTATAAATTTATGTGCCTTATTAATTATCGTAAAAACGATAAATATCCTTCCAATCCACAAAAAAAATCTCTTCTAATAGAAGTGAAGGAAACCGGGGAGTACAGATGTTAATGTTTATATTTAAATTACTTTGCCATTAGAACAAAATATGTATCACAAATTCCCCTGGGAAATATTTTGCTCAATAGTATATGGGTACGGAATTACAGGCTCGAGACAAACGTTGATAGTAGAGGCAAAAATAAAATATTTGGACATTTGTCATATATTCATAGACATTTCTATACAATTATTTTTTTCGAGACACCTGCAAGTTCTCCATTTTCATATTTTTATACAAGGTTATAAGTAGCTCCACATCATACATATTTAAATTTAATTCTTTAAATTATATATCATGATATTCAATTATTTGACGATGGTTTCTCTGTCCCTCTTCCCATTTTTCTCTGTATATTTTAATTGTCAAAATATCTTTCATGTCAAAAAACCTTTGAAAATAGCAAATGGGGAAGGATGGCACTCAGCACTACTTTATGTCTCTACAAGACTACTTCTTGTCTGGCTTATTTCAGTTAATCAGGTTTTGTTAGCGAAGAGTACTTAATCGTAGCAGATTGTATTATTTCTTTCAATGAAATTAAATAAAAAAAACATCATGGAAATAACGAGTCTCTAAAAACGAAATTTTTGGAGTACGGTCAAACATGCAATTACAGTAGGTACTATGAAATACTTATTATATATGTATGCCAAATTTTCGTCCTAAGTTTTAGGCTTTCATCAAGGCTTTGTAAAATAAAAAAAACAAAGCAAAGATATAAATAAAAAATATCGTTTCGATGAAAATGATAATGGTAGGTACGTTCATTACGAAAGCACAACTTATGTAATTTAATTTAAGACACAATAGGTAAGAATAAATTATCAAACTTTTACCGAAGTCTCTGTGAGTCTTTTTGGCTGTACGGTATTCTCTTGATAGTATACTCATCTAGATATTTATTAGGACGGATATATGTTTAGATTTTGTTTCATTCATGGTTTATGTTTTAGAAAAAAAGTGAGTAAAGGTGGTTCAGTCATTTGTTATGTTTTTTGATCTTTCGTTTCATTTTTACGCGCAAGTCATATATCGGAAGAAACCGAGATAGTGAAATAAGTTTGAAAAATTATTATATAAAATTGAGTGTGAGTAATTTTTCGTAGAGAAAATGTTATGTGTTTTGATTTCTCATTTATATTAAATTCATAATTACATATTGTATCATTCAACTTCATTTGTCTAAAATATTATATATTTCTTTAAACAACCATAAAACATACATAAGGTATTTAATTACTTATTGCTAATTAAATATACAAGTGTAATTTACCAAATACTATTATAGACTTCATTCATACATGTTTATTATACCTATTGTGTCATAAATTAAATTACATATATTACACTTTCATAATGAAACGTACCTACCATTATCATTTTCATCTTAATATTATTCTTTTTATTTATATCTAATTGCTTTGGTTTTTCTTTTTTTATCTTACCTAGCCTTGATGAAAGCCTAAAACTTAGGACGAAAGTTTGGCATATATATATATATATATATATATATATATATATATAAGTATTTCATGGTACCATCTGTAATTGCATGTTTCACCGTACCCCGAAAAATGTCGTTTGTAGGGACTCGTTATTTCCATGATGTTTTTTCATTTAATTTTATTGAAAGAAATAATACAATCTGCTACGATTAAGTGCATTTATATTAGAGTTCTAAGAACTCATTCTCACAATATACAAATTACATTAATAAAAGAATTTAAAAAAAATTGTATACCTCAAGAAAGAAAAAATATTTATATAATAATAAAAATAATAATAATAATAATAATAATAATAATGAAATAATATTATGGCCTTGTATACGTAATATAGCGTTTGAATATGAATCTATGCACCGCTTGCGGAACGTGCACTGTATACCTGATTAAATTATATGTATACTATCATCTAATGGTAAATAATTACCTCTCAAGATAAATAAGCCAATTACCTTTAATTCCTGTCAAAATCATATCGATATTGCTATAATGAATGTAGACGTTGGAGTTTGATAGGAAATTATTATAACTCTACCAATGATGAAAACATTCATTTCCCTCATCAGTTTAATTTAATATCTAAACGAACGCAATTGAGCGTGTGAAAATGACCAGTTAATTACACGATGGCTTGAAAAAAAATATGTATATATATATATATATATTTATACATGAAATGTTTCTTTATGCAAATCAACTTAACTCCAGCTCACCCATTTAACTTCTTTCTAAATATGGCACTTGGCTACCGGGCAGTTTAGTATTTAAACGGAGTATTATTAATACATATTAAATATTGAGAGTATAATATGTCATATTCCCATTTATCTTTTTTATAATATGTTTATTCTCTATTACTGGGACGAATGGGTTGCAGACAGAAGTGGATTTTACTCTTATTTAGCACTCCTGGTTCCAAGCTGTCTGTCAAGTCAGGTACCCCGGAATAGGTCAATATATTGTAAGCCGTACCAGATGTTGCAGGTAAACAGTTATAGAGAGAGGTTCCCGAAGTCATATTTGCACGTTCATTGACCAATATAAGAGGGGGCCGCTCCCACGTGTTTTCGGCACCTGTAGCAATGGTACGACAATATAAACAGTATGTGTGACAAAAGAAAATCTCAACAACCTGTTTTTACCGAAAAAGTAAAGTTATTTCGAAAATCGTTTATTGGGATTCAAAGTAGATTTATTAAGTTAACAATAATGGATACCATTTAATACCCATGAGAATTCTTTTTAATTTCCTGAAATTTTCATATAATGTAAAATTATATATTACTAGCTGTATATACCGGTTTCACCCGGAGAATTTCGACTCGTCCCCAGTGTAAAGCGAGATCATAACGATTTTTATAACAATAATGAACATACCCAGAGATTGGCTGAAGTTATGCAATTTTAAAAGGGACAGGTGTTCGCACTAGGTATGAAAGAACCACTGAGCGAAATTTGGAGAATTTAGGACAAACGGTTTTGATTTTCATAAAGAAACAAACAGAATTTCATCTTTATTTATATAGATTAATTGCAACAGTTTATAATCTAATGACTATTGTTCTTCTCCAATGTTTTCTACTTCTGTAAATGGAAGGAATTGTTTTTTCGTTATACGAGAAATTACGTTATATACCGGTTTATATGAGAAATAAAAAGTTACAGTTTATACAAAAATTATATTTATTAAGTAATCAATAAAAAAATGTTAATATCCCAATAATTGTATTTTATTATATAAATATTATAATATATTTATTTTGATTGTCCCCCCCCCCCTCCGTAGATATAAGAAACAAAAGTACAATCAAAATTGTTAAATTTAATTCAATAAAAATATGGAAATGTTTTTTACCTGCTAGGTAATAGATACACATTCGATTTTTAGCTCAATTACGATTAAATTTATTTAAATATATAATTAACGATTTATATTAGCAAAACTTTTTTAAAAAGGGTTATTTAACTTTAAATAGGGTAAACCATACAGTTATTGACACTCAGTACAGTTATTGAAACCCCAACTTTAGCTTAAAGAAATAAGTAAACAAGTCGAAATTTTTTTTCAAGATATACATGAATCTAATGTTTGAAGGGTCCTCTAAGTCATCTATGAAGTAAGAATTTAACAAACTAAGCATGTGGCAGTGGCGGATCCAGAAATTTTCTGAGGGGGGGCGCCCTTTTTTTTATATTTCATGAGTAATGAAGGCCCTAATTTAAAATACATATTACTACATAATAACGTTGTAAATTACTGTAAATGTTTAAATGCAATTCATTTTCAATTGGTGGACCAGAAAAGTGAGCTATATTTAGCTCATTTTATATAGAAACAGTAATACTTTATCAGTATCCTCAACAATCAGGAAGGGGGGGGGCGCGTCCCCCGTGCACCTCCCCTGAATCCGCTACTGCCATGTGGAAGATTTCACAATTAAATCCACGGGGTATCAATAACTAGTTTTTGTACTTTGAACAATAAATATTGCCATATGGTAAAACTATTGAACATTTGACCCAAAAAAACCTCTTGAGTCTTTATAAGGATAGATAAAGAGGAGCTATAGAAAGTTTCTATTTGATCCCTTCATAAAAAGTATTTTTTTTTTTAATTTCACCACACAAATGTAGTCTTAAGGGTGTCAAACACTGTACGGTTTACCCAATTCACAAGTTTAAAACGGTACTTATGAAGTACCTCTAACTCTTCCGTCTACTAGCTTACAACTTAGATCTCCCCCTAGGATGTCAATTATTGTTCAATAAGTAATGAAATCTTGTGGCTTCGTGAAGATGATTCTTCCATAGTTTCTTTTCACAAGTACTGTACTTATGTATATATATATATATATATATATATATATACATATCAAAACACATTTAACTAAAATAGTACTAGTTATAATTAAAAATTAATTTTCTCCTAAATGCGTGGAAAGAAACTGAATAAAAAACATTTTAAGCGTTACATTTTTTACTTATTCGTTTGTTTAAAACGAATATATTGAAAAGCAAAGCAAAAAAAGAAGACGAAAACCAAAACAAGAATCCCCGCCTCTTCCTTAATTGGTTTCACACTAACTCTCAAACTCACCCTCTCTCTTTGAGAAGCGGTATGTTACGTTTCATGGATCAAGCTTATAGATATCTACATTTTAATATTATATAATTTGGAAAGTAAAGAGCTTGAAAGAAAGTTCGAAGTTCCATTGAAACTTATGAGAACCATGCGAAAATATGATTGAATATGTTGATAGTTGATCATATATGGTTATGAAGTTATTTACTTATTGCTGTATCCCGGAGATGAGCAAAATAATGTAAATTTTTTTTTAATCAATTGAATTTTACCATGGATTATAATGACATGATAAATACTTTCAATTCCTTATCAACGTCAATAGCAAACTGAAAAACGTTTATGAAGTCTATGTCAGTAGGTAAAAAACAATCTTACATAGTATTCATATTCATATACTTAAATAGAAGTGCTGTTGTTTTCCTTCGTGGTACAGATTTCAACTTCTATGTGACCGAAAAATATGATTGACGAGCAGACTCGGCCACGCGTTGCTATGGCTCTGTAGCTATAAGGGTCTGGCCACACATGTCCGCACCGGATCCGCACCGTAGCAATAATATAGGTTATGTTCAGAATATTTTTAATTTAACTTACATATTACCTTTAGTTATGCCTAAGGGTCAGGCCACACATATCAGACACAGGTCATAACAGGTCAGGTTAGGCATAACTAAAGGTAATATGTAAGTAAAATTAAAAATATCCTGAACATATCCTATATTATTGCTACGGTGCGGATCCGGTGCGGACATGTGTGGCCAGACCTTAATGCGTTTAATTAGTTATAACCTATTCTTTTTAATACAGTAAAATCAAAATTCACTGATAAGATGAAGAAGATTCAGCTAATCTAAAAACGAACGGGATTTAAAACAGAACTCTAAGCCAAATTTAAAATTGTTTGGGAAAGAATTTAGATGGGGTAAAGTTTTTAATTTTTACATCCCATATTTGACTATTATAAGTATTAATGAGCCATTCACTTGGCACTTACTGGATTATTCCAGCAGAGGCGAGGTTAAATAACACTCATGTAAAAGGAACTAATAAAGAATATAACTGCAATAGGGTTTAGTACAATCACATTAGACAGTTAGCCAAAATGTACTAAATTAATCTATTGTTATTGGATTTCATATGTGAAGGTTCTACCTGAAATAGGTTGCCAAAATGTCTTTTGCTAAAACAAATAGAATCGATGTTTTCCCCGCAAGTGAAAAGGCAACACATAATTGCTCATAGGAAAAACACGGATTTTCCTAGTCCAAGCCAGGTAACATAGATTTGGCTACTGGATGATTACCCAGCCTAAATATCGAAAGAAAATGTTGTATGAATAAATCAATTTACACCGCCATCGGGACGCGAGATTTTTATATACATACATAAGGAATCAACGATGTCTACCACTCTGAATATATCATAATGCAGCGATCTAATTTTTTTTTTTTTTTTTTTCGAGAACGGTATATCAGAAGGATTTATTTATATATTATATGTAATTATATTAACAAATATATTATTATTATTTTTAGATTGTGTTGATATTATTATGTCAAGCTACTGAAGGGCTGCTGGTGGACCATTACCTTCAGTCCCAGCCTCCTCCAGGTGGCCCGATCCTCACCAGTTGCTCTCCAATCACGTAGCCCATGAGCACAAAAAATATGGTGAACATATATATATAAAGAATATATATTGATTACTCATGTAGTATTATTTTAATTAATTTTATAGAAACATAATATCTTTTTTAAGGATTGTAAGATTCTTAAATTATTAGGGATAATAATAGAGTTACTATTATTATTTTAATTATAGTGTATAATAAATTTATGTATGGATCAAAATGCATAGGATTCTAAGAATTTCTGCTGGAAAATGTAGAAAAAAAATCACTAAAAGAAATATTTTTATATCAAATAATAAAATTTTACCTATGAAAATCTTGCCTATTAAAACGCCAAAGTCATAGTGTCCTATATAAAATAATTTATTTATTTATTAAATACAATCCATTTCTCAAGATTTAAAATTTGCAATCTGCAAAATTTTATGCAAAAAATTTGAGGTCTGGCAGTTGAAAGTTTAATTTTAAAAAATTTAATTTTTTATAATTATACTTTATACTTGGACTGTTTCTATAGCTAGAAGAGCGATATCATTTTTATGAGTGTGCATGCTAATTCATTGCTTTTTGGATGTTTAAATATCTTTTTTCATTTAGGTACATAATCATTTAACACTCAGAAAAATGCGATTGTATAAGGAGCTTACTTTAAATTGTTCCGGACTTCTTCCGAGATAATCTCTTATCCGGCTAGGATCTATAGTGGGGGAATCCGGAACGTTAATCCGGAAAATCGGAGTACATCATCGTATTTTTATTATAACTGTTCTTATTTATACTTCTGTTAAAATATACCCATATTTAAAACATTAAAAAAAAATTATAAAAAAATATTACCATCTAAGAATAATATCTGTCATCCAAGTGAATAATTAGGATTTAGTAAAAAATGGGTTTTGTCTAAAAAGAACCATGGAGGCGCTTTCTTCCTAGTGAATAAGTGTATAAGTGAGGTGTTAATTTAAAACGTTGTTATTATAATTTTCGTTAAATCTGTTGTAATTGGTCAGTGAAAATTAGTCAATTCCAATATCTCATTACAGCTAAACTCTACTGGGTTGATTTAATGGTCGTAATCATTAGCTAATGTAATGGGATTTTTTTCCTCGAAATTTCAACGCTCCAAATCAAAAACCTGATTTTCTACTAATACCGTTTAACCATTAAAATCCGTGCCCTGAAAATAAGAAAATCTTGGATGACAGATATTTATTATTTAATTAATTATTAGTATAGAAATATGTTTTTTTTTTGTAAATATTTGAAATAGTATTTGCAGGAGAGAAAGGTTTGGATTATTACTAATCCTCAGAGAGCATTTGCTACCCCTGGGTTGGTTAATTTTTTTTTGCCGGGGGTAGTTTGGGGTGGTGGGGGCAGACGGCGCTGGCGGTGGGGGGAGCGCGCTAGTTGAGCTTTCCTCCGCCAGGGCCCGCTGCCTGCCCCCCAGCCCCCATCGCTCCTAGTGCCAGTCTTCCACTAGAGCCGGAGTCGGTAGTATATGTCCCGGCCATTCAGCACACGTATTAGTACGAGAGTATTTTCAGTGATCTGTCGTGTATGTGCGGGAGTGTTATAGTGTGATGTGCCACACCACCTCACCACGAGAGCTTGGATATTAGACCTTCAGCCTTGCCGCATTGTACAACTCGCTAGGGTACTTACCCTCCAACACTGACAGGAGCAGCTATGACAACCACAGGGATTATACTGCTGCTGACGCTCTCTGCCGCCAAGGTAAGACTCCTTCTGGGAATCTCGTGGCAGACTTGAATATCAAGTCCTTCGCCTTCTATTGTTTTCACATGGGATCTGATTTGTGAAACAATCCACGGGCTGGCCAGTTCCTTTGTGTGACTAGCTTTACATCGCGTCCCTACCTGACAATTAATTAGCCATGCTAGTTCTCGAAAGAGGACACCTTTTCTTATCGCGAATACCGCTGACTGATTATTTTAGATAGGATAAAGCACTCAGATAGGTTTTTCTTTGAAAATAAAACAAATACATTTAGTGTACTTGATAACGTGTCAGTTCATCTAAGAGTAAAAAAAGTAATTTTTTAATTTTTCCTACGATTCCAAACTCAGTGCTGTTATCATTAATCCTAATGACTTCATTTAATCAATCATCAAAATTTCACTCTTGAATTATTACCAAAATATTTTCTATCTCTCCTTGTCGAGCTATTATTAGTCAAATTAAAGCTTCTGATTGTTCGAAATTCATTGTAAATTTTGATATATATTGTTAACAATTTTATTTTTAAATATGTCAATGTTGTTAATTTCCATTCTGTTTAGTAAATATCCATTTTTTCTTTATCAACAACAGAAATAAACTAAAAAATTTATTAATTTTTTAATGGACAATTTACGTTAAACGTGATAAATATACCTGAATCTTAGGTTTCATAGATATATTATTCATATACGGACGGCATATCATTCAAAAATGTTGTTATTATCATTATTATTTTTACAACTTCATTATTTTTCTCTTGTCAAATTGGGGATTACCTGAATGTTTACAACGTCGGACCTTTACCGTATTACGAGTTGGTACAAACAGTATTGTACACACGTACCCTAGATGACAAGTATCATCTTGCTCGTCTTCAGACTTGGCCCACACACCACCTTACCACGTCTTTTGGTCTTTTGCCGTGTTTTCTCACGGTCCTCCGAGGTACCGGCCATCACAGAAATGCTACATCTGCTGAAAAGTCCCCAATAGAGGTGAACCTTTTTTTCCTATTTGCCGGAGCGGTCGAAAAGGTAGCCAAGAACCACCTGCTCCCAGTCGATGTACATCTGCCTCCACTCCGCTTCCCCGTCCGGGGTATCCCGTGTAGAGAAACAAAACCGGTCTTCTTTTAGCTTAGGGAATTGTTTTAGTATTAATTTGTGGGACTTAAAAGTGTTTTAAACTAGTCCTGGCCAGACCCCTTCCATTAATTCTATAATAAATACTTTTTCATTGTTACCTAATTTATAAGTATTTATTCGATATTTTATAGGCTGTTAGTTGGCTTAAGCTTAGTGATAAATTTAAGAAATTCTGGTAATTTGTACGGTTTTATAATCTTATCAAGATCAACAAATTATTGTCTTGAGATGTAATCTTATCAATTTTGTTTCTGAATAAAATAGGGCACCTAAAAATAAATTTATACAATATAAATAAATAATGTATCCAATTTATAAAAATATCATTTTCTTAAATGCTACGGTATTTGTTATTATAAAATTATCTTGTTACTTTAATCTCACAGCATTTTGTTGATATGTGCCTACACCCTTATCAGCTTTATCCATATCGTATATACTATATACCCTCGGTATGATTCACTTGTGTCTTATTATTTTTCCATTGTGAAGTAGCAGATGCGCCGAATCGGGATCACATATGGGGCACTTGAGCTTAAAATACTTGAGATATCCCTTGAGGGATTCTCGATTCCCCGTAGACCTCTTTTTTCATTTAATATACTGGTTGTAGCCAACTGTCAACGCTGGCAGGGGGTCCCAGATCCGCAGTTAAGAGCCATTTGTTATCTTATCTACAATTTTTTTTTTTTTTTATACAATAAAACATTTTTTATATTTTATAATAATTTTTCAATTAAAAATGATTAAAATGACAATTAAAAAAATAACACAATATTTCTCTCCTATAAAGTTCTACTTTGGCGAAAATGAAATTATTATCAACATTATTATAAAGAAATCATAGAAAAAGATTCATGTTGAAGATATAAAACTATTTTTAATAAAAAGGTTTCAGAATGATCTTAAAATATTTATTTATTAGTTATCCTTTCAAAAATTGTAGGGATATTACAAAACATAAAGTTAATGTCAATTTCTAACTATAAACGAATGGGGTTTAACGACTTAAGTCGTTAGTGACGTATTAACTCATTGTTGTGAGCCCAAAGTCGTTAATTGAATTGTTGACAGCCGTCAACAATCAAGAGCGATCCAATGTTTACTTTTTTTTTTTTGTTGATTCATTATCATATTCATATACATAACTCGATTTTATAGATTAAATTCAAATTAAAAATAATATTTTTCAAAGTATTTTTTTCTTGCATTAATAAGGAGTTCCAAAAAAAAAAAATAAATAAATAAAAAAAAGAGATCTGAAAAGGTTGGGGATCCATGATTGTTTTGAATATTTATTTTTAGCTCCATTCATCTTGATTACAGAGCCTTTCGGAGCTTTTTCGGGATGTGATGCATTTCAGTGTATTTTTAAGAACTTTTGCCCCTGTCGAAAATATGAATTCTGTCATAATGCATAACTAAAAATAAAATATATTCTAGGAAACGAAAAAAAAGTATAAATCGCTTCCTTTTTAAATAATTAGACGAATATGAATAAAAATGTAATACATAAATAATTATAAAATGATTTATCTTTATTCCTCCACTATTTCTCAACTAATTAAAAAAAAAATTACATCAACCCTGTATAGACGGTCATTTTTTCAATGCCGAAAGTTTTGTTTTTGAACTAATAATTATTATTATTTCATTATTTTTTTTTCAATGCATACATATTTGAAAAAATAATATAAATATTGACTGATATTTGAGAAAATCTAAATTCTTTATAGTTACAATATTATAATTCAACTGCATAGATTAGTTCGTTTTATAAATTTTATCATAGGAAATCTTTGAGTAAATAACTTCATTGGATAGATAGACCGGTAGATATGCTTTATTTACAATATTACTTTTTTTAACATTTTACATCACATACAAAATACTTAATTCTGGCATTTATTAGAAATATTACTTTATTATTGGGTATAGTAAAATTCTATTTTTTAAATTTTATTAGGTATCATGTATTTATTTTTATTTTGGCTCGGAAATATGGCAGCATTTTAGTATAATCCGGTAGGAATAAATACATTTTCATCTGTATGAATACCATAGTTCGTATAGTACCATGCTTATCCAAATTGGTATATAATCAATTCAATTCGAATATAAAATAAACAATAAGACACTCAACATAAAAAATTTTCCTTTTTTTTTTTTTTTTTTTTTATGTTAAGGCGATTTTATTCTTATAAATTATTTTAAGAGTTGTCAAACCTCGTCCTGGTTTTGGAAATATTATTGTCGCAAAAAAATAAATGAATTATTCCAGAAAAAAAGAAAACAAACCGTAGGTATAAAATATAAGGATCAATAATAAATAAGGGTAGATGCTTAAACATAAATACTTGTATTTATATCTTAATCTATTTTTCATTCTTTTTTTTTTTTTATACACTCTTGTTACTTTATAAAAATTATTTGTTAGTTATTGAATCATTTTTTTTTTACGCTCATAAAGGAACTGATTCGTTATATACTTCTATTTTTTTTAACTCATCGGGTGATAATGATGGTGGTAGAACATTTGATTGATCTGTGCTTCCCGATGACGTTGATATAACGACATTTTTTTTTTTTTGTCTTTTTCTCTTCACATACAAGGGCCGACGATGAGCCATGCTAAGCCCCATATGAGTACACGAGGATACACTAATGATTCGACAGCAGCCCCTAGACAATGAGCGGCTAACGACGCACGGCCGCCGGCCAAAAAACGGACGTGCGGGGGAGCTGGCGGCATTGTCCGAACGTCCAACAAAGGGGACACAATGCTCTCCGCATTCCCTCTTCCTCGCTCCTCTTTTTGTCAGGGGCCTCTCGGCAGCTACCTCGTCTCCCACATACACCTCAGGGTTTTCCTCATCTTGTCGAGGTGGTCAGAGTATCTGCAAGTAGGTAATCCGTTAGTGCCATGAGAAAAAGAAAGTAGAAAGATTTTATTTATTGCCGAGTTTCGGAAGAAAATAAGAATGACATTCCATTATAGGTAAATATATTCAAACGTAAAATTACAATATAAAGCATTTCTAGTATAAATATGCCCAAGACTTGTTAAATTGAAAAGGTTATTAATGAGAGAATAAAGATTGTAAATACGAAAATTACACAGCTAAATAAAATATCAAACCTCGGCAAGAAGATGGTTCCGACTCAAAATATATCAACTCTGAATTGTGCATACCATTAAAATCAGAATGACAAGATCTACAATGCCAGGATATAGTCACAGTCACGATAGTATTAATAGTTTCGCGATTTACTATATTATGTTATGGAGGGATTGATTGTGCTAACCGAAGGTAAAGGGCTACTTTTGATTTACAGTTAGTACCAGTGATAGTAAGTTACACATGGTAAAGTATTTTGGATCAGAGTGTTTTCCAGTGAAATTAAGAATTCCGTTAAAACTTCAAATGCACCCAAAAACACAGTTCTTCAAGTTGTCACGATCATCTTGCCGACGTTTGCAATTAAAAAATTAATTCAAATAATTTCATTTTTTATTGCATAGGAAGGCGGAAAAGTCATATTTTATTTATTTATAATTATAATAGATTATTGTAAAATGATCATTTAAAATTGTATACACAATTTTGGTAATAATTTAAAATTAAATAAAAGTAGATAAAACATTAGTGTATTATAGAAACTCGATGTATTTAGTCACCGCTGATTGTTAAGGAATAAAGCCTTTTTCTCTAATTACTTTAATATTAACTTTAAAAATCGTTTTTATAGTATAATATTCTAATTATTGCAATATATCCATACTTAACTATGTATGTCACATAAGGATAACTCTTTTTATTATAATGATAACAATAAAAAATAAAAATCAACTGAAAATATCTCTGAGTGACCAATAATAAATACAGACTATTAAAATTAATTATACCCTTTTTCGTAAGAATGGGTTAAAATTCATTTCATTTATAAGTTTTTAATACAGCAACTTGCTGATTTTTTTCAATCATGGTGAATTATGTTTTTTTATTAATTCAATTCAATTGCAATAAAATCTAAATAGGAATATAAAACAAAATACATTATTATTTATAAACTGTTTCAAATTTTCACTTATGCCCATGGTGATTCTGGCAGTTTCACAATTTGTTGTAAAACATCAAAGAAAAGAAATAACTCATATTATCTCTAAAGCTATTGTTATTTTTATTTAGCAATAACAGTGCTGTAACCAAGACTTTTTAATAACGCTTAAACATATTTAATTTATTCATTTCCTGTAACGTTGTGTTCGTGTTTGTATAATTTCAAAATGACGTTGATTATTGACAAATAAAATTATATAGAGCATATAAAATTTAGAAGCGAATAACTGTTTCTTTTTCAGTCACCTGTTGTTACCGTTAAGTAGGATTATGAGCCACGTAGGTTGGCTTATTTGCCTACAAAATAATACAATAATTACCATTTTTAACAGCGTATCCGGATTAACGCTATCAGTATGGGCTCTTGGGCTTACCCCATATATTATTGTTGCGTGTCTCACATCATTAAGTATTTTTATTTATTATATAATAGCTATTGCGTTGTTATTAGCATTACTGAAAGAGTTGTTTTTATTATACTAATGTTGAATTTAATAATTGTTATCAAGCAATAATCATATTTAAAAATTTGATACACAGTGATAATTTATCTGAGCAAGAGGTATTTTTGCAATTTTTATATAAAAAACTTTATTGTCTAAATTATCATTAACAGAAATAACTATTTTTATATTTAAAAAAAAAACTTATAACCCTCTCCTATTTTCTGCTCGTATGTGCCCACATCTGTCTGTAAACTATATGCCATTAATACGAATTGAAATGGAATAATTTCATCACTACGACTTATATTCTTGCAGAGGGCCGTTCCCATGGCAAATTTTTTCCTTATTAATCCCCTTTGCTTCAGCTATGGTACTAAAACGGGAAAGTTGTCTTATGGAAAACTGGATCAATTCCGAGGCATAAATTATTATTCTATAATCAGATATACGAGTCTATATCAGATATAAGTTTTCTCTATTTGGGCAAAAAACTATCGTTGCGAAGTTCTTTATTAATGTTCGTTACGGCTTGTAAAAACCTATTGCCTATAAATCGTAATATATTATTATTTCCATTTATAAAAGTTATAAATAGATTTATATAATCTGATAATCGTATATTTATTGTTTAGTCCTTTTATGACTTAATCAATAAGTTGATATTCAATGTTATATCAATTTTCCCCTGTTAAAGAAAAAATTATCGAATATAGCATTTGGAAATGATGAAATAAAATATACATTTTTTTAAATGATTTTATGAAGAATAATAATATTTTATTTTTAACTCAAATTCAACTTTTTTTTTGTTTTTTGTAATATGGCTTGATAAAATATTTTATGGATTTATGTCATGTTAAAGAAACTTGGTAAAAACAAGGTATTTTCTTTATTATTAATTTTTTATTTATTTTTTTTTTTTTGAGAGCAGTTAAACGTAAAACGTAAAAGTAGTAAGTTGTTGCGTAGGTTCTAATTTAAAAGCAGTCGATTTTCGTTGTAACTCCAGAAGAAGTATAATCTTGATATATTTATAAATTATTTTAATTTTAAATGAGACCATTAAGGTTCACTGTTCTTAAATATAGTCAAATAAAATTTTATATATTGTATTTTTTTTGTAGTATTTTTACAATTGTTTATTAAATATGACAAAAAGTAACATAAACCATAAAAGGTTTATATTAATATTACCTTCGCCCTTTACTATATGAGGTCGTGGGAGTAGCAGAAAAAAAACAAAAAAAAAGCAAGCATAATTTGTCCCAAGAAGTGTATTCGAAGCTAACTGATGAAAGTAATAGGAGAACGATTATGTGGGCAACCATAGCCTCATCACAAACACCATTAACGGCCAAACCTCAGCACCATTAGTTTTTTTTCGTACAATTACCTTCTCGAATTTACCTAGAGCAATCAGTCCACTGCCCCATCTAATAGGACCTTCTTCCGAAATTACTTCTTTCCCCATTTTTTTTCTCCGAAAATAGAGTAAAATATATTTACTTACATGTTCATAAAAATCAAATCATATACTATTTAACTGCATAGCAACAGAGAAGAAGACCTTGTGTGGTAAAGAACCATGTAAGGGTACACCAACCATATTGTTCAGAAGAGTCAATTTTTATTTTATTTTCACTTTTTATTACTGATACAAATCTTAAAGCTTCATTCAAACAAGATCGACAAGTACTAGGAACAACTTACTGTCCTATTTATTTATTCCTTCCAACGTCCGCTGGAGTATGACCGGTTTATTTTTTTTTTATTTTTCACTCCTCCACCCTACTGGGTCACTCTCTCATAAGAAAATTTCCTTTTGGAGCGATAACCCTCGGAAGTTGCATTCCCACGCTTCAATTACTTACCTTTATTACAACCATTTCACATTAATGACGCTACTAATTTAGGAGGATTGTCGCGTCGCGAGGCGAACACTATCTGATGGATCTCCAACCTCCTCGAGGTCGTTCATCCTACGCCAGGAAGTGACAATTAGACAGTTTTTTGGGCGTGTGGGGGTGCCTTCGTTTTCCCAAACATTCATATCCCGGATAGACTTTTATAATGTTTCAAGGGAAGCTGCGTGTGCAATGAATTGGTTTGAACCGAACAACTCCATTCAAATCGTTAAAAAATCTAAATATATGTTTCTGCCATTGCGATTACCTTTAGTGTAAGATATAATCGAAGCGAGTACGACCTACGAACGAATCGGCTATGTAATACAAACGGTGCCGTCATCCTAGACCGACCGCTTGTGATTTAGGAATTATGATGCATTGTTCCCGGGTCATAATTCAGCAAGTCCGCTGCGAGCGAGATGTGACCATTGTTTGTCTCTTCGTGGAACAATTGCTTCTGATTGCTCCCTTCCTTACTGTTATAAGTTATCGGTTTCATTTTCGACCATATCGTCGAATCCTTTGATCATGATCCAGTATAACTTGAGTAAATCTGCCGTGTTTGATTTATATTTATTTCCAACAGAACATTTGACTTGATGTTATTTTCAAATATCGTGGAGGCAGTGCATACCCCGATGACCCACCATATTGAAGAACCGAACCCGCTGAGAGGCCGAGGACACATTTAGACCGCCTCCGTTGAGTTGTGTCACTATTTCGGTACTATCTGTCTCCCTCCCTTTGTTTATGCTCCAGACTAATGAACCACTTCCTTTTGTTCCTTATCAGGAACCTCATCGCTATTCCTGGCAAATACGACTGCAAATGGTACGTAGCATCATTAAATAACTGGGTATCAGTTTTGCCGATGTACCGTTTGTTTTGTATATATTTTTAATAATTATTTTCTGGAGCAAGTATTTCAGAAATATGAAATAATATCCAGTGGAATGCGTCTCGTACTGCCCAAACCAATGATTCTCATAATCTGGTGGGTGCATCATTACGAATGTACTTTTTTTAATGTTCGCCCTCAACGTTTATATTTAATGCGATAAGCCATTACATAAATCACAACAGCTTTTGCTTATTTAAAAATGCTTAGTTTGAATCCACTTACGGAGCCCTGATAAAATCTACCCTTTGCGGAAAAAAATAATGATGAAAATACCCGAAATGTGATCCTCTTACCGGGTGAAAGTCACATTCCTTTTGGGACTTTTGGAGAAAGAAAAATGATCCTACATTGTTAAAATCGGTACTCGGTGACTTAACATCTTTCCTTTCCTGGATTCATTTAATTAAAATAATAAGACTATGAGAAAGTTTTTCTGAAAGTGGAAATACAATTTGGTAGAGGTCTCTAATTATAGGGGTCAGCAAGAAGTGCAGACCGGAGCCGAGATAGGGTTCCGTCGGTGGCTCGCTCTGCTGGGGCTTCGAAAATCGTTACGTCCAGACAAACTCGGTACATCACTGCAATTTCGTCATCAAATTCCTTCCACTACTAACGACTGTTATTCCGACCCGATTGGAGTTATTAGGCCGGTCCTATGATTAGTCTTTCCTTAGTGTTATTTTCTTTGAGATCCGTCTCGGTTCAATCGTGAGTCGAGGATCCATTTCATTCATTCATTTCCTACTTGTTCTTTTAGTTATTGTGTAATGCATGACTTGTGGTTCAATGAAACTTATGATGTGCTTTTCTTGTTTCAGGTTGCCTACAGCTCGGGAGTTTTCGAGCTCCGCCTGCTGGGAGTGGAGAATCCCTTGGGCCTGGACTGGCGGGGGGAGTGCTGCTCAGGCCCCATGGCCTCCAAGCCTGGGGCCCCCTGCCCTAGCCCATGCTCTGTGCGTGTGAGGGCATGCCTCAAGCACTACCAGGCCCAAGTGGACACCACTACCCCATGCACCTTCGGCGATCTCGTTACCCCAGTCCTCGGGAATAATTCCCTCCAGCTTGGACCAGAGGGGCACCTCATCACCTTCAGATTTGACTTCACCTGGCCCGTGAGTATACTTTACTGCAACTAAAGAAACTATCTTTTTAAGATAACTATCTGAGTGAGATACAGCGGCTGACATCGCCTCGTTTAGGGTCGATTTGTAAACAGTGTCAAGCACAACGTATGATGAGTAAACAAACAAGGAAGCCCTAAAAGCCACAAATTTACAAACACATTTTTTTCTCTCCCTTACAACCTTGCCGACTTTCCCATTAGGGCTTTGCCTGGGGGAAGGTTGTTACCCGACCGCCCCTCCCTCTCATCTTGATTTTAGAGCGAAACCGTTGTTTTCCCATTACTATAAAAGTATTTATTAGTAATTCTGTTTTACTAAGTGATTAATTTTTACTTTAGGAGTACAGTGATTAATGATTGAATCTAGAAGCTCGAGAAATGAATTTATATCTTTGACGCTGGGCTGTCCGGGATGTTTTACTGAAACCATACCGAAAACATTTATAATAAACAGTTACGTACTATACCGTTATAAACGTAGTGAGAAGAAAGCGTAACGCTATTGTGCTACGGACCGAATGCTGCGGTGCGTATATTAAACTTATTCAAGCCATCCTCATCCGCAGTTCCTATAATAAGGCGAAACTATCCTAACACGGAGGTTTTCGGTAAATATTTGATTGTGAACAATCTTCTACTATAACCTGTTGTTTTTCAATTATCGATGATAGACTTTACACGTGAATACTGTTAAGGTAATCGAAATTTCTCGCGTAAAGGGGACAGTTTTGTTGTTATACATGAGCGCTTTATTCGTGTTCTCGGACATGCTTGCGCTGCTGTTTAGTTAAGCAGTGCCCACCCCTATCTGTACACTGAGTAAGATTTCTTGAGCGAAGAATGGAAGGTGAGTAGGGTAGGGTTGATGGCTTGAGCGGAAGAAGGGTGAAACAGGATCTGCCGGAAACCATAGCTTCCGCCCGGCTTTGTCTAGAGGCAGGTCGGATAAGTGGAATTGGGTGCCCCTCCGCCTCGAGGATCGGGTGAAGACATTCGGCCACGAGCCCTTGGATAATATGCACGAGTCCATGATTTATTATTCATTAACCGGTTTTAACGGCATTGTTACCGCTATTTTTGTTCCGTTCTACAAAGTAAATAGTAACATGAGCAGATTGTTGATTTTAAAAGATAAATTTAATCTTTTTAAAAATTTGAGAGTAAGTGAGACAAATCTAACTGATTTTTTATCACAGTAGTAATTAATCTGAGTGAAAATCCGTTCCAGAATAAAAAAATTTTTATATCACAAATTAAAGCTTTTGAATTAGAAATTTATCTACTGTTTTAACCAAACAATTATGAAGTATTTTAATGTTAGATTACACACAGGAACAAAAAGAAAAATCTAATTCGCTTCAAAGACATGGAATTGGATATGGTCCTCATAGGTCATGTCTTTTCACATCTAAATAACGAAATAAATATTTAGAACTTATATTAATTGTTAAAAGGATAATGCTCTTTCCTTATCAGTTGTAAAAACTAATTAATGGTTCGAAATCAGTGGGAAAGATACCATACTTCGATTTCTTTTCTGGAACTCATTTGAAATTTTGAATTATTTTGCGTTTTGTTTTATTTATGTTAAAAATTATGCAACGTGCATTAAATGGTCATTTCACTTATTTTATTTTTTGAATTGAGGTATTTTAACATGGCCTTAGGAGCTTTTAAATGGTTCTAATGATTCCAACTTACTGTGAATCATTGTAAAGAATTAGGCAAATAAATTGTCAGTTACATCATTGATAGTTCCCTGTTGTTCATTATCAATTTTGAAATATTTGATTTACAGATTATCAACATAGCTTAGTTGTGCATATTTATTTAGAATTATTGCTTATTTACGTTTTATTAATTTATATGTATATGTGATTGAAGGACTGTGTATTTAGATATATTTGTTGCTTCTTTGGGTTCGACATCTTGGCTTAGAGTGAAAACCCACGGGCCCACCCGGGAGAGCGGTACAGCGTATAATGCTCAATGACCGCGATGGCAATTAGATCGTAGCAGTGTAGTATAATACAGAGCTCGTTATCGGGATGTCCCGAGGGTGGTGTCACCGGGGGTAGCCATGTTATTTATAGCGGGCATGTGCCCCACGCATCTGTCCATTATCTGCCGGGTCCTCAACTTCTGCCGTCCGACGGCCACTTGTGCTGCTCCCCTGTGGCCATGTTTGTCCGCCACCTGACTCCAGATCACAAGTGTTTGCTTTTCTTCCATCTGTCTCGTCAGTTTACTCATGCTAATTTTATAGGAGCTTCCTTCTTTTTGTGTCCTGAAGGCTCTGTAAGTACATACCAGTTTGGAAAATAAGGAGTTCCTTATTAGCTTACATTCTCCTCTTAAGTGTTTAACAGTAAATATGAAGAAAAGTTGTAGCGTGGCTGTTTTGTCACTTCAAATATGTTGTAGTTTATTTTTGTTTATGTGCCGATGATATCAACATCCAAAAGACAAATCTCTTCCTCTCTAAATATCAAACCAAACAGAAAAGAAGAAAAGAAAACGTGGCATCAATAATATATTTATAACCTGATGGCTTTCGATTGTTTTGGAGATTGTGCTAATCTGTGAAGTGACTCTGGCAAGATGTCAAACAAGCTGTGTGTGTGCTTCCTCTTTATTTTCAGGCATAGCTTGGCCGATCTTGAAACTTGTCGAAACTCCGTTCTTTGATATATTAATTTCATTTGACAGTCCCTGCCGTATCGATAAAGTTAGATCGAAAATGGCATCGGACATTCTGGTTTTCTTTCCTACATTCTTTATTTTCTCGTTTATTTTTTGTCTTTTCCGACCGATATCAAACTGGAAGGCAGTATTTCAGTTGGCAGCCTGTCCAAGCGAGAGGAACCTCCATTGTAATTTGCATATCTGACCCCATTGTTCGGCTCTTCAGTGGCTGTTTCTTTACCACTTTCTTTCTGTAGTTAAGATGTCGGTTGAGGGTCTTTCTTCTGCCCTCTCTTGTAAAACGTTTCTTCCGTGAAAGTACCTATCTGTTATTAGTCATTCTACTTTTTTCAGATCAGCTAGTAATCTAAATTTCTCTAAAAAATATTTATAAATAATAAAAAAATTAAATTGTTAAATCAATGGAAGGAACAAAACGTATGTCAGAAGTTTAAGAGCACGGCTATTTTATGTGTATTTCCCAAAGCCATCCGTCGAAGGAAGTAAGTGCCAGTAACGATCAGTGTCGGAGTAGCTTGGCAAAAGTTCACATCTCAACAGAGGGAGATAAAGGTTTTATCTTCCAATCATAGTCCTTAGAGGTGTGATGACATTTTCTCTCTTATCTTATTTGTCCATAAACTGTGAATTCTCCTTTCTTGCTTTTTGTTGGATTCCTCAAACGTTTACGTTCATGTCTTTTTATTTCTTCTGAGCCAGTAGGCTTAGTGAGTTTTGTAGAAAAGTTTTACTAATTTGATTCAAAATAAAACCTCTATTATTTGCCTGAATTCGTGTTTTTTATATGAAATACATTTTATAGTTAGGGAATGAAACCGAATTGCCGAGGTAAAGTTGATTGTATGAAGGCCTTGGTACTAGAGCGTACAAGTAGAGTTTTCAAGTACAGGCCTTAAATAACGGATCGTGTCTGTTATGATATTATTTTTAGCCGACGCCTCGGCGGCCTCTGGCCCGGGACCCGATTCTCAGATATATATAGTGACACTCTCCCTCTCTCTAGTCTGTAGTGTCTCATTGCCTACACCATACTTTCATCTTGTCCCTTTGTCCACCATTATCATCTACATGTTTTTTACACCATTCGTGACATAGACATTATTCTGGATTATAACTATTTTATAGATTTTAATTTCGGTTGATTGCTTCACTTACCAAAATCCTTTTCGGAGGCTACATTTTAACTCTTAGACCACACATTCTAATATTAAAAACAAAATCACGCTAAAAACATTTTCCATTAAATTTGATATTCATAATGCTTACATTTATTTATTTTTCTAATAGAATATAAATGTGAATAAATAGTTTCAATAGTGATTTTCATCATTCTGTCTTTATAATACATAAATGTCTTGCATAAGTACTTAGTGCTTGTCTGGTCTAAGGGTAATAGGGCTTAGCGAACTTATCATCCCATCAATATTATTAAGTTATTCGCAGTTAATTTTACATTATAAATATATATATATATAATATTGGTACTTAAATTAGGACTTTTTATTAATTACTTAGTAAAAAGGTTTAGATATCGATGCACTTATTCAGATTTTTCATTGAGGATTAAAAAGATTTAGCTTGTTAGGCTTCTAAAATATTCATCTATTAATAAATCTCTTATTTCTGTAGCAGTAGGTAGTGGCGTTTAAAATATGAAGTATCTTTTCTCTGTAGGCCTCCTTGGGTGGGCCTCAATAGAGTCGGTTCGGACTGGCTTCTGAAACCCTGAGATGCCTTAACAATTGTGAAATAACCGTTTGTATTGAATTGAAAATTGGAATTTTTAGAAAATTTTTACTACACAACAATGAAATATCTGATTTCAAACGCTCAGGTCACATCTTAGGTTCCGTTGAAAATCGTTTAGAAAAATTACAGGAACTCACTTGTCGAAAAATAAAAGAAGACAAACAGAGGTGACATTGAAAATTTATTACTGCGACGACAGAACTAACTGCCACTGGGGTCACTTTTATGACAAGTCGGTTGAGTAGACGTCCTAACATGACCAGTAGCTTCAGGTAGGCACCAGATTTCATACGGTTGTAAACCAGTAGTTGTCCATTACTGGCTACTGACGTTTATGGTACCGTTCCTATTCAGTAGTTATCATTCGATACGCTCCCTCAATTCGGGTGGAATGCACTTAGCATCGTTCGACAGAAGGAATGAGAGACTTTCTCTGATTTACCCCAAGAGGGTTATCATTCGAGTTCCCATGATGATGAGCATACAATGCAACCGTAGGATGAAGGAAACCTGGGCGAGAGAGGGGAGACAATATGATCTGCATAGAGGATGATGGAGTGGACCCCCGACAAGAGGATGGTAGCGGGCACAATGGACCCCGGCTCTAATCCGTTTTCAACGCACTTTTACTTTCTGTGATCGACCGGAGTCCTCCTTGTCCTCCGGGGGCAAGGCCCTCCTCTGTCTAAAAGCTATCTCATCCTTCACTTTCTGCATCTTCAGGTTATTTTACATATATTCTTCCTAAGCTCTAGGTGAAATAAACAAGAACCATGTTTTTAGTGATAGAACTGAACACTTATTTTAGTAAATCACTGTTTTTCATGAAGAGAGACGTTTTGGGGCCGAGAAAAGTGTACCTGGTGAAATTCTTGGCAGATAATTACAGGGCGTGGGGAGGCAGGGGCAGGAGGTCGGATCTGTAACAATTAAAAGGCCCAGTTTCCCAGGACGGCTGCCCAAGACGTCAATGCGAGCTAACATTACCTGTCACTGGCCCTCCACTATTCTTGTAATCATAGGCCCTAGGCGCCGATTATCCGCTTCGTACCAAAACATCGTGCCCTTTTACCCTCGCAACAATTATTTTTAACAATTAACAGTTTTTCGTGTGTAATTGGTGGGAAGGCCTTTTATGAAGGAATGCTAGATTTAGCGAGTTTTTTACCCCGAGATTTTTGTTCATGAAAGAGCACGCATCTTATTGTTAAATTCCTTTAGAACTCAGGAACAGGCGCTAATGTTTAAATCAAAATATCTTGCTGATGATTTGAAAAGTTATTCAGTACGAATTGAATTGTTTTGTGTAGTGGCAACGTCATGAAAGAGAGGATGATGTCTTGATTGCGGCTTGTATTTTGCACTTATCAGAGCGTTGTTTAGTTGCCGGATTCAGATCCTATCTAACCACGACACCTGAGTAATTCGGCACAGTTGTTCCTTGGGATATTGGCCAACACGGGAGGATCCCATTCGAAAGGAGGTACTGGTACTGGTATCATGGTTTTCGCCGCGGTCGACATCAAAGGTCATCATCGGTCACGCTTCTGAAACGATCAGGGGTTACGAAAGAGGGACGGTTTTGATTGGCTCACGGGAGTCATGATTAATTGGCACACGATCCCCTGACGGCCAATCGGAATCATTCCACTTCCGAAACTGGCAGGGCGCACTTGGCAACCGCTCAGATCTTGAGGCCGCCCAAGTTACCTCATTCGGCTGTGGGTGGACGAAATGGAAGTCATATTTTGAAATGTGACCAAGGTCATGGGGTGACCGAGCTCTTTCAATGTTAGGCTCTTAAGAGCTGCTCCTCATTGAATTAAACACATCTTTATTAATTCATTTACTTGCTCGGTTTCTGGGATCTTATGCAAATCGTCGGAATATTTTAAAAAACCTTTATGAACTTTTTTTTGTTTGTTTTTTTAAACTGCTTATATTATTCCAACACTCAGTATATAAAAATAATTAATTAATTATTATATTTCAAAGGTGGCCTTTGTAACTTTCTCATCTCGGAGCGTTTTTAATAATCCTCTAAAAATATAATAATAGGATTAATATCATTGTGTGGCTGGTAGGTTAGGCCTAATAGAATGGTTCCTCTCTATTATTGGAATGTTGCGGCGAGAACAAGTGTACATGTGCGGACAGTCAGCCGCCAAGGAGTAGAATCACCAGTTATTCGCAGCTCATATTTGACATTGTATCTGTTCTATTTTTATTTATATATATTTTTTCTGTTTACAATTTTAAATATCTTATAGAATTATTTATCCTGGCGACAAACTTAATATGTAGGTATTATTATTGTAAATATAAATTTTTAAGTTTTTAATTTTATTTTATTTCAGGGCACGTTTTCCTTAATCGTCGAGGCCTGGCACGACAATAACTCATCATCGACTCTTTCCGGTAAGTCACGAATTTAATATTATTTATATTTTAAATATTTTTTGTTATAATAAAGCGAATGGATTTGCGCTTAAGTAAGTTCATTTCTGTCTATCTACTTTTATTGTTACAAATAATGATGCGCAGCTCTCATTATTTTAAATTTGTTAGTTAAATGCGCTTTAAGGAAGATAAGTTGAATATCCCACGTCTTGGTCGAAGGTAATTCGTATTCCTCATGTTGCACCGTAGCCCTTATTACTGATTTGTCTCTCCGCCGTTGGTAAATACGGTTTAAGAATAACTTAGCAGATAAGATCTCTGGTTCGTCGGGAGGCCAGCCATCTTGCCCGAGGTACCTTTCCCACTATCCCCTCTTTTTCTATTTAGGACCTCTCTCGGTTAGGGAAGACGATTTGCATAGAGGTTATTGTTATCCAGTCCACGGGATGAACCGTCTTTGAATAGTGAATCAAGGGGGGGGGGGGCGGGAGGCCCAGAGAGGGGTTTTATTAGTTTTAAGTTGTTTTTTCGTGTGGGCACAGCAGCGGCTAATTGGTCCGTCACGATGCCGTGCTCTTCCTCCAGGAATACAAAGTGACTCCGGAGATGTCTATCCCTCCTTTCGTATTCCGGCTGGGGGCGGTCGTCCTCAACTTCTTCTACAGCACAACCTCCCATGGCGCACGGCGAATAGACTTTACCATCGTTATATTCATCAAAGTCGTGTTTTTACTATCCCTAGTTTTTAACTGCGCATTTTATACCTGAACAAAATCGATAATTTAATAAATAGTAAATATAGTATTATTTGCGCATGGTTATCCTTATTAAATTTCTTAGGCATATAACATTTTCAATACTTACTATTGTAACGTAAATATAAGTTATAAATTCCCTTCACCTCTCCGTGTTGTAACTGTAGAATAGGCAGGGGGATTTAAATTTCATTTTCCTGTAATGTCGCAAGGTAAGCGCAATCGGTGTCCCCGTCCTTGGCGAAAAATATCTGCTGAAAGAGAAGAAAAAATAAAGAAAGAAGGAAAAAAAAATGAACCCAACAGCTCGTTAGAAAGACTTCAGCTTTGTGTGCTATTAATAATTTAACAGTTTCTAGTTACCAGCTCGGTCGTTGGGGTAACGGACGACTTTGGATTCGCGGGGCGGTATCAGTGCGTGCGCCTATGCTTGGAATCCTATCCGACTGATCCTGGAGTGACTGTCCTTCCGTTTGTCTTTTAGATGAATTCTTTTTTATGTGTAAAGTATACTTTTTTGCAGTTGTCAAATAAAAAAAAAACACATTTAAATAAGACGGAATTAAAATTGGCTATTGTTATACAATTATGTACCCTCCAAGTTTAGTACAATAGTCCTACTAAATGTGTTTTATATGTGGTAAAACTCAATAATTCAGTGGTTAAATTGTGGCCCAAATTGATTTTTGCATAAATGATTAAATTTCCAAGAATAACCTAGCATATGATATAATTATAAATCTTATCCTGTGTGTGTTTATATTTACAAAATCAATTTGCATTTAAAAAAAAAAATTAAATGTATTGTCGGTATAACATAAACAAGAAACCAGATAATTTATCAATGGACATATTGAATTACTTTTTTCCATTTTTTGCTTGTTTAATTAAATTATGAAAGATATGTTTTTCTTCCCGTGTATTCATAATATTACTTTTTTCGGGTGGAGAGAATTCTTTTTTAAATATTTTAAAATGAGGAACAACTAACATTATGGCTCTGATAACATAACCTGTTGCCCGATTCGGGAAATCGCCGGCCCTATCCCTTGGGAATGCAGCGGAGGAAGGAAGGGCGGTGCAAACAAACCCTTGGGCCCTGTTGACATAGACCCTGTGGGAACCCATGGGCTATCTCCTCTGTCCTCGTCCCGCGGATCGGGTGTCCAGGAAGGAAGTCCCGCCGGAGTTCACGCTTCGCCTCCGCTTCCCTATACACATGCTCTTATACACACACACACATCTTATCCCTTTAAATTGCCCTTGCACTACCTGGTCGCGACCTGGCAAAAACCTTTTTCATTCATAAATGGTCTCCTCCATTCATTCCGCTAATGGAATCCTTAATAGACTAAGCCTTTGGTTCATTCTTGTAAAGTTCAATGTTATGTGCTTTAATAGTCGATCTTATATTATTTAAACGGCATGATTTATATCAAACGTAAAATGAACACTAGATGAATATTGTTAAGGATTGGACGCTTTCTCTATCTAACACTTCTGTTACTTTTTATTTCCATCAATTTTTTTTTTTTATCATATCCAATCTGTAAGGGAAAGGAAGAGTTGTGCTTTATGTCCCTTGATCTGTTTGACGGCTCACGTACAGCATTATCGATTAGTTAGGGTTATAGCCCGCCATGGAATAGACTTTTTCAAATCGGACCTAATCGAGTCGGGAATCGTATCCAATTGTGAACGGGTTTGGGGGTGGGGAGGAGGAGCGTTGAAATCGGTAGCCGTAGACGCGGCTTGCGTTCCATTAGAATTGTCGACCGCCTTGGCGATATTCGGCTGTCCATCTCTATGGTCCCTTTGGACCCGAGCCACGCTTTTCGTCTACTAGTAATAATAGATACAGAATCTGTGCCACCTCCGTGCGAGATTTATGTTTAGGTCATCGGCTTTTATGGGCTCCATTTTCGTTCAGTACTTAATAAAGTAATATCTCGATTTAGTTTAAAAACATCCGTAATCCGTCAAGATACAGCGATATCTATAACTACTGCGGATGGTTTGGGGAAGGTCGCGGATGAGTTTTTGCCGTCTCGGATGACAAGAAGAGATGGATGGAAGAGACAAAGAGAAGGGATTACCTGTGTGGCAGGTGGAGGGGGTCCCTGTGGGAAAGTACCCTACGTCTGTATTAATAGCCTCTTGCTGGATACCAATGGGCCAGTTAAAGGCGCTGAGCCTCGAAGGTGTAATCTTCTTAACTCAGCTTCTGCTACTGCATACCCATTTATTTTCTCTTCTTTATAAGTTATACAAAGCTTTATTTGTTTGCCACTTTTCCCTGAAACATAAACTTTTTTAAACATTAGTGGCATTAATATTATTTAAGATAAGCTTTAAGTCTGTTTGTCTCTTCCAGGATAAAAAAAAGTTAATAATCCCTTCTATGTTTGCGAAGTACTTCAGGATAGGCCCTTTTTTTCATCACTGCGATCAAACAAAAAATAAAAAAAATCAATGACATCACTTTTGTAAATCATTATATTTTTCATTTTTTTTTTCTTATATACACCTTAACCCTCAAAATTTCTCTGTCTTTGTTTTTAATTAACACCTTATCGCACTCTAAAAGCAGAACGAAAAAAAAATCCTTTTATTTTTTCTTCGACTGCCGGCTGTCACTCCAGGAAAAAGGTTCCAATGTCTTATTCGATCCTGCCAAGGATAGGAAAGGACATCGTTTGATTTATCACCTTTTCGGCCCCACTAATATGTTATACGATACCCCATCTCTTCCTATCTGCTCTGCGCCTTATAAAAAATGTATGTAAAAAAAAAAAAAAAAACAAGAAAAAAAAAAGATTCTGCATCCTGAAGGACCTTAAAGGCACTAAAAATCTTCTTTTTACGACTCTACAATTTTCTTTCCGATTAAACTTAATAAGCATTTAAGGTACTCGATGTATTATAAAAATTAAAAAAGTCTTTAATATCCATTATTTCTATCCAAACATAGATATCCGGTTAAAACGGGCAAGCTTTTTTACAATCTACTTAATAAATGCGGTGGGTAGTTCACATCGGTGCGTTGTGTGGCTATGTCGAAAGGTATGCGGCGAAGCTCGGTCTTATCAGACAGTTCCCACGAACCCTCAGCTTCGAAAGATCTACAATAAAAAGTTTTCCTCTCAACCCTTCCACCTTTTTAAACTCTGGATAATCGCTTGTACGATTTAGAAATAGCTTAATAATTATATTGAAATGTCAGGCTTAAGCTGTTTTTTTTTTGTTTTTTTTGGGTGGGGGCAAAGGTTTATGAAATAAATAAAAATTCGTTACTTATTGTAACTGTACTATCCTGGGAAAAAAAAAAATACTTGCAGTATTACCGGCGACACAGTAACATGTACGTTGTTTACTATTGTGTAATGTAATAACAAAATAAACTCCCTCCTGGCGGGGTTACTGCTGGAAGGAAAATCCTGGAAGAATATAAAAAATATGTATATTGATTTACAAAAAATACGTTAAACGAAATAATGTAAAAATAATTAAAAAAAAAAATAATTGCGACTATAACAAAATAAAATAAAATATATACTATTGAATAGAAATAAATTGTTTAGCACATAAGAGCTCAACACAAGGCCTTAACAATCTTGGGAGTAGTCCTATACCATAACAAAATATGTATACGAAAGCATAATAACGCGGAAAAAAAAAAACATAGTTCAAATGCTGTTTACTTGTACAGCGATCGAAACCTATGATAATTCATGGAGCAGGTGTGGATTCCTAACTCCAAGAACCGAGAAAACACAACTATACCTCCCGGCATCTCATGGTTAATTACATTCTATTTTACATAAACGTACACCCATTTGTCCGATCGGATCTTCCAGGACTCATCCCTTATCGTATCATGTTCCTCTTAGTTATTCATGAGTAACGCTCAAAACGTACACAACACTAACATGAAGATGACAACTGCCCTCCAGGTCTTATTCGCCACCTGGACTAAAACGTGCTACCTCCAAGCGAATAGTAATTAGTGTTGAAAGCCGAATTATATTTTTGATGGTTATCAACCTGTTGTATTTAAGTTCTTGAATTTATTAATGCTTGAGTTATTTTATTGTTTGTATTATTTAGATGTGGTTGTCAAGATTTTATATAATAAATAAAAAATACTCAGGCTTCCCTTCTAGCACAATTTTCTTAATAAAATTGGAGTGCTCCTAGATAGTTACCGATTCCTTATTATTTTTTTATTTATGGCTAATAATGCCTAATAAAACGAATTACAGTAATCACTCGACACGGGTAGTTATAAATGATTCGTTGCGAAAGAGGAAATAACAGTCGTTAATGTTAGTTATCTTTATTATATTTCTGCGGGTGGTTATTATCCGCCGTGGTACCTGCGGCTTTTGGTACCTGCTGTGTAAAATATGGTCCAAGGGTTGGTAAAGTAAGTGCTGTTTAATTTTGCCAACTTCTGAGAAGTGGTCTGTAAAATTCGTGGTTGTTATTTAATCAATTAAGATTTATTCCCACTTTTTTTATTTTTGGGGAGGGATTTGATACATGTGTCAAATAATGGAATCATTATTATGTATTTATTGTACCAGAGTGTAATTAATTATTAATTTTATTATTTCTTTTTCATTTTCAGCGAGCAAGCGGTTGATCTCGAGGCTGACGACGCAGAGGTTCTTAGAAGTGGGGCCGGAGTGGAGCCCTGGTGGCACAGAGGGCCCTGTAACCTACGAATACAGGGTCACCTGCGAGCCCCACTATTACGGGCCCGGGTGCGCCACTGTCTGCAGGCCTAGGGACGACAATTTCGGACATTACACATGCTCAGACTCCGGGCAGAGGATCTGCACCGAAGGTTGGACCGGTGACTACTGCTCCCAACGTAAGTTTCAAATTTGTTTACAATGACTAAAAAGAAAATAAATATCAATGTCTCTCTTAAATAATCCGTTTTCATTGATAATCTCTATAACAAAATAACAGTCATTAGATGTTATAATTATAAAACTGTACGGATGTAAATATTATTTTTCAGACCACTTACCACTTATATTCATTATCATTTTAATACCATCAATTTAATAAACTACTCAACTGTATGTTAACATGCTCTTCGATGTACTACAACATGTATTGTTAACAATGGCGCATGTTAAATTTTCATCGATATGAAAATCTCTCCCCCCTTTCTATTCCTCACCGCGCCGAAGAGGGAGTTTCTCACAGGAAGCGGGTCACGAGGACGCAACTTGAATAATTAATTTATATTACTTATATGCATTCTCCCATTTTCTTTCTTCTAATGGTCGGCCCCCATGGGAATCCTTCATGAAAAGTTAGCGTTGTACTGTTAACTTAGGAAAAAATAGAGCGCATCCTTTAAAGAGTAATTAATTGTTTTGATGATTTTTTTCTCTTTCATTTGAAATTAAATTATATTTTTACTGAAGAGCATAACTGTATGTTAATGCGATTTTTTTAAAAAGGATATTAACGGTGCATTATATATTTTTTCAATATTTTGTTTGTAGATGGTAATTTCCCCCCGTTATTTTCGCACAGATCATGGGAAAATAATTATTAGTTTTTATTCTTCATTTTGAAGTGAAAATATATGTTTGTTTAATTTATACTGAGTTGAATCACGTTACGCTTGTGTTATAATTAGAATAGGGAAGCGAATAAATTAACGATCAATTAATTAACATGGATGATTAATATTAAAAAAGTTCGAAGAAAAAACGCCAACAAAAAATTAATTTAATAAATTTAATATATATATATATATATATATATATATATATATATAAAAAATTAATTTAATAAATTTAATATATATATATATATATATATATATATATATATGTTTTTTTTCATTATTGAGTCAATAGTGAATACATTTATTCTTGAATTATGAAAAAATAAGTTTCGTTGAAAAGAAATGCCATTTACCTAATTATTTTTAATTTAAATAGAAAAGAAATATGAGACTGCTTTATTCAAGTTGGCATTCGGTAGCCAAGGAGGAACCGAACTAACAAATAACGTTCCTTAATTTTTTTGTTGGACCATAAGCGAGAAAGGTCATATGAAGGTACTCTTCACTCTTTTAGGCAAGGCAGCTTTTCATATCAGGAAAGTGGTTATTGAATTTAAATTAGCGGTTCTTCCTCTAATTGCGCCTTATAATTAAACTTGTACACAATGTTTGACTGACAACTGCGCATTTAAAAATATCGCCACCTGCCGATAAGAAAAGGGTAAGGTATATCGAGGCTAAGGTAAACAGACTGGGTTTGTGAGAAGGTAAGAGGGGTTCTTTGGCCGAGTCCCAGCTGACTCCTTTCCCACGCCCCCTCCACACCTTGGCTACCGAGCCTCTCTCATTCACCTCTAGCTTACTAATGAAACTAGTTCAACCGGCCGGCCCTGACGTCACCGTCCTCTCTCTGTATGTGTATTGGTAGAAAGTCATATATCCATATCCATGCATATTGGAGGTCGACATCTAAGGTCCCTCTTCATCCATCCACTTCCCCCCCCCCCCAAAAATAAAAAAAAATAGAACAAAAAACAAACCGATTAATAAAACTCATCATCCTACAATATAAGAAAGAGTGATTCGGAAGTCAGTGAAAGCGGGCGTAAATTTGTTTAGGGGCGTTGCACCAGATTCATTCGCGAAGGAGGTCAACCAGACCTCGTTGGCGTGAGAAGAGGGCTATAACGACGTTAGGCTCCTATTAAACGACCCTATACCAATAAATAGCTACTTACCACCACCCATTCTCCCATTATAAACCCATAAATTCTCGTATTCGTTATAAATTCTCATAAATTCATCGTCAAAAGACCTCGTTAATTTGAATAATTTTAATATTATTTCTGATGATCATCATTATCTTGACCATCGAAAATGTCTCTTGAAAGTGGAAAATAGGTGTGAGATTATAATTGCAAATTTTGATGATCGCGCTTCTGCATTTGTTATCCGCTTTTAAGAATATTTTTTGTTGAATTCCAATTTTAAAACATCAGACATCAGACAATATTTGTTTTAAAACAAATACTAATCAAGTAAAATGTGAAACCCATCAAATTCCTACTTATCTGGATATATCTATTACAAGAAAAACTGCACCATGGCTGCATTTTTACCAATCCGTCTGTTTTTAATAATTATTTATTTTATATTACTTACTTAAATCTGTAAAAAAAAAAATTGAAGATTCGTTTCCGTTTGACACTTTATTCGATTTGATAGCTTAAATTAATTTACTTAATCTAATGCGGGAGAGACACGTAGAGGAAGGAGTGGGGATGGGATAGCTGGGATCCTGCCTCTTATATCCCAACGGTTGCGAGCATCATCTTTGCAAGTCTTAAAATCTATGGACCTTTATTTGAAATAAATTGATCAATATATTTTTAATTTATTAAGCTTGAATTTTATATTTCGTTTGAATGCGGTTATTTTGAAATTATGTGTAACTTCATATTTAATGTAACTTTCATTTTTAATTATATTATATTTCATGGTCGCTCAAAACATATTTCTTATTGATTTTATTTTCTTTTACAGCCAAGTGCCTGCCCGGTTGTGACCCCGTTCATGGACATTGCAACAACCCCAACGAATGCCTGTGAGTATTATTGTTATGTTTTATCGTTTATTATCAAATCTATCATGATTTTTTTAACTTTCAACCTATGTTGGGAAAGAAAGGCAGTGAAGTAAGTAGCGAGATTAAGCATAAAGATAAAGTCCCTAGAACAAGAGATGGTGAGATGAAAAAGACAATGCAAGCCAGTGGCGGTTCCCAACCACTTCAGAAGCGGCTACTGTCTTCTTTGATTAGAGAAGGTGCTCGTTAATTGAGAAAGAGCTTGCTTTCTAGATCAGCTCAAATTCTTCAGTCCGAATCCCGTGGCCATGCAATGATCAAATGCCGATTTTGGTTGATCTTATAAGAAGACCAATGTACTTGTTTCAGACCATGTCCGACAAGGCAATGTTGTTACTGTAGGATAATATTTTATTCGTGATTTACCACTGTCTTCTCAGATAAATGCAATTTAAGAAGGTTAGGGTCGGAAAAAAAGAAGCCAGGAGTCACTCTTGTCCTGCTGAGTCAGCTATCCGTGAAACACCTTATCTTTCTTTATACCATTTCACAAAGCGGTGTAAAACGGCTTCAGATTTTTCCATTTTAGTTGTAGGCTCGTTATTCAAATTTGATTATAATTTAAGGTGCTTGATGAACGCTCTATAATTATGCATTTATAAAAATAAACATTATGGATATTAGATCGAGAAAGGAAGAGAGGATGTGGTATATTGAAGGATGCAATCGCATGCAGCAAAGAATGAGTTTGTGTATAGGAATCTAATAGAGGATTGGTCAGGAGTGCTCTGACTGGTCGGAGTGTAGGAGAGGCAGTCGTGAGAACAGGCTAACCTCCGTTCCCCCACTCCTCCTCTCCGCCGTGGGACAACCAGCTCAATCAATCACCTCTCTCCCTCTCTCTTCTGCGCAGGAGGCCTCGCTCTCTCTCTCTCTCTCTCTCTCTCTCTATCTCCTCTTGCTAGCAGCCTCCTGCATCTTCTTCGTTACTCTGTCTCTCTCTTCTTCCCAATCGCTCTTTCTCATTCCCGTCTCTGTGAGAAGCTTCCTTGTAAACTCCAATTCCTTACCATCATCTTCCCTACTTTTCCCTCTTAACCCACCGTTGAAGTTACTGAAAGTGACTTTAATGGGAGATAAAAATAATTGTTTTACTCTAAATTGTGATTGTTTGATGATGAGTCCAATTTGTGATTATTATGTTGTTGTTTTTTTTTTATTTCACTAAAATCGAAGTGTTGAAAAATTAGAATAATATTTTTTCCTATCTCATTTAAAAAGTGATCGTCCTGATTAATTAATCCTAATTAATCTTACTCATATATTAATCTTATATCGTTTTACACAGTTTTTAAATATATAAAAAATCACGCATCTTACATCAATTTTAAGTGTTTGATATGATTTAATTTTAGTAATTATATATTTTACATAGTTGTATTATGACTTTTGAAATCAGTAAGCTTCATGAGGATGTGAGGGAATGAAGAAGCGGCTGAATCCTGAGGCCTTGCATGGGGCTAACAAGCCTGCGATTTCCTTGTTCATGAGTCCATATCGCAGCCTCATTAAGTGAATTACACGTAACGTAATTCCTTTCCATCGTGTATAGTCTGGTCAAGAGAAAGGGGTACAGAGCTTCATCTCTCTTGTGCCTACAATTTTATTCCGCATCATGTTCTCCGTTTGTTTAAATATGCCAGGGATTATTACCTTTATGGACGTATCTAGCGGTCAGAGATATGACTACCCGCTATCGAATGTTGCCGTAATACCATTAAAGGATTAAGGAATATATACGATAAATCTTATTGCCTCTTTTTGTGTTTAGTGCGAACAAAATTTAAATGAATATTTTTAGATTAACTGTAGATGATTGGAATTCGTTATTGTATCAGCAAGTGTTTGGTCAGTGCAGTTTTGGAATAAATTTTTTTTTTTTTTAATTCTTTATAGAGGCACTCTTAGGATAAATGACAGTGTATCCAATCTTGAAATGCTTAATCAATAGGAAAGGTAGAGAGGGTGCTACAGGTAGAGATGCCTGTCGGTAGCTTTAGTGACAATGACGAAACACCATTACTCCTGTTGAAGGACATAAAGGGTTTCTAGGACTCATTCCTCCTTTTCTTTTCATTTTTTTTATTCCTTTTCCAGTCGGTCTTTTTTCCTGAGCGACGATCCCTCCGGCCTGCGACCTCCTCCCCCCCACGCATTGTACTCGGCCCTGATTAGCTGTATTACACTCTTTGTGCCTCCCCGATCGGACAATGAAAGCATTGTGATCGTATAGACAATCCCAGCGGACTCGGTCACCATCGGCCAGGGACGGTTCCAGTCCCATATAATTATAAGTCACTCCATTGTCCCTCACTAATGCCTACCTCGACGTCATTACGTCTCCGGAGAGCCCGATTAAAGAAAGAGGCTACTTGAAATATCTCCCACTACAATTCATTAGAAGTCTCTTTGTTATGGAACAAGCTTCATCTCTTTATTTACTAATTGCCTTTCATTAATCAATTCATAATCACTATCAGCTTTCAGTTGATTGCTTAAAAATCCATTTCTATTTGTTTTGCTTTTATATCTTGTTTATAATAGATTTTTTCTTTCTTTCAGATGTCAAAGTGGATGGAAAGGTACGCTTTGCTCTGAATGCGAGCGTTATCCTGGATGTCTTCATGGTTCATGCAAGAAACCATGGGAGTGCCTTTGCGATGAAGGTTGGGGTGGACTATTCTGTAATCAGGATTTGAACTATTGTACAAACCATAAACCTTGCAAGAACAATGGTACTTGTTTCAACACTGGACAAGGCTCATATACCTGTTCATGTCCTCCTGGCTATACGGGATCTGACTGTGAGGAAGTTTCGTTGACGCCTGTAGGATGTCGTCCAGGAGTGTGTCAAAACGGAGCGACTTGCATTGTAAGTTTCATGCTTGATATTTCATGTAATAGTTAAGACGCATTCTGATAATACTTTTTTCTAATGCTTTTTGTTTTATTTATGTTTATAGGAGGAAGGAAAAGGCAACTTCAGATGTGAATGTGCTGCCGGATGGAAGGGTGAGCGTTGCGAGAAGAGCAGCCTATCATGCGGAGATCTTCCTTGCCAGAACGGAGGAACATGCCAAGACACAGCTACTGGATTTTTATGTTTATGCCACCCCGGTTACGGCGGCAGGGACTGCAGCGTCGAACTCTGCCCCGGTGGACAATGTATCTGCCCGATTGGTTTTACTGGACGTAATTGTGACATCAACATAGACGATTGCCTCTCGTCTCCATGTGCTAACGGTGCGACCTGCATCGATGGAACAAACTCTTTCAAGTGTCAGTGTGTGCCGGGTTTCGTGGGTCCTCTCTGCCAAGAGCCCGTGGACTACTGCTTAGCTAAGCCTTGTGCCAATGGAGCCACCTGTGCCAATTTGATCAACGACTACAAGTGCACATGCAAACCAGGTTTCACCGGTAAAGACTGTTCTACGGATATCGATGAATGCAGCAGCAATCCTTGTCAAAACGGAGGAACATGTTCTGACAGAGTAAATGGATTCCTATGCACTTGCCCTCCTGAGTTTAGTGGCGTTTTGTGTTCCGATGGTGGGGCTATTGGTAACATCTCACGTCAAGTGCTTACTAGGACAGCAGAAACCGGGCTATCAGCAGAACACATTCTTGTCATCGCAACGCTGTCAGTTGCAGTTCCTTTAGCAGTACTAGTCGCAGCAGCTGTCGTCTTCTGTCTTAAGCAGAGGAGAGCGATCGAGAGGCGGAAAGCTGACGAAGAAGCGCGGCGGCAGAACGAAGTGAACACCGTTTCCAGCGTCTCGAAGCGGCCCGATGCTCACATGATCAAGAACACCTGGTCTGGAAAGAGCGAACCGGAGGAGTCCAACTGGGACCCAGTGTACACATTGCAGAGGAGTCGGAGCCAAAAGCAGCTCAACACGGAGCTGGTGAGGCACGGGGAACCTGCCAAGAGGCTGTCTCTCCTGTCGCTAGACTCTGCGCCTCCCATCCACTCTAATCAGAGGTGATTATCTCAATATATATTTATTTCATAATTTTTATTTTATAATTTAGTATTTCAGTTCCTGTTAGGCCGGTTTATTTATTTTATTTTTCAGACCTTTAAATATTTGTATTTATTAGTAAAGTCCCGTAGCTGACGACCCAGACGAGTGTGGGAGATGGCTTATAGAGAAAGTGCCAAATCGGTGTTATACGCCGGTGTGACTCTATTACCATACGAACCGCATGGCATTTAGGGCGGGATTGTCATGTGAAAGTAGGGCCGGGTACTCCGCCGTCCTTCTCTCTTCCCATCCCACTAACGCCATCCATTTCATTTTGTATGGTCATAGATTGGGACCTCATTTCGTCCCTATTGTTGGCCTGCCATCAAATAATCCTAACTATAATAAACAATTTACCATTACTGTTCCCTTTTATTCGTAATAATCTGTGTTAAATGAAAGAGTAGTTATTTACCCAAGTTATTTCCCTCATGATTTTAAAAATCACCATTAAATCCTCTTTATCTATACCGTAGCGGATATTGATGAAATTATCTTCATGTCAAACTAGCGGTCGGACCATTAGACAGATGTTAGGCCAGTACAGAGATTGTTGCATTAATAGCAGACATATACTAACTATGATAAAAGAAGGCTGTTGCTATATCCGGGCGGGATGAGGTGTATCTGGAAGGTCTGTGGCCCAGCATGTGGCTGGCACCTGTACCGGCCATCTCGCTCTATACACCTGTTCTTCGATAAACAACTTCTTGACCAGTCCTTTCATCTTCCTCTTACTTCCATACTTATACGTTCTAGGATCGTTTTTGAAGTATTTATATATAAAGCAGAGATATATATAGGTTCAAATGGCCCTACACGAATATTAATTAATTTTAAATATTTTGTGAGTTTGTTTTTCAATGTTTTTGTTATTTTTTGTTGCAGTATGTTGGGAGAAGGCAGCGGAAAACCCGGACGAGGGATCGAGCGAAGATCGGAATACCTCAAGCCGGGGGTGTATCTGATATCGCCGCCGCAGGCCTAGCCACAGACTGATCCTACCTTTAATATATATATTTGTAAATAATTTAATATTGTGATTTCGTCGAATACTAAGTCAATATGGACTAGGGAGTGCCCCACGACTGACTCCATCATGGGCCCTATTCGATTTTACTTAATAAAAAAGTATCTCTTTCCCCTAATTTAATTTATATAGATATATAAAAAAATGATTATTATATATTTGATAAATGTGTATATTTTGTATGGTTGTAAGTGGGCCTTTTATAGGCTCGGAATAGAGTTCCTCTATTGTTAAAGCTAAGTCAAAATAAATTTAAAATGTTTATTGGAAGGGAGAAACCGACAGAAAGAAGAAAGAAGAAAATTTTTCTTTCCCTCGATTTTTCCCTTTTTATTATTATAATTATTATTATTATTTTTTTTAATGATTTGGATAGCGCCTTTTCGCCCACTGGTCAGTTTGCTATTTTGGAAAAACACTAACTGACCACTGGGACCTTTCCATCATTTTTCTTTATTCAGGACTATTTGTACTTAAATATGTTAATAATACTCAGTGTCAACTTCTTTTGACCTTTGACTATATATTTGTGTGAAAGCATATATGTATATATTGTTTGTGAAATGAAACATGTACGTACATCTTCTAAATGGACTCAAACACTCATGTAGAGAGCTACTTATTTATATCGTTGATTACAAGTATAAATTGTGTATATTTAAATATTGTTAAATACATTTGTGTGTGCAGGTGTGTGTATATATGTATATGTTCCAAAAATGATGTCATTTTTTGTATGATATGTATATTTATAGTGAGAAATGTTGTATTTTTTGTAAATAAAAATTGTCCATAGTTGTTCACTTACTTTGATTTAATAAAATAATGTCGATATTTGACTATTTTCAATTAAATTTGATGTTTCCTTATTACCCTAGTTTACTTCAAAAAACAAAAAAGAAAGAAAAAAAAGGTAGATACAAAAAAAAAAATACAAAAAAAATAAATTATTTTAAAATAATTTAAAAACAAGTTGGTTACCCACAATAATGAGTAAATTAATATAAAAAAGGATACAAAAAATAAAATAAAAAAGGTGGTAATTTATTATAAAAATAAAAATATTACAAATGTATTCACACCACGGGAAAGGGCATGGTAGATTATCGTAAAAAAAGAGAAAACAATACATATACATTTTTAAATAATTGCCTAATTACATTACTAATAAATTTAGAAAAATGAATTGACCTGATTAATGAAAAAACGAAAGACACAATTAAGGTAGTAGAAAATTGAAAAAAAAAATATTTATTTCATTTTTAATAATTTATTATATATTTATTCCATTAAAGTATTATATAATAAACAGCTAAATACAATTTTCTACCTCAGTGAGTAGCATTCATAGTACGGTAAAAATGATTATGGAAAAAGATCATGTACACAAGAAAAAGTCGAAAATGACATTTTTGAGTCATCCTCAATAAATTGCATGATTAAAAAATCTCTCGACACGGAGAAAGGATATTAAAAAATATTCATTCAAATTCAAAACATCAACCTGTTTTAATATCAACTTTTTTAATTGTTATTTTATTTTAACTAATGTGTTGACATCACGAAAAGTGATAATTTTCAAAAATAGGCAAAAGGTGTTTTATCAGTTGTCGGAATATTAATTTTTCTCCTATATATGTTCACTCGATTTTTTCATATTTAACTATTTCTAATATTTAGGCATAGACAGTTAATTTCTCCTTATAAAGAAAATCAAAGGTACTTCAAATGAACGAAAAAAATCTGGTGCGTGCGCGCAACACACAACTTTCACTTACCCACTTACTTATATTAGAAATTAATGCGTTGTGTTAATGCCACTTCTCAAAGTAACACATTTTTCCACATTAATTTCTTACCTGATATTAAAGAACACCTAATTTTCATTAAACATGACGAATTTGATGAAAATCGTTAAAGTCGTTTTTGAGATAATCGAAAAAAAGGTAAAAATTGGAAAAAAAGTTATGATATAAAGTGCCCCCTCCGTTTGAACAATTTTGATGAAGTGTTGGCTATAACATCTTTGGCATATACATACATCAAATACACAGTTTGATCAAAATCGTGAAAGCCGTTTTTGAGTAAATAAAAAAACACATGAAAATTTATTAAGTAATACCCAATTTCAGGTTCGCACGGTTTTTAGTTTTTGAGCTAGTCTGTTCACACACACACACACACACACACAGACCATTTTGCGGGACTTGGTTAATTGGTTAGGGGACCCAAAAACGTGTATTTCCGTTGAAAACCGGAAGTCGAAATTTTTCACGATCGCAATACTTCCACTTACTATATATTTCATATATAGGTAAGTGAAAGTAAAAATTATCCTAAAAGCCCACTCAGAATATTTCTATGATAATGTTAAAGAATACTTCATTCTCGTTAAACATGACTTGATCAAATCGTTAGAGCAATTTTTTAGAAAATGAAAAAAAAACCTTGTAAATGAGACAAAACTTATTAAATAAAGTGTCCCTTCCGTTTAACTAATTTTGATGAAATTTTGGTTCGAGCATATACATACATCATACCTAATTTCAGGTTCTTGGGTTTTATAGTTTTTGAGCTAGTCTGTTCACAAGCACACAATCAATTTTGCAGGACTTGATCGAAAATTTTCACGATCAGAATAATTTCCCTTACTATATATTAAATAAAAATTATTGTACATCAGAGAGTAAATACGTGAAGTACAATCAATGAAAGCAGTTTACGGTGTGAAAAATTTGCTACAACATAATCTTTAATAATTATATTTAAGTTAATAAATTTTAATAACTTAAAAGATTTCTGAATGAAACGTAGGACCAGAGCTTTAATTCAGTATGATATTATGATGTTATTATTATTATTATTTTTTTTTGTTTATATTTCAATAAACATATTTTATATAAAGATAATTATCCCTAATTACTCAACATCATTTATTAATGTCACTCAATCAACATTTATTAATGTCAGATTGTTTTATTAAGCATTAAAGTTATAGACATTTTTAAAATCTTCTAATTTTTTTTCGTAATACACCTTAGTTAAAGTAATATTGATTCAATTCTTAAATTACAACCAAAAAATATTGTCAGAATTCCATAACAAAGTAAAGAAGGATAATTTACAATGTTCTTTGAAATAACGAGCAGAATTCTCCTTTAAGACTTCATGATGAGTCTTCATTATAATATTCAGATAATAAGATGATAAATGTGAGTGAGTATAAATGCATATGCATCTGGTTACTAATACCTCAAAAAGAATAAATAAGAGAGTAAAAAAAAATAAAGACATCATGAAGTCGTAATATAGTTAGCAACCGCATTTATGAAAAATATAATAATTTCTATTCATGAAATATGTTTTTAGAATATTGAATTATTTAATACCGACTCACTAGAAAAACCTTTCTCGTGTCATTTGACTTTTTTTTAAATTAATAAGAATACTAACAAATCATTTACTTACTAAACAAAAAAGATGTGCTTCCTTTTCTGTCATGAATTTGAAGCGCAAATTTGATTGTTATGTTAAAGTATTAAAATGTTTGCATTTAATTTACAATTCGATTTATTAAATATTTTTCACGGTTTCATAAAAAAAAAGTGAAAGTAAAATGCAATATTCAAAACAGGTTACATGTTCATCAATTTTTTTTTTCTTTGGGAATTTATCTCTATGCTCTTGGAATTTTTTTCCCTGTAAACTCGACTTCTGTTAGCTATTTTTTATTTCAACTTCATTTTAGTTGATTTCTGTAAATTGATAAAAAAAAAAATAAAATAAAATAAAACCAATCTCTTTGGTTAGAATAGGTTGATTACTTATGAAATTAGGTGTTTTTACTTTTGATTTTTCAACGTGCTTATAAAACAGGATTCAAGCAGGATTTAAGAAATTAATTTACAATTTGGGTCTATATCCTTGGATCTAATTTTCGACAGTTAACTTTCTTTTTTTTTTGAGGCTTTGATAGGGTTCAAATATTTTGATTTTCGGTAGGAGACTATGTTCAATTCGACTGGATGTTTCAAACCCTTCGGACATGATGTATGATCCAGCCGGGCTACATTCCAATACTTTCATCTCCAACTATTATAATATCTTCCTATGCCAATATTTACTCTAAAAAAGCACCTCAGATTCGTTATTTTACCTAAACATCGATTTCAAAATCGATTAATTTTGATTTCCAACTGACTCCACGAAATTTCCACTTCTTTATTGGAGTGGAGTATCTGCCTTGGAGTATTTCCAAAAGAAGGAAAAAGAATAGTCTTTATAAATAATGGCCTGGAAAATTTATCAACGATTAACAAGGAATTTTATAAATAATGCTAATTCGGATATAATAATAAAAAATGGTATTCGGTGAGCAGGTGTCGAATTAGTGAATCTAGTAAATAAGAAGCTCAAATTTAGTAAATGAACAATTTAGAAGCTCGTATACACAGGAAAAAAACAGAATGTCTTTGATGTGTTATCTTACAAATTTAAAAGTTTAAAACGATTTTTTTTTTTTTTTTTTAAGTATAAATGCACAGTAGCTTTAGATACGTCATCAAAGTAACTTTTTCTTGTATGATGTTTACAGAATTTACACGCGATATCATCTTGCGTTGATAAACTAAATGGATGTGAGATAAAGGGTCCTGGAAAATCAATTTATCTCAAACGGACATTCTAAGGATCTTGGCCGTTAAATCATTAACCTGAATTTGATTTTAAAAGTATTCCTGAGCTCTTTAATTTTATTAAGGATCATGTTATTCCAACAGCCTCTAAACCTAAAGTGGGACATTATCTTTAATAAGTTCTTCGACTTCAGACTGGTATGTTCCGCCTCCAAATTACCCCAGGATGCCCGCGTCTTCTCTGTCCTTGAGGGTTACATACACCCTAGAATCTCCCGGGTTATGTCATAGGACTTATGGTCCTAACCAGCTCCATTTCCACTGTTTAATGACCTCGAACGTTATAGCATATTTAATCCACGACCAGAGTTCTGCTTTGGAGGTTTTTTCAGTGGACCATACCCTCTTCACATACTCTCTTACCATACATATACCATACATACATGTTAATCAATCATCTGTTAAAGAATGTCTGTTATCTCATTGTTCAACCTGCTTAGTGAGTTTCCATGTCTCGCATCCATATCAAAGAACAAACATATTGATGCTGCTTAAAAAAAAAAAATGCCTCCAGCACATTTTTCGTCGTTTCCACACTTGCCAGAGTAGCGAAAATGGATGTAGTGCCTTCCCTTGTACTATTAATAATATATCTTGACTTGCACGCAAAACTTCGTAACCCTTTCAATAATAGGGACTACAAGAAGATTTCCTGCATCCTGCTGTTCACACACATCTTTTTTTTTTTTTTTTTTCCTCACCTTTTATACTATACTGGATTTCATGGGCCAGAGGTGAGGTTAGGGGATTTATAACGAGTATTATTACATTTCCCCTGACTCCGGGTTTCGAACTTGCTATGTTCGGGTTTCCAATCATATGTTGGTTGTAAGGGGCAACGCGTATTTGCTAACGCGTTCGCCCACTCGGCCACCCGCGAGCACGTCACTTACAATAGAGCTGTCAATTGGAGCTCATTTAGGATTTCTTGAATATCCATGAAGCATTAAGAGATATAATAAATTTACCTTTACTAGGTCTATCTAGGTTTTAATCGATTTCCATGGGCCTCCTCTGAAATTTTTTGTTCCGGATCATATTTTAATTGTTAATTATGGTTCTTGATACAAAATGGTTTTCTATTTCACGGATGTTTCTTCTCCTTCTTTTTTTTTTTTTTTTTGAAGGGCATTGAATTATTCAAGGAATCATCTAGCCATAGTATTGTGAGATCAATTGATTTTAAGTTTTTTTATATATTTAATAGTACGCCGTTCTTTCATTCAAATAAAGTAGTTGATATATTTTTAAAATACTTTCGAATTTTAATTTTATGTGAAGGATGGAAGGATATTTGGTTAAAAAAAATTTTACCAAGCTCCGTCCATTGATAAAGCTAGTTTAACAAAAACAAACATAATTAGCAACATGAGAACACGTCGCAAACGGCTGTTCTGTTTAACACATTTTGTGGAACGGTAATTAGTGCGTGGCTTAGACAATTAGACTAGCGTTGCGAGTCAAACGCGGTCAATGTTATTCAACAGGTGTTATACGTTCAATGCTATTGAGTATTTTTTTTTTTTCCTTCTTAACCCCTACTTCGTTTTCGTTGTTCGTTGAATGGCAGGAACATGAGGACTTCTATATTCCTATAGAAAAACTCTTTTACTGCACATGGTGCATTTTAAGAGTGTTTTCTGTCAGTTTGGTGTGATAGATCTGTGTTAGTCACGAATCTGTTTCTTGTGATGGGGCTCGCCAGTTTTTTAAGTCAGTTGGGTTAAGTATCAGTTTCTGAGTTGAGTTAGCCTAATCTGAGGCTGTCGACATGAGTTTGCCACCTCTGTGGCCGTCCGGTTGGTGTGAGCGTTTGAAACAGTGGATTGGTGCAGTGCTTGAGGCTGTCAAAGAATTTGATATGCCTCCGTCTAATAAATTCAGTGACTTTCGGAACGTCAAGGGTTGTATGCAGTAAGTCAATTTTCGATCTTTGTAATGCCGTGTGTTTCACAATACGTCTCAGTATGCATGCTATTGAATATAAAATAGAAATGTGTTTTAATAGTTTATAGTAATTAACACGGTGTGAGAATGTAAAAAAAAAAATTACTTCTTTAAAATTGTAAAAACTCTACATTAGAATGAAAATGACCCTGCAGGTAAAAACCTTAAGCGGTCAATGGTTTGATTATTTATTTTCAGAGTATTATTTAGTGGTGCATTGATGATTTAGTGATAAAAGTTTTTATTAATTTTTTTGAGGTCCAACAAAACGTCAAGTTATGGTTGATTTGTATGCCATTTTCAGACGGATTTTGGTAAATTTACGCATTTTAAACTAAAATACAATATGCCAATTTATTTGATTGTTTTATTGCGACAAGAATTATAGTAACATAAGATAGAAGAATAGGGGATTTCTTAAAAGAGTGTCTTCAAAAAATATATTGTAATCAAGTTTATAACGTTTCTCTTTATTTTATACTTTTAAATTTAGTGACAATGTACCGAATAAAATAATTACTAGGTGCCAGAATTCAAATATTTATTTTATTTTTGACATATTGTTATTGTTTTATATTATTGTTAAAATACACAGACAATTTCAAATTTACAATTAATAGTTTACATGAACGAACTATCATATGCACCATAAAATATGACCAAATAAACAAGTTTTGTATATTTACTCTAAGAACCCGCGCAGTCAAATCCAATTTATTTAAAAATGATCACTTGTACAACAAAGGTTGAGCCTTATCCTGAAGAATAGGGAGCCAGTATTGAAAACATCTTAGGCAGGTACTTAATAAAGGGTACATGAGGGAGACATCTTTGTCCGAGTCCCGCCCGGATAAAGAACCACCATCCTTCGGTCCTGAATTAGAGTCGTTTCCAGCATTATCCGGGGATTACACAAGAACTCCATTTTATTGTTGACTTGAGTACAAAATGCATAGTGTTCAAGTGGGAACAATGGGCCACATGTTTATTGTAGGCACATAAGACAGATATCGTGAATCGTCGCCCGGACGAGTATCTGGTAGTCACGAAGCTAAATTCCTCCTGCACTGGCTGCCTCGCGTCCCGGACACGATTCCAGCAACATCTGCCCTCTTCTTCCCTACCGCCAAGTTTATTGAAAAACTTAAACGTTATATTTTGAAGTAGGTAAAGGGATTCAAGTTTTGGTAGTTTCTTTCCTGCTAGAAATTGCAAGATTTCTTGCAAAAAACGCTTTTAAATTTTTTTCTGCTTGATTATTTCATTTTAATTCTTCTAAACGGATACATACTTCAAGGGTAATATTAACATATATATGTAACTAAACAAGGTAAGAGATTTAAAAAAAATAATACTTTGATACGAGACAGAAAACGAGTTATTTTCATGATAGATTTCAAGGGTTGGTGATGAATATGGACACATTTGTCCGAAGCGTTCACCGCAATGTAAAAATATAAATAAATATATTCTGAGACTGCAACAGGATGAAATCTATTTAATAATTTCAAGTAAATGAAGCAGACTACCAAGATAATATGAAGAAAAAATACTAATTAATAATATAAAACTTAGAAATTGAACTATAGGGCTTATTGGACCAGAGAACCTCTCTCTAAATAATTCCTTCTTGAATAGTTATAATATTTGGTATTGTTTTAGGAACTTTTTGCAACATATTAGAAGTGAAAACTACAAATAAAGTATCGCGGTGTAACAATTTTTGAAAAGAGTTTAGGTTCTTCTGAATGAAGACAAATAAGTGGTTAGATAATCGTTTTATTAAATAAGACGACTTTTTTTAATTGAAGGAAGCTTAAGAAGACTGCCTAAGCTTTTTTATGTACTTTTTTTTTATTGATAACACCTTATCCAACCTTAGTTTCGGGCCCGATTCGCTCATCCTCAAGATTCTATAAAAATATATAAATATCATCATTATATTATATTTTACAACGTAAATTATATCAATTTATACTTATATTTTTCTACATTTATAATCACATTACATATTCAGAAATTAATCTCGTTTCTTAAACATTAAAATGGACAGTACAGATACCAAGTTTTGTACGACCCATGTTCATTAAAATAAAAACAAAAAAAAAGGCCGTTTATATTTCATTTTACAGTAATTAGAGTAAAGTTTGAAAAATAGCGATAACGTCCGATATCAAAGTATTCAATCTTGATTATAAATTCGGAGCTATTGTCAATGCTCTTTTTAATCTCAACGAAGACATATTTCAAATAACCAACTTATGCCATCAAAAACATCCTTGCAGCCCTAAAACGGCAATCATCTCCTACAAATCATGATTTAATTCACGCAGATTAAAACGGCATTTGCCGCCTTAATATCGTGGTCATTAATCTCCTTCAAAACTTGCAAGCTTAACATTCAGGAAACTTTATTTTTATTAATATTACTAATTTTTTTTTCTATAAAATGTTTATTTAGAACTACGCAGCGCGGTCATCAAAGGAGATCGTGCTTGAAGGATTGGAACAGATGAGGCTTGGAAAGCCTTTGTGGTCTTAATGAGGAAAATCTCTATCTTCCAGTTGCTGACGGTGCTGTTTTCTTTAAGCCCTCTTTTTGTGTTGCAGCAAGCGTTCAAACGGACATTAGGTTTTTTCATATCAAACAGTTTTGTTGTAACCCATGTTTTTATCAAATATTAGTTGGCAGACGTGTCTAGTAAATGGTATTTTAGGAGCTTTTTCAATTATAGTACTAATAAATAATCTCATTCACACGCCATTAAAAATACATAAATCACATGTCATTTAAATTTACTCACAATTAAATTTTAAAAAATATTTATGACAGATAATCCACTGCAAGCTTTGCTTGTCGATATATGTATAAAATTTTAATCTTTTAATTTTGTTTTTAGCATTGATGTATTTTAGTCAAGACCCTGCATTTTTAATATCCGGCTCTACCTTCTCTGTTAAAATTTAAATGCTATGTTAAAACGGCAGGAGATCGAACCAAATGGTACAATTAGCCTCAATATTTTTTTTCAGTTAAGTCTATAAGTTTTTAAGTCAGAATAGGTACGCACTACGCATAAATTATTAATAAAATTAAAATATGAAAGATTTTTAAATAAATTAAATAAAAAATAAAACTAGAAAGATTACATTATGGAAAATAGTAGGGATATAAGATAGATTGATAGATAGATAATCATGTTTTATTATATAGTAAAGCTATACAAACAAAACAAATTTAAAAACTCTGAATAAAAAATAAAAGCCTTCAATAAACATAGAGAAGATACTTAATATACTTTACAGATCTGTTAGTCTATTATGAATCTAAAATTTAATTAAAATTAAATTCTGAAATTAAGAATTTTCTGTAGCTTAACATACATTTCATAAACCCATATAGCCTGTGCCAATCCTTCCCATTTAAAAACTCTAAAATTTGATGTTCACTTAGCTGATAGAGCCAAAATATTTATTTCTATAAGATAAATAAATAAATAAAAATTATAGAGGGATATAAGATATAGGCTTAAGATGAAGGGAGGGGGGAAAATTTGGACTAGTCCACAAGATAGCAGCTAACAGTTCAGTTGTGGAAAAATTAAAAAAAACACTTTTTTTTTTCTTTTTGTTTAATAAAAACCTAGAAGGTATATCCAATTAATTTTGTATAATATTGGCTATTCTTTGAAATTATATGAAATAGATTAATTAGAAATAAGAAAGTTTTTTATATTTTGTTTGTTATTGCTTGTAGATTGATTTTATATGTAAATAATTGTAATTTATATATATTTATATATTGATTTGTATTGCATGAAAAACATTTTTAGGCACTTGGACAAAAAGTCCGAAACGTTATACCAATGAAAAATAAAAAGTATATATGAATATATAGTTTGGATGTATAATAAAAACCCGAAATAAAAGACAAATAATCGAATAAATAGGAAACAGCAAAAGAAATTAATTATGGGGGAACATTTCAGTCTAATCTATTGAGCGTAATTTAGGTCCAATCACTTTTTTGTATTGGGAAAAGGAATTTGAACCTTTGAACACTGCCATCCCTCCATCAGGACTTACAAGCACATCCCTCTGAAATCCTATTTAATCTATTATAAATCCTAAATTTTTGGCAATGACCCCTGAGGGAAGAGGCATTAAATCCAATTTATAACTATATAATAAATACAAGGTTAGGTAATGATATCTTCGGAAAATGTATCATTTGAAATATTCTAAAAGAAATTAATTGTAAGTAAAGTAAAAAAATACGATAATTAAGTGAAGCTATTACAATGTGACAGAATATAGAAATATAAGGGAAATAGAGTTAACATAAAAAACTATCAATTCTTTACTAGGTTATAATGTGACTAAACAGTAGATTCGGTATTCTGGGGAAGTTAATATGAGTAACCAGGGAACGTAGGATGTTGAAAAAAAGTTTATTTTGATGAAATTCCTGTCTATCAATCACACCAATAGAATTTTAAAGAAAGCAGTCGAACATTTTCTTCCTCTAATTATACTTAAACGTTGACCATTTATCTACAGATAAATTCCAATAAAACACTTCTTTCATTGTTGAGGGAATACCTTACATAAATTGTTACCATTCCAACTATATCTGTCCCTATCGCGGTAATAAAATCTTACCCGTAGAACTATAATACCGTAAATGGTAATCGAAAAGGAAGGAAAAAGGAAAAAAAAAAGCAAGAAGGGACGATCAGAATCCAAATAGAGATCCTATATATTTCTCCATCGGCTATAATAGACGATGAAGTATTTTTATCGTAGTTTGATTTTATAGAAACACTCCATAGTCTGGAGTCGAGGTCCAGGATGGGTAAGGTAAGGCCCCGATCCCTACAGTTCTGGAGAGGCCAGGGATGCTAGTCACGCTTCCACTGATTCATGACTCCGCCCGCGTCTTGGCTCTCTCACCGGCCACCAATTATTTAAGGATCGTCCTCCGCTCGCTTGGAAGGCAGCGTCTCCACGGCCCTGTCAGGGAAGTCCCGGGTGTCTAATTGTGGAACATCAAAGGGAGCCCAAGTATCTTCCTCGTGTCAGCGTATCCTTCCTCTTCATTAACAGAAGAAGAAGTAAAGGTAAATAGTTGAGTAGTGTAGTACGAAATGTAGGGAAATGTAGCTGGTTTCGGAGCGGTTATCAGACGATTCGAACTTATATGTAGTAATATTTACAGGTGATTCACAAACTACGGGCAAGTTACTGGTATGAAAATGACCAGTTATTAATAAAATTAAAAAATTAAAAAAATGAAGTAGTGATTCTTAACTGGCACCTAGACGATCAATATTTACATAAATATATTGAAAAATATTTTGTGCAATATTATTTTTGGCTAACCCACACGGTGCAATGTTATTGCTCAATATCATTGTTTAGTCAACTTGTGGAAAAAAAAGACACCAAGTTTTGTGGCTATAGCATTAGTTGTAGCTTCGAAAAAGAAGGAAAAAAAGAAGCAGGTGGATGAAGGAATAGTTTAAAAAAAGAAATAGGTACACTCATGAAAATGTGTTAAGTGAACTAAGAATCAGTAAACCTAGTGACTTAAAATTTTTTGCGACTAGATAGTACATGATTTGATGAACTACTGAGACTGGTTACACCTGAAATTCAAAAGAAGGATTCTACAGTGCGAGATGCCATCTCTCCAAGTCAGCGTTTATCGATAACACTAAGTTATCTAGCTACTGGAAATAGTTTTGAAATTCAAAATTGAAGATTTGCAATTCACAAGTGCTGTATCTTTTTTGGAATACCTTTTTTGCGCTGTTAAGATTACACGTATTTCACTTATATTGCGCAATATTGCCAACAGACGACGCAATATTTACTAGATTGCACAATAAAAATCAAACTGTTTTTGATTGACCCAATATATTGCACGATCTTCCAATATGATCTACGGACGCTCATTATTATTGCACAATGCCGGTTACTGTGCAATATGTTGACGTATATATTGATCGTCTAGGGGCCACTTTATGATATAATGGGTTAAGAAAAACCATCTTTTATCTTATTAATCTCCATCTATAGTTCCGAAACTAGAAATATTGAAATATTTGGGCAAACTGAGTGAAAGAAAAAAAGTACAGTAAGAAATGGAAACAAGTATTTCGAGTTAGAAGATACCATGGTAATCACAAAAAAAAAAAATCTGGTGCGTGCTCGCAACACACAACTTTCACTTACCAACTTACTTAGATTACAAATTAATGCGTTTTGTTAATTGATACTCCTCAAATGAACAGAACGGCTTTAATTATGAACAATGGTCTGTCATTAAAGGCGTACTCCGCATGCGTGGGCTCAACGAGTTTTATGAGTTGACTGAATATTTTTCTTTTTTTCTCCCCTTTATGTTTTCTTTATTTTTATCATATCTCATATTTAGCCATTTCTTATTTTTAGGCGTAACGAGGGACAGTTAATTTATCCCTGTAAACAAAAACATTTAATAAGAAAGAAACAAACAAACAAAAAGACCCCCCCCAAAAAAAAGCCACCTCAGAACATTTTAATAATGATAAAGCTTACCTGATATTAAAGAAAATCTAATTTTCATTAAACATGACGAATTTGATAAAAATCGTTAAAGTCGTTTTTGAGATCATCGAAAAAAAGGTAAAAATTGGAAAAAATTATAAAATAAAGTGCCCGCTCCGTTTGACCAATTTTGATGAAATGTTGGCTATCACATCTTTAGCATATACATACATCAAATACACAGCTTGATAAAAATCGTTAAAGCCGTTTTTGAGTAAATAAATAAAACACGTGAAAATGATACAAAATTTACTAAGTAAAGTCCCCCCTCCGGTTGATCAATTTTGATGAAATTTTTACAGTCGTATCTCGGGCATATACATACATCATATACTTAGTTTGATCAAAATCGTTAAAGCCGTTTTTGAGTAAATAAATAAAACACGTGAAAATGATACAAAATTTATTAAGTAAAGTCCCCCCTCCGGTTAATCAATTTTGATGAAATTTTTACAGTCATATCTCGGGCATATAAATAGATCAAATATTTAGTTTAATTAAAATCGTTAGAGCCGTTTTTGAGAAAATCGAAAAAAACGTAAAAAGTTATTAAATAAAGTACCCCCTCCCTTTGAGCAATTTTGATGAAATTTTTGCTGTCACATCGCGGGCATATACCTACACTAAATACCCAATTTCAGGTTCCCACGGTTTATAGTTTTTGAGCTAGTCTGTTCACACACACACACACACAGACACACAGACACACAGATACACACACACACAGACCATTTCGCGGGACTTGGTTATTTCGACTCAGGGGGTCCCAAAACGTGTATTTCCGTTGAAAACCGGAAGTCGAAATTTTTCACGATCGCAATACTTCCACTTACTATATATTTCATATATAGGTAAGTGAAAGTAAAAAGGCATGTGAGTAAGTTAATTAAGTGTTTAATATTGCCTTTCAAGTGATACCATCATTTAAGAACCTTCTGGATTTTAATTAGGCATGGTTACCACCAACCCTGCAGTTTCAAATACATTATCACCTTTTCTTTTTTCCAATGATAATTACAATTTTTCTGGGGATGGATTTTCCGATTTTCTCTAAAATCGGTAATACAAGTAATTTAAAATGGAGTTTTTCTTTCTATTTAGATAATTCGATCTATTTCTGAATAGCGCAACTATAGAAGCTTGAAGTAGTTTGTAACAAGATAAATTTGAAATGCCTATTACTTTAATTAGGGGCAGCCGCGATGACGATTTTATTTTTTTTTAATTCAAATTCCATCAACCGTTGGATTTTTTAGCTGAGCTTGTCCTTTCTCCATTAGGATGAAAAACACGATGTTGTTATTAACGGTTGCTGAAAAATTCTGAAATCTTTTTTCCGGGAATTTGTGATTCCCAGTTTGGGAATCACCCTAATGCACTATAGTAAGCAAAACTAGTGGGGAAAAAAATCAGTCACCAATACAGACATATATAAATTTAATTCTTGATGGGAACAGTATTTTATATTTTTTCAATAATAAATGTTTTATTTTTGAAGAGAAATGAATCCTCGGGAATAGAACCAGGATATCCCATGTAACAAGTGCGGTAAGCTGCCACTGCGCCATTGAAATCGCATTTAAGCTGTCAGTCCGTCTCTTCACTGTTCCCCTACCCCCAATCTCCCAATGTTTTTGGCGGATTTATACGTTGACTATTCTATTGTATCTATGACTAATCTATTGTCACTTAGTCTATTTTTAATAATTTTACGTTTCTCTCTAAATCTGTTCTAAATTGAAGGAATGAGCAAGTGTCATCATATCGCTCGTCGGTATGACAATACAAGACTGGTCCGCCAAAAAAAATTCAAATTTTCAGGAGAACCAATTAAATCATATTCTTATGATCCGTTGCCTCCTTTATCCGAGTGTTAACATGTTTCAAGAACCATAACTGTCGCGGCCTTGCTCAGAGATAATAGTTATCAGTAAAAAAAACACACTTCGGTGTTCCGAATCATACTCCAGTGATAAGTAATACTACGTTATAGAAATACTTCCGAAAGTAAAGAAAATGATAATATTATTTCTAATATTAATTTTTTATACCTACTTGTAGTATAAAGAAATGTTCTGGATTAGCTCTACTATTTTTTTTTTTTTTTTTAATTGCCAAACAATGTTATATTTCTAAAGGAAACCAACCATCCTGTATAATGTATTAGAACTAAATTTGATTTCTGGCCCATGGCAGTAGCAAAAAATAAATCGATTGACAAGAAAAAATATTTATTATGGAATACACTCATGTTAAATTCGATTGCCAATATTATTTAACAATGACTCCGTTCTTTTAGTTTCTAGTTAAGAATTATGACTTTTATGTTTTAAGCTTTCCCCTTACAAGGATACTCATCGCAAGAAATAAGCACTCACGATAATAAATCTATGGAAAATAAATTTTAGTGCTAGTATGCTTCCTGCCATTAAGTTCCATTGATCCTCCTCCAAATGACAACCTACACTTCCTAAGAAGGAAGAGTCTATTTCTATAAAGTGCCGAGAACTTTCTAGCCACGACTATAGTGGCGGATTTCACGTCTATGGTGACATTGCGGATTTGGTGGCTGCTTAACACGAAGAAAGTGCGCTTTTACTGATCGGAAACGAGTCACCGCTTCTCATGTCCCATGGAAAACGAGAATGGAGCCTCTGTGATGAAAACAAGAAAAATATTCGAGTAAATTGTTATTGAACCAACATATTAAAATTAGTGAAAATTAGGAAACTGGAACAAATGTATTTTCTTTTTTGAATATCACCAAAACTAAAAGGAGACTATAGAAATCCACAAAGACAATTGTCTTAATAATTTTCGAATTGTGATAAGGCTCTCATAATATAAATTAACTCTAATATAAGGTGCTCTTAAATAAATGTAACTTTACAAACCGACTTATAACAACCAACGATCGATCAAAAACCAAAAAAAATATACCTACAAAATGAAAAAATAGAATTACTGAGTTCATACAACAAAAATGCCACGAATATAATAATATAAAAAAATAATAATAATAAAAATACAATAATATAAAAATTGGAGTAAGAGAAATTGGAATCATAGCCTATGTAAGGTTACTATTGAATATAGAATAATATAATTTCTCATGGGACAAACTATCCATTGCCTAATGTACCACCAAGAAAGTTCCTACTCCATATCAGAACTGATTACTATCAATGAAAGTTCCAGCTACCTGTAACCGTCATGCATGTTTAAATAATGCCAATAATTAACAGGTGAATAGAGTTTTCTCTCCTTATTTGTTATCTCAGGTCTTAGAGCAATATTTCAACACAGGAGTCGGCCAATGAATAGAAGTACGCAATATCCACAGTAATCCGCCTTCTTTCTCTGAGATACCGTACGTTTAATTACACAATATTACTACTATATTTCACTATATGACTGGAGGATATGTTTATACAGATTCTTCCTTCTGCAAGAAAATCCAAATTGGTTTGATGATGACTTGACAAACAGTGTAAATTCCACTTAATTTTCATTGAATTTATAGATTGATATAGAATTTAACATTTCTGAATGAATGAGCTTTAAATTGCGATTTAACACCAACTTAAAAGTTACCAATTATCGACATTACTAGAGCTGCTCTCTTCTTAGAAATATGTTCTATGGTTCTTATGAGGTCGCTTGTTTAAAAGTTTCTATTGACTGAAACCCCACAAAACTATCCAATTAATTGAAATCAGACAGAACTATTCCTAAAAAATATTGATAGCAACTTTGGGTTCCGTATATTAACCTAAACTTACCCCGACTGTTTTTTTTTTAACAAGAGCGTGAAAAATGGACCTTATAGAGACAATAATTTTACTTTTTAAAAACTAATCACAGTTTGTTTACTTTTTAGAAACTCATAACGATAATTGCTGTAGAATAGTAATTGTGTAGAGTCCCAAACACAAATCAGTACGTACTAACGATAAGTTAGAAGGTAATTTTCAAGATCATTCCTGGTCAAAGAAATGAGCTTGTACGCAAAAATATGATAAAGAAATAACGCCAATGACCCTTATGGGTATTAGACAAAAATGAACAAATCAATAACAACAGGACTTTTCTTAGGGCATATTAAACACAATTAGATGTACCTTGAAACTTAATCAAAGTGTTCAGAAGAGAAATGAGAACAACTATTCAAATTTGTTGATTTCCAAATCTGCGTAATATTCACATCACAATCTTGATTATATAATTAATAATTACAAAATTAAAAACAAAAAAAAAACGAACTAATGGGAACCAATTATGAAATGCCCTAAATTTGTCTTTTATTACTTCGACTTTAATGGTAATGCCAAGATGGATCACATGCGATGGTGAAATACCCGTAATGTGTATCAAATTATATTTTCTGGCATGATCTGGACCTGCTAGGGGTGACCGATTGTCGATTGTTGGGAAATATCGATGGCTTTTCAAGTAATGGATGGTTGGTAAATAGATATATTTTTTTAATATTATGAAATGATGATTTGTAATTATTAGCATTTATAGAAACAAAATAAAATTATTGATATGATGAAAATTCTGCATTGAGATATTCTCTCGAGCAAATAGTACCCTGAAGAAGGAGAAATAGTCTCTTATAACAGGAGTCGTCTGAACCCTCTGAAAGAAGACATAAAAATATTCTTAAAAGGCAACTCACTGTTGATTTGAGTGAAGTGCTGTGTTTTTTAAATATATCTATCAGCTTTAATATCAGTTTCTAGAAAAATAAGTATTCTATTTTCGCACTAAATTTTAAGTTTAAATTTAAGTAAGTACCAGAGATTTAAATATTATTTTCTAATATTGTACATTTATTGTTGTATATACCTACCTCTCCAATTGTTGCATCTCTCAAGGTATTTTGAACAATCTGAAACAGGTCCGAAGGTTAATAACCTGTATAGAACTGACTAACGATAATCGGTCAGCTGTACCTAGTACCTGATCTAAACTAATACTATGTTTATCAGGGATGGTACCCGTTCTTCTAAACAAAAGCTTTTAGTTGAAAAGAATAGTTCAGCGAGTAACCCTTACATTGACATTGTATTTTATATTAAAAAAGAAAAAAAAAAGTTGAGGCGAACAAAACTTGGAATAGAACAGAAAATGAAGCAAGCCGTTGAGGATGGGCACTTGGAGTGTTGGCACACGCTCTAATTAATTAGCATTTTTAAAGGTTTTCACCAAGTCACTAATTAGTTTACTAATAGAGGAAGGGGGGTGTTGAGGGGAGGGAATCTAGGGCGGGCGGCGTCGACGTGGGAAACGGCTGAGGGAAAAGTGCACAGGGAAAGTGTTGCTCGTGGGAAAGCTTGCATTTCGAGGGCGCATGTGTGTACTCTGCACGCAGTCCTGGGCTTTTCCCCGCCTTAGGCCACAGTACATGTCACAGCCCCCGATTGATCTGACTCAATCTATTTATCCTGGATAATCAGAGGATATAACTGGGGAAATGCTTTATCAAAAAGAAATGCTGCAAACCTGTCCTGGGCTGCACTTACACATTCAAGCAGAAGTTCCCAAACATTATTGTACTCCCCAAATAATTGTATAGGTATATGGTTTTATGATGTTTCGTCGCGGCAAATTTGAAGTGCTATTGCTGGGAGTTTAAGATAATGGTTTATTCTGTCGAAAAAATTTGGAGCAAGTGAGTTCATGTTCATGTTTTTAATAAATCGTGCTCTAAAAATTTAACCAAAGAGAGTTTTTTATTTTCAACTGTTCTCCCCCCCACCCCCTCTCCCCCAGGGAATTCCTAAGGATTGGCTTAACCTTTTTTATTTGTCAATTTAGGAGTTAGTGTCAATAAATATCACAAATACTCAGTTCATTAACAACCACTTCATTTCATCTGCCTGTTTTCGTAGATTGAGGGATAGGAATAGATAAAAAAATAAAATATATATAAAAAAATATAAACAGGTTTTATTTACAAATTACATTAAATTAATTGCTATGTATTAATTAAAACAAGCAACTTACAAATATTAGCATAAACCTATAAGACTGTTTAAGAAATGAGTTTAAGTTAAAAAAAAAAGATATGCGTAAAACAATGTCACACCGAAAATAAAACAGCCCCATTCTTCCAAACTTCATTCTGATTTGAAGTACAAACTTAAGTGTATACTAAACTAAGCAAATATTAATTTTTACTATATCCCTGTATGTATTTTCAAATTTTCATTTAATCCTTTTTATATTTTAATTCGTCTTGTGTTTTTCGATATCCGTTATTCTCTTCTTTATTATTTACTAGAGGTGGTACCCGACTGCGCTCATGGAGTTGATATGAGATTGTGTGATGGTTGGAATGACAGGATTAACTTAAGGAAAAATTTGAACTTCGGCTCAAATCTAAAACCTTGGCTTTAACTTTGTATTAGGTACTTCAAAGATTAATTCCTTATTAAGCGGGAAAAGAGGCCAATTAATAAGTGGTGTGTGCATTTGATTAATATGTTTAAAATTTTTGGCTTTTACCCTGATCCTCATTGATGTTATATTGCTACACTTGCTCCAGTAGTGGAAACTGAATAAAAAAGTCCTTCGCTGGGGACGAATTCGTGTTTAAATGCAGAAGTTTATTCAGGGCAGGGTAGACAACGAGAATATGGCGGGACGGTATTGATCAAAAGTCAACAATAGCGACTGGAAAATCTTGAAGAGGAGGAAATGAAAGGAACCGGTTGTCATGGTGATAGCTCGCTACAGAAAGCGGTTGTCAGTGTTGGTGAGTTGGTTGTCAGTGTTGACTTTCAGGGGGCTTACCGTTCTATGGGCAAAAACTGATACTTTGCAATGTCGCATCAGTATATGATATCTTTAAAATAGAAAAGTTGTGTTTTCTGACAATGTCACTTTAATTTTGATAAAAAAAGAAAAGAAATTACATTTAAAGAAATTACATAAAAGAAATTACAGGAAAATACATTTTCCCGTTTCCATCATCATTAGTTTAGATACACATCACCATCTCTCTCAGTAACTCGCTCAAACCTTTTCTACAAACAAACACTATGACAGATTACATCATAATTTAAGATTATCGTATGCGATATTATTAACAAAAAGTAAGAACGAAAAAAAAAAATTAATTACATCTTCTGAGTTCATATCGAAAATTTTTAGGCATTTTTCCTACTTTAAATATAATTCTATAATTTATTCAAATAACAAACCGCTTATCTGAATTACTCCAACCTTGAATCATATATGTATTGTCCAACCTTTTTATTTTTTTTTAAAGAAAATAATTATACTGTCGGCCACTCTTGGTACGACAGGCGCAGAGTGCTAAAGTGATGAAATTTGCCGGCATCATAAAATTATTGCATTTCCTATTTTATTTTTACCTAATCACCAATAATTGGTTTTTGCGATGATTATTATCGCTTTGCTTAGAATTACATATGTATCTATTATCCGAGAGGAATCCTGCCGTGTTCGAAACTTTACACTTCATTTCTTATGGCGGATATAGCCATGAAAATTGCATGCCAAAGATCTTTCCGATCTGGACACTGGTTTTAATTATATAAAAAACGGCAGCTGCGCGGACCGGTGTGCAAAAAAGAAGAGCTCAAAACGGCCTTTAAATGCCAACAGGAAGGACTCGGACCAATTTTTACGACAACTTGGATTTTAAATCCAGTTTATATATGTGGAAATAATATGCGATATGGAAGAGAGGTCGTTGGTTGTTTGGGTTCGGTATACTCTGACATTCATCCATACACAGGCGGGACCTTACAAATTTAGGCATGCCCTGTGGGAAGGTGTATTGAAACCTTGAACCAGAACCTACCATTAGAGATACACGTGTAAGTATGGTCCAAGTCTGAATTTATTGAATAACCAGGTGTAAAAGCATGCTTCAAGAAACTATATGAGACGAAAATTAAATTAAATGTAGTAATAAATTATTTTAAATTTTATTTAGGCACTTGAATGTATAAGTAAATATATCAATATTCACATATACCAAAGTGTATTCAAAAGCAGTATGAGCTTCATCAACAATTTATATTTTTAAAACAATTTACATTACAATAATAATTTCAATTTTTAAATTTACATTTAAATTATATTACAAATATGAATATTGTTGCAAAAGGCGGAGAGATTAGTTATATCTAAAGATTATGCACCCCAGTTTGGCTTCTGATTCTTGTTTAGGACATCGCGCTGACCTGGAAGCTTCATTTTTACAAAATAAAATTGATCTATACACAAACATATATAGATAAAAGAATAATAAATAAATAATTTAAAATGCTAATTAAAGAATAAAATAACTAAACAAATGTTTTAATAATCTTTCTTAGTATTCTAAGGAGATCATATTTTTACATATGTAATATAAATTATGAATATGTATATATATTTATGAAAATATGTACCAATATCTTTTTATGTTCGCTTTGGAGAAATTGTAGATCTTTAACCACCTGAACCAGCCTCCTCTAAATCTGACAATTCTTTCAAGTTGTTTTATGTAGCGTCTGTTTTATTTTATATTGTAACACATAAGTGGGTTAAACAATTTTTATTGAACGAAAATAAGATTTTACAATACCACGCAATAATGAAAACACAAATAATTAAACAGGATATGTACTAAAAAATTACTAGACAACAACAAGACTAACACTCCAGTACATCGCTCCGCTATATGCAGACGTAAGAAGAACAGCCTGTTGTCTGTTTTCCCTCTTACTATATCATTGAGATCTGTGGAAGATCTGAATGGCTTATGAACTATCAGTAAGAATGGGCAGCAATGTCAATTCACACACAAAGGATATTGTTCTCTTATTCTATATATCGTATGGTTCTCTTATTCATCTCCACTCTATCAATTCATAGGGATAAACTAGTATTTTTCTTAAACTAGTATTTAAATTAAAATAGTATTTTTCATCGCAACCCCCCACCAAAAAAGAAATAGTTTTATAAATTTAGGGGAAAAACTAGTAACAAGCATCTTAATAATTATAGGGTTAAATATTATTTATATATTAATTAATATTTTTCTTGTTGCTAACCAGCGTCATTAATACTTCTATAATTTTAAATATTATATTTTTTAAGATTTATTTTAAGGAGAAGGGACTAAAGACTTGGACTCGTTTTCTTTGTGATGTAAAGGAACACAGCGATGGTTCTTCGGAATATTTGGGTCCAGCTTCCGGCCATGACCAATCTTTTCTCTTATTATATAAAAATATTTAAATATTATTTATTAAATTTATTGATATATTTATTCTTAAACCTTTGGTAAATATGTAAACTTATTTTGAAAATTATGACTTCGGATATGCTCTCAAGTTGAATTTATGGTCTTTCATTCGATTGATGTTTTTGCCAGTGCTATATTTTTATTCTATTTTATATATTTTTTTATTGCACTTAAAACGACATCTTACGCTAACACTTAAGCGACCACGGAAAATTTTATGAGTTGGAGAGGGTAGTCATTACTTCTTCAAAATTTATTTTACCGGATCCTCTATATGCATTTGAGGCTTAAGATGACCTGATAAGGGAACATTATAGGCTGTCGTGAGAACGTGAGTGAAGTAAAATACCCGGTGGTGCATCTTCATGCCTCGCGGATCTCATGAGAGATTTCTATTAGATATAAATATTCCTAATCCAACGCCTCTTCTTCAGCTTTAAGTATTGCAGATTCCAATTGGATTATTTATATTTGTTCTTGGTTTGAAATTTTATATTCTTACAAGTTTTTTAATTCCAAAAAGAATGTTCAATTGATATCAGTACACAGGTATAATCCTGGCAATGCATATAATATGATGTGCCTGAAAAAAAATTTGTAACCCTCAGGGCGTTTTATAAAAATACTTATTTTTTTTGCATTTCTTAACCAGCTAAGACGTGATGATATCATCATAAAACTACCAGGTTATCTTCGAACCCAATAAACTGGCAACTAATCCCATCCAGGAATCATGCATGCATCACAAAATCGTTCATCACGTTTATCCAGACGTATACCTGATCCTGCAGTTATTAGTGCTACTAAACTTTAAAAAAATACCTGCTTTACATTTCTCTCATTTCGCTTCATCTTTATATCCACTTAACCAAGAAAATGCCTCAATGCTTAATTACATTAACTCATTATGGTTGATGGGAATACTGATCCAAGCTGCTGGCTGAGATGGACGCCGCGGTAGACTGTCTGGCCCTGAGCGTACGCCTCGCCAAATTGGTGGGTGTTACCAATTCTCTTTTGGCATGACAGATATATATCGTGCTCTAGCTTCGTTCCTAAATCCCAGCCTACTCATTACACGGAGGTCTCTCAGCTTCAATATTTCATTTGGCCCAATATAAAGTCTCAATGAGTTCCCACTATCCCACATTAGCACTACATTATGACGGACTTTGAACAATGGGATATTTATATTTGAATAGGCGTTATTAGCCATGCCGTGGCTGAGCGAGTCAAAACAATTCAGCGTCTAATATCACCGAGTGGATTACACAGAACCCATTGGTTTCCTATGTGTCAACTAGTGTACTGTTAAGACTAGGTTCATAGGTTAAATCGTAACCTAAATAACTTCTGGTGGTAATTTATGGAGTATAGATCTTCATAATAGCTCACGATAAAGAAAATAAACACCCTTCCTCACCATGATCCGAGATGTTATTTTCATATTATAAGTAGTTAATCTCAATGACAATGTTTTAAGAAATGCTAATCTTTTTTTTCCGTGAGGGAAATCTACATTCCAATCTATAAAATGTTTTAACCGATCTTTCTTGAGCTACTCAAATTGATATTTTCAACAGCTTGAAGTACAACTGTCTGAAACACAGTTTATCCGATTGGAAAATTCCTACCGATTGTGTTTTTTTGTTGGTAAATTTAATCGGTCCTAATATCCTATGCGAATATGATTTGAGGACATTCAAAGTTAATAAGTACGAAGCTTCTGAGATAAATTTAATGACAGCCAGGAGAAAATCCAAAATCGTGTAGAAGAAACTTAAAACCCATGGTGATGAAATCAATACGTTTTTAGTTATAACTTATAAACATGAAAAATGACTATTACATTAAGCACTCTGCCAAAAACTGAACATGATCTACTGCTAGAAGAAAGATGCTAGTTGGTTTTAGGAATAGCTGGTTCTGTAGCTGCTATGAGCTGACTTAAGTCCTATCCGTAACTGTCAATTTATATATTTATACCAATAATACTTACTACTGCTATGGTATGCTAACGGTTCCATATAGCACATCTGGAATATAACATCCATAATCAATTTATTCATCCTATCAAATCAATTTACTTAGAAAAGTCACCAAATCTTATCCGGTAGTTTCCTTTTACCATTTCCGCCATCTCTTGAATACTTATTCGCTATATAAAAATTCCATTTGACATTCGATAGTTTATCGGTAGACATGTGGTGTGGCATACATATCTCATTAGAAAAATTGCCCTTGAAGAGTCTTCCAATGTCCGTAAAAAGCCAGATATTTCTATCCGGTTTTAACAGTTTACCCACCTTTTGTAAGAAATGAATCCTTTCCTAATTTTATTTTTATTGAATTTACAGTGATAATCATCCATTTGATCTATTATTTTTTTTCTTACTAACATAATATTGTATCATTCTCACTTCTCATCATATTATGTATCATTCTCTAACATAATATTTCACTCTAATATTCTCATCATTGCATCGATGAGAATTAAACTAGCCCAATCTCTAGCTTCCGTTTGCAGGATTGTAAAACAGTAAAGGAGTGAATCGAAATTACCATTGATAGGTGGGTTTTAGGGCTGAGAGAGCTTTAACTAAATAACATTAGTAATGTGTTCCCCTCTCTCTACTCGAAAGAACCCGTTGGGTGTAGCCCAATACCACCTTGTCTTTATTGGAATTCCCATCTTGGCTGATCACGAAATATCGTATTTACCGACCAATCTGGAGTGACAGGTGTATTGTCATCACTTCAATAACAATACTTTGAAATAGGGTGGAAATATAGTTGTAGAAATTATTGTCAGTCAAAAATGTTATTTTAGTTGCAGTATCGGTACTTTTCTCTTTATATATCTTTCTTTAATTTATGTATTACATGTCCAGGAAGGAAGGATCCTCTTGAACATGTAAAAACAATGGGTATAGAAAAGTCACCATTGCTAATATCCAATAACACTGTAGGCTTCCGCCAGTTCTTTGTAGATGAATATCCATTAGGATGCACAAGCATTGTGGGAGAAGAACGATAAATACTTGTAACACACGCTTGGCACACGCATCCGTCCTTCAGCGCAATGATGAGTTTCCCACCTTCAAAGCCGACTTCTGCTAAAGAATGCTGCGGCTGTCGACTGCGCATGAATATGTAAATCTTACAAGTTTGAGGAAAGGGACCCCTTACCCCGAAGAGGGAGCCCTCGACGCTAAGTTGGTGAAGGTTGCCGGAGGGGCCCGGAGTTGGCAATGGCAGGGAGCTCACCAAGCTCGCTAGCATGTCCCTGTATAATTTAATAGCCTATTGTAATTCCGACTGCCCGCCGTCCCCAACACGTACTCAGTTCCCATCCTAACGGGCCACCGGCTGTACCCCTTCCACCTAACGCTCGGCCATTCAGTCCACGATCCAGGGAATCCTTCGCTGCCCATCCCCTCTGCTCTTTTAATCGAGGGAACACGAATTTCACCACTCTCGGGGAAGGTCATCCATCTCATGGGGGTGGAGTTTTTTTCAAGGGGACCCTCAGTGGACCCGCATGTTGTCTCTTTCGCCACTTGTATCTGTACGGTCGACACTCTTGCAGCTTTGAACAGTTGATCCCATTGCCATTTTCTTCTAAGTTGTTTGCGAGGGAGTTCTAAGATTTTAATTTTAAACATAGTTTTTATCCCACTCTTACTTTCGTTCAGCGTTATTCTGCAACGTTGATATTACTAACTGGCAATAGAACTCCAAAACTTTTTATTCTCCCAGGCACTATAATCCTTCATTGGCTATGAGTCCATATTTTTAACTCATAACTAAAACTGAAATTGTCTTAAGTTTAACAAGGTATTTCTCTGCAACTTAGAGGTTTATTTCCCATTCGACATTCTGTCAATCAATATTCTAAATAAAAAAAAAAAAAATTCCTTTTCTATTTGCGCTAAATAATTACTACCGCATCACCTGTATGATTTAGGAGGTCAATCGCAGCCGAATAAACTTCCTACTCAAAATTTAAATATTAATTAGTGTTATACTTAAAAATACATTTTACTACGAAAGATTAAAACCATTAATAAGCTATTAACTGAAACGGGTAAGTATTCATCTGATGATATGAAGGCAAGCAGGTTGAGATAGACGGGAGTTGTGGCCCAAAGCAATCCTTCAAAATGCTTCTACGCTTTTATAAATCCCTCAATAGTAGGGGAGAGATCAAGTGGAAATCCAAAAAAATAGATTAATTGTTACAATAAACGAAGATGCAACAGAGCAGCAAGCTGCAAGCTGGAGAGATTGCCCAAGATAGACAGATGAGAAGTCTGGTTCCAGTTGCCATGGTTTCCCTGTGGATAAAAGGAGTAAAGGAATTGCTAACTTTTACCACTTATATTTATTATATTAAATGCATTTAGACTGAGATATGTCAGGCATGTACAATTACAATTTGTGTCTCTAAGTGAGGAAAGAGTTGTAAAACATCCATTCGCACCACTCTTTCTTCCAGTCAAGACCATGTAGGTTCACTAAAGGTTTGTGATCGTGAAGATTCAAACCTCTCTTAAAAAAATGCCTATGAAACGAATGAAATTGTTGTTACTAAATAACTATAACTACCTCAGATTAAAATGTTTGTACCTCCTCCTTGGCTGTCGTTGCCCACATACTTTTAAAAATATATTCATATCAGTCAAAAATATTATTATTGATAATAAAATGTCAAGATAATTATTTTTTGTTAAATATTAGGGGGTACCCCAGTCCACCTGTCGCTGGGCTAACCCACAAATTACCCTCTTCATTTAATTTTATTACTCCCATAATTAATTGGTTTATTGTATTTAATCGTTCAATAAGAACTTTATATAATCGAGATTATTGAAGAATGTTAAAAAATTATTAAAATATTTATTTTAGAACCTTTGGCGGCTATACAGTCCAAGGTGGACTTTGCCCTCCAGTGCATTGCTATACCATAGATGAATATTTCATACTCATTATAAATAGGTTAACGAACTAGTACAGGTGTCGAAATAAAATAGCTGATATAACCTTAAAATAGGTTGGCTGCGGTCTCCCATCGCCGATCCAATACTTCCTCATGCGATGATGATATTAAAGGTGGCGGTTTGGACGGCGGGCTCTGCTAGAGGGCGTTGTACTAAAACATTTTATAACTACTACTGTAGCTCTGTTATGCGGTGTTAGCCGCAGATCTATCATGCAATTATATAACTCGAAGATATCGATGATATCTCTATCGAGATCAATGGAACACATCAGGCCCAATTTCGCCTTCTCAGTACGCTGTTGCTTTCCAATGGAGGGATATTTCCCAAGGCGATTTAAAGTTCGTCACGGTTACGGTAGGTATCAAAATTTTCTCTCTCTTTTCTTATAGTTATACAGAATCTATGGATTCTCATGGGTAGTTGCATAAAACTTGAGTGAGCTTTTCCTATAAGGGGATTTTGAAGCATACTCGTTGTCGGGATGAGGATTTGATACGGATCTCTTCGGAGTTGCTAACGGGGTATCCAATTAGCCGACCTTAAGGAAACACACAACATCCTGTGGGAGAAGGCAGATCATCCTCAGCCTTGAATCCTCCAGCTACAGTAGCTATAATTAAACTAGTTTCCCTCAGCGGCTACCGGTAATGATCCTTGAGCACTCCGCCGACGGAGCTTTGAAGCAAGTCGATTCCAGCAATTCAACTTAAAGGAAGATACTACAAATCAGTTAAAAACAAGGTTTTCATGCCGCGTGCTAATAATCGTTATGCTAATTGATTTTTTTTGTTTTACATTAATTTTCTATCAGGAACTTTTAACGATAGGCCATGAATCATTCATTTAAGAGATAAGAGTAAAAACACCATCAGATAAAAAAAAATTCCTTGAATGACAGCGATTCCCATGTTGAACGTAATTAGGGAACATTAATAACCACATTTTGTCAAATATTTTCCTATTTAAGAAATAAATGTGTTGACTAAACAGAGTAACAAAAATTGAGGCATTTACTTTACATCTATAGTTGCAGGTACGTAGTAGGGTAAACCATACAGTTATTGGCACCCCAACTTTAACTTAATGAAATAGGTAAACAAGACCTAATTTTATTACAAGATATACCTACATGAGTCTAATGCTTGAAGGGTCCTCTAAGTCATCTATGAAGTAAGACTTTAACAAACTAACCATAGGGAAGATTTCACAATTAAATCCACACGGTGCCAATAACTAGATTTGGCACTTTTAACAATAAATATTGCCATATAGTAAAACTATTGAACCTTTTACCCAAAAAAAACTCTTGAGTCTTTATGATGATAGATAATGAGGAACTATAGGAAGTTTCTATTTGATCCCTTTATAAGAAGTATTTTTTTTTTTTTAATTTAACCACAGAAATGTAGTCTTAAGGGTGCCAATAACTGTACGGTTTACCCTAATTTTGGCATAAATTAAAATAAAAAAATAAAATAACTTGGTCGGTTTACTTTCCTGAGAATTCTCAAATTAGTGATATATCTTCCTTCTTTTTAGTACCTTCGTAGTATTAACAATATCAGGGAAACATTTTTTTTTTTTCATCTAAATCATATAAGCTGGATAAAATTATGAAGAAAGTAGTTAGATATTTATATTAGTATAATGGTAATTAGATAAAAGTATGAAGAAATTATGAAGGTAATTGCTAAAGTTATGTACGTTTCTAATAACGACTAAGTTGAAGTTACAGGTTACTTCAGCACCAAACAAAAGTGTATGAGAGCTGTGAAATATTAGTTGTACATAGACCATTATATGAACTTCATTGCCAATGTGAGAGATTTTACCAGTTTCAAAGAAGTGTCGATATATAACTTTTTTGATCTGAGAGATGGAATGAGAGAGCTATACTGAATACAGTTTTGTTTTTTTACAACCCTATTTTCCCCCTCCCCACCCCCATCCAGATTTTTTCCTCGAACAGCTTCTAGAGTTGAACCATTTTGCCATTGGATGATTTGGTATAATTTTTTTGGTATTCTTCAATACAAAAAAAAAAGTTATTTTTTCAAAGAGATATATTTTTTTAATACCTAAAATATAATGATTTAAAAAAAATGTAGCTAGGTAAGTATATCATCTAGTATTTTTTTCTTCTCTAGAAGAAATCTAGTTTAGTAAACGTATAATTCACATTTTTTTTTTTTTATTAGTATAAAAAAATTATTATAATTATTACTAACATTTATGTTTTAATATATGTGAAACTATGTTAAAAAGACATGGACTTCCTAACGAATTTTCTATAAAAAATTTAATGAAACGTTAATAATAATAATATAATATAAATCTCGTATATATTATGAATTTTCTATTATTTATTTTCTACTAAACATAACTAGTAACATCTACATCATATAATGTAATTTTTTAATCATTTCGTATTTCATGTCAAAATTTAGTTAAATTATCAACAAATTAACAAGAAAATATTTGAAAAATGATTTGATTTTCATATTTCTAAAAATAAATAGCCTATGATTGAAAATGGTGTTAGGAGAAATAGAATGAAAAATACCAAATAGCATAAAATCTTATAATTTATAAGCTTCAAATACTTAAGCAAATAACTAGAAAAAAAACATTAAATGGAGAAAATAATTTTAAAGTTTTCAAACTTTTGGAAAATACGCATATCGGATGTAGTACGAAGAAACCGAATAGTTCAAAAGGATTTTAGACCCATAATATCTCTATTTAATTTCTTATTCATTTTTTTTTTTTAGACAAAACCGTTCACATTTTGCAGACATCTATTCATAAAAATATTCTTAAAAATGAAATTCTTCACTTTCTGAAACCCAGTTGAAATAAAATTCGTCAAAAAATAGCTAACGAGGAAAACATTTATAGAATATCAAAACTTTTAAATCAGTTCCTCGATCTTCCTCGTTAGTCTGGAGTTGCATGCAAACATAAGCAGAGGAAATTAGCCTATAAGTGAGATAAGTGCAAAAAATTAACCTACCAGACTACTTATAATTTTAAACTTGAGCATGAAATTTACATAATATTGAAGTGAATATATTTAAAAAATAAGTTGATTTTATTAAAATAAGTCTATCAGATATTTTTATTTCAAGAGTTTGAATTTATAAAATAAAGCAAACAATAAAGAATAAGACTTTCGTAAGTAAGATTATGGGAATTGGGAGACAAGCTACATAATGCTAAATTGCAAAACCTGCACCCTACTAAATAACAGATGATATAACGTTACCTAGATCTTACTAAGCGTGTAGAAACTATCAGATCAGGCAATGAATACCTATGAAGAAAAATTAAGTGATCTATTAGTTCTTTATGAAAGAAACATCGTATTACATATTCACATTATAATTTGTTAGAGTAATAATTATTGCATTAGATATCATTAATGTATAGTATTACCAGAAAAAAATTAAGGATTATTAAAAATTGTGAGATTGAGAGCTTGAAAACAAAATGTCTTGTGAATTTTTGTTTGAAGAACCAAGAAAAACGTGTTATTTAACGAATACACTCATTTATTTGTTCACCAGTTGCCTACAAAAATGGATATCATCGGGGACGGTGAATTTATAGAGAGAGAAACACTTTACTAAAAAGAGGTAATGCTGTCAAATATTTTGATTGCTGTTTCAGGGATACCAAAAAATAATGTAAAATATTGTACACAAACAATAATTTAAAATAAAATTGATTTAAATACATACTTGCATAAATAATAGTACATAGTTACATAAAAACAATGTTTTTCTCTTCTTTTATTTTCTCTTTTAATTTTAATATTCGCTTTCGTAGTAATATTTTCCTCTTTATTTCCATTTTTTTTTTTATTACCTTTCAACTAACGCATGAATAATGCAATCAGAATAGATAAGCCCCAGATTGAACTAAGAAGCATATCACTTTAGTTAATAATGGTTTCTGCTTTTTTATTGTAAGAAGACCAAAATTATAAACCGCCCCTTATTATTTATGACGTTCTTGTTAAAATTTTCGTAGATATTGCTTAGTGATTTTATTGTAAAAAGTTTACAATTATGCGATGTGTAAACTATCTCAAGAGATATACGGACAAACCGTATCTTATATAAAAGATGGCGCTATTCAAGGAGAAAGCGAAGAAGATTTTGTCTCGAAACTGTCTAAACAATAATAACGGAGCATGCTCCGGCGATATTTTACTAAGTCGAAAAACTAGACGTTTAGTGAATTAGTAGTTTGGTCATTGTATGTCAGTGATGTATGGATCATCGAAGCGTAGAGAAAAAATTAAAGTGACGCATAAAAGAATTTCAGAGACTTAATGAGAAGAGAATAGACTCGATAAAAACTTATTTAAACGTTAACATTCTTTTAGGCAAAAAAGAGCGACAAATACATTTGTTTTTAGTTTAAAGATGTTCGTGATTTGCCTACAAAGCAATGGTATTATAATGAAAATATTCCTGCTCGTACTCCAGCGCTATTAATTATGGGCTATAATATCGGTTATCGAATCGAAAGATCTAATCGATTTTCAGTCGGGTACACCTCGAGCCTGTTCCATTCCCCTTCGTCCTCAGGAGAGCTAATTAGTAGACCGGTTATGCAGTTACTAATTGTCATAATTTACACTTTATAATTAGTTCATTTACATGAGAAGAAGGATTCTCTCGGAATTCCGAACTCGTGCAAGTATTGAAAGTGTTTTCAATATTTTTACTCAGATGGTCCTTAAACTTCAGACCAGTCACCTCTCCAACAGGTACCCAAATCCAAGATGGCCATGTTTAGAAGAGCAGTACTGTTTCTTGGAATCGTTAGCGAGATTCGCTGAGCAATGGTTATTCCTAACCCCGGTATAATTATGGCTACCGGCGACGCCTAGCAATTTGGAACCGTTCGTCTCCCAGACCTTCGTCATCTCCGAGGGGGAGGTACTCAGTTTTGGCTTCTGTACATTTATATCAGTATTTTATGTAAATGTATAATAATTTTTCTTATTATTAAATTATAACAAACACAAGCATATCTACTGTTCAATTGAAGGAACAAACTATTGATGAAACTTTATGTGAAGTGTTACCCGGAGAATAAATATCTAAATTAGAATTTCTTATTTTTATCATTGCATAGGATAAAGAAACAATAACTGATTTAGAGATTATCTTAAAAACAATGTGATTATTGAAATAATTTAAACCTACGAATAGCATCAGGATCATATTGTAACACATATGCGGGTTAAATTTTTTTTATTGAAAGAGAAATAACAATATTCGATGCCAAACAAATTATAAAAACACAAATATTTAAACAGGTTAAAAAAATTATTACTTTATAGCACAGAAATAATCATATGACTTGAGCTTCAGAACAAGACTAACTCTTCAATACATCGCTCCTTATATTTAGTCGTAAGAAGACCAGCCTCGAACCTTGTGCTCCGGCGTAGTTGCTACTCGAACATCTTAGTCACAAACATGTGCTATGACAGTTTGTTCCAACTGTTAGCTCGTTCCAACAAAAGGTATAGAGCTATTCTTAACCGTATTTTTTTTAACGTAACAATATTTTTGTCATTTATGCGAATATCAAGGAAATGTCAGTCAGTTCACAAGGACAAATACTGCCATACTGTTCGATTTGGATTCAATTTAAGTAAAATACGTACAGGCCCTGTGTCGTCTACCTTTGAAAGATATAAGAAAATTGGCTAAGTTGTACGGAGTTCGGGTTATTGGAACAAGGTTATTATTGTAAAATAATGTTCAATTTTTAAAAGTATTATTTTGCTGATTTAGTTAAATATAGCTGATGAGAACTCTAAACTAACTATGGGAGTAGAATTAATTAATTAGTTATAAGAATAACTAATTATGAGTTTTATAAATTTAACTTACGAGAACATGGTGAGTCCGAATCTGATATATATTAAAAAGAGTTTCACTACCATTACTGCTAATATCAATTCCGGGCGGTAACCATAATAAAAAAGACTAAATAAAATAAAAAGGTTGTTAATTCTTTTGAGTGAACGAAATAAAGTTGCGATCTTATAAGGCCCACTGATTTTCTCATGAGCATCGAATTATAAAATTTACAACGATTCCTACGATACTATTTTTCACAATTTTTGTGTTACAGCTTTTTTCCTTTGCAGGACACTACGAATGTAAAATGAATTATCTAATATTTAAAACTCTACCGGTCAAAAAATATTGACTGTAACCCTCAAGATTCATTTAGCAGATGTCAATCAAATACACACACAATTTTCCTTATATAAGGAAAAGGTTTGAATAGGAAAACCAATGAGGAATCAGTAAAAAAAAAAAATATATATAATAAAGGAAGGAATCTAGGATTACCATTGTTAGATGGAATTTGTTTAAAAAACAATAATAAAAGTATGGCATTGTTAGATCTAAGGACGTCTTCCTCATGCAGATTGCTCAATATTCATAATTCACTATGAAAATAACAAGAAGTCGTTTTTGCTCGGTTCTTTTTTTACTTTACATAACGAGCTGTAAATTTCCCTGAGATGATGAGGAATCGCCTTGAAGATCCGCTTGGATATTGTGCCGCGGTGATTCATGCCCTTCCGCCGAAGGTTGCGACTTGGGATGCCACTTGTTCTAGCGGCGACCCGGAGCCTGACCCCTGAATCACACTTCTCTACTCAAGAGGGGGAGGAATCTGGTGGAATGTCGGCATCGTCTCCCATTTAATTTTTCAAATCCTACTGCATTTGTTTTTTCATTTGCTTAGTAATTATTTTTTACTCTGCACGATTCCTAGTGGATAATAGGATTGCACGATGTGCATCCTATTGTTTTTTACTTCTTCTTTTACATATCACGCTTAGTTAACTTCCTTTAATATCACATGTTAATAACTTCATTAACTCGGAATCGTTTAACATTGCATGGATCGTGATATCCGTAATTATGTTCAAATAAGAAACATACTTATCTGCTTATCTAGGTAAGGATGTACGATTCCCAAGATCAACAAAACCAAAAAATAAATGATGCTTTGGGAATCGCTCGATTAAAGAAAGTTCCCGAAGCCTCCAAGAAGCTCCTATTTTTTTTTTAAACGCTAGTATACTAGTATACATTTTTGTAAAGTTTGTTGGTTGAAAAAATGTTAATCCGTTTTTATTTCTATCTTTATTATACACTAGCTTTGGGGCCCGGCTTCGCTCAGGGAGTTGTGGAATAGGTGGAATGAAACAATAACTTTAAAATTTAATAGTCCGGAAAAATAGACCAAAATTAATCATGATTAAAACAAAATTTGTACCATCCTGAAACTTCAGCTTAATATTACCTCTAATTCCTAATAATTTCGAAACCTCAGAGTCCGCCCATATATGGTTTGGGTATAAGAGACCCCATTAATGCGGTTCTCTCAATGCGTTTTCTTCCCTCTTCTAGATTAAGAAAAATTATTTTGGCAGAAAATATGTCCTGGTATGTACCAGGACCATTTTTTATGGTTTCTATGTTCTGATTCCATTGAGACCATTCTCATGACGGTACTTCATCCTTATCAAGTTGAGTAACTTCTCCTTTTTCGAATCCGGTTGAAAATTTACGAACAGAACAGAGCTATTAAACAGAAATATTATATGAACACTTTATTTTCGGTATATATTCCATTAGGTTATATCTTTTATTCATATTATCTGTAGGTTATCTATTCAGTGTAAGTTTTTATTCGCTCACTACACTAATAAGCAATTTTTCTTTTGTTGTAAATTTACCTTTATATTATATATTTATTAAAGGCAATGTTTCGACCAATTCTTTCCTCTTCTGTAAAACTTAATTCGCTTAGGAATCCAGTTGGTTTTGTTTAGTTTTAATTTCACTTCTTTGCAGAGATGTCCTTATTGAAAAATAAAAAGGAAAAAATAATTATTTATACATAATCTCGTGTAATTTAAAGAAAACTGTTGAAGCTAAAACCACAACAAAGCGAACTAATGAACGATAACCTTATGAATTGAGCTTAGCTAGCGCTCCTGGCTTCCAAATGTCGAACTAATTTTTTTCATTCATTAACTCGCATGGGCTTATTAGAGGGCTAATTAAATGTAGCGAGAGGCTTAAAATTACAGCCCTCGTCCCTTCAACATTACACACTTAAAATGAAAACTGAAACCATCTTCATCGTTAGGGGCAATAGGGCAATACGACAACATAACATTCTTGATTGTAGGTGTAGTCGTTTTTGAGCCTTTTCGGCACGCACATTGTACACTTTGCTTTATAATATATATTGATTAAATGATATCAGCTAAAAGGATTGTTGTTGATTCTAACCGTATGGGAGTAAAAAAATAATTTGCCTATGATTAATGATCTTCGATAACTTTTTATTGTGGCGTTGGGTGTTGAAATTAGATCTCGGTCCATTTGCATAGCTTATTGAAGATATAAGAGCAGTTTACTCTGCACCATATGCTTCCAGGTAATTTATTCTTATTATATTTATTTAATAGTTAATTTCAATAAATTGAAATTGTTATTAAAATTAAAACTTAATTCCCCCTTCTAGCTCAATTCGATTTATAACATCATTAGGTGGATAATTGGTCGCTTACAGTAATGGATGAGCAATGCCTTAAGGTCTTTGAAAATAAAGTACAGTCTAGAATATTTGAGCTGAAGAAGGATGAACCAACAGAAGAATTTAGACGGCTGCACAATGCAGAATTGCGTAAACTTTACACGGTAAATGTAACCGAAGTTATAGCTGTGCGTCGGTTAAAGTGGGCGTCCAAAATATTGAGACTTAGTTGCGAGCTAATACCTAAAAGATTGATAAAAGCTTTGCCGACTGGAAAACGTCTAAGAGGTAGGCCAAGGCGAAGGTGGGAGGATTCGATGAGGGCTGATCTTGTGGAGTTGGATTTGTACGGGGGAGCGATTGGTGGGGCCGGCAACGGGCCTTCGGGTTCGTTAAGCCTTTATTCTATTCTCTTAGGTGGATAATAGTGCATCTGTTAAAAAGTTGAAGCTATTCGGAAGTTTCCCATTTCCAGCCGTTCTATGTTTTAATAATTATGTATATGTGTCTAAGAGAATCTCTTTGTAAAAAAGTAGATACGTTTTTCCATAAATATGAATTTTTTAAATCCCTTCTTTTTTGCATGAATATTTTTAATACCATGGGCATGTCGAATTTCTCGAATAATTGATCCGAATGCAAACTTAATTGAACATGCTAAATGTTTCCACGTATTTTGTTTCAGATAGTTAATAACTTGCAAGATTGTCACTTTCAGCATTACAACATTATTTTACTTGAGGTAAAATTTTGATTTTGGTTAAGCACCACATCATCCTACAATTTGTTTTAATTTTTTTATAAAAATGGGTTTTGATTAAGTTACTAGGAGTACCTGACTGGACTATGTGATCTCTCCTCGTAAGTAAACCACATTACAGATGTTACTGTGTCTTCTTTGTCCTCAAGTCGCGACGCGAAAGTTGGTTTTGGGGATTATTTGCACCAAAATGCGTGAATCGGGACCACTGTTCATCGTAAAACACATTGTCATTTCATCACGGATAGTGAGGATCATTTTATTTATTCATTTGACAAAATAATAATATGACACAAAATGACGTTTTGATAATGTGCAGAGGCATCCCCTCTCTAACATCCCTCCATTCCACAAACACAACTGTACCATCAGACATACGAGATGAACCAATCGGGCGATCAATCAATAGGTGACAGCGGACCAATAGGTGTAGGCTAAGACAATAGCTTCGAGGACAGGTGAGGAACTAGCCAGCAATCAGTTGGGACCAGCTGTATTAAGCTGTCCTTTAGACAAAGCTAAATGAGGAATAGCCCAGGTGGGAAGGCAGATGGAGTCTCGTACACCTTTGCAGTGCAGGGTCCAGCCTAGCTTTCTGCCTTCAGAGCTGCTGTCCGAACTGGTAATATAATGATACACACTGTAGGTATTTTCTCCAAAATCATAAATTCCAGTTGACTTAAAAATTTTCAAAAAGAAAAAATGGTGCATTGCGCTTATCACACAACTTTTATATAGGTGCCACTAATATTTAACCAGATATTGATTCTAAATAATTTAACGGCGAGCAGCGTTAAAAACAGCCTTGACCGTAGTTAAAAAATTTCAGGAGAGCAAAAAATCTTATGATTGTCATGCCGATCAGTTTTGAGAATGTCTTGTTTTTTCATCGAAAAACTAAAGTCCATGATTTTAGTTTTCAGAAATTATTTTTAGCAATTTTTCGTTTCTAGGAATGAAAATATGAATATTGGATGGAACTGGTTAATTTTTGCAATGCAGAACAGCGAACAATAATATTGGGTAAACAATCAAAGACATAGTTTCAATAATTATAAAAAAATCACACCAGTTTTTTGTCTTGTTTTTATCTCAAAATACCTCAAAGGAGGTCACATGGACATAAGATACCTAATCAAAAGATAAATTTAAAGATAATTTTAAATTAAAAACCGATTTTGAAATATTTCATCCACTTTCTTTGGCTATGGTTCTTATGGCTCAACGGGTAAATATCGAATGAAATAAACTTTTTTTTTTTTAATAATCTTTAACTGATTATTTTACTACCTACAGTAACCTACATCCTTACAAAGCAAACTTGCGGCCAGGGAAGAAAGTGTGGGTGTAGTTGATTTTTCAAAAAAAAAACTCATCAATTTAAACTCTATTTTCGCATGGAAGAAGGTTCTCATCCTTATTTGACAGTAAGTTGTACTGGATCGAAAACATACGAAAAGATTTCTCACATTTCTGAATAGTTAGCTGGTTTTGAAGCTAAAAGTCTCAATTATTTCTCTAAAACGTTAAAAGTAAAAAGAAAGATCTTGTGTATTACTTACAAATGTTGTAAAGGTGCGACGAGTAATTCTAAAAAAGTTAAAATATAAATACTTCTAAACAATAAGATTGTAGGTAGGACCGTACATTTACTATCTCATTCTCCAATATCAAGATTTGAGTACCATAATGATCAATATTTGATATTCAACTCTAAATTGTATGATATTGCGAAATATAGGTTATTTAAGCACTGTTAATAATGATACATAACTTAACGTTGCTGGTAGAAAATTCTCAAAAAACTTCTAGCTCCTAATACATATTAAATACAATACTTAGACAAAAAGACAATTATTAAATAAATAATAAAAATAAAATCTTTATTTAAATAATTTCGATGAAACTGTTTTTTAAATAAATTATTTAAAACTTTTATAATATTGAAAATTTAAATGATAAATTATATTATAATTCATTAATTATAATCATAATTATTTGCATACTTGTTATGTTAAGAATATGTTGCACACTTAACATTGTTGAGATTTGCCATTTGGTTTGTTTGTTTGTTTGTTTAACGTCCATTTTTATGCTACTAAGGCTAATCGGACGATGCTACAGTGGGAGTCCTAAATTTTGCCTATCCAGGTATAATTAGGATAGGGATTTTTAACGAGTACCTGACATCGTACAGGCTCGGGACCTCCATTTTACGTCCTATCCGAGGGACGGCATAGCTAAGGATTTTTTACTCCCATTAAAAAATCCTAGGGCCACCGCTGGAATTGAACCCGCGATCTTTAGTATTGTAGGTTGCCATGCTAACCACAACACCACAGGTGACCCCTTTGCCATTTGGTAAATGCATTACTTTAAAAGAAATCTTTAATAAAACAGAATTAATTTCGTCTCCTGGTCTAATGGTTTTACCAAAGCTGAATCTATTATTCGTACAGATTATTGCTTATTATTCATTCTAAGTTTGATAAGCTTTACAAGTACTTCCTAGGCTTTGTATAGCTTATTTACATATAAGCTATATTGTCATAAAGCGAATCAACAAGTGATAGGTTTTGGCATTATGTATATCCATGCCATCTCTAAAACTGTAAATTCTTTACTAAGATCTGACCAACAGTTAAACTTCTCTTGTACATGCATTCGAAATAAAAATCACTAACATTCATGAAGGGCTTAACTCTCTTCATGACATAATAAGAACTCTTCAAGATATGTACTTAAATATGCTCAGGTTTTCCTTAAAGCGAAACATCATATTAGAAATTTTCTTCCATCGATCTAAAAACCCTTTCATATAATCTCTCTCTCTCTCTCTCTCTCTCTCTCTATATATATATATATATATATATATATATATATATTAATTATTGATCGTTTCTGTACATAAATATGTATAATATTGTTTATTATGTGTTTATTTACAATAGTTAAGAAGAAGTTAAGCTGCAAGTTATCGATGATTAGTTTTTTTTTTTTTTTTTTTTATGTTACAATCCATGAAACCTTGATGAAGAGCCTTTTTATTGTTTTCATTTATATATTATGATATAGAAACAAACGTAGGTAATTTATGATATCTGTAATATGGGTTTATAATTTGTTATGTATGCTAGAGGCTATTATTTTAATTACTAAAATGTTGTATATATTGTACCTATGTAAGATATTTTCAATGAATTTATGTATATGTATGTATATCTATTATAGGTATTAAATATTTTCAATAATGGCCAACTCTATTTGTATGGGGATAAACCCAAATGCAAATAAACTGTATTCTATTCTATTCTATCATATAATCCCAAACTTAAATGAAAATCTAGTCCTACGTCATTATCAGATCACACAAACAACTAGTGACAAGAAATAAGTTTTAAAAATACCACAATACTTCAGAGACCCGGCCCAAAAAGAAAAGTTTTAGAAGCCATCTACAAAACAAGAAATCAGGATAAGCTAATGAATCGAATAGTATATGTGAAAATATTTATGTTTGAGTCATATAGGAATTATTTGAAAATTAATATTAAATATTTATTTATAGGAAGAAGAGGACCAGCAGCTGAAATACCATCAGAGTGATGACTGGAATTGAAGATTCTAATCGTCGGTAAGATGTAATGGTGCAAGAAGACCAAAAATCTGATTCTATCGTTGGATAAGCAGCAGGAGGATATCACCCGAGATTGGGTATCATCCAACTGATGCTAAAACCCGTTTTTCCAAACAGGCAAAGTAGGGCTTCAAAATCAATAAATAAATATTTAAATATTTATTTGTAGCAGTGTTAATAAAGAAAAGTAAAAGTTACTTTCGGTTTTGAAGCTAAATTTTAAAAATTTTCGTGGTGTAGGGAAATTCCATAGTAATTTTGAGCAAAGAGTTAGTACCATGGTATGTTACATCGCCTTGAGTACATGACATCCGTGAAGGTGGATCCATCGCGCTGCTCCACATGGCGCGGTGCCAGGAAACTGCCGTATATGCATCACACTACTCGATACATTCCTATATATCAACATCCGCTCCATAACTCACTCCGGAGTCCTTCACGCCACGCTCGGCCTAGCCAACCATTTCATTCACAGCCTATTGGAGCTGTGGTCATGGATTCATCTACTCCCGTTTATCTAACCAATCATCCTCGACCAAGACTCAAACGGCGAGAAATGTCTATTAGATTCCGATGACCACAACATTTATTTGATCAGGTTCAGTTGTACATAGAGATGTAAGCTTTGGATAGAATGATACAAGCGCACTGACCCTACACAATACAATTCGAAGTCCTTCATAGAATCTAAAATTTAGATTTGCCCCAAAATAGATATATCTCCAATCCAAACCCTCTCGTTCTTTACTAACCAATCATTCCAGGCAACTTTCTTGTGCAACAGAATAGAAGATGACCATAGTCTTTATTAAAGACGCTTTAATAAAGCAGATTTACGTTTAACATAAATTAAACATTGCATATCAATAATTTCAATGAATTTTATTTTTTTAAATAAAAAATACAAAATGTCAGTTTGTGAGAGTTGCAATCTCCAAACTAGCAGGTACCAAATGTGTGAAATTTCAACTGGATAAATTTCTAACTCAACTAAAAGTAAGGACGTAAAAAAAAAGAACTTATCTTTTACTTGTACCAATAACAAACAGAAGATACTTGTTGAAATTATATAATTATACGGTATAAGAAAATAACAATCTTATTTTAGATTGGCTTCAATGCTGAAGGAGTGAGGGAGGTCAACTTATGCATATTACGTTTTAATGTTAAGTGAATACTTTCAAATCCTCAACCATCCTTACCATGTTCATTACCTTGGACTTCTACATTTTCCTCTTCACAAGTTGACTTTCACGGAACAGTAACAGGATATAAAACCATGAATATATAAACTTTACTCCGAACACGCTCAGAATGTCTTCACTAAATGTCGATACATAATGATAAGAAAATTCTGAATCGTTGAATCTTACAAGTTTTTTTCATATACATTCTCTCCAAGGTCTTACATAAAATCTTACTTACTGCACATATCATAAATCCAGATATCTATACAAAAAAATTCCATAATATCTCAAGTTTCCTTTCAGTTCATATTATTGAAACTGATTGGTAGATATGCTTCACCTAGAGCTTACTTTTTACATCGCTCGTTTGGATGAAGACTGCGAGAATACTTTTATATCCGTTGATTGTTTTATTTAATAGTTAAAATGTTTCAGAAATAATCAGCTATCACGGTCCATTAGCGGTCTTGCAGAGAGATAATGAGGAAAATTGGGTGAGGATTCGTGAAACAAAAATTGAAGAAATACGATTTTAAGTTATACCCATCTTCAATTGAATGAGCTATATTTTTATGTAAGAAAGGAAAACAAAATAATAAAGACCAAGTCCTTAGGTTTTTAAATATTTTACTTTCGAAATATTGGACCCGGCTCTGTGGTTTTTGACCCATCTCCACATGAAATATCTTTTTGTTTTTAGTTTCTTATACAGTTGAACCATTTTAATGCAATCACCAATATCATATACATATTTAAATACAAAAAAGAAAAAGAAAATTGGTATATAAAATCCAAATTATTCGATAAATGTAGTTTTTATACCCTCATCTGACGTGAATTAACTGTATATTCTACTTCTACTAATTCTACTTGAGTTAACCCAAACTCAGATTTCATATATTGTATTAGTTAAATTGAAGTTCTCAGTACCTAATTTTAACAGATAATCCCAACATTATTTTTGCTGATAGTCACGGCATTGAATAAAATAAAAGTTAATAAAATCAAGGACATACAATAGTGATAAATTACAACCTTAACATCATGCAAAAGTTAGTATACGTAAGAATAAACCATGCTAACATTCATTAAATGTTCATGAATTACTTTCTTTAATTGAGGCGTTGACATGGTAGTAACTCTTTCCTTAGATACTCTATTGGCATGACTTCATACTACTTTTTCCATAAAAACCTCAATTTTTTTTTTCTAACTACCTACCTTTTCTATATCAGTGCCTCAATTATTTTTAAAGTTTCTCCTCAAAATGTCTTAGTCATCCAGGGTTACCTTTTATTTTCAAAGAAAAATGTGCAGTATTTTAAAAGTGAAAGAGAAACAAAACTATAGACGAAGTTCATTCAGTTTTGGTATATTGTATTCGTTAACATTATTGGCATCATTAACTATCACACGAAAGATGAGACATAAAATTTGACTGATAAATATTATTCTTCATGGTTACTGGTTTTGGTGTTGAGGAAACAATTTTTTTTTTTTTTTCACTGTCAACCCAGTTCGCCTTTAATGGTTGTATTCCCCTTGAATGGTATGTTATTTATGGTATCCTTTCATACTATTTTCATTCATGAAACTAGCATCTATCTCCCGAGCCTGTTAGATCCCACGAGGTGCAATACGAGCTGTTGGTTAATAGCAGCTGGTCGCGTCATTGGTTACTTGGAAGCGACCAATTAAAGCTTCAGCAGATTGCTGTTTGGAATGTCTTAGTCCTGTGAGGCTGGGTCTCCTGTGTCAGTGTGAGTCGTCATCTTCTCATCTAATGCTGGCTGGCAATATCTTTATCTAAGTATATAGTCAGTGGATATTTGTTTTTTCGAATTTATTATGAAGAAATAATAGAATAGAATAGGGTAAATATTTATTTGTTACAGAAAAATTCTTGTGGTATTCATTTGTTTACATTCATCATGAAAAAAGACTTCAATAGTTATCCTTGAGTCTGATATTTTAGAAGAAATTAAAATAACTACGATTATGGGAATGATAACTTTCGTTAAAAGTAAATAAATATAAATAAAAATAAACTACATAAAATAATTTTTTATCTTGATATTAAATTATACACTCAAGCTAAGTGTAATATAAATTAATTTGAATTCCAATTATTATTTAAAATAATGTTTCAATGAAATAAGAAAAAAAAATATGTTATTAAAATGATCAATAGTTTCAACTAAAAGAATGTTTTGAATGTCAATCATATCGGAGTTGCCAACTATGTACTTATTTAACTATTTATTTCTTGATTATTGGAGTGAGATGAAGCAGTAGATTTTTAAGGCTGTTCTCAACAAACATTCCACAAGAGGTGCAGACTTAACTTGCTTTCTAGGAGTGGGATTTATGAAGAAAATAATTAGAATAATCCAAAGCTTCAATAAGCATTCTAAAATACCACTAAAAAGCTAACTTGACAACGTTTTCTTAGTTCAGATGTCATCACAAGAGAAAATGTTCACATAGATATGAAGACATTTCAGGTGGAACCAGACAGGTTGTAGGGACCAACCAAAAATGAATCATACCTCACTCAAAAATTTTTAATATACATTACAGGCACATTAGAATATTATAAATATAAAATCCAATAACTACTAAATGATACTACAATTAAAATTATTAATAATATAAAAGTGAGCAAATGTAGTTGTATCATTTTCAAGTCCTTATAAATTTGAACATTTTATAGAACATGAAGATTGAAACACATAGTCATGTGTACTGCCTTGGAAACTTAAATCAACAAATAATAAAAAATAAATATTATATAAATTTCCTTAGATACATAGTATAGAGTTATAGATAGTAGTGGTCATTCTGTCAAGTGCGATAAATTCTTTTGCTTTTAATTTTAGCTGTCGAGTTGCTAATGTCCATGAAGTTTTTCAGGAAATGACATCCGAATATACCTAATCTTAAAAAATAGAAATGCATAAGTCTGTATGTAATGTTTTGTTACTAACATACCACGTAGAGCGAGAGATGAGTATTGCATTTTTGATTGGAAAGTTTGTATCTGAGACTTTTATCTGTCCCAAAGATTTGTGAAGCGTAGGTCCATATAGTACATACTAAAAGTAGCTGTAAATATTTAGTGTTTGCCTTATTATTAGAGTCGATCGTTTGTGTAAAAGATAGCACAAAAGTCTAAGTCTACTTTTAGCATGCTTAAATCTAAAATAAATAGGGTTTCAAGAAGGATTTTTATTTATTTATTTTCTTTTGGTGTTTATCTCCTAATATATCTCCTTCCTAATATATCCAGGGTAATATATCTCCTAATGATATATTACGCTGTGGATATGAAGAAATATTTCCAATTCATTTTTTAAACTTTTAGTATTCAAACCAGGTATTTAATGAGCGCGAGATAATCATCAGTCTGATGTAAATGAATTATTCCTCAATGCAATTAAGTACTTTTTGAGAATCTTAACTCGAGTTCTTTGTGTTGCAATTTAAGAAAAACATTCTTTTCATGTTGGATGCTTGAGATTTCCGGTTGCAATCGTTAAGATGCAACAGATGGTATGCAAAGGTAACCAAAGGAGAAATATACCACGTTTAGAAGAGCGTAAGGAAAAAAAAAAAAGAAAGCAAAACAACAGACAGACGCAGTGGTTTGAATTTCAATTTTTTTTCCCCAACATCGCTCAGGTTTAAAACGCCAGTTTGCTAGTTAATAAGGCTGTTACCGGAGGAACATCCCAACATCTGGGCTGACGGGGCAGTTCTTTACCGTGTCACGACTACCGTACTCTCCTTTCTCATAGTGGATCCTCTTTCCAGTTCTTCAGGGTGGGTTGTGGAAAATCTAATGTGAAAACTACTCCTTGCGGAAAATCGCTATGTCTTCCTCGCAATATCCGTAAAATTGTAACTGGCATTACCGGTTTAAAAATGCCAAGCTATGGAATGACAAGAGCACCGTTTCTCTCCCCATTAGCCGTCTTATTATAGAGAGAGATTGAAGAGCGAGATGATACCGTCTGTTATTCTTTTCGTTTTGAATTTCTTTCTACAATTCACTAGAATCAAAACAAGATATTTTCAAAATAAATGTATCATGAATAATGACAGGCACCTTCATGCAAAGGAAGAAAGAAAGAAAAAAAAAAAAATTAAACTTACATAAATCAAAGAATTTCTCACAAAGCAACTTAAGTCATTTTTTTGATGTCACAACAGTTGCCTAATCCACGCTCCAAACGTTGAAAATATGTAACTCTATATTATTTATTAATTTTTTGACCAAAGCTTATTTTGAGGAGGGAGACACTTTAAGTTAGAGTTGAGCTCCAACACCAGAAATTCCCCAGTGCTTCAAATCCACATCAAATAGTTTGATTTCAAAATTCTCTTAGATTACATTTTTATAGTACACGTATAAATATCTGATGATTGGATAAGAGGATAAGGACAAAAAATTAATGAAACAAAGAAAAAATATGTAAAAGTCGTAGTACATCAAACCTATTATTAAGGTATTAGTTAAATTTCCTGCTAAAAAATATAAAAAAAAAAACGGTCCAACAAATCTGAGTTTTAAGGAAATAACCAAATACCACTCAATTGTACAAAGAAAACGGAATTCCAAAATCAGCCAAGTCAATTTTGACCGATTTAGTAATCTAGTAAGTGGCAAAATCTTTTTATTGTTTATATCACTGAAATAGTTTTTTAAAGAGTTTTTATACAATTTTATTTTTCATAAAGTTTATTTTTAGAAAGATATTTTATATTTCATCAAGAGTGAATATGATTCGATTAGTTTAAGCGTCTTAGATATCTATCTATGTAGACTATTAAAAATGGGAAAAACAATAGAAATAATATATCTTTGTTGTGGTCTTCTGAAATCATATTAATCCACATTAACTTCTTAAAACCATGGAAATTTAACTGGTTGTAATCTACCATATAACGATGCAATCTAACCTTGGTTAAATCGTTATAGATTGTAATCTAACCTAACCGAAACGGACTTTTTTACTACATTAACATGTTAGGTGCGGCATCGGTACCCGGGGTCCGATATTTTACATTCACTTCTTAACAGCCGATTTCCACATGAAAATGTCCGAAAGTCCGAACGCTTCAAACACTCAATTTAGTCGATTTTAATGAGATTGTTGCATGTTAGCGCAGAAAATGTTGCTATTAGTTGAAATTCTGTTGTTTTTTAGAATCGGGGACTCCGGGGTCCGATTTTCGATAAAGAATGGCGTAAATCCTGTATCGGCCTCTTGTGCGCCAATTATGTCTAGTTCCAATCCTTACCAAGAGATAATGCCCTTGAGACGCTCATTTAATTCACTTTTAATCAAAAGATAACGCTTTCGTCTAAGCATTCCCATCGGACCTCGACGCCCGATACCGTCTGTGGTTCATCCCAGCAGTCGGACCCCGGGGACCGATACCGTTCAATTCAGGATACCTCTAAAATACGCCGCCACACCAAACGTGTTAAAGAGAGGAAAAATTAACTTAGGCAGAAGTATTACTGTAATGTATGCAATGCCTATTTATGTGACTGAAAATTGATAGACGTCTTAAGTTAATCATTTCATGAAAAAATATTTCTTGTAATGCTCATCTAACTTCACCTCATCTCAATTATATATCAGTTTCCATTCATAATTTTCTACTGTAAAAAAAGGGTCAGTGTTCCAGAAAAGTTGGACTATACGGCTCAATAGTGATAGCAATCTTTGCATGCCTTCCATATGGCTCTAGAATAGCTATCTTGTTGGTTATGTTTACCAGATATTATTAGGACAGGGATATTGAACGAGTACCTGACACCGCACATTATAGATTCGTTTATGTTTCCAACAATTGGGTAAAGAAGCAACGCATATCAAAGTGAGAAAAGAAACTTAAATTGGTCAATCTGAAAATAGCATTTTTTTAAATTTCAGTAGTCTTGCTTAAGATGAGCGATATGTGGAAACTTCTGCTGTGATTAATGAAGCAGTTCAACAGTTGACAGGATGAGACCTCGGTTCGGCCATTCCGGATTTGACTCGGTGAACTCTCGGCCTGCCCGGATCCGGTGATTCTTATTATTTGACAAAGATAATCTCCTCGAGGAACATCTCCTGGAATATTAACTAATTCGGCTCCTTTGGGTCAGGGAGGCCAGCCAGCCATCGGAAGCATTAATCTCTCCCCTGAGGATTACTCACACATGATCTGAGAGCCTTTCTCCTCCAATCCTCGCCCATGAGGAAAGTTATCGATGAACGGTGGATTCTGATGTAGGGATCATCTTCCTCATTACCGCCAACAGACTCTTAAATACCACTCACCGGCGACGGCTTTCATTTTTCCTCCTTCCTTGAAGGTAGCTATGGAATTCGGAGAGTCCGTGTTTACACTGGGATGAACACTTTCTAATTGAGTTCGTTTTGAGGAAGTCGAAGGAATGAATGAATGTTGCTTATTTTTCATTCTTTACAGCCTTCCTTTCATTAAGGAATGCTGTCGACCTATGAAACTTCAGTGAAATTATAGAATATTGAAAACAGATTTAAAAAATGAAATATTTTATCAAATAGCATCTGAAGAATTTTTGAAAACTCACTTATGTATCTATAATTTCATAAGAAGTATTTATATATTCTTAAGATACTTTAAAGTGAATTTTTCCGATCACTCATAGCAGAAAGAGATAGAATATTGGGAAGTACGTTATATAGCATAGATATCGGGAGCTACATTTATTTAAATAATAATAAAAGTTATGTAAGCAAAGTTTTATTTGTTTTTGTGTTTAGTTAGAAAAGTTTAACATACAGATTGTTTGCTATTACTGTGAAAAAAAAAAATCGTTAATATCTATGCAGGTAGTATATGCCTAAGGGCATAGAATCTGTAAAATTTAGAAATTTTAGGTTACTAGGGAAGGGAAAAAAAAAAAAAAAAAAAAAAGCAAAGTGAGGAAAATATGCAATTCAGGGGCGAAAATTCAACTGCTCTTGATTAAATAAAGATTTACGAATTTAATTACTTATTCACGAATAAGAATTCCTCTTTTACCTGTAAGTAAAAGGTTTCTTTTATTATTGGGAGTAAAAAAAGAAATACACAGAGCGTCAAAGAGTATTTAAAATTAATTGTTATCAGGACCTTTTCTTTATATTTTTAAATAGAAGGTTATAGTTACAAAAAAATTGTTGTGGAACAATCGTTATTAGATGAAATGTGCAATTTTTCTAAGGCATTTTTACGTTAACAAGAAGTAAAGTTAATTATTATATGACCACAAAATATTTTAAATTGCTTTGAATTGCAATTTAAAATATAATAAAAATATGGGCTTGAATCATACTAGCAATGATATTAAATTTTTAATACTTGGCTTTATACATAGTATTATTACACCAAATATATTTTAATAATAAGCGAAAAAATTTTAAGTTTCATTGGTTGGTTTTTCCGTTAGATTGGCCCTTGTTCGAAAACTAACCAATCAAGAGAGTGGGAGGCATTGCAGTTAGTTCACGACTGTTTGTTAGAACAAATATATATTGTTATTTGAGGCAATATATTTCAAAATAAATATCATTTAATTATTACCTAAATTAATTCAGTAACCTGAATGAATTCTGCCTTTATATCCTTGTACCCACTCCCCCTAAAAATTTCCTCCAAGACTTAAATAATTTGCAAGTCAATTATAAACTATTTCCAAGACCTTGTAGTTACAAAACTGTTGATTCATTGTTTTAAATAAATACATCTATCATTTACATTAAATATCAGTTGCGGTAGTCCTCAGATATTATATAAACCTTTGATTTTGCAACGAAAGAATCATTGATTTAGAAGAATATTCTTCTTTTAAAATTAGAATAAATATATAAATAATTCTTTAATTATATTCATCACCTTCAAGGGATTTGTTTAAAAAAAAAAAAAGGAATCTGTTTAACAAGTGGTTATTACTACAAAATATATATTAAGTCTACATTCCTTTATACATATAAAAATAATTGGAAAAAGTATTATTATTTAAATCTTATGAAAAATTGTTTATAAATATTAATCAAATAAATATCTTTTAATTTATTTGAAAATAATTGATTGCTCATAAACTTCAAGGAAGTAACATTATTTATAATAATTAATAATATTGATGATTCCATAACTGACAGGATAAGATTATTCTATAGTAAGAGGATTTGAAGGAATAAAACTTTCAAATAAGTTTTATTAAGTGATGAAAAATGTTACTTTAAAAAATGTTAAAATGTTATTATCTCGAATTCCTCTATTTTCGAATAGTTGGATTCCGAAGCACCTATAATTGGGTGAAGGAAGCACGAATTGACAGAATTGATGGAGACGCGTGAAGGAATGAGATTATAGGGGAATGAGATAATTAACGATTATCGATTTTCCAACACCGGTAGCATTCTAAAAGCTGGTCCGTGGAGCGTATTTATGGGAACGGCTCAAATAGCTTATCCAACATAATGGAATGAATTAAAAAAAAAAAAAAATAAAAATGATTACTAGAAATACAACAAATTGTGTTACTTATTTAAGTGTTTTTTTTCATAGCTTTGTATTGGGTAACTTTGCATTCTATGAGATATTCTTCGTCGTATTTTCAGAAAACGTACCTTTATTATTTATATAAACGAAACAAATCACAGATCCACAGATAAGTCACCGGTTACTTAACCAAGGGTTTAATAAGAGAATCGAGAATAAATCGATTTTCGACCATAATCAAATGTCATTGGTTTTGAACTTTGAAAAAAAAAAATATGAAAACGGTAGGAACATTGCACAGAATGGCAGGAGGAGTAATTGGGAACGGCACCTGCTTTCTATATAATGATTGCCTTTTGGAGAAAACAAATTACAGATTACGCCCAATCCTGCAAGGTCCTCAATCAAGAGATATTGTGAAAATCGGGTTTTGTGAAATCGAGATTTTGTCGGTGATGACCTTCTTAATTTGCGAGGCGCTTTAGTCGGTACCCCGTACTTATTAATTCGTCCATTAATAAGAGTTAACGCTATAACTCGATAATTTATTTTATCCATCAATTATTCCAACAGTTTCATTCCAACAAGACAAACCATGTTCTCACTTCTAGGGTTTGAATTCGATTATAAACCTTTTCAAAGAAATCAAAAGATAATTATTATCTTTGATTTTTTAATTTAAAAATCATGCCACAGTAGCATCAATTGCCGTTCATAAATACCTATTCAATCCTAGAGAATTGGTTCCAAAATTGGAAAATAAAAATGCGACTAAGTTGAACCACATAAGTTTCTCACTGAGGAAGCCAACATGTCCTCCAATAAAACTTAATAATACTACTGTGCCATCTAAAAACTATGTACGTTACTTAGGACTATACTTGGACAAAAGACCCACTTGGAACATACATACAAAACTAAAAAGACAAGAACTGACCAGACGAAATAATCAACTGTCACACCTCCTAGACTACAGATCAACACTTAACTTACGAAACAAAAGACACGACACACAACACGATACTAAAACCTATTTGGACTTACAGAGCAGAACATTGGGGTTCCGCTAAAACAAAATTCAAACCGCACAGTCATAAATTCTTCAAAAAATCTTAAACGCTCCATGGTACATTTCTAACAACACAATACACAAAGACATGGACATTCCAACAGTAGAATCATACATTCACGACAAATACACTACATTTCACTGTCCAACTCAAAACCATCCAAACCTATTTGTTTCTTCTCTTTCTTCCTCCCAGTTACCCTTCCAACGAAGATTAAAAAGACAATGGCCAAGGGATATGCCCAAGCACATCATTTAAATCAAGCAAATCGAAGATAAACTTTGCATTATCCACAAATTTGCTAGATGCGCTCCAGCGCAGGCGCAAATAACTTAAAATATAAATAAAAAAATCATGCTTGATTTAAAAATAAAAATTTAAATAGATCTCTTAATTTTGTTTTGATTTATTATAAATAATGATGACTCAGTGAATGATAACACTATAAATAAATAATATTTATTTAATTGGGATGAAAAAAAAAATTGATCATAAAATAAAATAACCATTTAAGCGCTTCATTCTAAGTCATTACTTCTTCTCTTCCCTGCTTGCTACATTTATTAACGTATTTGGAACTGATATATACCGGAGCAGCATCTGGTTACTATTCGAAACCTGAGCACTACGAAAAAAATATTTTAAAAATTTAATTCTCTCTTCTAAAAAATAAAAATTGTAAAGATAAAAATCATTAACTTTTTTTTAATATTACAAATTGAAATTTTGATAGGTTTGTTTTTTATTTTTATCATAATTTCAAACCTTGCTAACTTCTATTACAACACTTTGGGAAAAATTTGTCTGTACAATTTCTGTACTAACAGCGACGAATCAACGTTTTGTATCAAAAATCAAGGTTTTGTCGCTGTCTGTATAAAAAGAATAGACTAATATTGACTATAGAGAGTCAAAAATTAAAGTCATGAACTTTGGTCATAGGTTATAATTAGTAAGAATAAACGATATCAGAGAAGTCCGCCCAATCAAAGGGGGCAACCAACTTTTAGGGCCTATTCACACTATCGGTTTCGCGCCCGCTCCACTCTCGCTCCGCTCCCGGTCCGCTCTCGCTCTACCCCATTCACACTAGCGCTCCGCTCCCGCTCCGCTCCCGCTCCACTCCCGGTCCGCTCTCCTAATGTCTTACCATATTCACTATATAATTTTACACCGTTCACTTTTGAAAGGTTTAAGCTATTAAAGCCATTAATAATCGAAGTTGACGGTATTCGGATTTTAATTAATCATTAACTTTCAGTTATTTAATTATTCATTTATTCTTCAATTTTACGGCCAAAAAAAAAAAATCAATTTTTCGTTTGTAGAAATAGTTGGTAAGTGTACTTTTCTTGATGAAGAAGATAATATTATCAAAAAATATAATAAGAAGAATATATTGCAACACAATGATAATTATTAATAATAATTATAAATTAATTTAATTAATGGTGAAGAAATAATTTAAATTTTTTTCGGAATGTATTCGAATACGCTTGAAAATTTCAAGTTGAAATCGGTAAATGCTACAAATTTACCGATTGTGTTCTCTTCTTTTCCTGATTAATATTTTAATTATGTTTTGCTTTAATATATTTTTTGATAATGATCTGACATTTTTCATAATATATTGCATTTTTATTCGTTTCAAATTAAACGTTATTTTATAATAGCAATGAGTATGTAGTCAATAAATAAATCGGTGACCGTTTTTTACGAGTACATTAATTCATAGCAAAATATATCTCAAACATAACATGAATTTTTCACGTCGAAAAACCGCGCGTATTGTGGGCGAATTTTTTTTTTTTTTTTAACATTTCAAGCATATTCGAATACATTCGGGAAAAAAATTTAAATTATTTCTTCACCATTAATTAAATTAATTTATAATTATATATATATATATATATATATATATATATATATATATATATATATATATATTTATATGAACCTATATATAATATATATATATATTTTTTTTAAAGTTGAACTTTTTTGGCCGTAAAATTGATGAATAAATAAATACTTTAATAACTGATTAATAACTGATTTAATTAACTGAAAGTTAATTATTAATTAAAATTCAAATACAGACGGCTTCGATTATTAATGGCTTCAATCGTGAACGGTGTAAAATTATATCATGTGAATATGAAAAGACTTTAGGAGAGTGGAGCGGGAGCGGAGCGAGGCCGGACCTGTGCCGATATTGTGATTAACCTCTCTCTATTCCTCTTTAGAATATTTTGCCAGTGAGACCGGACCTTGAGCGGAGCGCTAATGTGAATGGGGTAGAGCGAGAGCGGACCGGGAGTGGAGCGAGACCGGAGCGGTACCGATAGTGGAATTCTCTGTCTATTTCTCTTTAGAATATTTGAGCGGACCGGGAGTGGAGCGGGAGCGGAGCGATAGTGTGAATCCGCCCTTAGGGTACAATAATAATCTATGTCGATTGAATAACTAGGACTGATTGTCGCAATTATTGTAAAGTACTCTTCACTAGCAAAGTTTGTGATTACATCTGAGCAAATATTATCATTTCATTAACTGTAATATCATTCATGTGCAAAATATGTTTTTTTTTCTGTAATAACTCATCAACTATAGACTGTATCGTCCTGTAAATGGTACAATTTGTTTATTCAGAAACGTATAAACTATTAATTAAATGCATTACTCGGTATACGCACCTGCTTAAAGCAAAATTTATTTGCATACCTTCACCTCTTTTGTTTGGGCAGATCTTTTTACTCACCATAAAGTGAACTTATGACCATTTTTTTTTTTTTTTTTTTTACATTTTATCTATTCTTTCTGTTTTAAATGTTTGTTCTCTCATTCCTAGAAATCTTTTAATTATTCAATTGAACGAATTAATAAAGTTGGTAAAATCTAGTTTAAAAATGTAAAATTTAATACAACTAAGTGTTTTGTATAATTTTTCTAAATGAGCTCATTATCAAAATATCCGTTTTGTCATATAGCAGTTTTATTATCGAACTGGAAGCTGGTTTATTTTATTTGTTTATGAAAAAAAAAATTAGTTTAGTCTTATGAACTCTGTTTGAAAAAATATTTCCAGCCTTGAAAATACTTATGAATTCCTTGAACAAGTGTATTGATTCGCTAGTAGTTCTTTTATTAGCAAAACATATTGGTTCGAAGCAAGCGAGCTCAACTATCAGATTTATGATTGGCCCAATCCACGAAACATATTATTAAATCATTTACTTATACAATTAATTTTCGTCCAAATTTCCATTGACCTCGCTCAACATGGAGCCGAATGGCTGTTATAAGATTATCCAGCCCACTCGTGGCATAAATGATGAGGAACAAGGAATTATGAAAAGTTATATTTCTTGAGGTAGAGAAAAGTGGCAATTTTACAAGGTACTGAAAATTATTTCATATAAATATCAACAGTGTGTTTAATTATTTTTAAATGCTTATTATATATAATAACCATTCATACCATATCAAAGAGTTCAATTGATATCTAGTGTAATGACAAGAAGTCATATGTCCTTAAATGTATTTTTTCTTTTAGATTTACTACTTTTGGGTCCTAGCATACAGAGAACAAATTATTGAAGAGAATTGTTTTTCTAATTCTATGTACCAATAAGGAATATTTGTGGGAGAAAATATTTAAGTCGAGGAAATCTCTTAATGGTAAAGTAGAAACTTTTTTCTCGCTTTTCTATAAAATTAGAATTTTTGGACAAGTAAGGTTATTTAAATGACTGGCTCATTTTCAAAATAAAATTTTAAAAACATTGCTAATTTTTTATGCCTTGGTTTATTATTTTCAATTCGTTAAATATTAAAAAGGACTGCTGTGTCTCCTTATTTGACTCTTATTTGTAGAAACGTGCTTTAAACTCCCATATCTATGAGGTACAATTTAGATTTTGATCATAAGTATATACTTTTTACTTTTTTTTACCATTTAACATTATCCATCATAAGATGTGAACTTTCGAAAACTTATGCAATGGAAATTTATTTTTTCCATCATAATTTCTTAGCCTGTATTTTCTCCAGGGATATATTCTAAAAAAAAAAAAAAAGAACAAATTTTAAGAGGCTTAAGGTGAAGACAATTTTTACCGAATAGAAATTTGGCAAATAGAAAAATAGATAAGGAATAAACCCTTGCTTAGTGGACAATCCTCAAAAATATCTGTTGAACCGTCTCTGAGCTTTTAGCTTAGCTTAGCTTAAGCCTTAGACAGTAAAGGGCGTACAGAGATTTTGTTTTTTTAATTTTCAGATAATAAATAACTTGATACGATAAATAAGAGTGGGGTTGATCATTTTGTTCGATTAAAAATGTTAATTTATATATCATACATTGTCAATTATAGATATCAGAAATGAAAATTATGTTGGGTTAAACTTCATTCCCACAGTTGCAATGCAAATGAATTCAATATTAAATTTCTCAGAAGGAATTTACATAAAGTTATGTGATAATGTAAACAGCCTGTAAACATTTCAAATTATTTATTATGATCAAAGACATATTAAGTACATCTATTTATACTTTTATTTTCCAGGTTTGAGAACCAACGAACACGCAGAGATTCTAGGCCTCACCTTCCACAATACAGAATATTCACTTCGTCCTTGGCTTCGCGAGATATCGGTGAAAATCATCTCATGATTTCATCACTATCTATAATTGTTAATCTTTGAATGACCTCAGCACTAATCCACGTTATTTACGCCTCCTTTAATTATATAATGATCCAGGTACTATTATTATACACTACTGGAGAAGGCACTTCTCATACATCACTATTCTTTTTTTTTTTTTCTATTCTATTTATATAATGTTCTTTAATTTTATAGTTTTTTTTAATCCCAGAGACGTATATCGCTTATCACTAATATCACAGTAACGATAATAATATCATAATGTTTTAATTCAAATTGAATATTAAATAATATTGGATCCAGGACGCAGTAGAACCTCTGTGGACGCAACACTAAGTGGAGAATCAAGCAGTATAAAAATGACTTTTCGTAATAAAATTGAATTTCGGTAATAGAATTGAATTGACCGATCCAGTTGGAATATTCCATACACGCTAAAAATAATTGATTTCTTTATCAATTCATATTAATTATAACTTCATTGTAAGTTTAAAAAGGTCTGGCAATTTTCTCACTACCTTAACTTTGAATGAAAAATGAAAAATAAATGTGAGAAGAAAATGGTTAGGCCATGCTGTGACTCGATTTAGGGGCCAAAACTCAAGAAACAATCGAGGGTGTAGAATAATAGCTTATTGTAATTCACGTTGTAATTTCAAAGCAGAGGAGGAAATCCATTAGTTCATGAATATTCATTGGATATTACATATTTTAAGTCACTACCGGTTGCTGTATCTATGCTTCAATGATTCTACTCTTTAAATTACTTCTAAGTAGTTGTTTTCCACACTGACTTCGCAAGACACATTTTCAATAACAGAATATTTTATAGCTCATCAACGTTTATGCAATAGCAGCGGTTTCCTTCCCATCTTAGGGAGGGAGACCTTTCCATCCATAAATTTAATCGCAATAAAAATTATGAGAGACAGTGCATCGCTGCAGTGAATGGAGATAAATTTAACCTTCAAGTAGTGGCTAGGATTAAATAATCACTTGACTACAATGTTCAGCAATCTTCGATGTTGTAGTCACGAATTATTGAAATTCGAAATATTGATATTAAAGTTATATCAGAAAATGGGTTTAAAGCAAGTGGATTGATATATTGTTTCCTCTAGATGGTTTCAAAAAGGACATATTCAAAAATGAAAGAAATTATCGGATATGGTGTATGAGAAAATTGATATATTCCTAGATCAAGAAGATTAAGATTCTTTTGGCTGAAAGAAAACATTTTTATTTCGAAATTTTAGGAATTAGAAGTAGATAGAAACAGGAAGAAATGAAGACTAAAAGATGAATCAGAAGAAATAATGGCGAGGCATGGAGGTGGTAAACAATATTGAATGGCATTTAGGTCAAGGGAAACCTCAATAGTGAATAATTTCTTTTGACGATGAAACAAAAAAAAAAAAAAAATGTTAGGCTTAAAACTTAATAAAGCCTAAATAATAAATGAAAACTAAAATTATAAAACATACAATAAATAATTGTCAGTTACTATTTACGGTTGGACAAGGTATTTTTCAAGTCCTTTAATATCAGAAGGAGTCACATTAGAACTACATATAGTAGTTATAATTACAACATGATTGCTAATTTTAAATTAATATGGTATTCGAAATCGATCTGATATTTTTATTTTTATGAGTTATTACAATGACTAAGTTTGAAAAAAACAATGAAAATAAAATTAAATAATAATCCTTAAAACCAAGATTACGTTAAAACTGGGTTATCCTAATTACGCAGGAAAGAAATCACATGAAATGCATAAAAACGTGTTTTTTTTATCATTTTCTCACAGCATAAATTATCTGAGATTAATATTCGTTATTAAAATAAATACTGGTTGCAACTTGTTTTTTTTAGCGGCCTTTAAATGAAGGAATGGTTTCCTGTTTTTTTTTTTTATTTTTTATTTATTTTTTTATAGTTTTTTTTTATGTTTTAACCAAATAAAGTATATCAACCCCATCGAATCTAGCCTTTTTTTATAAGTTCTTTTTTTCTATTTATTTTAAGGAAGAAAGTGAATACCTACCTCGTTTTCTATCGCCAGTGTATTATTATCAGTTTATATATTTAAGAAATTATTCAGCGCAGCTTATTTACATTTGTAAAGGTAGTACTTTTTGAAGCTTTTGTACTCTCTGGTTGAGAGAGAGAGGGTAACTTCATTTTATTATTTATAACAAATTAAAGGAAAACATACTGAAATCAACTCTTTCAATTTCCATTAAATGCAATAGACTATCAACTAATGATTGTTGATTTGTTTTTGATTTCTTCCAGGATAAATAATTAATTTAATTATACTTGTTTGCTTTTTTTTTGGGTTTAGTTTTTTTTCTCATAAAATTGAAATCATCGGTAAACTCAAAAGTAATATGATGTTTTATGTATACATACAATTAGTTTTACTTTCACTTACCTATACATACATGAAATATATAGTAAGTGGAAGTATTGCGATCGTGAAAAATTTCGACTCCCGGTTTTCAACGGAAATACACGATTTGGGACCCCCTGAGTCGAAATAACCAAGTCCCGCGAAATGGTCTGTGTGTGTGTGTGTGTGTGTGTGTGTGTGTGTAAACAGACTAGCTCAAAAACTATAAACCGTGGGGACCTGAAATTGGGTATTTAGTGTTTGTATATGGCCGCGATGTGGTAGCTAAAATTTCATCAAACTTGCTCAAAGAGAGGGGGCAATTAATAACTTTTTACGTTTTTGTACGTACTAAATAAATTTTGTATCATTTTCACGTGTTTTTTTTATTTACTCAAAAATGGCTCTAACGATTTTGATTAAACTGAGTATTTAATCTATTGATATGCCCGAGATATGACTATAAAAATTTCATCAAAATTATCAACCGGAGGGGGGACTTTACTTAATAAATTTTGTATCATTTTCACGTGTGTTTTTTTATTTACCCAAAAACGGTTTTAACGATTTTGATCAAATTGGGTATATGATCTATTTATATGCCCGAGATATGACTATAAAGATTACATCAAAATTGATCAACCGGAGGGGGGACTTTACTTAATAAATTTTGTATAATTTTCACGTGTTTTTTTTTATTTACTCAAAAACGGTTTTAACGATTTTGATCAAATTGGGTATATGATCTATTTATATGCCCGAGATATGACTATAAAGATTACATCAAAATTGATCAACCGGAGGGGGGACTTTACTTAATAAATTTTGTATAATTTTCACGTGTTTCTTTTTATTTACTCAAAAACAGTTTTAACGATTTTGATCAAATTGGGTATTTGACCTATTTATATGCCCGAGATATGACTATAAAAATTTCATCAAAATTATCAACCGGGTGGGGGGGGACTTTACTTAATAAATTTTGTATAATTTTCACGTGTGTTTTTTTATTTACCCAAAAACGGTTTTAACGATTTTGATCAAATTGGGTATATGATCTATTTATATGCCCGAGATATGACTATAAAGATTACATCAAAATTGATCAACCGGAGGGGGGACTTTACTTAATAAATTTTGTATAATTTTCACGTGTTTCTTTTTATTTACTCAAAAACGGTTTTAACGATTTTGATCAAATTGGGTATTTGATCTATTTATATGCCCGAGATATGACTATAAAAATTTCATCAAAATTATCAACCGGGGGGGGGGGACTTTACTTAATAAATTTTGTATAATTTTCACGTGTGTTTTTTTATTTACCCAAAAACGGTTTTAACGATTTTGATCAAATTGGGTATATGATCTATTTATATGCCCGAGATATGACTATAAAGATTACATCAAAATTGATCAACCGGAGGGGGGACTTTACTTAATAAATTTTGTATAATTTTCACGTGTTTTTTTTTATTTACTCAAAAACGGTTTTAACGATTTTGATCAAATTGGGTATTTGACCTATTTATATGCCCGAGATATGACTATAAAGATTACATCAAAATTGATCAACCGGAGCGGGCACTTTATTTCTTAATTTTTTTCCAATTTTTACCTTTTTTTCGATGATCTCAAAAACGGCTTTAACGATTTTTATCAAATTCGTCATGTTTTATGAAAATTAGGTGTTCTTTAATGTCAAGTAAGCTTTATCATTATTAAAATGTTCTGAGGGGGCTTTTTTGGGGGGTTTGGGGCCTTTTTTGTTTGTTTGTTTCCTATAAAGTACATTTGTTTGTTTTTGTTTATATGGAGAAATTAACTGTCTCTCGTTACGCCTAGAAATAAGAAAGGGCTATATACGAGATATGATAAAAATAAAGAAAACATAAAGAGGAGAAAAAAAAGAAAAATATTCAGTCAACTCATAAAACTCGTTGAGCCTACGCATGCGGAGTACGCCTTTAATGACAGACCATTGTTCATAATAAAAGCCGTTCTGTTCATTTGAGAAGTGGCAATTAACAAAAATGCATTAATTCCTAATCTACGTAAGTTGTTAAGTGAAAGTTGTGTGTTGCGCGCACGCACCAGATTTTTTTTTTATGTACGTATAATTATATAGAGACGTTCGGGCTATTTTATTTGGCGCATGTCATTTCCTCGGAGTTTGTAAAATGTACCTTGATTTCACTATTCGAATTTCATATATGAATCGATAAAAAAGAATATGTGCTTCGATTTTAGTGTTTCTAGTGTTTTGCTAAACCGCGCTACAATTAAGAAAGGCCATCGCTTGGAAAAAAGATATGTTTGGTGTATTTCTGAGGCTCCGATTAGGATTACAAAAATTATTTCCAATTTAAGGAGTATGATAAATTGTACTTTAGGCGACTAACTTTATAAGTGGGTAACATTATATGTTTCGCTTACAACATACAATTTGTAGAACGACAATAATGGAACGTATAAAACTTTTAGTTCTACACAAATAACTCTTTCCCATGAGTACAAGGAGGCAAATCAACAAGACAATTCCTCAAGGAGCGGGAGAGATAAGATAGGCAGACACGGGCGCTAAAGATCTCGCCCACAGGGAGCCCGCCGCGGAGGTAGTTCCAAGGAGGAGGTACGACAGGGAGGTAGTACCAAGGAGGTACCAGACGAGGTACAGTACCTGAAGAGCTACAGCACTCGAGTACGTGCCCTCCCAGCATGGGAACCTAGGACGTGACCGACTGGTGACGTCACCAACCGGATTCTCGGCCACCCCATTCAGTCCGAGCTGGCCGCCACTTTTGAGACCTCGGCAGTAAAAGAAATATAAACAAATCATTTTATTATTACCTCCTTGGGGGTGTCCCTCGATCTACCTCTTTGTCGAAGAAGCTAGTCTTTGAAAGGTACTCTAGGGTTCTTGGGACCCAGTAGCGTAGTCACGGAGTCACCATCAATGATTTAATATATATATTTCTATTATGTGACTATGATCTACATACAAAACATAAAAACGTGGATTCATAACACTTTGTAATTATCAAACCAACCGTAGATATATATCAGATGATACAATATTGCCATTTATTTCGCGGCATTGAGTTATTTTAGTGGTAATTCATAGATGTATTGATATTTAGTACATATTACTAATATTCAGTTCTGTTTACAGAATGCGTGTTCACATAATTCACACATAGTAGATGCCTACGCGTAGGTACTCTGGACTGGAGGTTTTTGTGGTAAACATTTTCTTACAATACACAATTTTAAGGCATTGTTCTTTTTGAAAACATGGGGTCCCTCATTATCCCTAGTACATAACAACAAATGGGTAATTATAATTTTTTTACGGATTTCTTCATCAAATAAATTAAGAAAAAAAATTGATATCCCAATACAAAAATTTCAATTTACGGTAATATGAGCTGTGATATATATGTGTATAACATGCCGTTGGAAGCTTAGAATTCAGGAAAGAAAAGTGATGGAAATTCACTGGTACGAAATATTGAGTTAGCAAAAGAATAATTATTTATACATTTAGTTTATTTAACGGAAACTATGGGTTTCCAAAGCAATTTAAATAATTACCAATTTTAATTACGTTTTCAATTGAAAACATTGAAGATTATTTAGAGAAAAGACGAGACCGTTGTGAGAGAAGTCCATCTCAATCAAAATGTTTATCAATCAGAAAAATCATGCGACAGTTGGTTAGTTTAATGAATATAATTTAATCTAATCCTTATTTTCTTAACCATTGATTTCGATAGTAAAATATTGACTGCCTCTACCTGTAAAGAATACAATATCGTCATAGGTTTCTGAAAAATACCCAAGCGCTCAAAATTGGAAAACTTAGTGTCAATTTATTATTATGAGTCTTCTGTTCCGTATCTTCGAAAATCTCGATTGTTATTTCTATAATTTCCTAAAAAAATCTTATATAAGCAGATTATAATAAGTTTGGAAATTACTGAGTCGCATTAGTATGAGGAGCCCATTTCATTCATTAATACTAAAGATATTATCCACTTTCCAATAGAATATAAAATCAACAATTGTCATTGAGGATCAAATTTTGTGTTCCCGTTCAGATAACGATTATGTACGCCATTTTTAAAATACAATGTCTATTTTAACACTTTGGGGTTGTCTTACATTCCCTTCTTGACAGCCGATTTTCACATGAAAATGTCCGAAAGTTCGAACACTTCAAACACTCTATTTAGTCGATTTTTATTGAGATTATTTCATTTTAGTGCAGAAAATGTTGCTGACGGCTGAAATTCTGTTGTTTTTCAGAATCGGGCTCCGAGGTCCGATTTTCAATAAAGAATGGCGTAAATCCTGTATCGGCCTGTCCAGCCCCTATTATGTCTGGTTCCATTCCTTACCAAGAGATAATGGCCTTGAGACATTCATTTAATTTCCTTTTAATCAAAAGATAACGCTTTCGCCAAAGTATTCCCATCGGACCCCGACGTCCGATATCGTCTATGGCTAATCCCAGCTGTCGGACCCCTGGGACTGATACCGTTCAATTCAGGGACTGATACCGTTCAATTCAATACCCCTAAAATACGCCGCCGCACCAAACGTGTTAAGTCAAAGAATGGAGGGTGTTAAGTGAGAGTTGTTTGATGCGCTTATCGCACCATACTTTAATTATTAGGATAACTGCTCGGCAGACGAATAAATTTACAATCGAAATGGTGCATGTTAATTTATATAAATGAATTCAGTTGGTTATCTATTTTAAAAAAATAGGAAGTACAATTTTCTTAAGAGATAGATCCTTGTGGCTATACGATTTAGTCTACAAATACTTCCTCCAGTACGTTCTTTTCTTATACAGACCAGCTCCTGCTTGCTTAAGTGGTACTCGTAATAGACCGATAGCTTATCATTGGGTCGGAAGCATCCAGATCGGTAAGGTTGTCCTATAAATAACCGGGATGAAGTAAGGACTCTTGAATATCCGAAGGGCAGATAAAAGGTAGATCCAAGTACTTTTGCATCGATGGGGAGTTTTGGGTTCTTCGTCCCCAAGTTAAAAATCTTATCTTTAATCTTACTCTTAAACTTCGAGCTTCGAGCAAGACCCGATGTTGTACTGAAATAGAATTGTTCAACATTTTACATGCCTCTTTAAAGCTTAATGTTTAGATCACTCCTTTTGACATGATACAATCTTTATATATTCGTAAAAATAAATAAAGGTTTACATGCAGAAACTCAGTCTATAAAACCATGTTTTATCAGATAATGGCTGTCTCCTGCGTATCTGGCATTTCTACATCAGTAATTTTATTCAAATATATACTTTAGCAGATAAGAGCACACGGAATCCATATATTACAACTAGGTTGAATCTGCTTCGGTACACTTCTGTAGAAGAGAAAAATGAGAGGCACGTAAGAAATATCCAGTGTGATTTTTAAAATTGATGTTGTGGAGGGTATTTAGGAGAGGGTTGGTGGGAGTGGTGTATTTCGTGTTCCACGCTATATTCCCTCTTCCCAACATCATTAGCTCCGGAACACTTTCATGAGAAATTGATTTTCGGGGAGGGATGTGGGAAAAATAGTTTGTTTTTAACAGTAATTATATTTATTAGCGCAATTACAGTCATCGCGGATTAATTACCAATCAATTAAGTCAATTATGAGGTCCTTTTGTAAACAATGACACCTGCGATTCGTAGATGTGGCAGCTATTTCTTGTTAATTGTACATCATTGCTGTTCAATCGTGGGAACGGTTGCAGTATGATGATGAATTAAGTCTGGAAAAAAAAAAAAAAAAAACTTTTATTATATAGTCAAAATGTTATGCAGCTGCATAATTTTATTTTTTTATTTTACCATTTTATGCATGATCCAGCGCACACTAAAAAAAAATATCTACCCTAAAACAAAATGTACGTCCATGTTTAAAGCTATTTATCTAAATTTTATTGATGATTTGACTTCTTAAATTAACATAAAAAATTGCATGAATTTATGAATATATATGTATATAAAATATACACAATTATTTAAAATAGTATATAATTACAGAAGTAATAATAAGTTTTAAAATAGGCCTTTTCCCCAGAGGTAAAATTTTAATGTATTTTTTTTTTGGAACAATACATCAACAGAATCTAAACGAAAACAAAGATATATCTCGTTTTGCCATTGTGCCGGTGAGAATCTGCAAAGAAAACTTAATAAATAAAAATAAGTTTTTTTTCCATAAAAAAATCTTGTGAGATTGGTGGGAAGGAGGTCGGTTAAGGGAAGGGATTGACTTGCCTGGGATATGTCCCTGGTGGCTAATTTGGTAAGAGAACCTTACTTGCAATATAAAAAATATTAAGATATTATTTAAACAAGAAAAAAAAATATACATATATGTATATATAAAGATTTTATATACATACCTATTATACTTATATAAGGTTAAAGAATGCATAATTCATTCGCATGATTTGTTACACTACATATTCCTCGTTACGACTCGGTGATAACAACTTGCTAAATGGGAGGTACTTTATAAAGGTGTATGTTCTCATAGAGACGCATTTAATGCGCAGTAAAACCTGGGCACTAGGGGCGTTTATCTTACGTGCGGAAGATAAGCGATTGCCAGCAGCTAGTGGAGTTGCTTGTGCAATTTGCATTAAACCAGGCTCCAATATATGTATAATACTCATATTCATGCTCAACCATAAAATCAATCATTTTAACACCGCACGTTATAATACTCATACACTATCGTAGATATCAAAAATAAATGTAATAGATATGCTGTGTAAATATAGTGTAATAGATTATGCCGAAATTAATTAATAACACATTTATTTAGTTTTTTTTAAATATAATTTGTTATTAACTAAATTTAAATATTTGTTTCATTCTATTTTTTTTTTAAAATATACATATCATTTTCTTATTTCACATTTTTCCTGATTAATTTATATTTTATCAGGTATAAATTTTCTTCGTTCTTCAGTTCGTAGTTTTGAATTTATGTTAGATAATAACATATGATGTTGACTGCTTTTGAATATGTAATTAATTAGGTACGCGTTAATTCGCATGATTGCACGTGTAGGAATAAATGTACTGATGATGAGAAAAATGTAATGGAACCAAAATAAGAAAATAAGGTGAATTAGAACCGATCTCTTACCATTTTTTCACTTAAAAAAAATAGTTATTAATGTTCAGATGGAGGTTATTATTTATTATAGTTTTTGAGAAATCAACGAAAGCACATTGCGCAAAGTCAAGTGTCACCGAATATATTGCTATGAAAAAGGCGTCACTTAAAATTAAATAAGTGACTTATAACATTTTTCTATCTCAGCAGAGATATTTATAAATATCTACTTTCAACATTATTCAGCAAAGCACTTTTAATTATATTGCTCTTGGGAAAATTCGTAACCTTTCATTTTTTTAGATCAATGTTACAGTCTTTATTTCTGCAATAATTTTTTAAAAAGGTAATAATTTATAAAAAAAAAAAAGTGTGTATTTTCTAATGAGAAATATTATTAAAAGTGCTTTTCTTAAAAAATGTTCAAGTTGGAACATTCTAAAAGCCTCAGGGTCTAAGCACCACTATACTAATGAACAACATTTATAATGGAGTTACAGACATAATTATTGAATATAAAAATAATATTTTGTGCTTGAACCTCAGGCAGAAAAAAGCTGAGATGTCCTCATTGTCAGAGGACGAATGTGCTTCTTCTGACTAGAGAATGTTCAGCATTAATTAGCCTCCAAAAATAAGAGTTTCGAAGATTAAATGAAAGGGAATGCTCAAGGATGATACAATGGAGAAATAAAGATGTTAGGGGACAAGCCCGAAGGAACTCTGCTAAAAAAAAAAGGTAGGTAATGGAGGGAGGGAAATAATTAGTGAATGAGGCTACTAACATGTCGAAACCAAGTTTACAAAAATTGTCTATGAACGATAATTAAGAGATGATTAATGATTAAAAATTAACAAAAGAATTAAGGCTGTTTAGTTATTAATTATGGGCATTGTATCAAGGAGGCCATTATAACGAATCTGATAGTGCTCCTGAAGAAGAATGCCAGTGAAGTTTCTTTTGTTTTGTTCCCTTCCCCCGCGGCCGATTAGGCCACTGCGATGCTCCAGTTTTCCTTTCATCCTCCCATTAACGCTATGAGGTCAGTGTTTATTTCATCAGCTGATTCCTACCAGGCCTATTAGTGTTCTTGGATGGGGGAAACAAAACAAGAGAATTATCGGGATGCCTAAGAAAACATCATTATCTGGAATTCTGTCCTGCCCATCCCTATTACCAGAAAATGAATAAGAAAAACGTGAACGATTTAGATCATTTTCCATAAAGTCATCAATGATTTAATGAGGGTAGGTAACAACCAGCTAAGGAAGACATACGAAAATGAAAGTATAATTGTAGGAAAAGAATCAATTCAGTTGACATGAGATTTTGGTCTAAGGGAAGTCATCTTGCGAGGTTTCTAAACTTGCGCCTGCTAACTGCGCAAAATCGAACATCACATTTCCATTTTTTTTTTTTTTCATAGAAACTTTGCAACGTATCTACCGTGAAGTCGAGTGCAGAGACGAGATGTTTGCCAATCTCGGACATTTAGGTAAACTTTTTATGTACATTTAAATTTAGAAAAATCTTCATATTATTAGAATATCAATTTAAATGCATTATTTTTATGCCTTATGAAAATTACTATTAAAATCTTAGAATTTATCTGTTATATCCACCCACTGTACACTCCTATATAACAATAAATCTTTAAGAAGACAACACTCGTGACGGGCGTAATTAAAAAAAAAAAAAACTTTCCATGTCTCACTTGTTAGAACTCCATACACACTGGATAAGATATTACTGTAAGTTCAAGGTCTCTGGAGTTGAATCTGTTTATGTAGGATTTTTCTATGCACTGGGAGTTTCTCCAATCAAAAATCCAAGAAGTGTCGTAGGGGAGATTAAAGATCCAATTTAAAATATAATCTTTTTGTTTAAATTTGTTATATAATCTTCATATTTAAATATGAAATATTATTATTAAACTTTTTGACTGAGATGGCAAAATCAAGAAGTAGTTGGAATAGATTATAATGGAGAATTCAATAAACTTCCCACGAAATTAGTGTAGGAAATCACGCGATGTCTAAACTGGTGACTCTATTTAAATAGCTCCAAATAACCCTAATTATTTTAAGATTATTATTCTCTCACTCTCTCTTTCTCAGACTCTCTCTCTCTCTCTCTCTCTCTCTCTCTCTCTCTCTCTCTATATATATATATATATATATATATATAAATTTATTAAGTAGATGTACATGGTTCATCCATAAATCCTCAACATAATATAGTTAAATAATTCCCTCATTTACTGATTGATCTTGTTATCTTTTACACAGAGCTTTGTTGCTTATCAAAACCACAAATTTTTTGTCGAGATTATTTTTTACCAAACACAAAAGAGCAGCTGTTAGGTGACAGAAAACTTAACAAAAGGGAGAAGCCTCGACCTCATCCATGTCAGAAACTGGAGCAGGTAAAAGCTGAATGGAAAAAGTCAGGTAAGGATGAAATATCTTTTGCACAAGTTCCCAATTGTACAATTATCCAAAAGAATAATTATAAACTAAACCTTAACTTATAGTTACTTTTATAAATTTATTAAAGACTCTTTTTTTTATAAGAAACATATCAAACGTTTTCACTCTAACTTACATGGACGTATTAACCTCCTTATACGAGATATGTCTGCATATGACATATCCATAAATATTTGGAGGAGATTAAAAAGGCGTTGGATGAGAGATCTCCTTCTTTAACAGTCCTGAATAACTGAAACAAGCCAGGGAAAATCTGCTGGTATTCTACATGTTGTTGAAAGGAGCGGATTAAAAAATGAAGTACTTAAAAAAAAAAAATTGTTTTTCTTACCATTCTAATGTTTTTCTCAAATACTGAATAACTATAACCAAGATCAAAACTATAAACTTGAATGAAACAAAAATTTTAAATAATTATAGCAGGGCTTTATTAGTTACAAGCCGTATATACCGGGGTCACCCGGAGACTTTTTTTAATCTAAAAAATTTTGTGATAAAGTAAAATAAAGTAAGATTTTTATCGACTCAAACAGTTGATTTCGTTAAAACCATTTTAAAGCGAGATCATTACGATTTTTATAACAATAAAGAATATCAGCTGAAGATCGGCTGAAGTTATGCAATTTTAATATGGACAGGTGTTCGCACCTGGTATGAAAGAACCACCGAGCGAAATTTGGAGAATTTCGGACAAACTGTATGGATTTCTATAAAGAACCAACAATCAATCAAACAGAATTTTATCTTTATTTCTATAGATAACAATTATTTGCTTGACAAAATATTTGTATTCTAGTTACGTGTACTTTTTTGCTTTAAGTGGGGAGTTGCTTTTCCCCTTGCCCCTAGCTGGGGAAATGGGTAAACCAGATGATTGAAGTTCAGTTTTGAAACCGAAAGGCTACACTCCCTATAACAGACAGCAGGGCCTTATAACCAACAAACACAGTCCCTTTAACCAAAAAATGTGTTACATCAGAACGGAATCAATTAAGAATTTCAGAGTATTTTTTTTTTTTTTTTTAATGTTTGTGATTTGCTTCTTTATGTGCTCAGCTGCGGACCATTGGAAAGGAGTCAAGTCTTTGTCAAAGCTTATTCCAAATCGCTATTGTTTCGAAGCTGTGCAAATAGAGGCAGGTGCATCCTGTATTCGGGGTCCTTGAATCCTAAGGACACCAACGATGTCGTTACCTTTCAATTTGCAATTTACATCGAATCTATGGGGAAACGATTTTATCGGCCGAAAAAAGGTTGTAGACCCTCCTCACGTAATGTAATCTGTCAACCGATTACAGAATGATCGAACACCTGGACAAAGGTTTCCACATTAAGGGGTTGACTTTCACACGGACACGGAGGATGCAAATCGTATTACTTTTGAGCATACATAAATTTTCCACGCGAAAGAAATAAAGATTTTAATCTGGTCTAATGGACCAGAGTTTCGTAGTCACTTGTACGAAAGATGAGTTATCAAGGAAAGTGTGGGAACCCAAAATGTGGCTGCATCAAGTTAACTTCGGCTAACAATTGTTTAGCCGGTAATATGATTTATGATACACGTGTTCGTATATGAGTGCTTTTGTACAATTATTTTATTTGTGTAAAAACAATATTTGTTAACAAATATTTATAACGAAAATATAACAATATCAATGCCAAACGAAATATAAATATTCGAGCAGGTAACAAAAATTATAACTTTATCGCACATAAATCATATGGCTTGAGCTTCACAGTCAAGATAAAAACTAAAACTTTTCTGTCAATCGCTCCTTATATATGTATAAAGTTGTAAGGAGGGTCTAGAACGTTGTGAAATCGCGTGGAAGCTGGAGGATCGGCGTGGATGGAGCTCGAGCAATCTAGATCTAAACAGGTCGCTCCAATCGCTAATTTGTTCCAACAAATAGTCTGGGATTTTAACCATATGTTTTTTTCATGTAACGATTTAACGTTACAATATTTTATAGGTACTTACTTTTTAAATCCATTTATCTTGATTACTTTGTTTATTATTTTTTGTGTTTCAATGTATCGTAGTTCTTATATTTTTACAATGATCTGTGTCCAATATTCTTTTCTCTGACTAATATTTTTTTCAGTAAAAAAAAACAAAAAAAAAGCAGACAATGATTTTTTTTTTCATCACAATTCCTGCCAATTGCTAAAGCGTTAAGTAAAAAATTGATAGATTATGGTATCGTTGGATTCGTTTGAATCCATTGGAGATTTTCCATTCGAAGAATATTTTACACTCTTAATATCACCACGTTTTAGTTATGAATATTACTTTTATTATATTTTTTCCTGCTCCGCTTCACTAACTGAATCATCATGTATTGCCGTTTGGCAAAATAGGACTTGGGTGGCAAGTCTTGGAGATGAGAAAAAAAAAAAAAGATTAGATTTTAAGTCCTTTTTTTGAGGGTATCGAATGGAAAATTTCTGGAATACAATCTGAGATAATAGAAATAGAAAGAATACAACGATACAATTAACTCACAATTTTAGAGTTACTGCTTTTCTCCATGGCAAGGAAAATGTAAATAGTTTCCTCGTTGGTTATTTAATCAAAATTGAACCATAAACTAATAATTTTTATTAATTATAATGTACAAAAATAATTTATAAAGTCAAAAAACAAATGTAGGAACTTGGTAATTCAGGGGGAGCTGAATGACATCAAAATTAAAAAACCTTAAGAGTAGTGAATTTATTCAGTAAGTGAAGGATAAAAAAGTTGTCTTTTCACTAATTATCACGAATTTTTACTTTGACAATAGTGTGGGGTGTATGATAGTGAATTTGAAGAGTATAGATTATGATAAAAAGTGAATAAAGAACAATACAAGCATACATATAGTAAATTTATGTTTTTCTTGTGCTTAAGATGGTAAGATGGATGGTTTTTAAATATTGAGAATTTAATCAGTCTGGGATCAAAGAGTACTTTAATCTTTAATTATTTGTAATTTATTTCAATGATGGCTAGAGAATCGTTATTTTGATGATGTAGTTATAACATTGTATGGATTAATGATGCCTCTATTTACAAATATAAGAAGTGAATTTCGTGCGAGCGTCTATTAACAGGGAGAAACTTGAAGCTCGTTAAAGTATTTCATCCTATACGTCCATTTCGGACTCGACTTGCTCTTCGTACGTGATTCGAATCCGTGTAGTTTCTTTTCCTTAAACCACATATACATTTGTCTGTATCTACAACGGAAAAAAAAAAAAAAAAAATAGACCCATTACCTTTAAGTGACTATGTATAAAAGTGTCAACGACGGACGAACTTTAAAATTCTTCTGTAGTTTACAGGAAATAACATTTATTTTTACGGCTTATCACGGAGGAATCTAGAAACCACCTTACGCCAAAGGAATAAGCAATTTAACTGAAGGTAATAAACCAATAGAAGAGGTCGAATAAGGCGTTTTATATTCTGTTGGCGGTGGCAACACGAAAAATGTATTTCACCACGAAAGCTGAAGTTTCACGTTGACATTCCTCCAGCTTTTCAATTTCGTGGAATCACGTCGGTCGTGGTGCAACCGGAGATGAAGTAATAAATTCCGTTATTATTTTCACTTGACCTGCCTTATTCTTCATTTTATAATGCTTCATGTTATAAGATGATAGTTGTAAGACTAATTATTAAAAAACATACAATACATTCTGGTGTCATATTTTTTATTATTTGTTTGTTTTAACGTCACTTTATGCCACTAAGGCTAATCGGACGATGTTACAGTTGGAGCCCTAATTTTTTCAATCCGGGTATAATTAGGATAGGGATCTTTATCGAGTACCTGACATCGTACAGGCTCGGGACCTCCATTTAACGTCCTATCCGAGAGACGGCATAGACAAGGAATTTTTACTCCCATTAAAAATTCCTATGGCCACCTCGGGACGCGAACCCGTGACCTTTAGTGTAATAAGTTTCTATGCTAATCACTACAGCACATGTGACCCCCATATTTTATTTATCGCCTATGGTTTGATGAACCAATCTCGAATAAAATAGAATCAATAATTTTTACAACTACAATTTCGATTTATGCATATTATCTTATATAATTATAGGAAACACCGATTTCATGGACTGTCAAATATGTGTAGACTTTATAAAAAGTGTTCTATTTTTATCTTTAAACCATTTATATGTTTGCCAACAATTATTTTTTTGCTTTTCTTGAATTTGTTACACTTTATCTAAAAAATTTACTTTTTTTGTTTTAGATTTTATTTATTATCAGGGTCGTGAATAATAATGAAATTATTTTTAAAAAATGAACTACATCAATGTTTCCTTATTTCTTAATTAAGGCGTTGACACGGAAAAGGTAGTAAGTCAAGAAAACCCATTTTTATTTTGATATTTTGAATTTGAACTGCTGAAATTAAATTTATTCATGAAAAGCAACTTCCGGTGCTCATAGCAACTAAACCACTTTTAACACTGACTTACTACTTCCTATACTATTGACATGGCTTCAAACTATTTTTTTCTATGAAAATCTCAAAATCCGTTTTTTTTTTTTACTTTTTATTTACTACCTTTTCCATGCCAGTGCCTGGCATGCCTTATCACACCTGAGGTGATAAGAATATTGTAGTAAAAAGTGGTAGTCATGTGAATATATATATTTTTTTTATATAAAATGACCAATTTACTTAGGTAATGGAATATAACTGTAATATAGAAATAGATGGACCTAGCCACCAAAAATTGTCAGGTGTAAGGATTACTAGTTCTTGGCAGAAGAAATTTGCCCTGAAGAGGGACGAATAGTCCGAAACGTCGGCAAATTAATGTATATGTTATAAATTTTTAATAAAAGAAATTTGGAAGAAGTATTTCACCATTCTTCATTTATCATATATTTGTTTTCTTTTAGCCCTGATGAAGATCCACAAGTTGGATCCAAACGTTGGCTTTCGAAAATAAAATTGTTTTCAAACTGAAATCCTGATCACCATTTAACCTATTTTAATTCTAATAGTCTCTTGCTATATACTTGTTTACTATAAAAGAGACATTCGACATTGAATTCGACATCCCCTGAAGACGGTTGTGGTGATCCACAAGGGCCAAACTTTGTACCTTAAAGCCTCCTTATCACCCTTGCTCTGAGAAGGCCCCACTCACACAAGGGAGTCTCTAGCAGAATTTCCTTCCAGTTAGACGTATTGCTGTCGGCTTCCCACTCCTTTGCCCAGGCTCGTATTTTAATAGTAATTAGATATATTTGTCTATATGTATATATGTATATATTGTTCACCAATTATAATATTCTTCCACTGCGTAATTCTGTCTATTTTTTGCATGTCCCAATTATTAAAGATAATTAAGATCCACGGACCTAAACAGACCTAAACGGACCTCTTTAGTAACCCATATTATAATTTAATTAAATCAGGGACACGGCATGGTAGAGAGTACATGACAATTACCTGGAGTCATTGGAGTAAGTAATGGTAGGACAAAGGTGGCGCTTTGGTAGCCCCCTGGTAGCTAGGTCAAAGTGGCTCGGCATTACCTCTTGGACAATCAACGCGGTGTGCGAACTTAGCCGACCGTGATGCGATCTCATGATAACGATAGCAGACGGCACCAGCTGCCGGCCCCTTTCATCTCCTTATCAATGGCTACTGGAACCGTGTTAGAGCTACTCATTCAACAGTCCGACGTATGTAGATCAGGTCTATATGATGCCCCTCCTCCCGCAGCATCCTTTTATAAGCGCTTACATTATTATATCTGGGAACCATTATCATTTCCATGAGAGCCTCACCAAACTGGAACTAATAACCCTTTTCTATTGCCAGCCTTCCAAATCATTTTTTCCCCCCTGCGTGGTACTCTCCTCCAAAAAGAGACTGGGAGAGATCGAGAGAGGGTAGGCCGGCGGGGTTTGGCTTAAAAGGGCCATTTATACCTGCTGTTATTGTGATTTACTTGTTGTTTTTTTTAGGGGTAGCTCTGTGCCCTATCTTGTAAAGAAGCTTATTAGAAGGAGGAGGGCCCCGGCGGGGTGCCATATGGTCCCGGTAGCCTGCCCCGCATCGCCCCGTCTCCCCGCCACAAAAATAATATTTCTTCGTGTCATAACAGAAATAATACGGTCATTACCATTTCATCGTAGGAGTGAATAATTACCACTGATTAGTACCTCTTTGCCTCCATGATTTATCATTCATAGAACAAATATCGATTGGAACGAAACCTATTTCGAATTCTTGATCAATGTACATATTATGTTCCTCGTGAATGTGGTATAACTTATTTTTATTAGAAATGATCATTTTTTCTCATCAATATTTCTTGAGCATTTTTGGCCATTGTTTACAGCGGTTAGGAAAACAGAAGGCCCATTACTGATTGAATGACCAAGGTTGGAAGCACGAGATTTATTCCGTAGTGACACCAGTACTAGGCATGACAGCACTATGTTATGTTAAAAATTGTGAATAATACTGTAACATTAAAAAAACAAAACCAAAAAAAATAACAAAAACACATGGTTTAGAATAGTTTTAGACCTTTTGTTGGAACGAACTAACAGTTGGAACAAACTGTCATAGTACATGTTATTGACTATGATATTCGAGTACCATCTACGCTTGCCTGGAAAGTTCTGGATTGCTCTCCTTACATCATTATATAGAAGGAGCGTTGGACTGGAACGTAGGTGTTACAAAGTGATAATTTTTGTAACCTGCTCAAATATTTGTGTTTACATAATTTTGGTGGCATTGAAAATTGTCATTTTCGTTAAATAAAATTGTTTAACCCACATAGTTGTTATATTACGGTTTTTATTACCTTTATTTTTCTCACTCTAATATATTGACCAATGAGGAATTCATTGATTGATTTAATCCAATTTTGCAAGGCATTGAACCCAAATAGCTGAAAACAAGTTGGTTTATTTGCAAATTTTGAATTTTTTTAGTCAGTTATTATCTGATCTTTTTATTAACCCTTCCTGGGGATTTTTCGGTTATTGTTCACTAAAATTTCAATAACAGACCCACTATTGATAGAATAACCAATCTGGGAAAGACGAGGTTCATTCTTTGACTACGTCTGGACTAGATTCGAGGATGCTAAAGCGGGAAACGCTCTAGCTTCTCAGCTTCAATGTGTTCGATTCTGACTAATTTAAAGATCAGAAAGTACGCTATCAACTTTAACAAGAAAATCGTAATATTACACTATTTACAACTTTTATTGATCTTCCCTAATTGACTTTGGCATTTTATTGAACCATAATAGAAGCGAACAAAACGGCTTCGAATTTCGCTGTTCTTTCAGTTATTTTCAGATTATTTTTTTAATTTATAAAAGTAACCATTTTTGATTTGACTGAACAAAATTTTAGAAAAGTAAAATATAGAAAAGGAGAAAAAACAAACATAACCCAAATAAGCAATATCACCGACGAGGATTGGCTACACCAATTGAAGAAGGATATGAAAAAAATTTGGGAAATAAACTGGAGGAGTAAGCCATCAAAATTAGCTCAAGTAAAACCAGAGTGCAGCAAATTGGTCATATCCAATAGGAAATCAAAAAGAGAAGAAATAGTATTGTGCAGAATGAGGATAGGACACTGCGCATTTACTCAGAGGTCGCGAAGCACACACTTGTCTAATGTGCAACAATACAACTCAGAGTGTAAATGTTTATTTGTTTAACATCCCTTTATGCTACTCTAACTGACTACCCTTTAGGCTGATCGGACAACTCAGAGTGTAAAACATTTGTTAAACACTAGATTGTTCACAAAATAGTGACTTAGGTCAAAGTTACAACTAGCAAAAACTATAGGAGAAATGTTAAAAGATGGAGAATCTTCAGCCCAAAACTGATTCCCATTCTTAAAGGCTGTAAATTATTAAAAAAGAATATGAAAAGGCACAATTAAAGTCAATGACCCTTAGGGCTAGAAGCTGGACAATAAATATATTTTTTAAATCTTATTGATTGTTGATTAAAGTAAATCAACACTTATTTTGGTAAATGGATCTAAAAATTAGTTGTGAAAGCCCCCTTCTTTTATTTTTCATTGAAATAGAAATATTTATAACCAAAATTGTATCTTAATGATTTTCGACAGCTCCACAGCAATATTTGAATTATCTAAACTGACCACTAGAAATATTTTTCTAAAATTACATCGTTAAATTTGTACTAAAGAGTATGACAGTAACATGTCTACGTATGATATGCCCATGTAATGGGAAAATCTTCGACGGCATGGAAAGTAAATACAGTAGAAGTAGAGAGTGACGCTCACCTTTAGCGACAAGTGTGTATGTGAATGATGCACACTTTGAAACAAAACCGCTTATTCCCAAATAGAAAGTTGCCAAAGAAATATAATATTGAGTGATGCGTTTTGATTCTATTAAATGTGCATTTGGTTGTAAAATAATATGAGAGTTAAGGAAAGAATTAATTTTTATTTTTATGAAATTATATTTTAGAATAATCAGGAAAATTACTCGTTTCTTAAAAAAAAATAAAATTACACATATTTATTAGAAGTTTATTGATGAGTAAATGTGTTAATATTCTTGAAACTTAAAGTATCTTGTAATTTAAATTGGATTATCATAAAAAGAAAAAAAATTATTATAAAGCTAGGAAGAGTGAAATCAAATCCATTTCATTATTTATTTAATTATTCAAATAAAATGTAATTATAATTATTTTAATTAATCCAATCTTAAATTGTGGCTGACCTCCAATTTTAAATTATTTTTAAATAATTTATTTTTTGAAGAGAAAAGATTTGGCTTGAAGAGAAAAGATTTGGCCGCCGAGCTAAGCCGAGCTCTGTGGTGTAGCGGTTAGCATCCTCGCATGTAACGCAGGAGACCCGGGTTCGACTCCCGGCGGAGCCAAATCTTTTCTTTTCAAAAAATAAATTATTTAATAATTATAATTATATAATATGAATGGCAATAATTTCTTAATGAAGCTCATTTTTAAATTCCATCCCTATGAATTTAGGTAAAAGTTAAAATTTTAATTCTTTTATTTTCTAACGCACCTCCCTTGTTAAGTTTTTTCTTTGTGATTTTTTATAATCATAGTTATTTTGAAATCATTCAACTATTTTTTTTTAAATTAATCGATTTATCTAATCATTAAAATGTATTTTTTATAATGTAAAGTCCTTAGAGAATGACAATACAAGTTGTTTTAATTTTGTTTTCAAGCAAATATTAAAATAGTAACTATTAGTTTAACGTTTCAGTGAGTTGAGTGAAAGGTTAAAGGTGTGAGGTGAATAAAGGTGAAAAATGTTTTCATTTTCAATCACAAAGATTTTTACCCTTAAACTAGGTAACATCAAATTTGGTTTTCATTTAACGTTGTAACTATATCATCCTTTGAATGTTTGTATTTTCATCTTCTCCACAATTTCTTATTGTGCTAGGGTCTTTTTATGACCCTACACTTACAATAGATATCGATGAAGGTCTGTAAAAAATATATGAAATAAATGGCTGAAATAAACATAGATGAATACTATGATAATTAGGTCCATGAGAAAAATAAATATAGAGTGGGTTTTCGTATATTTTAATTCCACTTACATGTAAACTATTACATATATCATAATTATCTATACAATAAAAATAATTAATGAAATAACTGCAGGAGACTTCATGGAGAATTGAAGATGCCATAAGTTAAGGATTTCGTAAATAAGAGGAATAATAGATTTCTCCAAACAGTAAAATATATAAAAGAAAACACTCTATCGAGTCAACTTAGAACATCTGGAGAAAACGATTGCTTAAATAGTTGCTAGAATTTTAGTTTTAGTTTAAATTTATTCTAAGAAAATAGCGAGCCTCATTTCCCTAGTATTAATTTTAAAATGGTAGAAGCTACAGGATTACTTATTTGACTTAACTCCTTACAATTAGAACATGCAGTAAAGAAATTTAATCACTTCATAAGAATTAAGGGGTATGAAAAAAATTAAGACAATGAACTTATAAACTGCAAAATGAAATACAAATATTGGCAGTGTTAACACTTCAATACACGATCATAAATAAAATGCAAATATTTTATCTCTCTATCTGTCCTTGGGGAAGTAATTAGAAGTAGAGAAGAGAATTAAATATTCACATACTTAACAGCTTTGCACTTATTGTTTAGATGAAAGTACTATGAGAAAAGTGAAAGTTTCATTCTGTAATTATAGTAACTTGACTTTTTAGCAAGATATCTGGTTTAATTTATTCTGCTCTTCCTAAAAATTTTTAAGATGAATTTTAAATTGATTAATTATTAATTGGACTTGGACGTCCTCAGAAGGATAGAGATAAGGCACCTTAATCGAAAGGCAGGTAGGATGACAGATAAGGATCAGGGCTGCACAAGAAGGGTGGCCTTTCCTCATCCATCAGCCAGCAATGGATCGGGAAAAAAATGGGACCGCAAGCCTTTCCCACGTTAATTACACGTAGCCAATGAGGGGAAAAAAGGCTTTTTATTTAATTCATTAAGACATGACTTCTCTTAGCATAGAGCCACCTTGTTTACAGTTTACCCCGTCCAACTTCTATTACGCTGCGTAATTTAAACAAAATAAATTACACAACTTTCACTTACCACCCTCCTCACTTTGTCTGAACAAACATATCGCATGTCGGCAAGAACTTGGTTAAAACTCAAAGAACTGTTTTTTTTTTTTTTTATAATCACTTGTGAAGTTTCAACTGCATTCTCAATTTTACAATGTGCCTAAATACAGTTGTTGATCACAAATAGTCTACCATCGGGGCAATTAGTACAGGTATATAACTAGAAAAATCCACTAGGGAAAATAGTTTTTGATCACAAATAGTCAACCATTTGGGCAGATAATATAACCGATATTAACTGTAACTCAAAAGTAGCCCTCTGCCTGCATTAACAGGATCATTCCCTTCATAAAATATTGTGGTATTTTGAGCCGTACGCGATTTGAAATAATAATAACATTTTGACTATATTCTGGCATTGGAGGTTTTATTACTATGATCCTACGGAATGCATAACTCAAAATGATCAATTTTCTTGCCTGCGTCCAATATGAAATTTCTTTTTAACCAGGTTTTTTTCATTTTCCATTGAATGGTATTGTGGTCAATACTTCATACAATGGTGTAATATGAGTAGGGTTGATGAAACCGGCTTCACTTACTTATTGGGCTCCACGATAGGGGATTCGTCTGGATATTAGTATTAGTAGTAGTAGACGTTTCGGAAATTTTTGGACTTTTAAAGTTTGAAAAGTTTTGATGTAAAATTAAGTTTTTATTAGAAAGCTTGGAAATTTAGACAAAAATACCGAAATAGGGGCACTACTGATTACGGACAATTTACCAACTTAATAGATATTATCAGTAGTGAGATATCAGTGTTGTCTATTTGTTCACCGATCGATTATAGCAGATTTAACAAAAATTATAATCCTTATTTTCTTCTGAATTTGGTAGGAAGATTTATATATAATGAGCAATGGTTAAATAGCAACGCATCTTCCTTTATTAAAACAACAACTATTTATTTTCTACTTTACAACATTGTTGACGTTTCGAGGCTGTTTCCCCATTCTCAAAACATAAATAATTTCTCAATCGTATGATTGATAGTCTTTTAATAAATATTATAGTAAATATATCAATGTCATATGCTAAAATACACTGTTATTTATTTTCTATAGGTCAACTCATACTTGTCATTTTCTAATTGACTAAAGGCTTCTCTGTGAGAGACGTCAACAATGTTGTAGAGAAGAAAATAAATAGTTGTTGTTAATAAAGGAAGATGCGTTGCTAGTTAACCATTGAAAATTATAATAATTAACATTCAAACGAACGCCACTTATTCATACATGGGACATATATACCCTCTGATGTTTATCAGTTTAAATTTGTTTATATTAAAACACATTGATGTTCGATATACAATTTTTTCGAATTTGTATTAGGGAGTTTGAACTTGAGCACCGTCAGGTCACCCTTGAGTACGACCGCTGACCATAAACAGTACTTCCTTACACATTATTATATCGAAGTGTTCATACGTTAGTGTTGAAGTATTTGTTTTTAGGCCTAATGCCCTGTTGCTTTGAGCCTAGCTTAGGGAGCGCACTCCTACACCCCAGAGATGATATTATTTTTTACAATTTGGAAAACGGTGGGTAGATATTGCAGGGAGGATAATGACAGCCCTCGGAAATATTTTATTAGCGGGGATGCTAGGGTAATTAAGTGTCTTTTATTTAGTGAGATTAGATCTCCCGCGGTGGTCCTGAGAACGTGACTCTATTTGGCCCCCTCCTGGGTGCCTTACAGGCCGCTCTTCGGCATTCCTATCCGCCACGCTCTTCCTCTCCCAGTCTTCCTTTCTTCGTCTTCACCCAATCCCGATCCCATCCAGCATCTCCTCGTCCTTGATTGAGTAATCCAAGCCCTGAGAACCTTTGCCTCTAGATGTATGTTCACCTTATCCGACTTTGGAAATTTTCAGTTTCAACAGAAAAATGTAGCGATAAGAAAACGAAATTTCAAATTTTAACGCTTATCATGGCTTAAAAAGCAGCTTAAACCATTCATGGAGCATAATTTATACCATGTCCAGCAACAATACTCATTGAGAATAACCCATTACCTCTCCAGAGAATGTCCCAAAGAAAATTTTTTATTACCATGCCTATGCTAAGAGATATATCGCACCTGTCATGGAATACTATAACATCTCCGAAAAATTCGATTTTGAGTTTTTTTCACCACATCATTCAAAATGACATTATCTTAATGTGGTATAAACTGTAATAAGTTTAGTTGGCCGAGGAAAGGCGGAATAGTCCGGGAGTTGAGGGCCAAAAAGGTCCTGATTTGAAGAAAATTTTTGATCAATTAGGCTGAAAGTACTCATTTTATAGACAACAAATGTGAGCGTCTGCCACCTCAGATCGGTTGCCATCAAATTTTTCAAACTTTTTTCAATTTTTCGCTAATTACTCGAAAACGATTTATCGCAGAAGAAATTGTGTTCTTTCTAAAATGAAAGACCATTAAATTTCGCCTCGGCTGATGTCCTTACAGTTAAAATCGGGTAAGCCTGTTTGCCGAAACCGATTGTCAGTTTAGCCTCTTTAGCGGAAAAATGAATTACCCTCCTTTTTCCAAAGCCTGCAATTTAAAGATGGTCACTCCAAATAAAAAATGTCACCTATAATAGTTGTAGGAAATCGAATTCTGTGTAAAACGATATCACTAATTTTAAAATTAGCCCACTCGAGTAATTAGCGAAAAATTGAAAAAAAGTTTGAAAATGTCGATTTTGTTCGCCTATAAAATTTGATGGCAACGGATCTGAGGTGGCAGATGTTCACATTTGTTGTCTATGAAATGAGTACTTTCAGTCTATAGGTTCACAAATTTTCCTCAAATCAGGCACGTTTTTGGCCCTCAGCTCGCGGACTAGAACTTACGGAATGGAGGAATTAACGGAAATTTTTTCAGCAAATGAGTGGTCGCAAACCAGGTAAAGTGAAAAATAAAACAAAAGAAAAATATTTAAGTAACAAATTCTTCCAATAAAATCAACGATCAGAAAAAAAAAAATAATTAAAAAAGGCAAACTTAAAAAAGTAAAAACTTTAAACGCCATTTCCCAAAAGTTTAGATTTTCGAGATGTTACAGTATTCCACGGAAGATGCGATATATTTTTATCAGTAATAAAATTATTTCCTCTAAAATTGCTTGTTTATTCAAAGTTTTAGGTTCAACCTTAATGCTGCTATGGCTAATCGGGCGATGATACAATTTTTAAAGCTATGCTCTGCTTATCTCAAAAAAATATTCATTTTATTTGATGTTGATTGTAAACGTATAAATTTTGTCGTTTCATGCTTTTATCGTTTTATTTCTTCTTGATTTATCGAGAGCTTCGCCGCGATTTGGGCATGAGCCATGTAAATCTATGCAATTATTTGTGAAAGATATACGTACGACCATTTGGTTCATTAATCATTGTCCTAATGTTGCTTATATCAGAGTAAGTAAAAATACCATATTATAAAGAGAATAATTTTTCGTTCGCTATGTGAACTGACATATCAACAAAATTCACAAGGATGTGACTAATAATTCGATTTTCAGGGAATACTTGTAAATTTCATTTCTGCATTTAAATTATCGAAGACATTCCTTAATTATTACTTAAAAATTAAAGGTCTCCCGGAGTATTCAGAGGGATCTGACAGGGAAGGATATCTTAAAAATCATACCTAAATTATCAACAATGATCAAGTATGAAGAATGTTATTGCTCGCCTAAGGAAAATAAATACTTTTAGAAACAATATACCTACATTATTACTAGGAAACTCCACCAATATTAATAGACTTGGAATCAATCTGCAAGTTCAGGACTTAACTAAACTTGTTTTGTCCTCAATGGCAGTATGCATTCATTATCATTTGTGTCAAAAACAAGCTAAGTCCGGACAAACCAGATTATAAGACCAGCGGATTTCAGAGTTTCTATGGACTGAAATTTCACTCATTCCCACATTATTTTTAACAAATTACTGAATTATAACACATTTGAACCGGGCTTGATTGAAACGCCGATTTTAAACATTGATAAAAATTAAAAAAAAAAGTTTGGTAAATTTTGATTGACTAATTTCTGCTCCAAGGTACAGAATTTCAAACGACTAAGTAATAAAAAAATCGAGTACGAAAGTCTAACAACAGTTTCGATGATTAGAAACAAGCAGATAACAGAAGACTCCCAAAAAAGTAGGCTAGTTTGGATTTTAGAAGAATATCAATTTCAAAACTCAAAGGATTATTCATAATAGTAAAAATGCAATTTTACTTTATAAAATTGGATTTTGAGGTTTAATGATTATATTTGTTGTTATATAGAACGACGTACTTTAACGTGTTTACAGGCCTCTAAAATTACTTAGGTAAATTTTGTTATTAACTCAAAAATATTTGGTATTAATGACTTTGGGATTGGGGAAAGTCCCCCTTCTCGAATATTGGAAAACAAAATTATTGGAATAAATTTATGCATCTAATATGTTAAAAATGTTCTTGAATGGTAGTTTCTGAATATATTATTACTTTATAATTATATATGTATATGAATTTGATATAGTTTCTATTCATTTTGTAGAAAAATAAGTGTTTTTATTCTAACCTCTCTCCACCCCGAAATTTATTCCGGGACCACTCCTGATGGCTTATGTGGAATTTAATGTAAGACTACTACTTAATACAGGTGCTCTTAGTAAATGACTTGGGGGGGGGGGATAAAAAAAATTAAAAAATATAAAGCGAAAGAACAGCATCATAATTTATTTACAATATAATATGAGCATACAATGTATTAAATTTCTGTATTTAAAATAAAATAAATGTATTATTTACTTAAAATAATTTAATTTACATAGATTTATTTCACTAATGATTTTTTAAAAAATTTGGGGGAGGGAAAAATCTCTCATAAATCATACAGAGGACATCCTGTAATGTTATTTTTCATTATAATCCTAGCATGCCACACTATATTTTTTGTACTAAATGAAAATTCGATGGCTTGCTTGGATTTCATGAAATTGGCCATTAATACGTGATGGTCACTATCAACTCCAATGATAATTCTAGATAACATTATGCCATTTTACCCCTTCTGATTTATCCGCTTAAAATACTTGTTTTTTAAAAGAAAGGCTCTATGGCAAGACTGCGAAAAATAACTTAGCGGGAGTCCAATTTATTTATTTATATTATTTATCAAATTAAAATGTATTATTTAATTTAAATTATTCAGATATTTTCGTCACAAGGTGGAGGAGTCCTGTTTGATGATAAATAAACATGAAAATGTATATATGTGGGCAAATGAGTCAAATTGAATGATCAGATTTTAATACATAATTCCACTTTTTAATGTGTAAAATGAATAAATAATGAAGATTTATAAAATTTTGGTTTCACTTATTAGGGGAAACAAGATTCGTGAAGGTGCTGTGAAAACGTGGTTTTTATCCTGCGGGAACCAGCCGGATAAGAGAAGGGTCGGAAGAAAAAAGAAGAAATAAGAAGGAAAAAAAAATAAAAATGAGGATGCTGCTAACAAATAGGCACTAAATACTCATTATCGGGCCCAAAGGGCTAGGAGAACATGAGAGCGTGGAAGACTGGAAGGAAGAGGCAGAGTCTCAAGCAGTTGGACTCAGTTCGGAGCTCCTTCTACCTCCTGCCGTCCTGGTACTTTTCTGACGTGTCGAAGAACGAACAGGTGTTCGGTCGCACGATAATTTGTCGATCGTCGGGTTGGATTCCGTTTTGTTAGTTAGACAGACTAAATTGTTTGTTCATCTGGATTGATGAGGAAGTATCATGAATAGGATTAATTATACTAGAGTTTTTCATTTATAAAAATCTTTATACATATAAAAATCTCGTGTCCCGATGTTTGTCGGGGGTAAAATCCGAAACTACTCAATCGATCTTTATAAAATTTGGCTCATTGTGAGTAGTTTTGTTCACCTTAAAAGATAGGATAGTTTTTATTTAGATTATTAGCTTCAATATTTCTTTTATTACAAATTAAATGCTTATTACACTAAAATTGAGTGTGATTATTTGTTAGTTCTAAAAATTTCCAACAGATGGCGATGTAAATTTATTTATAGATACATTTTCTTTCGATATTTAGGGTGGGAAGAATCCAGTAGCCAAATCTATGTTCTTTGGCTTGGACTAGGAAAATCCGTGTTTTTTCCATGGGCCTTTGTGTCGCCTTTTCACGAATGGAGAAAGCATCGATTCATTTTGTTTTAGCAAAAGAAATTACGCTAAATGAATGGATCATTAATACTTACTATAAGTCAAATATGAGATGTAAAAAATAAAAACTTTAACCCTTCTATAATCTTTACCAACAATTTTAAATTTGGCGTAAAGGTCTATTTTAAACCCCGTCGGTTTTTAGATTAGCTGAAACTTCTTTATCTTTATCAGTGAATTTGAATTGGCTGTATTAAAAAGAATAGGTTATAATTAATTCAACGCATTATAGCTACTGAGCCTCAGCAACGCGTGGCCGGGTCGCTCGTAAATATATAAAAAAAGAGATGTGGAATATGCAAGCGAAGATAATTGAATCATTGCAATTTTCCTGAAGTGTTTTACTGTGTTAAAAAGTATGAATAAATAAATAACTACTTAATACGACTTTAAAAATACCTATGTGACAAAATCATGAAAAATGATATACAAAGAGAAAGAAAAAGAAGACGAATCTGAACCATTTTTAGGTTTTGGTAATCTTAGGTTTTAGTTACGCCTTCAAACAAAACAAATAAATAAAATAATATAACTTATAGGAATCCCAAAGGCAGGTGCTGGATTGCAGTAAAGGTAAGAGTACTATCCGAAGGACGGCATAGCCAAGTAGTTTTTACTCCCTTTAAAAAATCCTAGGGCCACCGCGGGACGCGAACCTGCGACCTTTGGTACATTGCCCTGCTAATCACTATACCACAGGTGACCCAAAATGGATTTTTTTTATTTAAATAAGAATAAAGGTGGGTCGTGAAAATTTGAAAGCTTGTAAAAACACGTTAAATGCCGCCTAAGTGCTAAACATCTCAAAAACACTGCTTTTTTATTATTATTCTTCTAAGTTTCGTTAGTTTACCATAATACTATACGACAAGTACCTGCAAAAAAAATTAAATCTGTTACTCCAATGAACAAGAGGTTAAGTCAATGTTCCTTACTTTTCATAGCACTACTTTTAATGTTTGAACAGTAATGATATAAAATCAGGTTTTCACTTGCAAGAGTTGAAATTAAAAAAAAAAATATATAAAATTTTGGCAACTGATTAAGGACATTGAAAAAACGGAATAGATCTTATTAGTAAGAAGTTATAAAAGTTGATCAATTGTTCACCGGCCAATCATAATAGATTTAACTTTTATAAATAAACTATTTATAAAAGCTACAATTCAAATAAATACCTGGCTTACACACTTATTCACGGCAAAGAAACCACCTTCTATTTAGCTAAATAACCAATTTTGGGCTAAATTCTGTTCTTGAGATAGGAGCTATCCGTTTTCAAGTGATCCAGCTAAATATATTCATTCTTCCTTCGTAGATCCATTGGTCTTCCTGGTAGTTCTTTTGTTAATTTTTCTCAAGATTATTCTTTCAAATGTTTTTTTTATTATAAGGTCGGCATCTCAAATAGTTTCCTTATTTTTTGTACCTATCACCTAAGACATTTTTATCATTTGAAAATCATAATCAACAGCTTCACTTGCGTAGTTTCAAAATATTTTGTCTGGGTGAAGATATAGATAGGTATTTGGCACACATTTGCGACGAAGTTCCCTATTGTGTAAGCATTGAATTAGAAATTTTCATTTAAATAAAATAAAACGACTGATCACTAAACTAGAAATAGGTTTATGTAAAAATCCCGAGCTTATTTTTTGAGACTATAGATGTGATAAACTTATTTCTCAAGTATAGCTATTTTCAAATTTCGAATTGAAGAGAGTTATTTAATTCAAAGGGTATTTCAGAGGATACTTCTGAGAATATAGGTCATGTGTAAAATGCTGAGTTAAAGAGATATGAGTCCTGAGATAAGATACCAGCTGCAACAAGTTCAGTTCACCAACAACAGCAAGTGGGTAATTACCAGGGACAGGATTTTAATTCTTGCAAAAACAAGAGCTCAAATGAGTATGCTTTAAAAGGAGTGGTAAACCGTTTTAAGAATATTTTTAAAGCAAGGGTGGTTGAAGTAGATTGAATCACTGATATTAATAGAAAATTTTGGAAAAATGTTAAATTGGCAACAATGTTTTAAATAAACTTCAAATACCTTTAAAAATAAATCAATATACAATACTGTCTATATTATGGTTGGAGTGGGTTTTTTGTTGTTGCCTTTTCAATAGATGTATAAGACAAGACTATTTAGAAAGAAATTTCTAGAGTGAACGACCTTGGCGTGGAATTCGTGATCTTGGGAGACCATTACAGATCCCTGTCTTAGAGCCAATAGGGGTTCTTTTTGTTTGGCCATGAGTGACCAGACATCACGGCAGGTGAGGAGTCTTCGGTAACTGTGAACGGCGAAATGGTCACCTATCAAGGCACCCTTGACACCTCGGCTCCTACGGTAGGAAAATACGACAAATAAATAAATGAAATCAGTATAAAATATTTCGTTTTGGGCCATAAACTTATCTTTACTTATTTATAAAGGATTGTATGGGGAGAGGAAAGTAAAAAATATGGTTCATAAAATAAAAAAATAAAAAGAAGGAACCCTAATTCGCATATCAACAAGTGGGTAGATAAAAATCAGGATTTACGAGTGGTGGTGCCGGGAGAGCGGTAGGAATGGAGGGGCGATCCTGTTCCATTCACATCCACAGGCCATTCAAAGATATCCCCTCTCGGGCTGCGTAGTACGACGGCCGTGTTTACACCGGGGAAGCCGTATAAAGGCAGTGCAAGGTGTTCTGCAGGGGTATCGGTTAAGCCTACTTTTTTCCTCAGTTTTTTCCCTCTAAAGTTTCCCAGTACGATTGAGGTTTACTAGTTCTTGTAAGCGACTCAAGAGTATAAAATCTAAAAACGATTAATTCTAAAACAGAAATAATTTTGCTAAATTTAAAAGTTGGTACTATACATGAATGTCAAGTTTTTATTAAATTAAATGTAGCACTTATGGATTTAAATACATCCAGTACTTGGTAATTTCTATAATAATGTGATAAACATTCATTATGCTCGCTCAGTAAGTAACGAAAAAAGTTATAGTATTTAGTTATAGTAATCATGGTATTTAAATCCATAGTGGAAAATTTTGTAACTTTTAATTTAAAAAAGTGTTTATTCTCCGTGATACAGATTTTTTTTTTTTTTTTTTTTTTTTTGGCACCAAGATTTGTTGACAAATCCTATTTCGCATACCGATATATATATATATATATATATATATATATATATATATATATATATATATATATATATATATATATATCAATATTACATGATAAACGGATTTTCTAACAAAAAAAAAATATGGAATCTTGCTTACTTGTGTTGAATCATACACATATACATATAAAATAGCCCGTTCCCAAGTCAAGTAAATAAAAAAGTAAATTAAAAATAAAAAGTAGAAATCCTGAGTATGAGCATATTAAAAAACTGTAATTAGGTCATTATTTTTGGTCTGTTGTCACATTGGAGAATAAAATTACAGAATAATTGTAATGCAATTTGCGATAATATTTTTACAGTTTACCTACATATAAGTCATATCGGTACATTAAGTGAAATAAATATTATTGGTCACCTAAAAATATTAATTAAACTAAGCGGTTTTAAAGTACTAGCTAAATATATTCAAAATAAAATGAACATTACGTAGAAGGTAATTTAATTAGTAAAGGTATTTCCATGTTTCGTAAGATATCTGGAATGCTCCGGTATTCTTACAGATCATTTGTTATTGACAAGTTTTCAACAAGCCTTGGAAAAAGTCTGGGATTACAACACACTCCTTAACAACCATTATTTTCATATTAGACTTAGTGCTAGTATTTTTTGGGGGATCTATGAATTAGACTTGGAAAGCTCTAAAATATTCAAAACTATTGATCTTTCCCTGGCAAATTCATTTTTATTTTATCCTTTATTTTAGACATACCTGTAAGGATTATTCCCGTATTTACATGATGTAATCATTGTTTTGTTTTTAGCAACAGCAAACATTGTCAAAATCACAATATTAATTTTCGTGTATGCTCATGTATTTTTTCAAACACTATAAAGTATTAAAAAACCATATACTGCAAGTTAAAAGATTTGATGTGTTGTTTATTTGTAGAAAATGCAAAAAAACAAGGAAAAAAGTACATGCCAAGTAATTTGAATTATGTCTGGAATCTTCATTGAAACCATTGAACGAAGCCTCCTACCTTTGCATTTAAGATTATTTAAAAATCGAATTAATTAATAATTTTGCTTCACTTTAAAATGAGACTCAAGTGAAGTATACTTGCTGATCCAGCAATATTTTTAAGGAACAAGAAGTTACTTCTTTTTGATGGAACCCCCCAAAATCCTTCTTCGTCCTTTGTTTTTCCATCTTAGTTACATAATATCCTAATCCTCCATTAACTATACGACTAACAATCTACCTACAATAGGTTTGTGTGAGTCTACTCAAAAGGCAACATCATTTTCTTCAGAAGATTCACTACAAAAGCTTGGCTGATTCACTGTTAACAACTGGAATGCCGTATAGCTAAACTTACATTCTTTGGTTACATTCAATAGGATTTACAAACTATTCATCCTAGGGGAAGATGTAATGGTGAAAGGACAAAAGAATTATGGTGATTATCTGGAATTCCTTTCTGCAGCGTCCTTGTAACCGGGAGAAGTATGTTCGCTTGTGTTGACGTGTCCTTCTTGAGGTGATCGTCGCTAGGAGTTAAGTTGTCTTTCAAGAACCTTGGGGTGTCCATCCTAGTTTTTCGAAATTTGCGGTTTTGTTGCGAAATTTGAAAAAGGTTTGGTTCATTTTACAGTTTGTACAATTACTGCACCTCCCATAAAAATATATTTATTTTTATCAATAATAAATTTATGGTATATTCGCTATTATGCTCGGTGCAACGCCAAAGTGAACTAAGCCCCAAACTTCATATTTCGAGAAAGCCGACTTACAAACGAACTTGTTTTACACCAACTCAGTACCCCCTTACAAATGTCACTACCACCGAATCCTATCCATCCACATGAAGTACACCATTTTATCAAAAATTTGCCAAATTTTAAAGCCCCCGGTTATGACTTGATTACAAATTTTATCCTGAAAAACTTACCTTGGAAAGCAATCCTTTTCCTCACTAATATCTTCAACTCTATTTTGAAGATAACATACTTCCCTGCTGTTTGGAAATATTCTGAAGTTATTATGATATTAAAACCTAATAAACCTCCAGATTCCCTAAATTCCTATCGTCCTATTAGTCTCCTTCCCTCCTTCTCCAAATTATTTGAAAAAATTCTTCTTCATCGTCTAAATTCCATTGAAATAATTAACGCTATTCCAAATCATCAGTTTGGCTTTAGAAAAAATCATTCCACCATACAGCAATGTCATCGTTTGGTGGACTACATTTCCAACGCGTTAGAATCGAAAAATTATTGTCCAGGTGTTTTTCTAGATGTTAGTCAAGCCTTTGATAAGGTATGGCACGAAGGATTGCTTTCCAAGCTCAAAATTTTGCTCCCTCCTACCTACTACCTAATATTACTTTCTTACCTTACAGACAGACATTTTACTGTAAAAGTGCGCGACGAATTATCAAGCATAAAACGTATTAGAGCAGGAGTTCCACAGGGCAGCGTACTTGGTCCCTTCCTTTTCAATGTGTATACTGCAGACTTACCCGAACACGAACACACTTTACTAGCTACATTTGCAGACGACACAGCACTCCTCAGATCCCACAAAAACCCATACGATGCGTGTTCGACTCTCCAAAATCATTTAGATGATATTTCTGCATGGGCAAAAAGATGGAGAGTAAAAATGAGCGAATTAAAAAGCGTATTTATAGTTTTTACTCTTAATCAGGGGCTGTGTCCACAGGTATATTTCAATGATGTTCCCATTCCTACTTCCCAGGAAGTACGATACTTGGGACTTCACCTGGACAAAAGACTGACATGGAAAACCCACATCATACTAATCAGAAAGCAACTAAACAAACGATATGGACTATTATCAAGATTACTTAACAGACGCTCTAAATTATCCCTAACCAACAAACTTATAATATACAACATGCTCATTAGACCCATTTGGACATACGGGATAGAGTTATGGGGCACTGCAAAGCCCTGAAATATCCAAAGGATCCAATCCTTTTTTTGTTAAGGAGGATAGTAGATGCACCGTTCAACGTGCCTAATGACTTAATACACAAGGACCTTAACATCCAAACAGTAATCGATACAGCCACTATACTACAATAACTTCCATCAAAGACTAACTTTCTACACGAACCCACTAGCAGAAACACTTAAATCCACCACAAATCCACACAATCCACCCCGACGATTGTTGAGGCGATGGCCTAGGGACTTATTGGTATAACTAACGCCAATGTATCTATCACACATACGTGTAGATCACGGATTTGCTCATTGCAAAAAAAAAAAAAATTTTTGCAGATAGCAAATTTAAAACATGTGACATAAATAAATAAAAAATAAAATAAAAGTTAAATTTTGTGAAATAGAGTACATTAAATTTACATCTATCGCTTTTGAAGTATAAAATATTTCAGTTTGTTTTTTATATTATTCACACATATAGATATATGATAAAAAGAGAAAATAGTAGGTAATGTAAAAAAAAAATTATTAAAATTTATTAAATTCGTCTGGCGCTTAGTTCACTATGGTTTTATACCTACCATTTAATGCATGATTTAAGTTTTGATTTAGCATTAACTAGATATTATTTAATAAACTATTTATGATTTTTTATAAAAATTTATGATTACAGTCCTTAATTATAGTAGAATGTTGGGGTAATGTAAGGCTATGGTTAATGTTATGAAGACAGATTAGTTATAGCTAGGGAATCCTTAGAGTAAAGAAAAATCAGTAACTGAAAATTAAAAGAGGAAAAAAATCGAGATAAATCTAATAGAAGGCACGTTCAGAAAACATCGAGAGACAAATTAAATAATGATATCGTTATAATGTAAAGATGTTAATAATTTCACATCGGGACCAGTATATATATTTCCATCGTTAATATCGAGACCGATAAGTTCAGAAGCATAGAAACACAAAAAATTCCCCCCTCCTGGATAAATATGGTTGCAATAGAAAGATGGCAGAAATTACAAATGTGCTTTAGGGACATGACATGTTCAATCTTGTATTCTTGATAAATTCTGTCAGCCAAGGGAATAATTGATTAAGTTGAATTTCCTTACTTTTCAGCGCATGACTTAAATCAGTTTGTTATTTTTAATTTCTGTGATATTTCCCAAAATCGTTAAAATGTTTCAGGAATCATCAATCGCTGTCTGGCAGAGAGATTGTAGAGAAAAATTGGGAAATTTTTCTAAAAAACCTATTAAAAAAGTACGATTTTGAGCTAGGCCATTCTTCCATTACCGATAAATTAATAAATTTTCTGTAGTTGCCGAACGACACCAGATCATCTGGGATTATAATTCGTAGTCAATTTACATTTTACTCATAAAATAATGGGGGTAAGTTCTTGGTGCCATGCCACGGATTATTTATTCCACCGCAGATCCGCAACTCCAATGTGCTAAATATTTAATAATTAACCTTCACCACCTGAGTGTCATTACCTCTAAGATAGGCGCAGGGTCCAGAATAGATTTTATTTATGATTAAGGTGTTGTCAGCAACAAGCTGGACTGTTGCCATATCATTAATAATTCCTTCTTGCGACTAAAATCGCCGAGTCTTAAAAAATCGTATTTGTCAAATTTTATAAAATATCCTAACCGCTATAGATGAGTCTAAATTATTTTTTAATTTTGCCTCATGATTGCAGTTGGATCCTAATAGAAAATATATGTAAATTGTATCGTGCTGACTCCAACATTTTTTTGAAAAATCAGTAAAATCTTCAGCTAAATGGAGATAGAATAGATTTCTGCAGGATACATAACTATATCTTTATCAAGGCCTCAAGGACTCGTCGTTTAAGAATGAAAACGAAGATGTTTTCGAATTTCAGCATGGTATTGATCCTAATAGCCTTTAAAAATCTTCAATAACATGAGAAGAAGGGTTAAGTAATGTGACACAGAATTATATCTCCATATGACCTAAATCGTAGGTACATTATAGGAAGAAAAATTTCCCTCGCTATTTGAGCCCTATCAGACCATTTATACGGTGATAAAACCTATCTGATATTAAAGAATGCTTGAATGCTTCTCATTCAACGAGGCGGTTTATTCAAAATCATTAGAGCTGTTTTTCAGAAAATAGCAAATAACGTAAAAGTCCGATCATATTTATGAAATTAAGAAACTCCTCTGTTAATTCAATTTGGACGAAACTTTTGCTACCACATCAAGGGCATATACCTACCTCAAATACCAAATTTCAGTTTCGTACGGTTTATCGAACTTCGTTATTTTGACTCAGAGGACCCCAAAACTTGTATTACCGTTGAATAGCGGAAGTTGAAATTTTTTTCGCAACACTATATATATTTCAGACATAGGTGAAAGAAAAAGAATTGATTTTATATTGATGGGATATGCATAGCGTAACCACTTTGCAACCCCCTGGTACCGCGGCCCTGGTGTCGGTACGGGTACAGGTACTGACTGGCCGCGAGGGAGCAGAGCCGGGAGGAGCCACGGTATGCGGACTCGTCCTCTCTCCTTGACCTTTAGCCGTGCATTCCCCAACATGTCTTCTCCTCCGTAGTCCTTCTTCCTTTTCTTTCAAACAGCCAATAAATATATACTTATTTTTATTTCATTTTAACTTAAATACTCTCTCTCTCTCTCCCTCAGCCTCTATTTTTCTTTTGCCACCGCTCGCGAGGTTAGGGAAGAAAAAAAAAAAAGAACACTCTTAAATATATCGAACAGTCACAACCCTCGGGGATCATATTCAGGGCCCTCCGCTATCTCCAACATCCTTTCAGATAATCTTAAATTACGGACCCCACTCGTGAAGAAAACGGGAAGTCAAATATTTATCGACCCCTTGGCAATAATTTATAATTACCACAACACTGTCCACTGAATTCGCAAAAAGGACACAACTGTGCAACCTCGAACACGGGAAGAATAAATCAAGAATAATACGATCCCTCCGAATTATGACAATTCTCCCGTAGAGGCAGCTCGGGTCGGAAGCCAAAATGTATTAGTCAACCTGTCAAATAGCTAACAGACAAGTCGGACCTACGAAAACACTTAGGCTTCGTGTTTATTTGAGCTAGTCGCTGTGTCCACAGTCCAGACCATTTTCCTGACAACACATACCATTACAGCACACAACTTCGTTGTATATATAGGAGTTACGTAATGTGTTAGCAGTGTAACATTATGTATAAGATGGCATGTTTTATAAATAAACATACTATAGTAAACAAGTTATAGGAAGAGACTATTGAATTATAGCTAGAGTGCAAGGCCTCAAAGTCTCGCATTATTTCAATAATTTACTCAATCATGCAGATTACATGCCAAATTTTCGCCTATTCAGGCATCTTCAGCTACTTAATCATAATACTATATAAAATTTGTCATGCGATTATTCCTTCAACATGTTGAGAAGTAGAAAATAATAAAAATCTATTCTTACTAAATATGTGAGGTACTGAAAACGGAGATTTGATTGACAACACTGAAAACGTTTTTTCTTAAGAAAGTGAAAGTGTATATGGATTTTTATGACACATGGGTTTGAATAACATGACTTTGTATCATTGCATTACATTGATTTGTATGTCTGATGAATATGTATAACATTAGAAGTATCTTATTTCAACGATTAGGAACTATGTTTTAGAAATTGAATTATAAATGGAATGTTCTGTGATATATCACTTAATTTGTGCGTCACAGCCTCTTAAGTACTTAATTGTACACTTTATTAAATTAAATTTTACATGTTGTATCTGGTACTTATAAGATATTAAAATAGAGATTTACTAAGGGATAAATGAATATAATTGTAAAGAGAAATACTTTATTTAAAAGTGATGCTGCCTTATATCATATTATTGCTGGTTACATTGCGTACTTGTTAATCTATGAGGACCTGAAATTGATTATGTTGTTTTATTTTTTTATTAACCTTCTTCTTTTCCATTTCTTTTTTTATTTCTTCTTTATTATTTTACGTCAAGAATAAATGTCAAAAAGGTTGGGTTGAAAATATTTTGTCTCTCGGCAATAAGCACTCTCATTAATAAACAAATAATAATATTAATTCGGTTATAGAACTTAGTTACCCTATAGATGATGGTGGATAGTGCCGAAGTAGTCTAGTATTATGCTTTCGGCCAAATATCACCTAGATCCTTGATCTTTTAGGAAATTCTTTCTTGATTTCGGAATAATTCCGCGAGACCGGAACGATAGGTCTCTCACGGTGAATTCTCTCTCCCCGAAGATTTCGAAGAATTTCTCTTTTAAGAAAGGGATACACTTTTGAAAACCTAAAACAAACAATTGAAACAGAATCACATGTAAATAAAACAGTACAAACACATACCTAAGTAGACATGCATTGATAAGTTATCAATATGAAAATCATCAGATGTTACAACAAGGTTCGTATTGATATTAGCACATATATACAGGACTGAAGAAAAGAGGTAGGGGTTTTACAAAAGATTTACTACAAAATTATACGGATTTTCTTCTAGTTTAATGAGAAGAAACAGGAAAATGGTTATGTTATGCTTTAGTATTTAAGACTTGGACTTGGACTGAATGGCAAGGATGCAGAAGGGTATTGTCAGAAATTAGGGTAAAGTAAAGAGCAAGGTTAAAGATGAGAGAATGTCTTGGAATACCAAAAGGTTATGAAGAAATATATTAATGGTCTTAGTCTTCTCTCATGTTTCCTTAATAGCATTACATAAAATAAGAATTTTTTATCAAAGTTTAGAAGAATGAGGGAGAATAATAAACTGAATTTGAGATTGGTATGGATTTTCGAAAATTTTGGTAAATATTATTGCTCAATACCAGGAATCAATTGGATAATTTTATTTTTTTTAATGAGGGAAGTACGATAAAAAAAGATACGTTAAATGACGTAATAATAAGGTTTAGAAATCACATATACAATTCAATCGATGTTTAGAACCAACTTTCAGATCTTCATCAGGGCTAAATAAGAAACAAGATAATAACAACCAGTAAGAGAAAATTTACACAAAAATATTAAAGATAGGAATAACAATATAGCAAAACAATATAAATAATGTATAAATGGTAGGGTAAACCAGATATTCATTGAGACTCAGTACAGCTATTGATACCCCAAACTTTAACTTGAAGAGATAAGTAAACAAGCACTAATTGCATTACAAGATAAACATGAATCTAATGTTTGAAGGGTCCTCAAAGTCATCTATGAAGGAAGTGTTTAGCAACCTAACCATAGGGAAGATTTCACAATTAAATCCACAGGGTGTCAATAACTAGTTTTTGCACTTTTTACAATAAATATTGCCATATGGTAAAACTATTGAAGTTTTGACCCAAAAAAAAAACCTCCTGAGTCTTTATAAGGATGTAGAAAGAGGAACTATAGGAAGTTTCAATTTGATCCCTTCATAAAAAGTTTTGTTTTAACTTTACCACAGAAATGTAGTCTTAAGGGTGTCAATAACTGTCCGGTTTACCCTATATGAATGAATGAGTCAAAATGAGATTAAAATTATTTTTAAATGGAAAAAATTGAAAAAAAATTTGATGAGAAATATAATATTTACATCTCAGGCTGCATTGATATTTAAATAAAAAAGTTTCTTTAAGGTAAAACATAATGGTCAGTGTGAACGAATTTCATAGTAATATTGATAACTGGTGGCTCCTGTAGGACAATAAAATGGGCAATAATAAATGAGCTACTGAATAATATTTAGAAAATAATGGCTGAATAATAAGATATGAATGACAATCAAATATAGGGTAAACATGGTTTTAAACACCATAGTTTTTAAAGTAATCTATATAAATAAGGATGAAATTCTGTTTGTTTGTTTGTTCTTTATAGAAATCCATACCGTTTGTCCCAAATTCTCCAAATTTCGCTCAGTGATTCTTTGATACCATTTGCGTACACCTGTCCATATTAAAATTGCATAACTTCAGCCAATCTCTGGGTGTATTCTTTATTGTTATAAAAATCGTTTTGATCTCGCTTTACATTGGTTTTTACGAAATCGACCGTTTGAGTCGATAAAAGTCTCACTTTATAGATTTAAAAAATGAAATTCTCCGGGTGAAACCGGTATACACAGCTAGTTATAGGTAATGTGATATTTTGTCATAAAAAATAAGAGAATAAATTGTTATAACAAATTAAGGAGTATTGTATAAGTTGAATGATAAAATGTATATTTAATAGATGGTAGAATGTTATAGGATAATAATAAGAATTTATACATTACCTATACATAAGCAATTCAGTAGACTGAATGACAAACTTAAAACTTAAAGTGTGCGTTTTGTAAACTTATGACCTTTTGACCTTAGGGTGTAATAATTCAGACATTTATCGCCCTAAAATCCTTACTCTATTCTATCCTTTTGACATATTATTGTTAGACAAAAGATTATATATTTAAATTATTCTATTTATGACTGAACATACAACCATTTTCATCAAGTTGCTTTTTTTGTTAATTTTTAAGAGCGATTTTAGTACAAATATTCTTTTTCAATCTCCAGGCTAATTTAGAATTATTGATACCTAATCCATATAAGAGATTGATACCTGTTCCGAAGCGAATAGGGATAGTTCCAAATCAAATTTAAATTTCTTCAAACGAAGTTGGGATTTTTCATAACCAAATGTAGAATTTTCTGTTTCAAAATAATTCATAATAGGTAAAACTTCTAAATAAGAATACTAAAATAAGAAATTAAATAAAAAATGAGAAAACTAATTAATGAAGAAATTATAAAACTATTTACTGAATAAGTAATTGAAGGAATCAAATAAGAATACAAAAATACCCTACAAAAATTGTTAACCTTACTTCGTGGGATGCGAACCCCCGATATTTACTTTTGTAAGCCACTACACCCCAGTTGAGTTTTTATTCATCTTGGGATGTAATGTAAATGTTTTACTTCAATTATTACATCAAGAATAATAATTACCGACGGTTAATAATCAGCCCTAGATTGATAAAAAAACGTTACCATGTAAACATGACTATTTGATCCATTGTTCCAAACTTAGTTCCATTTTTTGTTTTTGTTTTTATTGAAGTTTACAACTGCACATTAAGCTAATAGCTATTCCCTCATTTACTGGATAACGAGGGAATAGCTATGAAATAAGGGAATAAATGTCATGAAAAGATACGTAAAAGAAACTACCCATTGGTAGCATTCAACTAGTATTTCTAAATTAGAAGGTCACTAAGCTATCTTATTTTTAGAGGCTTAGGAGGATCGTCAGGAATAGAAGAGGAAAAATTTTTACTTATAAAAAAGATTGGTACCTGGATAGGGTAAAATCGGCAACATACAAAAATTAAAACGTTTGAATAGGCCTTAAGACAAAAAAAAAAAAAAAAAAAATGTTGACTTTTCTTATTTTTTAAAATAGAGGAGTAAATTAATAAACGGTTTATGTTTCGTGTGAAGGAGCGATTTTATATCAATAAAAGAAATTCAGGTTAAACGTTATATTGCAGGCCATTCCGGGCCTCGTATATTCACTAAAATGCTTCAACTACTACAATTTTAACCGAACAGGAACAAAGGGACGTAAATATAGGTTTAATTGGTGGAATTTCTAAACGCGCGGCTGGCTGTGACAGCTGAGATGCCCTAGATCAGTAGAGCTGCTTCAGAGGTGGATGTAGAACAATGGTGAGATGACTATTTATTGACTAGTTCCTCAGCTACTTCGTGCTCTACGGATCCCAACTGCTAACTGAACGCCGCTCCGAACGAGCGTTCAAACCTTCTAAATAAGGCGTCTCTTGTGATAAACTGCCAACATATACAATCCCACTACCTCTATGTAAGCGCCTTTTATGTAGCTCCTCTGGGAACAGTAACAGTTTTGCGTAACTGCCTCCACAACTTGTACAGCTATTGTTAAAGAAATAGTCGCAGTTAAATTTCCATTCTTTCATTGATAATATTGGTTTAGCTAAATCATTCTTTGAAAGTACAATAGAAACTCGCTAATCCGACTTCATACAGTAAGACCTTTCGGGTAATCTGACCATAAATAAGTTAATAAAATTAGTAGTAAATATTCCTGGACTCTGTAAAACTCTTCAATACATTTTTCTAATATAAATCACTTTTCTTACTAACGTGAAGTTCAATTACATACTTTAAACTACAGGTTTTCTTTTTTTTCTAAATACTGTTCTCAAAATAAAAAACACCCGATAATAACGTTGCAGAAAAAGTTTACTGTCCTTGTGTCGTAAAGGTGAGTGTTGATGGTCAAATTGCATGTACGTTTTGTACATTATAGATTGTATGTTAATTATTTGGAAAGAATCAATAAAGTCGCACGAGAAATAGGAGTCGGAGTTTGCCGATTTAAATGAAAAAAATCTGGTGCGATGCGCGCAACACAATTTTCTAAACCAACTTACTTAGATAAGAAACTGACGTATTTTGATATAATGTATAAACGCTATTCGTTTACACAATCTTTATTTATTTTTGTTTGCATTTGTTCTCAAAAGTACACTATTTGTTTTCATTGTTAAATTAAAGTGATAATGCGGCAATGCAAAAATAATACTCCATCGCGTCTGATTTTATAATTCTTTACGTAGGTATTGAAAACTTCATTTAGTTACCATGGAAACAAATATTTATATTATGCCTCCCCAGAACATTTTAATAATGATATAGCTCCCCTGATATTAAAGAATACTTGATTCTCATTAAACATGACAAATTTAATTAAAATCATAAAAGCTATTTTTGAAAAAATCGAAAAAAGTTTATAATGCCCCCTCTCCCCAACTACCTATCCGTAATAACATTTATAAGGACATCGTTCATGTACAAATAATGAATAATTGGCCTAGTCGAATTTTGCCCAAAATGGGTTGTGGATAAAAATGGATAAAAAGAAGCGTGGGTGCGTAGGGAATAAGTGTAAAAGTTAGGCATTCACTTGAAATTTAGTTATTACAATTTATGTTAACGCTGTTATAATTGGTCAATGAAAAGTTATTCAACTCTAACATCTCATTACTGATAATACATTACTGATGGTAATATCTACTCAGTTGGTTATGTCCGTAACCAGTAGCCTCTTTTGATATTTTTGACTAAATTTCGAGGATTAATAATGAAAACCAAATTTTATATCAGTAGAGTTCAAACTTTAAAATTCGTGCTCAGAAAAGTAAGGAAGTTGGCTTAGCCACTTATTTACAGGGTTGACATATATTGCCTTTTAATTCTACTATAAAAACCGAAAACGAGTTTCAAATTTAAACGAAATCGGATAAACCGGTAAAAAGTCAATATATATATATATATATATATATATATATATATAAAACTGGAAATTGTTTATGAATTAAGTCGTTTTGAAGCAAATTTATGAATATTTATGCTCATTTGTATTAGTAATTATATGACATTTCAGTAACTTAATATAATGTGGAGTTAAGTAACCTGATGCATTTTAAATAAAAACGTAATATTGGGGCGATATCATCTTCGGCGGCATATCAGAACTTGATGACATTTAAATACCGGGATGGCCATGTGAACTGAAAAGACGTTCAAGGAAACGATGTTTACGCAACGCATTAAAACATCTTTGTGACGATCGTAGATTCCACAAATGTCAAAAATCCCGGAAACATAGAACTGGATTTGCATTTGAGAGTGCTTATATAAAACCGATTGATTTTCAGATAATTGGGTAAAAAAAAATTTACTTTTGTATTTTGAAATGTGACCGAGCGCAAAAAAAAAAAAAAAAAATCTTATTTACGAATTCGGAATACATTCTTCTGATAAGACATGATGATAATCAAATTATTGTTTTTCTGTTTGGTATAACTTTTTCTGTACGTTTTCTATAACGAGTAAGAAGACGTAAGAAAACTAAAATAACCTACAAAAATTGTAAAACTTATTTCGAAAAATCCTAATTTGAAATGGGAAATTCTAGATTTGGTTTGGACAATACTAATGTTGTTTGGACAATACTAATTTTGTTTGGAAAATTCGAAATTCTATTCCGGTGCCGAAAAGGACTAAATGTAAGAATACTGTTTTATGGCTATCCTGAAATGTTGAGGTTTTTGGGAATCCGACGATATATAGTAGATCGTTTGTTTTAAAAAGTATTTAATTCATTTCGAATAGTTAGGAAGCTGTTTCCTGCTCAAAATAAAACAAAGAGAAAAAATAATGTGTTCCAATATATAAACGGGATCTAAGGTAACATCCAACTTCAGTTGTGGTTGACGACCTACTTACTGAAAGTTCTTTCTTCAACAATCAATTACATCCGAACGTGGATTTGAGACTCCTGAGATAAATCTATTGCCGTGATATTACAAAAACAGTCAATTCCTTGTCGGAAATCGGTCCAATACAATTACATCTATAAGATTCCAAGACCTTTACCAGGACCCTGTCGTCGGCGGACCTTTCACGATCTGGGTCACTCCGGATGGACCTCGGGCCGGTCTCCGTCCGCCAATAGACGAAAGTGAAAAATCAATTTCGAGTAAAAGAAAAAAAAAGGACTGTAAGAATAGAAAAAAAAGCAGCGGAGTGAAGAACGTGCCGGAGGAAAGGCGCACGTAGATCGGGACCATTGGCCAACGGTTTAGACTTCCACTCCTTCATCTCCGTTTATCGATGCTCCTGGGCCGAAGGGTAGGCTACTTCGGGAAGGATCTGCCCATCTAATTGAATCTTCCTATGAATGGTTAATCCGATCAACGGGAGAAAGCGCCATCCCCCAATCTTTAAAAATAAAAACCTATACGACTACAACCCAGATGAAGGGTCTTGGGTTGAGTACCTACTGCCTAAGGAAGTACTGACAGCGGTAGTGGAAGGTAGTTATTCGAAGTGATATTATATGTGTGTGTGTGTGTGTTTAAATTAGTATAAATCAATTGCTATAATCAAAAATATCACACGATGAATTTTTTCTAAGTTAAAAAAAAAAATGTTAAAATGCAGAGGAATCTTAAGAATTTTTGAACCTAAGAATTAAATATCAACTCAATTTTAAGTAGGAAGAAAGAAGTATTTAGCAAAAAAAATGTCAATCGTTAGAGTGTAACAAAAACAAAAATACGATCATATACTTATATTATTTCTCACGGCCTTTTTTTTGTCGGTACGCCATAACTTCCTTAATACTTCGTCAAATTTCTTGAATGAGGCATAATTATAAAGCTTTCTTAAACCGCCACACTGGAAAAATATACAAATCTCTCATTACGCCTTCGATCGCGAGTTATAAGCGCAAAAGCGCGATCGTAGAGGTTTCTAAATGGTGTCAATCTTTTCAGGTTTTCAAGGAAGTTGTGGAGAAGAACATTTTTGGTTGTATACACACAGTTCAGCTAGTTAATTATTTATTAAATATTGTATTTTATTTTCCTTTTCCTCTATCGTGGGTTTTCCCGATAACGATTTTCACAACTATCTTCGGGAATTCCGGGATGACCTCTTGTCAATTTGAGGTTTTCTTCTCAGGGTTTTCTTCTTTCACATTTATCAGGTTATTTTTAAAGCTGGTCGTTTTGCAGCCGAGGACATTCCCAGGAAAAATAGATAATATGAAAAAAAAACAACAACATATAATTAGATAAAAATCATTCATAATTTATGGTTTTCTTATATGATAATATATTTGAGACATGATAAAATAATAATGAGGAAAGATAGAATTAGGAATGGCTTCTAGAGGAAACTTTGTCCTCATGATCATGCCCCATCAACTAGATATAAGCTTGAAGAAGGAACTTTAGTGCGAATATTTTCTAAACTATGCATTTGAAATGTCTTATAAAATTATAATGACAAGCAATAAATAAATAAATTAAAACATATCATTTCTGATCAATGATTTAACTTTAGATAAAGATTATAGTTGTCTGTTTTAAGATTATCTTGTATGATGTGGGTTTTCAGTCACATGTTTAACATAGGTGCCGAGGTTTTGACTCAATCCTGTGTTTCAACATTATTACACGGTTTTGAATGTCGATAGTCCGAAGAAGAGATATATAGAAAAAAGATGAAGAAAATTCAGAACGATAAAGTAAAAGTCATCAATGATTTTGTAAGTTTTAATATATTTTCACCTATAGTTCTACATTCCTCCACTATAACACTACCATAAAACTAGATCCACACCTTATCTGCATCCAACTCAGGGAGGTTTAACAACATTATGTCTACAAGCCTCCCATTCTTTTTCAACATATTCTTTTTCTTCATAAAAACCCACTAAAAGTTTTACCATAACGCTTTTACTTCAATAATTTTCATTTCAATTATTCAGTTCTTCTGACACATGTCACACAAAAACTGAGCCCTGATGAAGGGATATACGTATAGCAAATGTGTGACCGAAAGTCCAATACCACATAAATAAAAACACATAAGGAATTTTTTTTCAATTTAGGAACTTCTTAAGACCTAACTTTCAATTTCTTCACTGATGTTTGACATAGTGTAATACATCGTAATACAATACGAAACATATAATATAGACCATAAATAAATTTATATATACTACAAGGTATGAATTTCTATACAGCGTCCGATACTGATGTGACTGGTCAGACAAGACATGATGCCATGATTCGATGCAAACCTTTCGATGTCCTACGTTCCCATATACTTTTCTTTCTTGGCAAGAAGCCTGTTCTTCCTGTTATGGGTGTCACTTGAACTCGATTCCTTTTGACTCACAGCGCTTCTGACAGATAAAAATCTGGTTATGTAAATCTGTCTGAAATTGTGTCACATTAGAGAAAGATTATACGTTGTTTTTTTCTTTTTCATTTTTTTTCGCATCGTAAAAGAACGAATATAGTAACAGAATAGTGTGAAAATGACGAGAATTAACAAGCACCTGTAAGATGTTTAAATTTTTATTGTTATTTATTTTGCTTCAGAGTATTAACTCACTTGGTTCTCAAAAATTTAAATTCTCTTCACACATATTTTAGATTATATATTATAACCGCAGAGCTAAAATATTAAAAATTAAAATTAAAATTACTAACCGCCAAATGAGAGAAAATATATTTTAAAATCGATACTTTGCTATTGCATAGTGCACGACATAGAAGTAATAATGTTATAATAAATCTATAAATAATAAATGTTAATACCGCCTGAAAGATGATTAAATAGATGAAATAAATAAACACGCCTTTTGGCAACAGGCTGATTTAGGGTTCATAAGGATACATTTTTCTTTGTTTCTTCTTTACCAAAAAGTATTGATTTTCAAGTTTGATATGATTTTAAATAATGAATTGAACTAGTAAATCGTTTAGTTAATGTACATTTACTAATATAAACCAAGATTGTTTCTCAAGCAAACAATTGGTTAATTACTGAACATGCTTAATAACGATTCTTTTCAACACCAGTTTACTTATTATAACTAAAACTTTATACCAACCACTAATAAGTTTTTAAAACTTGTTTTTTTTACGAACCGTTCACTTTACCATCAATAAGTTTCACATTGGCATAAATAATATGAATTTTTTATGTTTATTTCTAGATATTTCTATATTAATGTATGCAAAAATTACATTATTGGTAAATTTAAAAATTATTGCTGTTCAGGAAAACTATTTGTCGGAAACGCACCGCTGGTGAATTAAGCGATCGAAAAGTGAAAAATAAATCATTTTTATTTTTTTATTATTATATCCCTTATATCAAGATAAGACATTAAATATATTAAAGATTGTCAAAACATTATTTTTCATGATATTCTGAAAACAATTATAATTTAGTGTGAGTTAGTCTCTCTCTTGTTTTTTTCTTTGAAATTCAAAAAAATCATACCTTAAAAATAATTGAGCTATTTTTGACATTTTTTTTTCTTCTTTTTTAACAGCGAGGGATATAAATATACTCAAATTTTGCATATATCTTAAAGTTGCACACTCCAGTGGTTGAATCCTGTTTTAAAGAAATAATTTCCAGATTTATTTAAATATTCATCGCTTTTCCAGTTTTTGGATAAAGAAAGCGACAGACAGGCGATTGCTTATCTCTCATGTCCACATAAGTCGGAAGTACCCTAATTAAGTGACAGAGGTTGAGGAGTCGCAAAAGCGGGCTGCTTGCGAAGGAACATACACCGGGTCGTCGACACTTCCAGTTGGGCTTGGAAATAATTTGCGGTCGGATCCCAATTGCACGCCGCAATTTATTTCATATTACATTCTTTCACACATCCCTAGTTTGTCTGTTTAACTCCTTCATAAGTTCATACGGGAGTACTTCTATAGTTTCATTACAACCCTGGGGATAATTTATTGATATTATCGAAGACATCATTTAGGGGTAAGATAAATACGTGGGTCTTCATCAAGATTGATGGAAAAATGTTACAAATATAAGGTATCTATTAGCACAGAGAAATTTAAAAAAAAAATCTATACATACCATAGGTAGGTAATATGTATGCTTAATGATAAAATTAATTACAGATAGAGAGCATTCAAAAAATAAAGGAAACTAGACCTAATGTTAATATGACATAGACATATAAATTATTTATAATATCTGAAATTCCTGATTATCTTAAACAAAAATGTCGTCCGATTTCCTCTTCTAGGAAGATTACTAATATTGAAATTTAGTTTTTTTTTTCTTATTTGCATCATTAACTTATTTTGCAAAATCCACACAATATCAGAAAATTGGTTAGAATCAGTTTTAAATTCTTCTTCTTTTCCTTGGTTCAGATGTGATTCTGTTATGTAAAACTATTAGAAACAGAGTACGATTTTTCAATTAAAGAATAAATAAGAATAAAAGGGGTGATTTTTGATTAATTTATTGATATGATAAAATTTTTCTGGGTTGGTCGAGCGAATAGTTCGCATACAGTGCTAATTAGTGACCTAATCGTTGTGATATGAAAATTAGTAAAAACAACATATTATACCGAAGAAAATATTTATTTTCGCTGTTATTTAAAAACTGAAAAAAAAATATTCAAAAAGCTCTTACTTTGTTAGTAAGAGAATTTTGAGATACATCATCTTAAAACTGAAAGAAGGCAAAATATTAAGCAATTGGTCAATTTTAAGAAAATTATATGATCGGTACAGAATGCTTCATTTAAATTTTTAACAAAAGAATAAATTAACTGCTCAACACAATGATGAGATCAAAAAGATATTAATAATAAAACATATATATACCTACATGTTATGGCCCCGTCAAAGGAAATCTGTGATGTGTTGCTATTGGTATTTGAAATTCTATACAACATGCAGTTGAGATTGTTAAACCTTACATAATTGTTAAATTGAACGAAAGCTGGAACATAAATTTAATGTTTTAAGTTTGTGAAAAACTTATAGGAAATGTTTTTAAATGGCAGCAGGGTTCAGTTTTTTTTCCTCCTAACTTAAGCAGGACCATAGAGAATAAAAGTTGCATTTTCAACAATAGGCTTTATTCAGCAGAAGCGCATTAGGGACATTGTGCCATAAGAGGACTTGGGTCACCCCTGTAACGTATCTCTTTGGAGTAGAGTTGACAATCGCCAAGAGTGTGAAGCAAAATACGTTACTGCAGTTAACTTAAATCAGGAAAATACTTATTTTATTTATTAATTTATAAATTATTCATTGTTATGAAACCAATTATAAAAGGATATGATCTTAGTGAAAAGATTTATGATGGAGGAAAACTGATTTTGTTACTTATAAAAAGTTCAATACCTACAGATAAAATTCTAATATTATCTTATTGATGAGAAATAAAAATAAATATAACTTACGTTTATGAAAATAATTTTATTCAATTTTGGTAAAGTTTACATATTAAATTTGAATTTTAAAAATGTAACCTGATGAAAATGTTTATACATAATTAGAAAACTTTTTTATATTTATTATTTTCTTAGATTTTAACTAGCATTTTAACCCTTTTTTATTAAAAAATATTCTGTTCTATGATGAAGGGTAATTGAGACTTTAATGATATGTCAACAACATTGTTGACTGTTTATTTTTCTGATCTAAATTAATCCCATATTTTGCAAAGTATCAAATTTATGAAAAATAGTATGTTATTAACTTTAGAATTTTACTCATATTTTCTTTTAATATATAAAAAATACACATTACAAAAATAGAGATAAGTAATTGTTTATTCTGGATCTATTATTCAATCTTTACTAATTTACTAGTTGTAACAGACATGATTCATCATTGAAGTGATAGAATAATCCGTAAAAATTAGAAAATCTCGAACTGGCTGAGACTTGTGCGTAGGGTATGTATTGGCAAATTGCCACCCTTCCTACCGAAATCACTCCGCTGAAAGAATGAAATGTTCGATTTAAACAGAAAAAAAAAATTTCTTTGACCTTTTTGATACGTTATTTTATTTTTTTACTTTATATTTCCTACAAAAATATACAATTTAAATATAACGGAAGGAAGTAATTCTTATATATTTAACAAATATTTGATTTCAATTATTCATGGATAATTAGAATTTAGGGGGGGGGGTTACTCAATGCAATTTAACACCTAATGACTGCTGTAGCTATTAATTTAACTTTGGCCAATTAAAGAAACAAAACAATTATAGATTTTTTAAGAACAGAAAAAATTGGCCGATCTTTTCTCTTCAAATATAAATATTTAAAATTAATATAAAGATCAATAAAGGAAACAAATATATTATTATTTATTTATTTGTACAGCTCCTTTTCCGTTTTATTGGAGTTATAATTTTCTAGCATTTAAGAAAGATTAAAAATCCTCGCGACCAACGTTCGATAAAAAGACAGTGGTTACCGAAATTTCATACAAAATTAAAAAAAAAATCAAGATTTGACAGGCAGGCAGACCAATGGTATTTTCTGAATAAATCCATCCTAAAAAGTTCCAAATTAATTATCAGAAACAATTGTTTCTCAACTTAAAACGTTAACCATCAATTAACGCTTCTAAATATTATTTTTTTTCATTATTTAAATGACATAGGATGAATCTTGGTTTCGAAAATTATTTGGAATCAAACGATTTATTTTCTTGTTAATTTCGTTATCATGGAAAGAAACAACCATAATTTATAATTCTTTCCCCGAGACCTATCTTGAAAAACATTGTATCCTAAATGCACTTCGTGATGCAGCGCGGACATGTAGAATGCTAATAAATTTTTAAGATAATAAAGAAGCAATAAATTACGCCGAGATTTGCCCTTTTTCCTTTTCGGCCTTTCAGTTCTTTCAAAGCTGCGTGTCAAGTGGCATTTTACCAGATAAATGTTTTGCGACATAAATTTTTTGTATTAACCGTGTGAAATAGATAAGAAATGAATAAATATTCTAAACTCTTCTTTTATTTGATATTTTAATATAATTGAATTTTAATAAGATGAATGTACTAATTAGCAATTTCATTTTTTTTAAAATTACTTTAAACCAGTAACTCACTTCCACAATCCACTAACGGAAAGAGTTGATTGCCTACTATTTTAATAGTATTTCAATTTTTTTAAAGAATTTTACTAGGAAATTAAAATCTTTATATCCTTGTCATTAATATTAATTGACCATTATAAAGTAATTGTTACTGGGAACATACTTTAACAACTTTTCAGGACGTATATAATACGATTTGTTTTTTTTTTTTTTTGTTTTTTTTTTATTTTTAAAGTTACTTAAGAACAGTAACAGTTTAAGTGCTGATAGTACTTAAAATTTCCACCTAGACTAGTAATACTTGAAGACATGAATGGATGAAGGTTTTATGTTACTAAGTTTTGATAAAATTAGTAATAAATATTCTCTTGTTTGCTAACTCTGATAGGCATGATCTTTCCATGCAACGAGGTTTTCAAAACCTTGACAATCAAAGTAAACATACACAGGTCATATATAAGATTCCATAAAAACATCAACATCCAGGTTTTCTCGAGTTCAGCCTATGTTATAATTATGTCCATTATAATACCGCGTTGTGCATATATAGTGCAAGTTTTTTCAATTAGAGCATCACAGGAAGTTTTTTGGTGGATAATGCCTAAGCAATTTAGGACTCATCCTTAAAAGATTTAATAATGCAATAGACCGAATGTATTTTTAAAGAATATTTAAGTAAGGTGATTTGGTGTAAATGCGTCATATGGAGTGTAAAGATCAAATCTAACCGAGCATAAAATAATCAGCTAATGCCTTTTAAAAGCTAAATTATTTTATTTTCAGTAGCATAGCTGATTCTCCTGCATCCTAAAAATTGTATAAACCATATTTAAAAACCGTTACTGAAAATTGATTATTTATTGAGTCAGTGCATAAGTAAGTATTACTCCGACCAATTATTTTGCTCTTTGAGTGACAGAAAATTTGCTTACAGACGCGATGAACTTTTTATAATATTTAACTCCTTCAACTTCACACAAAACTTACTTCAAGTGTGGTTATGAAGCATTCAAGTGAGGTTACATTTTGCAATAGAGTACGAGATAATACCATATAATATTCCAGTTAATGTTAATAAAGATACCAGTTAATGTCAGAAGTTATGAAGTGCGCATAATACAAGGCAGTCGACGCTCATATAAGCCCAGAAAAAGAAGTAATTGACTTATGGGCTTGCCCCAAGAACACATTTGCCCTACTTTACCCTAATATCAATATCAATATGGTTATCTTATTTTTTTTTCAGTTAAATTTTTCTCGTTTAGTTCAGAGGAAGGAATGCCCGTGTTAATGTGCTGTTTGTTTTAGGCTACGGGTTGACGTTCCCAAAACACTCCCCCCTCCACTTTTCTTATCACCCTAATTACAGGAAACATTTAATCTATTTTGATATTTTTCTTTATCTCCAGATCGGTTCTCAAAGATGTCCCGAGCCTCCATTGTTTTTATATAATCCATGTGCGAAAACTGTCATTGAACTCCCGCTCGCGACCACACGCACATTGACAGAATTTCCTTAAAACCCGGGAATGTTTTTTAATTTATTTTTCTTCATCAGAAATTCTTTTTTGGCTCATGGTGTCATATAAAGCTTTCTTTTATTAATCCCCAAGAAAAAAAAAAGAAGTTATCTCTTTGCGCACCTATTTGAATAGAATTATGTCTTTCACTTACCTATATATAAAATATATAGTAAGGGAAAATATTGCGATCATGAAATATTTCGACTTCCGATTTTCAACGGATATATACGTTTTGGGGTCCTCTGAGTCCAAATAACCAAGTCCCGCGAAATGGTGTGTGTTTGTGTGTGTCTGTCTGTAAAATGTTCTGAGAGGGCTTAAATGGGCAAAGCGCCTTTTTTTTTCCCTTTTAAAGTAACTTTGTTTTTGTTTATACGGCAAAATTGACTGTCTCTCGTTACGCTTAAAAATAAGAAATGGCTTAATATGAAATATGAACAAAATCAAGTAAACATATTCAAGAGAAAAATATGTTAACCGCCAACTCATAAAACAATTTGAGTCCACGTATGCGCAGTACTTAATTTAATGATAGACCATTGTTTATAATTAAAGCCGTTCTGTTCATTTAACGGAAATTATTTGTTTCATGGTAACAAAATGAAGTTTTCAACAACTACATAAATAATTATAAAATCAGACGACTTGGAGTATTATGCTTGCATTGCCGAATTATCGCAAGTAAAAACTTTTATTTGATAATAAAAAAAATTATTCTACTTTAAAGAGCCAATACAAACAAAAATAAGTAAATGACTGTGGGAAAATGTGTGACTTTGAGAAATGACATTTAACAAAACAAGCCAATTTCTAATCAAAATAAGTTTGTAAGTGAAAGTTGTGTGTTGCGTGCATCGCACCAGATAAAATAAATCATTATTTCCCGGTCAATCGATATAGATTTGGTTAGTTATGTAAAGGTGGAGTCAGAAAACGGGTGGGATTTGAGCATGGAGTTTTGAAGGTTAAAAAAAGAGGCTTCAAATTCAATGCTAATATGCTGCCCTATATGTAGGAAACAGTATTTTACTTTGTAAAGGCTAAAATATAACATATACACCTATAAAAAAGAAGAGAACCCTTTGCAAAATATCGTAAAACCATTAAGTAAAGAGGATTAGGTTTTTAAAAAAAGATCATGGATGAACAACTTTCAGGACCTGAAGAAGTTTATAAATATAATACAGTATCTCGCAAAATGTTGCATGAAATGCATATCTTCATAAAACAGAAACAACAAAAATTAAACAGGCTATTGTTGATTTTATTTTATTTTTTTATTACATAACGACTCAAACAATATTGTCTGTAATAATCGTGAGGATGATAGATAATATTAGTAGTACCCTGGGAAAAACCTAAGAAAATTATTTTGCTCAGAAGTGCTTGTATAATAATGACAAACAACGTGTGGTTACTTAGCCTTGGACAAACAATTCCATTACGCTTCATGACGGAGAGGATATTTACGATCAGCCGATGACCAAGGAAGAGGATCTCGAGGTCTCCGTCATTTGAATTATTAACCGAATAAATGCCGACAAAGCTGCCTGGAGGAACAGTGAATAAAATTTATCGCTATGTTAGGGCAAATATACTGCATATTGGATCGGATCCCGCGTACAAGCGAGCATTTAGGATACGCCTCAATTTTACAGTTTTAGTATTTCTTATTTTCTGTAAGAGCCGTTGGTGGTTGCTTCGGTGGAACAGTTCTTATTTACGAGTAATGCTCAAGCCCTGGCTTAAATAGTTGAAACATAAACCCTAAAGGTGCGTTTACACTTAAGTCTTACAATGGCGAACAAACCTGTGTAAATCTGACTCCTCTATGCAACGGAAATTTTTTTGTGTGTTTTGAGGTATGCTGAACACGCATTAAAAGGCAGAAAAACTCTATTATGTACCATTTTATCTCGAATTTGTGTTGTGGGTTAAAAAATTGAGTATTTTCTACATTTTACATTTCAACAAAAATTTAAAATGATCTATTCGATTTTGAAGATCAAGTTTTATACTTCAAGAAATTTGTTGGACACAAATTCGTGCTCAATTTAAGGGCCAGAGATTCAAATAGGAATTAAATTGGAATGAAAAAAAAAGATCTTACAAAGACATTGTTAAAGAAATGCTTTGGCGATTTTGCTTTGGCCATGGGTTGCAATATGTCATTAAAAATGTATTTTTTGCACTCTCATTTGGATTTCTTGCCAACTCTCTCTTCCTATGGAACATGGTTTTAGTTGACACACATAGAAGGGTTATATCGAAATATAGGAAGCGCAAATAGAGAATAGATGTAGCGATAAATGCAATGAGAAGAAGCTTTTTTTTTTAATTTTTTTTTTTTTAGAGAGAAAATGGTTGCTGACCACTGTTGGACACTCCAATGAATTAATAAGTCTCATACATAAATTTTGTATTTTTTCTAGTTTACTGAGGATTGATCTCCATACGCATAAAGAGTAGGTAATTTTTGATTTGTACAGAATAAGTCATATTTCGTTTTTCGGTTAAAGAATGTGAACGTTTTATATACGATTTTTATTTTATTTCTGTGATGAATTTTCTGTTGACGAAACAGGTACATTAAGGGTCAATCTTATTTAAAATTTAGAAGATTCTGCTCACTTTTTTTTTTTTTTTTTTTTTTTTTAATGGTACTGAGGTCAGTTAAAGAATCTATTCTAGAGGAATGTGTTTAGAGAGCTATGTAGTCAGTTTAAATGTACCGCCTTATTGCATTGGATAAGTTGGGATGTCAGATATGTGTACGCTAAATAAAATAGCGAATAGACAGGAACCTTCTCAGGGGCAGTATATTTGGTAGGTGATCATTGGCTTAATAGATGCGAATACCATCCGGTGGGAAAGCCGATAAGGTACCGTACTCTCTTATGCTTGGATGGAACCACAGGGACACCCTGGAATGACCCTAAGACAGTAATGGACATCCGGCATGAAATCTGTTTTATATTTTACTATTTCACGGCGCATGCTCGGAGCGGAGCTATAAAAGTTTTCGGCCATGTCTATTAAGTAGGATACAGGCAATAAACATAAGGCTATTAGTCATAGGGTTGTCTCATCGCCTGGCCCAAACGATCACGACTCGGAAATTACTCGGAGGAGGAGCTTCCATCATTTAGCCCCTCCACACACACACACAAACAGGATGCTTGGAAATCGGAATAGATAAAGAAAGGAACGGAGGGAAACAAGAATAAGACCTGCGGCGCAGCGGCTACGTGTCCAGCCTAATAAAGAGCTAAAGCCTTAGAGTCCAATATCGTATATATTTGTTAGATAATAATAACCAGTTATTAGTGGTTCTTCTTTTAAGGCTGATGTAGTGTCTTTTTTACAGGGCCAATTTACTCATCCTCACTTCACTTGATGTTATTTTTGTCGTGTGAGAGCCGAGCCGTTTCTTTATTTTATTTTAATTTTTTGTTCCATTTCCCCAACCATGAATTATCCATTATTTACATGAAAAATGTTCTCTTTGTTTTGTTTTTCAACGCTTATGTGCTTTATTGGTTACGTTCCCTGACTACAAGCACAAACATGATGTAAGTTATCATGATATTGTTGATTATGAAAATCTTTCTTTTTGGTTCTTCTTATGGAAAATTTCGATTGTAAGGTTGTTCAATATATTATTCCTATTCGATAACTAAACAGATAATTCAAGGATACAAGTGTATTATTTTATATTCATATTGACTGCCACATATATTTTGTAGCAGCATTGTGTCAAAATTAATATTTATTTAAATTAATTCCTTATTAACGAATGTGACATTTTAATCATTTTTTTATTAACAAAAAGACACATGTAAAATAGAACATAAAAAATATTTCATCAGAAAAAGTCCCTGATTATTGGAGTGAGTTTAAGTTACCCAAGGAGCCTCTAAAACTTAAATGAAATACTATATATTAATTTAACCATCATTGTGGGTGACCACCTATTTTTTATATTATTTTAAATAAATTATGTGTCAGTGAAGAGGAAGGATTTGGCACCGTTTGGAAGCGACTCCGGGGGTGTAATGGATAGCATACCGCGCACGTCACGCGGAAGACCCGGGTTCGATTCCCGGCGGAGCCAAATCTTTTCTCTTCAAAAATAAATTATTTGAAATACTATATACTTTTCAGGCATATAACGATATTTAGGTTTTTATCTAGACAAGAGAATGACTTGGTCAAAGCAGATTATTCATGAAAGAAAAGAAATAAACAGATCTAGGTTACATAACAGACGATCAAAATTATCTTTAATGAAAGAAGTAACCTTGTATAGAGTTTTATTAAAACCAACATGAACCTGCGGTATTGAACTGAGGGGTTCAGATAAAAATGCAATCCTTTCAATCGAAAGTGTTACGGAAAATTGTAGATTTTGTCAGCAACGATATTATACATACCGACTTTGACATCTCAACAGTTTTCACCACAGCTAAAGAAAGTCATATCGACATTTACAAGTCAGTCTTTGGTGGACCGTCAGTATAAGTCAATGGACTTAACTATAACATCAACCCCCCGACAGAAAATTTGAAACGCCCTAACAACTCACAGAGCCCACTCCGACGTTTACGCAGGCTGTGGCTAAGAGGGCTAACTTAACCATTACTCCTACAACGAAACGCAGTCGAAGCGGACCTCACAATTTTCTCAATTCAATGCATTTCGAAGATTGCAAATTTTGATTCTGTAATAAGTTTATTTGTTGTAGTTAATGATATTGACTACTCAGCAAAAAAAGTTTTCTCGTATTTTTCAAACAACATATTGGTAGAATAAATGCAAGACCATGCAAACAATTTTTTTTCATAATAATTTGAAATTGTGCTTAGAATAAAGTATTCATAAAATGTCATTTTCTATTCCCATTACAAATTGTCAAAAATAATGCAATTTGAAATGAACCTGTGTTATTACACCAAGCAATTCTTCTCTTCTCTATCTCCAACTGGCCTGTAACTAATCTGGATTTTCGCTCAACAGCTTAGTGTAATTCATTTAAGGCCACTCGTTTATTTTTTTATTATTAAGAACAAACATGTTGAAAACATAAAAAAAGAAAAGAAAATCTGTAAAAGTAACATCGGCGACGTTCGTGTATCTCGCTTCACCAATCAGAATTACCTTGATCCAAAGCTTCCTCATCCAAAGCATGTTTCATCATATCGCTTGCCTTTTCAATTACGACCTTATCTTAAAGCGATCTTGCCAGAATACGGAGTAGCCGAGATAGGAAATTGATTCAGAAACGGTCTGCCATCGCGGACGGGTCCCAGATTTACGAGAATGGCTGAGATGGTATTCAGGAAAATAGATGTCCCTCTTAATTTCCGCTTTCGACTCTGCGTCAGATACCATCTTCATATAATATATCTTAAATGGAGGGAAGAGGAAAACATTATTCAACTGGAATTACTTGTTAGAGGTTATGGGGGAATAGTTTTCAAATAACTGTTAGTTCAACTTTTACCACCTATGTTATGGGTAACAGGAACTAAACTCGGTTGGATTGCATAAAAAAACAGACAGAAAAAGTTCTTCCTATTTAAATAATTTGATAAAAATGCAGGAGAAAAAGTATTAGTAAATGGTAATTTAGAAAAATAAATATTGCTTAAAAGAACTACAAGTAACCAAGTTAAAGATATAATAAATCTTAATTTAAAAATATCGGAAAATATGTATATATTTCTTTTTCAGGTTTAAGTTTGTAAGCTTTTCTGGAAGATTCTTAAAGATAAAAAATTTCTATAATAGCAGTAAAAATTGGAATATTTCTATAATTTAAATAGTTATTGCAATATAAAAGAATGTTATGGCTTCCGATAAGCAACCCCTACAAGCATCAATGCTATCAATGTTACATCTTATCATCTAACTGAAATAAGAAAGCATGGACAAAAGTAAACGAAATTGTTTGTCATCGTTCAGCCTAAAAAAATAAATAAATAGCAGATTTTACCAAATAGTGGAATTTTAGAGGTTCGACGGTGTGTAAACATATTTACATTTATATATTTTCATATATATTATTTATGGACATAAGACACTGAAGAGAAGGCTACTCTACCTAGCAGCTGTTCTTTACATCGGCTCCCTCCAAAAACTTAATAGTATGTTCTTTTTTACAACTGAAGCCCTGAAGATTAGCTATTTCATATTAAATGAGTAAAAATATTTGTTTTGTTTTTTAGAATTCTATTAGTGAATTGTTGTCGTGAAGAAAATATAAACGAAGAATATTAGATTTATTTATATGTCTATTTTTTTTTTTTTTTTGTATATTTGTTACTGTTTATTTTATCATGAAAGAATTTTTGATTTATTTGTATAAATAGTATTTATTTGTACCAGTTGTTAGTAATTATGGAGTGTTATATAAAACATAATTTCTATGTTTTTTCAAGTGTATTTTTTCAATTATAGCTTTTTTATATCAGAACTCATCGTAACATGCTATTTGTTCATAAATACATTTTTTATCTATCTTATCCATGCGTACATCGGAGATTCCCGTCAACTCCATAAACGTGTTCTTGACGATCTAATCCATTTATTACATTTACACCAATCCCTTGACGATTAAGTGCAAGGTATAGTTTATTGATTAAGATCACATTTTTTTTTAATGCCTGCCTTAATTGACATTGAGTGAATTTGCTGTAATTATAAGATAATTTTGGCATGATAGGCATGGGGAAGATTTGTGCCCAACGACTCCTCTTCCTGTCGTGATTAGCACTCAAGCAGGGAAAACCAAACCCCTTTCAGTCTTCTATGACTGTTATCGGGCAAGAGAGTATACCAGTACATAATCCATGGGTGACCTGTGATAATTCCTGAAGGAGGCTTAAAAAAGGCCAGACAAGGTTATTAAGCCACTAACCCAGCTGGTAACTTGATCTGATATGTGTTATTTTCAGTGAGCTGTGCCGGCTGATCGTTTCTCTTTCTGTTTTCAAAAGATTCCTGTTTTGGTTGAGGTGGTATTCTTTTAGTAATTTGTCTTGCAGTGTTCTGGATACTTAAAACACATTCAAAACTATATTCAAGCTTATTAGTGAATGAATATGCATGAAAGGGTGTCTCACCTTTTTGAATTAAATAAAGCTTTTAAGCTAAGAGATAATGACTTAGCAACCTGTCATAATTTAATCAAAAATGACATTTAGCCACCATATTCAATGTTCATGCACTACTCAGGTCATGTTTTCCAAAAATGCAAATTATGAAACACCTTAACATAAAATTTCCTTTGGAACCAGCCGTATTGAAATTTTTAGAATTTTTTCAAATGTAACAACAAAGAAAGGGGGTAAGAGACAGTTTTAAATAACTCGGGTGAAAATAGCTTAAGTGATTTAAAGCAATCAAAATCTCATTTTTTATTTTTTTTTTGTTTTACTGTTTATGATCTAAAAGCCTTCATAATTCCTCTAGTTTCATCAACAATTTTATTTATTTTTTCCGCTTCACCACGCTTTCTGTCAAGTCATCACCTGCCGATGCTATCTTCGGGTCTTTCGTGGCTCAAATTGGGTCCCCAGGCTACCTGAACTCGGATAATTGGAAAAATACACAATATACCTGCAATTAATATTAATAAGCGTCACGATTCTTCATTATTACTGTCAATGATAATTTCTCTTCCTTAATTTTCAACGGAGTTTTTTTGTTCTTTCCTTTATTCCGTGAAAGTATCCGTATTCTATCCGGTCACATGTTAAGGAAAGTTTTTTGTTTGCTGAATATTCGGCGTTAAATAAACGGTTTAAGATGAGCGAATCAAGCAGCGAAAGAAAGACAATAGATGGAGGACTGAGGTCTGGAAGGCTCGTTAACAAATAGCCTCAAAAGGGGAGGCGATGATAAAGGAGAGGAACCGATGATGCTCATCATAGAGAATGATGAAGCCTCACCGCGGGGTGTCCTACCTCTTGATATGCAAGCCTCATAATCCTTACAGCATCCCTTCCAAGGAATAATTTGATTTTTAATAGGAAACATATGTTGTCCTTTTTTTTTCTCTCCTAGTTGCCTAGAACTTATTCCTTTTTTTACTATTTATTCCTCCTCTCTTCAACATTCCCGATGAATATTTATTCCGGTGGGAGCCATAGCGCTCGCATGGATCCCAGTTTTGGAACGGTGGCAGGCTTTGGAACAGCAGAGACTTCACTTTCGATTATGTTAAAATATAAAAATAGATTTGTTGAATATACAAATGCTATTTCGCAATTATTTCACTCATCACATATGTGAACCTTGGAAAAGGAGGATATTGTTCCTAATTGGAGTAAATCATAGTAAACGTTTGGAAATATTTTTGTATCGATATGAAAGATTAATTTATTTATATTCTAAACTTTCAATGAGGAATTTAACTTTCAATATCAGTTCTAATTTTTTTAGTTTTAGAAATAAGGTATATAATATATGGTAGGTACATAAAAACAAAGTTGGATAGAGTTATCATAATCAGTTGCATGATTTATGAATCAAAGACAAGTAATTCGCCTTATTCCCTTCCTTCCGTTTTAATACCTAGTATTAACCATACTAAGTATTAAAACGGAAGAAAGGGAATAAGGCGGGGTGAGATAGAAATATAAAATTTTAACTGGTTCATTCTAGTTCGACAAATTTCGACATACTGGTTTTTAAGTCAGTTATTTATTTAAGCTTATCACTGTCATCAAATCCACTTCGATCTTATTACTGGTTAAAAGTATCAATTAGACCCCCTTTCTTCCAATTTTCATATTGTAACACTTCTCTGGGTCAACAAATATTTTTTAACGAAAATATAACAATATCAATGCCAAACGAATTATCAAAACATAAATATTCGAGCAGGTTACAAAAATGATAACTTTATAACAAACAAATCAATTGAGCTTCACAGTCAAGACATGGACTAAGACAAACTGGTCCAGTCACTCGTTCGTTATATATCGTCGTAAAAGGAATGGTCTAGAATCCCGTGGAATCATCAGGCCTTGAACTAGTCCTTTGATGGTCCGCTCCAACCATGTTGTTCCAACAAACGGTCTGTGATATTAAACCATATATTGTTTTTTTTTGACGATTTAACGTTACAATATATATCTATGTGTCATATAATATATTAGATGCAGAATGCAGAGTAATGTATTTTCTTAAAAGGTAAACTTTTGCAGAGTTGGACGAATTACTTTTATTGAAAAAAATAAACGTAGCACTACTTTGGGGATGAAATCATCTGACATGTAATTGTGCTACTCATTTGTGGAAACTATGGTGTTTTCTCTGCTTCGTTTTGATTTGTGTGAATCATTATATTTTGGGATCAAACGAATGGATTGATGCATTGATAGTGACTGTTTCAGTGATGGTTTTCTCTCCTTGATTTTCATATCAATGGGATATCCCCACAATAATGATTCTACTACTTGGACATTTAAGCAGACGGATACGATTTGATAAATATATGAGGCCAAAAAGCGAGAAATATTTGAGCAATTATAATAATAACTTGGAAAAAATTATTCAATTCTTCTTCTTCCTGGTTCCTAGACAATGCAGTAAATTATCTCACCAGATAATTGAGCTAAGATCAAGTTGTTTTACTTGCATATGATTTCCATTAGTGAAGCAATGTACTTATATTTTCTTCTCGCTAACACAATAAATAAAATATTAGTTCTGTTTATTTCACTTCCTAATAGCTATTGGTTGAAATACGGATAGAAGCTAGACGAAAATAGAAATATCGAAGGATTAGTCGTAGACAAGAGTATTGGAAGGCTATTTCGAGAAGGAATCCTTCCCTTTAACCTTCATTCATAAAACTAATACAAATGAACCCAACAAGTAGTCTATATATATAAAATATTTGTTTAAAATTAAAAACAGAGTTTTGACAAATTCATGATATTCGAAACATATAAATTGTTATATATGAAATAGATATTCAATTAATGAATTCATAAAATAATATAATCCCTCAACTTTACCAGCCCCTCCTTAACTGGAGGTTAGTATCTTGTTTTTCACTATTAAAAAAAAATAGGAAATAAAAAAATTCTTTTTACATTAATTATTTATTTTTTTCAGCTAATAATAAAAAAAAAACAAAAAAAAACATTAAATCGCTTTTACCTTTGTTAAAAAAAAACTTAGGGGGTTTTACGACTTCGGTGATACTGCTGTACAACTGAAAGTTTTTTAAAAGTACCGAAAGAAATGTATTATGCAAACTTAATGACGGATTACTATTGAAATATATAAACATTATTTCCATGAATTTTTGTGAAATCATATATAATGTGCATTTGTATTCCTCTTAAGTAGGGAAAATACTCTTTAAGAGATAATGATACATTTTACATGGATGTTAAACATTAAATTATAAAAATATAATTATAACAATGAATAATATGCATAATGTTTATTCTGAGTTAGGAATATTTTCTCTTAATAAACACCGGAGCAGTGTCCATAGTTTTATAATGCCTACCAACTACTAAATTTAAATCATTCACATCATATTAAGTAGTGAAGAAAAAAAAAAAAACTTATCTTGTTAGAGCTACAGGAATTTCCGGAAACCAAGGAGGTGAACTAAAAATAGAGATTTCCCAACATTTTTGGAACCATAGTTGTTTGATGTTAAAAAAGGATGGCGCTAGTGTCCTCGTTGGCAGACTTATACACAACTCTATTTCAACTACAGGTCCAATTTAAAAATAATGCTGATAACGTCTACGTCCTCTTCGTTGAACGTTCATTTATTTCAAAATTTCTATTTCTATTTTCGTGGATGGTTAAGTATTTTTAATACTGTAAAATTTTCTAACTTAGACATGCTTAAGTTTAAAACTACTAAATTTGATTTGCCCAAAGATGGAAGTCATAAACAGTCATGTAATTTTTTATTCAGCGTCTTTTTCATCGTTTATACAAAATGTTCAGGAGAAAGAGTGATGTGGAATTAATAAAAATAAATATAATGCATGTTAGAACAGAAGCAGCCTGAAGTGGGTTAAGCAAACCTTTCTGCAAACCATGATTTTATGAGATTATGATGGCACATAGTCTATACAATTTATATTTTATTAGTGAAGTTCAAAACAGTGAAATTCTATTAGTGAACTTCATAATATCATACAAATGTTCAAAAAGATTTTAGTAAGAATCTTTGAAAGTCGAACAAAGAAAAGATAAATTCGATCAACTACGATTACATGGAAGTTTTGAAACGAATATAAAATATAAAATACCCTCTGCTTTGAGGTGTATCAAGCATTAAAATGGTTGATAACAGTTTTTAATTAAATAAATATTAAAACCGATATAAATAAACATTGAAACCAATTTGTTAATTTAAACAGGACTCTTTTTGGTAAATAGCAAATTTTGTGGTTGATGTTTTATTTCTGCTTTGAGACCAAACTGTTCATCAGTTAGGTAATGCGATCAAATATAACTCCCTTCCTTTAGATATTTTTTTGTTACACAAAGACAGGAATAAACTTTATTAAAACTAAAGCGCAAAAACCATGCAGAAAAATTAGCACATCAGCTGTTGAAAGGAACATAAAGGTAACAGCTAATGGGCAGATCCAGGGAGAGAGATATGTGGCCTTAACCCCCTTTTGGGACTGCAGCCCTCCCCCCACCCTTACCACCGGCTGGACCGCCCTTGCGCTGATCCCTAATCTCCAAAAGGAAATAGGGGTGGTAATTTTCAATTTTCTAGGCCAATATTTTTTAATCTTCAACATGTATACAAGGTACCTTCAGCTTTTCAGAAGCAAAAAATTGATTGGAAATCCATAAGAAGATCACGAAGTAGTCACAATGTATAAGAAAGTTTTACAGTAGCCAGCCAGTGAGGAAGACTACCCGCCCTTTTTTTCGGACTGTTGATTTAGAGCAGAAAAAGAGGAATAAGAAAGAGCGGAGAAGACAATGAAATTATCGGGCGTTCTTCCAGGTGTGATAAATGTTGCTCACCCGTTGGCGGCACAGATGCCGTGGCGGAAAGACATTTGGGGCTGTCTCCTATTCGCCTGCCACATGGCACTCCACCTCCTTAGGGAGATTTCATGCCTAATGACATCAGCATATGGTGGCTGCCTATCGCAATTAGAGCACAAGGGCCGGCAATGGCTCACTTCCAGGGCGAGAGCAGCTGATCCGCTCCGGCCGAAAGGTCGAATCGCCCATCGGATGCTAATTGATGCATTAGCAATTGTGCAACCAGGGCCTATCCGCCAACCTCTGGCTCTCTACAAATAACCATTTTAATCGCCTGTTTGAGTAAAAGTCAATTATTCTGATCTTACTTAGTAACATGGAACAGCAGTGATATTAAAAGTTTCTTAAAGGGTTTATAAATATGTGTATATTTATAATTATACATTTTGATGTAAAGATTTCAATAAAAGCCCGATTCTAAAAGAAAAGTTGAACTTTCTTATTTACATACAATTTATTGAATTTATATACTTATCTATATCTGAATGGATCGGGGCAGCTCAACGGTAAAGCAGTGAATATCTGTGCTCTAGGTACCGATTTCGAATCCGGCTATAGCAGGATATCTTTAATATTCTGTCACAGATCAGGGTTATACCAACCGTGACGATGACCGCAGACTTACACAGTACTTCAGGGGGTTTAATGTTAAAGGAATTTCTTTTTCCTTTTTTATCTGCATTTATATCATGGTTCAGCTATCTTGTTAAAGATCGTTAATCACAAGATATTCGAATCAAAATATTCTCCTAGGTCTAATACTAATTCAAGCCATCAGAGAACTCGACATTATACTGTATCATCCATAGGTTTTTAATTAATTGTATTAAACACATTTCTATGCAATTTAATAAAGCTTTACGGTTTTTTAACAGAGCTCACTACAAAGAAGGAGTGAAATATCACTCCTACTTGAAAATTGCTGTTAGCGTAAAGGCTTAAGGCTTACTACGGTTTTTAGCAAGAGTCCTATCCTAACGTTTACTGAGCTGAAATGTTTGCCCCAACTCTTTAACTACAAGTTAGTACGTTGATAATTCTATAGTTGAATGATTTACTACGAATGATACTTCATCTGTTAGTGTAAAGGCAAGAATCTTCAATAAAGAAAAGCAAATCAAACAAAAAAGGTTTATTTAAAATCGGACAGCGCATTCTAACAAGACACATACAGCTTTATATTTAATATTTCTTTTGTTCTTAACGATGTTTTTTTTCTTCTGTTTTACTTAGAGAATGTTTAAATATTGATTAAAATAAAGAAAAAGATAAATAAAAATTAAATTATTAAGGATCCAAGAGAAAAAGTCATAATTCATAATTTATACATGTAAAATATCCACTTAATAAACAATTTATGTAAATTGATGCAGTTAAATGGAAAAGAGTGTAAGTGCCAAAAATCGACAAATAAAAAAAGTAATTGAAAACTGAATTAAATTTCATTGCTAAGTTACTGGAATTAGTTGCTTGTCGTTTTTTAAGATTTTTGTATCTTAATACACTAACATATATCTCAAACGCTAAAAGTCTCAAGGTTCTGGACGTTACGATACATGTGATAAGTACCGAAACATCCTCCGATTCGATACTTTTATTCTTAAAGTATAGATACTCGATAAAATACAATTGCTTTTCGATACCGATACTTGAAGAATAAATGAGATAGCCAACAGAGATAAAATTGGAGATGGAGCATACTAAAAAGCACCTCTTTCCGGGCTTGACACTAATTCAGGAGAGGAGGTCTCTCATCCAGCTTCTTTTTAGCCGCCTTCTAGCAGGCAAGTCAACCGTGGCCATATCGTGAATTAATCTGTTGTTATGTCCTTCTAATTTAACAAAAAATCGTGAGTAAAGCGTTCTTATGTGTTGATGGATAGTCGGTTGTTGAAAGTCTGTATAATGGGTTTAAGTAAGTAAGTGTAAGTAGTAGGGTTAAGTATTTTGTCTAATATTTAATTTAGAATATTTGGAAAGAAGAGAGTAAAGAATTGTTAAGCGCATGTTCAAGATCTTTTTTTTTTCATTTTGACATGTGGGCCCCAAGTCATCCTTCTGTCGAACAGAAGTCCGAGGTTATGTACAGTTTCTGTCTGTGGAATTTGGTTGTCGCCGATATAAACTGGTGGACATTTATCTCGTCTGAGTATTAAAGTTATGTGTTGTGATTTGTCATGATTTATTTGTCATGTATTATTTGTCATTGTATATGATTTATTTATTTGTCATGATTTCATTTCCCATAATGTAAGAATAGAAAATAGTCTAAATCCTAACAGACACAATTTTTTTCTAATGATAAATATTTATTTGATGGGAAACAAATCATTAATAACTAAGCAATGAGGCACCGTCCGCTACGATTTAGAGATCTCCCCTGATATCTTCTTTTACTCGAAGCAGAGATTGCCCTGTTTGCTAAGACAGAGCATACAAGAGGAAATGGACTGGATACATTAGCATGGAGATAAGACCGGTGCTGTAGGAGGAACGGAAGATAGAAGTCACCTTAATGACTCCTGAAAGGTTCCCCTAAGAGCGTGCATAATGAGAGGCCTCAAGGATACGCGGATGCCTGCGGGAGTTGAGGAGATCCGAGATCTTGGAGGAAGATGGCAAGGACAGCCGCGGAGATAAATGAGCGAGGCTTTACTATCTGCTGATGTCATTCTCCAGCTACCTGCGAAACGTCGTAATTACTTCTCTCTCGAGTTGGTGGGTGGACCTCATTCACCGTGTTTTTCGAACAATTGATCTTGATTCCCTTAAAAAAACAATCTTTGTATTCCTAATCCATGTGGTAAAATATGAATTGTAATTAAGCCTAATTTAATCATGAATTTCTTTTTAAACGATTTAAAATGAAATAATATAAACTTTTACTAGAACTCAACTATAATTTTGGAGTCACCTGTGGTATAGTGGGCAGCATGGCAACCTGCAATGCTAAAGGTCGCAGGTTCGCGCCCAGCGGTGGCCCAAGGATTTTTTAAAGGGTGTGAAAAATCCTTGGCAATGCCGTCCCTCGGATAGGACGTAAAATGGACGTCCCGAGCCTGTACGTCAGGTGTGATGGGTCAGGTACTCGTCAAAGATCGACGAGGGATGTCAGGTACTCGTTAAAGATCCCTATCCTAATTATACCTGCATAGGCGAAATTTAGGACTTATGCCACTGTAGCATCTTTCGATTAGCCTTAGTGGCATAAAGTGATGTTGAACAAACAAACAAACTATAAATTTGGTTGAAGTAAGAGAATTTCATAAGAGACTGTTAAACCAATGGTACATTTTTACGTCCGTAAGGCTTGAACATTTATAATTATAGGCAGTAAAATTATAAGCAAATGCAAATCTTACCTTCAAGTACATAAAAACGAACGAAGAAATCGTTGACGAATACTCGGATGATTTTGGTTCGAAATTAATTTTCTGATTCTATCTTGACATTTTGAGCTGTGTAATATTCAATCGTTTTTCTTTACCATAGGATGATTATTAGTCAGGATTTTCAGTTAAACATTGTATATGATAGACTGGATTTCAGTCAACATTGTTAAACATTAGTGTTTAACTGAAACTCTGGCTGTTAATCATTCTATGAAAGTTATTTTATTTTTTTTTTGGTATGATTCTTTATTTTCTTTAGTTTCTCATATTTATTCATTGTTCATATTATAATTATGTATTCTTAGTTTCTCAAATGATAAGAATAATAAATGAAACTTGGATTATAGTCATTGTCGAGAATGTTTTTTTGTTTTTTGTTTTATGACTTTAAACAAAAAGACAAAACTAATAATTGAATGTAATTTAATTTAAAAAAATAGTTTACAATATATGTAGTAAAAATATATAATAAAAAAAATATATATATATGATAAAGTTAGTCACGCTACACTAAGATTTAACACGCTCATTATTCTTCTTTTTTTTTCTTTCTTTTTTTTAAATCAAATCCTCACTACTTCATCTTCCTTTTGGAATTCCTGTGCAATATGATGAAATAACAAAAAAAGGAATCAAATGAAGAGGAGACCATATAATTAGAGATTGCATCAAACTATTGGCCAACGTGATGGGAGATGATTAAACAGCTATTTGGAACGTATGGTGTAAATCTGCAACCGTGATCGAATTGATTAAAGCAGCACATCTCATACCTTCCAATCAATATTACATTAAATTATGTGGTCAATAATCATTATCATATAAATAAATTATTATATAATAATTATTTTATATACATCGTAGTTAACAAACTAATTTTTTGTTAACACACTAATTGTACACTAATTTGTTTGCATACAATATATATTTATATAAATAAAAATTGCTAATATGGGTCGTCCTAAACATAATGTGGCAGGCAAGTAAGGTAGAAAGGGATTTTAAATTATCAATTATTTTTAAAAGTTAATGTACAATTTCAATATATCATCATAAAATTAATAATATTTAATTAGAATAAAATTTAATTCAGTAACACAAGCCCTACAAGATACAATTGCCAGGAACGAAAATGGTTAACTGGTTTTGTCTTGGAACAGCCAAAACGGACAAGGAATCACCATTTTATTATACACCTATGATAACTATAGGCCAGACAAATAACGAGAACACAAAACAATACCAATCTGAGGTATCGATTAAACATTGATTAAAATGTAACTGTAATACTACGCTGGACTAGGTTCAACCGACTCGCCAGTAGATAGCACTAGCATTTTTCCTGCTGTAAAGCTTTGAGTAACAGTTTAAAACATTCTATAACATATGACTACGCGGTAATAATAGTAACCGTTAGAGGCGGTTCTACAGGTTTTTACCTGGGAACAGAAATAAACATCTGTTTCGTTTTCTTCGGTTGTAATATGTATTTCATTGGTACCCAGGTTAGTTTATTCCCTATTTCTGTCAGGGGTCACCTGTGGTATAGTGGTCAACATGGCAACCTACAATACTAAAGGTCGCAGGTTCGCGTCCCGCAGTGGCTCTAGGATTTTTTAAAGGGTGTAAAAAATCCTTGGCAATGCCGTCCCTCGGATAGGACGTAAAATGGACGTCCCGAGCCTGTACGTCAGGTGTGATGGGTCAGGTACTCGTCAAAGATCGACGAGGGATGTCAGGTACTCGTTAAAGATCCCTATCCTAATTATACCTGCATAGGCGAAATTTAGGACTTATGCCACTGTAGCATCTTTCGATTAGCCTTAGTGGCATAAAGTGATGTTGAACAAACAAACAAACCATAATTTTGGTTGAAGTAAGAGAATTTCATAAGAAACTGTTAAACCAATGGTACATTTTTACGTCCGTAAGGCTTGAACATTTATAATTATAGGCAGTAAAATTATAAGCAAATGCAAATCTTACCTTCATAAGGTTAATAATATAATATAAGCTAAAATAAAAAAATAACATAAGCTATGCAATTTTATTATCTAAAAGCAACTATATTATTAAAACTGTTTTTTTATTTTTTTTTTTAGTGTTATATAAATTTTATGGATTAAGTGTTTCTCTTTCTCTAGTGAAAAACACCTTTATCGCCATATTGAAACTAACTTCTGTAAAGTGTCTAAGAATCCTAAGATTTATCATCATATCGTAGCTTATGAAATGGAATTCTGCTACACTTTGGCTGGCGGTTATCATATTTGATATAAATGCCTGTAAGTGCGACATCAAAAATTATTTTTAAAATTAGATTTTCTATTGAATTTATAATAGTGTTTTCTAAATATGTTTTTAGCATTGAATTCAAATATACCCGTTTCCAAAAAAAAAAATCTAAAACGCACGTATCATTCATTCACAGCGAGTAATTTTCTTAAATAGTTTTGGAAAACAGATTTTGTTTTATATATTATATTATTATACAGAAACAGATATCAAATATTTAAATATGTTTATCTACTATTTCGAAATAACGTCTAGATCGCATGCAGGTAATTGGAGTGGAATACAGATCAGAGCTTGATCTGCGTGCGTATCATCGGAGCCGGATTCGAAAGATCATTTATTAGGTACCTATATGAATAAATATTGCGCAATTGTGAAGCTTCGTGAATCATCGTGATGAAATCCTTGCGCAGGTCCTGTCCGATGTCGTCCCTAAGCTATCTCCGCTAAGTTACTTTCCTTTTTTGCTGCTTGATTACTCCATTACCTTCTAACAAAGCAATATATTTTTTCAAGTCCTTTTTTTTTTTTTCATTTTGTTATCTTTTTTGTAATGTGATTTCTTCATCGTTTTTGACATTTCAATGCTGCAACTAGTGATGAGTTAATCGAAAACAAATTTATTTCTTTTAACAACTATCTTTTAATACAGTCCTTGTGGAATATTGATCGTGAGAAATAAGCAGCATATGGCTAACGTGCTTTAATGCTCTGAATATTGCAATAATTTAAATAATCAGCTTCAATAAATTAAGTAACTACTTGAAATATCAAGAAAACTTGAATCAGATCCTCGCGTAAACCAATTTATCCTCATTTATACAAACCTAAGAAAACACCGTAGCAGTGAAGTTATATAAAATAATTAATAAGTGCAATTATATGGGGCTTCAGTAATTTATCGTGAAGTGCATCTCATTTATCAATTTAATCCAGAAGGCCAAGTGAGCTCTAAACTGTATCGTTTTCTTAATCGCAGTCATTTTTTTTTTTTAAATTCAGTTAGAAATAAATAATAAGGTAAAAAGTTACTAATTAAACCTCCTGCCCCATATTATCTATCTTATAACATTTTTAAGCAATTGATATGCTTTTACTTCTATTTGACCAATGGTTAGCCAGTGATTCAAATTTAGTCGATAAGTGATGAAATGTTAATAATTAACTCACCCCTCTATACATATCCTAATGAACTTTGTTTAATTAACCTAAGGGTCATTACATGTCAATTCAACACAGTCTTGAACCTCACCATCTCAGATTTTCTTGAAATTTCTTATATGTATACTACTTGTATCGTCTAGAACAATTGTGAAATATTATTGAAATATGTCTACCCGTTCTTGAATTATTGGTCTCAAAAGCAATCAAAAATAGGTCCAGAAACAGAACAAATCATAATTAAAAATAGCTGTAGATGTTTTCCAAATTTGACTAGGACTATGAGATTGGTGTCGTTTAACAGCGCATTCCATGCCATTTCATAAAATATACAACAATGTATAGGTTGGTACTAAAGAATTTTTTTTTTACTACTAAAGAATTTTTGTGAAGAAGGAACTAAAGAATTTTTATATTTTGTTGTATGATTAGATATAATACTACCTATTTTTTTAAGAAATAAAAAATTGTTAGTAAAAGCCCTTTCTGAGAAAATTGAAATTTCTTTAGTACCAACCTATAGTATCATATGTATATCATATGAAATGGTATGGAATGCGCTGTTAAACGACATCAATCTCATAGTCCTAGTCAAATTTGGACATCAATAGCTATTTTTAATCATGATTTTTTATGTTTCTGGACCTATTTTTGAGGGCTTTAGAGACCAATAATTCAAAAACGGGTAGACATATTTCAGTAATATTTCACGATTGTTCTAATAGATACAAGTAGTATCTAGTCAAAATCAAATTTCAAGGAAATCTGAGATGGTGAAGCTAAAAATGATATATTTTTCTGTTAATTTGACGTGGAATGGCCCCTACTTTAATTTTAAATTGACCTACAAACGAAGAAAACTTCAAATTTTATTGAAATCGGGTAAACCTGTGAAAAGTTAATATTAACTCACCCAATCACCCCATAAATTAAATTACCCTTGTACGATGTATGAATTTATCTTATACTGCTACATGACTCGAGAACAAAAACTGTTTAGAATTTTATTGAAAGCTAATAAAAAGTCAACATCCCCCTAATTACCTTTCAGCATTAATATTAATAAGGAATTAACCTCCTTATTCTCCTGTTTGTCCAATGAACGACAAGTGTTTCTAATTTCGTTAAGGTATGAGAAACCGGTAAAACTATTTAGTAAATAATTAATAAAAATATAATAACCTATAGAATTGAATGTGGATATCACTAAACACGTAGGTACATAATAAATCGTGTAGGAACAATTCTAAGAAAAGCAATGAAGGTGCGCACGCACATAAAGAAGGAGTAGGAGCAACAATATTTCTGCAAGACGCGCCAATAGATGTTTCCCATCAAAATTCGGCAAAAGTAAATATTTATTGAACCTTAACTCACCTTGCACGAAATATACAATACAAAGCTATAAAGAACGCTGTATGAAATTTTCATAAAGATAATGCTTGTTTTGGGTAATAAACTCAATAAAAAGTTTCCAGAAGATGCGTGAGAATACCTGAAATCAAGGTTGAGGAAATTTTATAAAAGATAAGTAAATTACGTATTTATTTATGGTCTTTGGTTGAATATTTTAATTTATAATTTTTAAATTATATTATTAGAAGATTAAAGATCCGACCACGGCCGGGAATCGAACCCAGGTCCTCCGCATCTACGTTGCGGTGCTCTTACCACTGAGCTAACCGTGATGTTTATGTCAATCAGATCCCGTTCGTCTGGACAATTGTTCAGCACCCCGGTACTTCGCTACAATGTGGCGAGACCTAGTGGAAGGGATCGCAGAAGTAAAAGATTCGATCACGTCTGGGACGGGCCCACGGTTAGCTCAGTGGTAAGAGCGCCGCAACGTAGATGTGGAGGACCTGGGTTCGATTCCCGGCCATGGTCGGATCTTTTATCTTCTAATAAAATAATTTAATAAGTGAATTACTAATCTTTTATAAAATTGTGTAATTTTAAGTTTAGATTATTTATGAATGATGTTTACCGTTCAGACATTAAAGGAAGTGTCGATTTATTACAGTCTGGTTTAAGGTTCTAGTTAAGGGATATGTTTAACATGGATACCCGAAGAAGGATATTTTAGGGGAAAATGAAGGTTTCGTGAAAAAGCCTTAAAGTGGTTAAAAAAAAACCTTTTCTTCTTTCTTTTGTACAATTGTAAAAATGTGTATATTAAGTAAAAAGTAATGGTAAAAAAAAAAGGAAGTAAACAAACAAGTAATAAATAAAATGTTTCCGGAGAAACTGGTTTAACTTTTCATTTCTGTCTAAAATGGTACAAAGCCAGTTCAAAACACGAATACAATTAAAAACTTGCGATGCAGAGAGGATGTAGATGTCACCGGCCTCTGTACTAGAAATTGTAGAAAAGTTAATTAATGTGAAAGTTGTTACAATAGAAATAATTGACACCCGCAAATGTAATATGTTGGGGGGTCGTGAGATTTGATATGCGGCCTGATTCACAGATGCCTGCGAGCATGTCTGGACCTGCAAGCGGCAAATGTTGCTCGGCGTCGCCTGCACAAGTGCGTGTCTCTGTGGGAACTCATAGCAACTGTCAACATTAAGAAAAAAAAAATTCTATATTTTAAAATATGAATCAAGACCCCAAGTGAAAACCGGACAAATTTGAACGGCCCGTAAAATTTCCTTTTACGGACCGAGGCGTATGTCGAAAGAAAGTGTAAGTTACAACACATAATGATTAGAATATTCCACAAAATGAAAATAAAAAGCAACTGGTAAAAGAGGAAATAAGAATATTAAATTAAATAAATGTAAGGGATAGAAACTTATGAAATTTTTTAAAGGGGCAATGAAAGTAAAGGATCAAAATATTCCATTTATATTGATAAACAAGTAAAACAAAATTCCAATAAGAATTGATATAAGGATTGGGAAAAGACGAAAAATGAATTGTAGAAGATTGTAAGCTGACTGAATTTGTGGTAGTGTACCAACAAACGTCGATGAAAAAGGAGAATAATATAAAAATAATGAAAGTCTTGCTATCATAAATTATTATTATACTGTGATTGTAGCTGATGGAATAAACTAATGTTTTAAATTATAAAGTTTTTTTTTTACTTTATTTAATATATTCACAACCGTAAAATAATTATTTCAACCAGTGAATGTGATTACTAAATGAAAAAAAAAAATATAAATTTAAAAATAAAAGAATCTTTATTTCATGAAATAATGGATATTAAAACATAAAATAGCAAATCATTTTATTTTTAATAAATAAAATTAAATCAAGTATCTCAGTCCCGTGTGTGGTTTTCCCCAGAAACACAAACAAAAAACTAAGTTTTACATGGGACAATTAATAAGTATCTCACACAAATACCTACAAAAATGTTTTACATAATTAGCTATACATGTTGTTGTAATGTGTGTTGAGTAATTATTAGGTGCTGATTCACGGATTTTATATGTGATTTTGAGAGAGTTTTACCTAGAGTTATCAACAGCTCTTAGTTGATCTAGAAAACCAGTTTTGGTATACGAAATAGCATAAGAACTTTTATGAAATCGCGCAATAAAATAAATCTATTGCGAGGTTTCACACTAAAATATATCTTACCCACAGTTTTCTATAGACATTTTATTTAATTGATTGAATTAAGGAATTAATTAATTTTTGCTAAGTTTATCATGTAAATAAACCTATTTCATTCAAACATCAAAGTTTTGTGTTACGCTAATCGCACCATTTATATATATATTTTTTTTACTATATAAATTTAGAAACTTTCATAGGATATAAGCATCATATAAATACAAAATTTAATTTGCTTATTATTTTTATAAGAATTAAAAATCAATTTTCATTCATGCTAAGATAATTATACATACTTTTTTGGGAAGAAGATTTAGTTCCAATCAAGAAAACCTGAAAATACACCTGTCCAACCCACGCAGTCACCCACGTCCCGCCATTATTATTGCGGCACAAAAGACTTTCTTTGTTATCAGGTGATGATAAGCCAAAAGATGATCTCCCGGGACTTAGCTAAGTGCTGTGAGAAACTTTCCTCGCTCTGAGGACTATTTATAACAAAAGCTACTTAAGTTTCTCCTCTATTGATCGGTTTGAGCATTATATTTTTTTCTATTACTTTCTCTTTCCCTCCGGTTAAGGTGTGAATCCAGATATCTACACTTTTTGCTATGTGTAATAATATTCGTTCAACTTAAAAAGTTGAGTTCTACAAATAATTAAATGATTATGGTAATATCAAAGAAGGTATTATTTTTTTTTATGTAGATCAGCAAAAATTAAAGATCTGATTTCCATGAGGTGAACTTATTCTGACAAGCAAATCCATCGAATATTCAAGGGCAGGCAATAAAATAAAAAACTTACAACCCAGAAAAAATAGTAATATACCTATATACATATCGGCTTGATATCATTATATAAACATAAATAAAAGGGCGAATGTGTTGGTATTCCAGTAGGGAACAGGTTTCTATAATTAATTTGCGAGTTAATTTATGATAATCAAAGTATAACCGATGAACCGAAGTGTGCCTTTACACTACAGCTATATGTACGCTAAATGCTTTAAGAGGAATGTTCATACCATGACAAAAACGTTCTTTAATTTGGCATCCTAAGAATACAAATATTTAATGTTTCTAAGTCGAGGAGATCCACTTGTGATCCGTCAATAAGTGCTGCCGTATGGCCGTATGTACATATGATGAAGGTTTTGAATAAAGGGGAGATAAGTAACACTAGCGCCACTTGAGTAAGGCTTATTGCATGGTAAAATGTTCACATATAAGATTACGCAATATAGCACAATTACTGTCATGTACATAGAGTTTTCAGCGAGATGTGATGAAGTCAGAGCTGAAAGCGGGCGCCAGGATATCGCTGAAAACAATCTACAAGAAGCAGAAGATGGATACACAGACGCAAACAGCGAAATGAGATACCTCCAAGATACTGACGTCCAGTTTATCATACGGCGGCCTCTTCCGGATTCACCTGAGGAAGACAAAAGGAAAACAAGCTAGAGGATTATCATATCTTGTGAATCTGTGGCGGCTGTCATAGATACGATTTAGAGGCCATCAGTATTTCTGTCTGCATCTCGGCTCGTATTCCACGCATCCGGCTCAACATTTTTTTTTTATGAGAAAAAATAAATTATTTCTCAAAACCATCACGTGACAGGAATTGCTTCTCGTTATGCTCTCTCCGAAGTTACCTTATAAGATGAGCCTGCTACGCGTAATGTTTAGTAATAGCAATGTCGGATCTAGGAACAGTACTCTTAGGCATGTTTCGGGAAGAAGATGAACCTTCAGTGAAAATGGGTCGTAGAGGAAGTAAGGGGGGGGGGTACAAAGAAATTTTCTAAGCTTCTAGGTGTCAGGATATCAGTATGAGAATTTTTAATATTGCAAATCTTAGAAATAATTTAAATTTTGTTTGTATGAATTTAAAATTAACTTAGTCACTATATCGGTTATTATTCCATTATAGTACAATCGTATATTTGCATCAAGATGAATAAATTTGTCAGAAATGAGTACTAGATGATCTTTATGTAAGAAGCTATTATTAGTTTAATGACTCTATCTAAATCAATAATTTATCCCCGTTTTCTATCTCCCTAAGGACATGTAACAAGTCTTTTATTTTTTAATAATTTGAAATTTAAAGATCGTTTTACTATACTTTGAATATATAATCTTTGATTCTAGCCAATTAATCCATTTACCTACAATTGTGATTATTTAGGTGACTCCTACCTCTATAACCTATCTTTCTATGCAGCTAACATATCTTGAGCGCGTGTGTAAGGAGGAGGGATTTGTTTGTTTTGTCTAAAGGGTGGAGGTTTTATGTCACATATCCGAATTGCAAAACCATAATACGATTCCAACCCCTTCAACATCACCTATTTTAGATATCTTAACAGTTCGTTTTTATCTGGAATATCAACAAATAAAAAGTTTTAGTTTAGTTTAAACTGGTAGAGGAAATTTTTCACATTTCATAATTATCAAAAATGTGATGTCTACTCGTAGCTTGGGTATGATTGTTAGGAATATTTCCAGAGATCCTACGTTTGCTACCCGTTGGATCGCTCTGTCTAGCGGCGAACATGGCATGCTGGAAATCAATGAGAGGAATCGAAAGGTGAGGCGACGCGGAAAGGGATGACGGGGCCCGGTACCCACGATTGTACCACGGGACAGACGGCAGAAGGTACGGCTGACAGCCATGGCGTACCCAATCGAGCGGTAAATCGTGGCCGGTGCCCGTGTAATACGGCCTCTATCGCCGCATGATCCTCCTCTCTTCGGCAATCTCCTCTCCACCAAGTTTATTACCTTTGTTAACTTAGCTCTCTGGGGTCGGAAGGGTTAGAACCGCCACGAAGAAGTTACTCGAACAATACTGTTAATGAAGGTTACCATGGTTATAGTCCAAGGAACAGTACCTCTATAAGTCTGATGTATGTATAAGGACATTTTGGAAAGATTGGAAAAAAGAAGGATTATAGGTGGAATTTAATAAAAGGACAAGATTTTATTAAAAAAAAACAAACAAATTTAATAAAATAAGCTATTCATTTATTAAAATATTTGTGGAACTAAGGAGACAAGGTGTTTAAGTGAAATTTTTGAAAGGACAGGGTTAGATGAAAAGAAGTGAGTTTAAAATCGGTATATTAAAATTCGTTGAGAAAGGAATAAATGTTGTAACTAACTCGCATTTGCTTTCTATCGCTCGTTTGGAAGAAGACTGTCACAATCCTAAAAAATGAAATATAGCAATTCTTTATTTACATTCATCAAATTTTTTATTTTTTTTTTATTTTTGAAAATTATTATCTTGTTTTCCAAGTGATTTTCTAATCAAAAAACAAATCTAAAAATTGTGCTAACTAAAAAGAGCTAACTAGCTCAAGGGAATAGGGAAAGAGTCGGGGGGGGGGGGGTATCTAGTGCTAGACAGGGGGGGGGGGGTTGTGGAATTAGTAAGATCCCTTGTTTTTAAGGACAAAATTCATAAGATATAAATTTCTTTACATCGCTTTTTTTTTTTTTTTTTTTTTTTCTCAAGTTTTATATCTTTTGGGAGTTTTCAATTTGATATGACTGCCAAATCAAAGAACCTAGTCAATCCAATGTCTTTTTCACTATCTTTTTCTTTATTGATGAATCCTGTAAATTTATTTATAATGTAAATATTAAATTGGTGGAGAGAATGATTTTTTAAGCTTATTTGACTGCCAGGCTAGAGAACCAATATACAGAGTTAATTCCATGCCAGATTCAACATCTTTTTTATTTAATTAATGATGATTAATTACATAATACTTTGATTTTTATTTATGATATAAAATCTATTTATTTACAGTTTTAACATGGCAAAACATTTTATAATCAAGTAAGTTGTAGTGATTACTTATATTTTATTTGTTTAATCTAAAGATTTATAATTCTATTCTTGACTAAATCTATACGGCATTTACACACTCAGTCATTGACAGTGGCTCAGAAATGCGGAAAATGACCAGAGCTAATGAATTTTCTGTTTCGAGGGGAAAATTCTTCGTTGAAGGGAAGGACAAATAACGAGTTAAAAATATTTATTAAAATGCAGACATTGTTCAATCCATTTAGCTAGGGAGAATGGGACGAGTTGGGCATTTCTTGCCCTGTTGAAGATGAATAAAGAGAAAATTCAATGAGAGATTCAATTGCTACTGAAGTAAGGAGTCTACTCGGTACGCCTAATTAGCAGCAGACTCAACTTGGGAACGTTGTGCCATATAATAATAATCTTAATACTACGCTATAACACGAAAAGCAGGCGCAAATGAAATAAGTAATGTTGAATTTATGTTTGTTAGTATTTTAAACGAATCATAAAATTTTAATGGTCTCCAGTACATGGGCTTACTTGCATAAGTAAAATGGATTTCATTTATTCACTTATTATATCCTACATTAATAAAACAAAAAAAAAAAATACACCTGAGCTATTATTAACGACGATAAATGTTGTGTACTCTTGAGTTCAACTAAAAAAAAAGATTAACTGTTTTATTGATTGCCATATTTCCTCTAACGTTAGTCTTGGAAATAAATTATTATACCCGTATCTGACCTTTACGAGTGAAGTAGTTTCTTGGAGATGAAGCTTCATTAAATTTTTTATTATTCTCTATCGTTTTCTTGATTGTGAAAATTATTTAAAGGAAGTATGATCCATGAATTAGTAATAAATAGATTGCTTGTGTGACGTTAATATTTTTTTTTTAATTTTATTAAAGGTAGGCTGATTTGTGTGTGTGTGGTAAATCATTGATTGTCTAATAGCGACCTGGGTGACCTGCTTGCCCCATTTGTAGACAAAACTCCCATCATCACTTTAATAACAGTATTCTTATTCCTATTTTTTTTTTTTTTTTGTGACGATTTTTCCTTATAATCGTATGAAATGTATACATATCAGAGAACTACTCAAAAATTATGCTCATAACGAAATTCAAAATTAATAACTTCAAATGTCTTTTCAAATCTCTTCGCAATAAAAAACAAAACACATTTTAACACACAAAAAACAAATAACACATTTTTACAGCATTCGGCAATTGAATTTATTACAATTTTATTTTGGGGCACCTATCTAGAGCATGATCTTGCTCTAGAGGAATATAAAGAAAAAAAAGGTTTTAAAACACACATATTGAAGGTACAGACAAACTGTGAAATTAAAAAAAATATATATTTATGTATAATATATAGATTGAGAGATAACATTAAACAACGCGGCTCTGCTTTCTTTCGATATTTACCCTCATCCGTTTCCTTATCCAGTATTCTGTAAGGCTTGTCAAACAAGACGGTAATTTCGCATAAGTAAATGAGTTGGTTAACATTATTTTAGGATTTATTTGATAAAATTTGATATTTGACTTGGTTCTTATAAAAGAAATTGTAGTGAGATTCATCACAGTTACTATACATACAGTATACAGTACATACAGTATATAGCCCTAAAAATGTTTGAATAAAAATCCTAATATCATTATTTGGGCGAGTCGTTAAAATCTAATAACTTAAAAACAGACAATTAGTTAAATTTCTTCTAAACAGAATTTAAAAACAAAATATTTCTTAGAACCAACAACAATGATTCTAGTTATAATGTATGATTTTTAAATATCATTATTATTTAGTACAAATATTGCTTAGTAAATAACGAATATTATAACTCAATTTATTTAAAAACTAAAATATTCGGATTGAGTTAGAAAATCAAATTGTGAAACTGATAATGAAAATTTTATTAACGACATCCTCTTCGACTATAGGACAAAATAAGAAATTTAAAAATAGTTTTTAACAGATAAAATCCTTAAGAGGATCTGATAAATCGATAAAAGCGTATAATAATTACTGTGATTTTTTTAACAGTGGAGCGAGTTTTAACCTGGACAGCGAAGACAAAAACAGTTAATTTTGAGTCACTGTTTTTTCACTACTCGTTACTGCTCTGTTACTTCATGTTATATAATTTCTTTTTCTCTATGTTTGAAAATTTTATATTGTAAATCATGTAAATAAAATTATCTGAACCCATATTAGTGTTATAATATTAAATACATAATATATCAAAGCATAGGTTTATTCAGAACTCTGTTTTTATTACCTATTATTCTTCTTTTTATTTTCAAGTTATATTGTTGGCATTATCTTATTTTTAATTATATTAATAAAACAGGCATAGATTTATTATTTAATATTTGTTATATTAACAGTTATAATATACTTAGTTATGTTTGCTTAAAACTTTTTTTCGTGCAATGACAGATCTATAGATATATTAAAAGGATTTATATGTTTGCTCACAAGGGGATTTCAGTTTCAACACTTCTCCACTACAAATCCAGGCCTTATAAGGGGAACTGTAATTACAGTGGAAGAAGATGGTGCAGTGTAAATACCGAAGCCTTATAAAGTAGGCATTAATATTTATAGCAGCTTGCTTGAGCGATCCGATAGTAATATTTTAGACGGGATCGTATTGGCCACTTTGCTAATCAAATAATGTTTCAAAAGTGTTATTATGCAACGAGACATGGTAATTGCCGGCCGTTCATTGAATATTTGTAATGGCCTTCATCGGAAGCTGTTTGGTGCAATCAAAGTAATTATTTAATAATATAATTCGGCATATTAAGTGTTTAAGAAGCGGTTATAATTGATGATGTATCTATTATAGGCGCGGGCCGGTGTTACTGACGAAAGGTCAAATTTTTAAAAATGTTCTGATTGAATTGACTTGAAGTTCAATTTCTTTTTTATTTTTTTTATTTCTGTAGGTATTACCCCTATTTACTCCGCCACCTACTCCCCTGGCTCCAGAAAACCCCATTTAGCCTGAAAGGAGAGGACGTGGAGAACCAAAAAAAAAAAGAAAGAAAATTGTACTTTGTAAAAAGAAATTATCAATGATTATGGCGAAAATCTGACTTACTGAAAGATTTTGAAAAATTTCCTGTTCTAACAATTAGTGAATTTTGAGTTTTATCCTTTTTATAAAACTCCGATTCCCACGTTGAATATACTATAAGAAATGCTCTGATAAAATATTCCAAACCTACCTACCAAGTTTTGAATAAAGATTAAATATAATTTTTCAACAAAATACTTACTGAAGGATTTTGAATAATTTCCTGTTTTTTATAAGTAGTGAATTTTGGGATTTATCTTATATTTATGAGAACAGTCCGGGGTGGCGGTCGAAAAACTACAAACAATATTAAAATATTTTATTGAGGCCAACGATTCGTCCCAACAATGCTGGTCTTCTTCGGGGCTAAATGAAAAAGACACAGAAAAAAATAATATAAATACATAGGACATAGAGGATTTTTTTTTTTGTCTATGTCTTAGTTCATTTAGCCCTGAAGAATACCTGCACTGTAGGTCCAAACGTTGGCTGACCCCTGACTATTCTCATACATATTCAATATTCAGTCAACCATCATTTATCTAATTTGGGATTTATCCTTTTTATCAAACTCTGACGATGTAGTTTTCCCATGTAGAATAATGCTGTAAGAAATGCTCTGAAAAAATATCCCAAACATACCTATCCGTTACAAGTTTCCAATTAAGATTAAATAAGAAGTACGCTTTTTCAACAGAAATATTAGTTTTTGAGATTTTTTTAAAGTAAAATATCGATAGATGTTTTTCAAATTATTACATTTCCTATAAAAGTAGAGCGGTAATTTTATTTTTAATTCTTTTGAGAGTTCATAGTACCTACTACAATTCAGTCTCAAGTTTAAATTAAGTTTAAGAAATTAAACGAATATCGTTAATTGGTTCGCTGACAACATATTATCCAGAATACAATAAAAATAATTAGAGTTCAAGTTTCACGCAACTTATCTGTATATCTATTTTCCAGATTAAAAAAAAAAAAACAAAAAAACAGAAAACCAACGGTGAATTTTTTCAATCAGTTTTATTACTTACTCACTAGAAAAGTACACATATTTTTTGTTTGCTTGGGAAAGAAACTAAGAATAAAATTAAAAAGCTACTCCGTTTATTGGTATGGGATGAGAATTTTATGTTTTAGAGAAAAAGATAAGAAAAAAGGAGCTGTTTCCCACACCTTTTATTTATGAGAATGTTCTATAAGCGTGTAAGGTGAAACGTATGTACTAACTAGTTGATATAAGCATTCGAGATTTCCTCCGTACTGTAATGCGTTCAATGATATTAAAACTATTATGGTGAATTATTTCAAATTTTTAATACCTTTTTTATGTTATTAACAAATGACATATCTAATTATGAAATCAAATTTAAGAAACTATTTTTAGTTGTTGTAGATTTATTTTCATTTAGTCTCAGTTGTTGGAGAACAATATTCTAAAACATAAATATGGAAGAAGTTCCTTCATTTAAAGAAATTATCTTTGTACCTTGTACGAAAAAGAATACATTGTTGCTTATATCGTCGTTGAAAATGCAAAAGATTGTATGTCAACGGTGTCACCTGTGGTGTAGTGGTTAGCATAGAAAATTACAATACTAAAGGTCGCGGGTTCGCGTCCCGAGGGGGCCCTAGGATTTTTTAATGGGAGTAAAAAATCCTTGTCTATACCGTACATTGGCCTAACTCCCGAGCCTGTACGATGTCAGGTACTCGTTAAAGATCCCTATCCTAATAACACCTGGATGGGCAAAATTTAGGACTCCCAATGTAGCATCGTCCGATTAGCCTTAGTGGCATAAAGTGACGTTAAAAGAAACAAACGAACCAATTGTACGTCAATTAACAGCTGATTTTCAGGAGAACTAAAAAATAATTTTTTTGCAATTTTTTTTTTAGTTTTTGGTTTGATTATCAAATGAAACATTAAAATTTTTATTATACTCATTTGTAAAACTTGTTTGTGTTAGAGTTTGTTTGTTTGTTTAACGTCACTTTATGCCACTAAGGCTAATCGGACGATGCTACAGTGGGAGTCTTAAATTTTGCCTATCTAGGTAAAATTAGGATAGGGATCTTTAACGAGTATCTGACATCGTACAGGCTCGGGACCTCCATTTTACGTCCTATCCGAGGGACGGCATGGCTAAGGATGTTTTACTCCCATTAAAAAATCCTAGGGCCAACGCTGGGCGCGAACCTGCGACCTTTAGGATTGTAGGTTGCCATGCTAACCACTATACCACAGGTGACCCCAAATGTGTTAGAGTTTAAAATTTCCTTATAGGTTGCTGTCACTGAGTTTTAAATTTCTTTATAGGTTGCTGTAACTCAGGATTAATGACTAACTGAATCCAGAAATTTGAATATTTTTTTATTGGGGATGATTCTTTTTTTCTATTTACTTGTGACATACTAGGTCTTTTAGGACCCTAGATTTTCTCATTTTGATTGAAAATTCAATAAAATCGAAAATTTCTTACCTACGACCTTTTGCAGTATCAATGACGATCTAGTATACTGATGAGTTGTTCAGTAATAAATATGGACATGATAATTTTCATAGAAAAATTATTGGTACCATTTTTCGCGTGTGGAGATAATACGTGTTTTCATCCAACAAAGAACCACTGGATAGCTCAAAAGAGGTTTCGAAAGGGTCAGCAACAAAAATTCACCTGGTATCCAATCATCAGTTGGAGTAAATATTTCCGATTTGATCCATTTTACTTACATGGAACATTAAAAAATATTCATTTTCATCATATTATCTCCCATTGTATTTCACGTGTTTTAGGACCCCAGATCTACTCGTTTAATTAAAAATCCAATAAAATCGAAAATTTCTGACCTACACCGTTTTGCAATATTAACGACGATATCTTCTTTTTCTTATGAAGTACAAAACCTTAGACCCATAATGGGTTGAACCTCAACAGATTCTTTTATTTATTTATTTTTTGTTTTTAATGATGGCCGAAAAATAAGTTAAAAAAATCTTATTTCTTATATTTAAATGCTTAAATGCGATATAAACTTCATTTTCACTAATGCCTTCACGCTAATATACACAGGCAGATGTTGCTCTGTACTTACAATTCAATTTTCGGGAATGAAGTGATACGACGGTAGCTGTTATCTTTCCATAAAACAGTCCACGAAACCCCGCTGAAATCCCATTGTAGATTCAACATTGGAAGGATATTGTCCTACAGAACGGACGATATGGACGCTCGTCCCTCACTACATACACCCGTCACTATAATGCCCCAGCATCTACGTGACTTATTAGTCGCCGACTGTAATTTGGATTGTCGGACGAGGCTAGCGGTACGGCGACACATTCCTCTAACTGTATCCTCTTCTGCTCTCTGCTTGCATTGATGGTGATGATGCATGTTGTTTGCATGTCCGCTCGACCATAGCAGAAGCCCCAATCAGGAGTGGTTTGAATTAACAATAACAGATGCCCTATATGACTTAAGTAGCAAGCATTGACATGACCGTTAAGAGTTAATTTTACACTAAAAAATGACCATATTCATACTTATTTTATGTGTAAATTTTGTAAATCATATCTATGTTGTCAGATGCATTATAGAATGGAAATATATTAAGAAAAAATAGTGATTTTCGTGCGTAAACATTCCTGGAAGTCTATACCGACAATTGAGGGGTAAATGCTAACCCATACATACCCTACTATTTTTGTTGAATTCATATTTTAATCGAATCTGAATTACTGTTATGTTAGTTAAAAGTATCATTTTAAATAGTGGTATTGTTGATGTTATTACCAATGGATGGTAAAGCCGCCTAGAGGCCATTTTTCTAAACTTAAGGTCGGAGTATTACAAAAGACTTTTTTTTTCTAATTGTGAGATTTAAAAATCATAACATGTAAAATAAAATAAAGCAGCCTGACTCGCTTTTTAGTTTTGTTCTCATCGAGGAAATCTTAAAATCGACTTTAAATCATACAACTTGTGGTAAAAAATGACCTGACTTTACTGGAATGGAGAAAAGTTCAGCATTTTTCAAACATAATATAAGATGAATTAAAATTCATTTAAACAAAATTTGCATTTAGAATGCTTTTTGGAATCGAGTTGTTACAATACTTATACATAAAAGAGCCAAACAATGCAATAATCTACAATATCGTCAGGTGCCACAAAACCAAAAAACAGTTTATAATGCTTATTACAATTCTAATTGCCTTCGTGATTTTCAGATATAATTTTGCATGATTTTATTGCTAGGAATTAATTGTAAACAGACGTAATATTGTAGTGTTTTGAATAACCTGGATCACAACTATAAAAAAACTATGTTAACCCATTCGAATATGAATTTTTTTATTTAAATATAAAGTAATAAAGATTGAATCGTGAAAAATTGATAGGTTCCGTAAATACGTCTCATAAATAAAATACGTCTCTTTTATATGGGCTACATATGCAATGGGGATTGAGGGCTTGTCATTGCCTATATGAATGAGAAAGGCTTTTAATCTAACTTTGGAGGAATCTATGAACAGCGTCCATTCTTTAGGATTATGATGATATCTTAATTCACCCATTAATGCATCAATATATGTGCAAAATATTAAATCATCTTTTGCAGAGAAAAAGCGATGGATTCCCGTTGGCGATATGTTAATAATTTTTTTCCCTTCTCAAATAGATTCAAATCTTTTAATCTAGATGCCAACAACTCGGCCCGATTTTATTATAAGTTAAGATGTCGAACTAGATTATTGAGTTCAGACTGATTGATTCTGTGAGGTTCTGAAGACTACACTGAAAAATATGGGTCATCAGTATCATCTGTTTCTGATCTTAAGGGTATACCTTCCTCACTAATGTTTTCTGAATGTAAACTCCAATCTTCAGGTTTCTAAGTAGGTATTATCAGGGGTCTGGAACACTCGCCTATCAAAAGTGCAATAATATAACTCAGTGTAAAACACACTTTCTGAATATAATGACCTGTGGATAGAGTTAAAACTCGCGAAAAGTATATTAGAGATATTAAAGGATGATGAAGCTCCAGTGTTCCTAAAAGCAATAGATGTAATATATACAAGATCTCGTCGATCACATTGCATAAGTAGTTCCGAAATTAGCAGCAGGTAAACTAGCAGAGAGTATTTTAAACTTATCTATGATAGGTCCTCTTAGAGATCCGCTTATATTTTTAGCATTAAATATATATGAAAATGCTAACTATCAAGTCCTTGTCTTAGCGAATCGTTCTCAAATCTCAAGTATAGGTTTCTAGAAAAAAACGAAAAACAATTTAAGTACATCATATGAAGAATCGATAATAGCGAAGTTTGTTAGAGCGATGAGATACAGAGGCCCGTTAGTAGGGAGATACCCAGGAGTAGCAATTACTTAAAGATCCGCTAACCCGTGAGAAATCTCTACCGCACCGGAAGTCCTTCCGGGCCATCAAAGCTCTTTTTGAATCCGACCAATAGATTGGCCCGCTCCTCTTCTTCATCAATCTTCCTATCATATTCGTAATCATTTAGAAGGCCGTTTATCGGAAATGACGCGAGTTACCTCATCCATTCTGTCATCCACTCCAACGTCGATTCATTACTACAATAAAAACAATAAAAGTGGTTTTGTTATAAAACCGTTGTAGATTTTAATAAATCATGCACATGATTTATTTAAATTTATAACGTTTTTAAATAAACTCGAATGATAAACTATTTTATTTGCTATACAAAAATTGTATGAACTAAGGCTCAATCAATTTTCGAATAAAATTTATTAATGGTTGAAAATTTAAATATTTGTTTGTTAAATATTTAATGAATACAGTAAATGAAAACGAAGGTACTTAATTTATAGTTTTTATTTCTCATATTTTCTAAGGCGGGGGGAGTTGTCCTTTCCCCTGCCCTACCCTCTGCGGACGCCTATGATTCACTGTTTAAATTAGGGATCGACAGATTTCCTATCATCATCGGCATATCGGAATCATATCCCTATCACAAGTACTGGCCGATTTTATTGCCGTTCTCGTTTCTCAATAGATTTAAAACAATCAAAAATACATTTATAAATAAGATGAACATTTTTTAATCCCTTTTTAGTAGTTTGAAGATTTAAAATATTATTTTTTAGTTATTGTGTGGAGTAAAAAGTGCCCAAATTGGAAAAAAAAACTTTAAAATAACTTTAAAAAAAAAATAATTATTATTGATTGGAAGTACCCTTGTTATAATTGATTCAGAGATTTTATAACTACTTTTAATAGGATTCCACTGATCAATGTTCAGTCAGGATGTCTAGAAATAGCGTTGTTTTAGGGAACCAAAAGTTGCAAAAAAAAGAAAGAAATGAAAGCTTCTTTTTTTTTTTTTTTTTTTTGATTCTAGACTTGCCAGTGAAAATCCTGTTTTTCCAAAAAGTTACAATATACTTGCAGTTGAAAAATATCAACTTTGATGAATAGTCCAGCGTGATCTCCTGGAACATCGCATAAGAAGGGTTTTCCACGTAACTCCAGAAATACATCTTTATCAACGGAAGCTTCAATTCAATTTCCTCTAACTCAAGTTAAAATATTAATGTATGGAATCAAAAACGAATAAATCTGCATAGCTATTGTGTTGTTGTCTTTAAATGCCTTGAATATCTTATGTATGTATCCCAAAATAGAAGGGGTCTGTTGTCTCTACCTTGAAATAGCATGGAGCCCTTCTGGAATGTCCTTAGGCAAGTGAACACAAGCGGGTCATCAACCTAGTCCATGCTATAATTTTGTGTACATGTATTAAATAAGTAATACACAATTATAAAATATATCGTAACACTTATGTAGGTTTAACAATTTTTATTCAATGAATAATTTACAATTCCACACAAATTATTGAAACACAAATATTTGTAATTAAAAAGATTAAAAAATTACCGCTTTGTAAGACAGAAATAAGCATTTGGTTTGAGCTTCAGAACAAAACTAACTCTCCAGTCCATCGCTCCTTATATTCATTCGTAAGCAGAACATCCTCGAAAGTTCTAGGCCAGCGTAGATGGTACTCGAACATCTTAGTCACAAAAATGTACTATAGAACTATTCTAAATCATGTATTTTTTGTTTTGTTTCGCGTTAAAATGTAATTAAATAATTTTAATCTCAGACCTAGATACCTTCAGCATCTGGACACAAAATGAATATGAAATACACAAGGCACGGTGAACACCAATATGTATTATTATATTGTAACAATTCTGTGAGTTAACATTATTCATTCAAAGGAGAATAGAAATAGTCAATACCAAGGACTTATAAATACAAAAATATTAGAGCAGGTTACAAAAATTATCACTTTGTAACACTCAAATAATCATATGGCTTGAGCTTCACCACAAGACTAAAACTGTGACTGTCCAGTCGATCGCTCCTTATACATAGTCGCAAGGAGATGGTCTAGAACCTCGTGGAAGGGCATGGATGGTCCTGGAACATTGCAGTCACAAACACGTTCTATGACAGTTCGCTCCAACTGTTAGTTCGTTACAACGAAAGGTCTGAAACTTATAAACCATGTATTTCTTTCTGCTAAGCGTTACAATATTGATGAATAGTTATCATAAACGAGTCAGAGGATATTTTTCATATTATTGTATAATAAGCTATTATAAAAATTGGTAAAAGTTTCCCGATACTACTTCTGGACGTGGCCTATTTCGGGAGGTTTTGTTACTATGATTTAAGGGGACTCCCATCGCGTCCTTTACAGTTAAAAAGGGTCTTGATTAGTTTCATTATATCCCAGCTTTCGACTTTAGCTCGCTACGCTCGCTCTTCATAAATTAATATACCCCCAAATGGATCCTTTTCAGTAGGGATCGGGCCCACTCTTAGCGGCGAGATACTACCAAGTAGTATCAAAAATATATTCAAATAATAATTAGTCATATACTTCTTCTGTATAAAATATTTGTTTTCATGCAACATTGAAAAAGTAGATATCGCAGAAGTGGTTTTATTAGTTTTAACAACCAAAAGGTAGTGATGGAGTATTGAGAGCCAAATTTCGATATTGTCATGTAAAGAAATATTGGCCTATATTTTTGGTATAAGAATTTCACCCTATTTTCTTTCTGTTTCCATATCCATTAAAAAATATATTATTGGCAAATTAAAAATTGTTACTCTTTGGGAACCCTACTTTTTTGTAAACGCACCTCTGGGATGATCAAAATTTATAAAAAATAAAAATAATGCTAATAGTGTTTACGATAATCTTGCGTATGATAATTAATATTTTTGCGTGAATTTAAATTTCTGAAGTGTGCATATTTAAAGTTTTCAAAATCACAAAATAATTGAAACTATCTTTGACACTTTAAAAATAGTTTAGAACCTCATTCATGAATTGAAAACTAATATAAAAACGAAAATCTGATAATATTATACTGAAAACCAAAAAATAATGTCTAGGACAAAATGTTAAAATCAAAATCTGTTGATAAACACAAAAAGATCAAAACATAGGAACTTTTGCATGATTCTTTAATATTCATTAATGAATGCATGGGGACCAGGATATTTGGTTTTGTATGTTTATAAGCAATCCAATAAAATTTACAATGTTTATCTAGATTCGAATAAAGGTATGAATAAGTGTATACACATTTTTCTATTGGAATATCGTAAAAAGACTAGTAAACTCCAAAGAAATATTCTTTTAGAAGACAGACTTTTATGTTAAATATCGCGGCAGTTATAAAACCTAAAACAACCTAACGTTAATAGCTATATCCTCCATTTAAATAAAATGTCACGTTTTAGCTCTCTTAAATGTCTCTTTTTTATACTTTTTAAATTGCGAAATATCTCCCTAACAGAGAAAATTTCCTCCTTGGACCACCTCTAACATGATGCCGAACTTTACATAATTTAGTGAGCCCATCGGATGCATTATACAAAGGGACGCCAATTATCCGAGAGGGCCGGATTTAAAACCACAGCCATTGCTAATAGCATCTCATTTTAATAAAGAGAACGTCTGGAGGCAGGCCCAAGGAGAAACAGGATAATGTATCGCCGATTCTACCATTGAAAAGGCCGAATCGTCCTTCCATAGTCTTCTTTTTATATTATTGCTTTCATGAATACTAATGTCTTCCGATTCACTTTTACTTTGTCAGTACCGTCTCTCCATCAACATGATTGTTTTCAACGAGTTGGATCTTCCTTATTCTCAAGCAACAATGCGTTATTCGTAAAGAGTTTTTTATCCATCGGCTTTTTTTTCGGGAGCACCCCCTGAACGCACAAACACCAATTTGAAAATTTGGAATGAAGTCAATAGGTTGCTACGCTAACTACTACACCACAGGTGACCGCTCAACGTTTTATTATTCACATAATTACCAGCCCCGAAAATCCTTCTGACCTATGTACTTAGTTTAACAGATAAACCGTGGGTCACAAAACAGGTTTCAAAGACACGTTAGCTCTTTACTCATACATAGTCTAAAAACCTTTGAAGGTACTATCTAGTTTTTACATGCAACTTATCAGTATCTTTAGTGAAAAATTTATCTCCCGATTTTTGTCCTCCCATGGGGATTCTTGGCTTCTTTTTTTTTGGCATTAATTTTAGTTTAGATGGATTGGCCATCATGTCTTGTTATTTAACGACATTGGCTCACCAATTCCTTTTACAAATCGGCTTGGTCCTTCTCTTCCGCTCATTAGTGCTCTGATCCTGGATCGCCCGGGTTTCCCGTCGGAGGAAGTTTATATTCTCAAAACGTTGAATACTATGATCTATGGTCTTGTTCAGGTGCCCTGGCATCGCAACCGTAATGATATTAGGTTTATTAAAGCATTGCACACAGTAAAGATCCGCATTATTCGGTATTTCAGAATCTTTGAGAGAGAATGAGAGGGTTTATTGTTGATATACCTGAACCATGGCGTTGGGTTGAAGTTTTGGTCAAAAATCAAGTATCGTGGAAAAATTATGATTCATAAAGCCTAACTCTTTACTTAAGTCATGGTTTAAATCTTTATAAAGTATTTATTCATCTGATGCAGTACAAAACATAACTTGTCCCTGAAATATTTAATTTTCTTTTTTATTTATTAATTTATCGAAGATTGTTGGCTAATGGCATAACACTGCTCTTTGGTAATGTGTCTTTTGGTCTATTGAAAAAGGGTCGTGCAATTTAACTTTGAGAATTACCTTTTTAATTTATCTAAATTTATATTTCAGACTGTTGATGTGAGCTTTAATGCGCCTAATCTGAGTTTTTACGACCTTTAATTTTCATTATTGTTGATGTTTTAAATGGTAAATAACTCTTTTCTTATTTAACTATATTTGAGAAACCTAATGCACTGTTTCTTATGAAACAGTTTCTTATTTATTTACGAAAATATGTAAACTTATATTTATTCATTTATTTAAGATTATTTCAAACGTTTAATACTTAGTTTGGTCTTATTTTAGTACCACTTCTAGCATTACCCCTTTGTTTTTCTTGACATTGAATGGATAAATAATTGGGCATATCTAATAATGATGCGGGAAACTGAAATTTAAAATCTTTTTCTTTTCTTCAGTATTATTCGATAATCGACTAAAATCAGTAATTCGAAGTGTGTGATTGAAATGTTGTTTCTGAGGAAGAGGCAACAGTCTTTCACCCAATCCATGTAATTAATCGAAGAGCTCTCCCACGTATGGGCATCTCCTCGACGAGTGAAGGGAATCTCTTGGATTTGGAAAGTGGATAACAGGGTCCTGGATCACAACACTCCTGGAAGCTACATCTCCGGCTCCTAGAATTAGGTAGGGATGAAATATCGAAAGCCAAATATCGATATTGTGATTGATAGAAATATGGGGTTGATACCATCAAAATATCGAATTCGTTACATTAATAGTTGATATTTTTAGCTAAATAACAAATAATTTTGAATTTTTACTTTAACTTACCTATATATGAAATATATAGTAAGTGGAAGTATTGCGATCGTGAAAAATTTCGACTTCCGGTTTTCAACGGAAATACACGTTTTGGGGTCCCCTGACTCCAAATGACCAAGTCCCGCGAAATGGTCTGTGTGTGTGTGTGTGTGTGTGTGTGTGTGTGTGTGTGTGTGTCTGTGTGTCTGTGTGTGTGTGAACAGACTAGCTCAAAAACTATAAACCGTGCGAACCTGAAATTGGGTATTTAGTGTATATATATGCCCGCGATGTGACAGCAAAAATTTCATCATAATTGCTGAAAGGGAGGGGGTACTTTATTTAATAACTTTTTAAGTTTTTTTCGATTTTCTCAAAAACGGCTCTAACGATTTTGATTAAACTGAATATTTGATCTATTTATATGCCCGAGATATGACTATAAAAATTTCATCAAAATTGATCAACCGGAGGGTGTACTTTACTTAGTAAATTTTGTATCATTTTCACGTGTTTTTTTATTTACTCAAAAACGGTTCTAACGGTTTTGATAAAACTGGGTATTTGATGTATGTATATGCCAAAGATGTGATAGCCAACATTTCATCAAAATAGATCAACCGGAGGGGGGACTTCACTTAATAAAGTTTGTATCATTTGCACATGTTTTTTTTATTTATTCAAAAAAGGCTTTATCGATTTTAATCAAACTGGGTATTTGATGAATTTATATGCCAAAGATGTGATAGCCAACATTTCATCGAAATTGGTCAAACGGAGGGGACACTTTAATTCATAATTTTTTTTCCAATCTTTAACTTTATTTCGTTGATCTCAAAAACGGCTTTAACGATTTTTATCTAATTCGCCATGTTTAATGAAAATAAGGTGTTCTGTAATATCAGGTAAGCTTTATCATTATTAAAATTTTCTGAGGGGTCTTAATGGTGTAGAGGCATTTTTATTTGTTTGTTTTTTTGTTTCGGGGGACGGAGGGGACACTTTAATTCATAATTTTTTTTCCAATTTTTACCTTTTTTTTCGATGATCTCAAAAACGGCTTTAACGATTTTTATCTAATTCGCCATGTTTAATGAAAATAAGGTGTTCTGTAATATCAGGTAAGCTTTATCATTATTAAAATTTTCTGAGGGGGCTTAATGGTGTAGAGGCATTTTTATTTGTTTGTTTTTTTGTTTCCTATAAAGTACCTTTGTTTTCGTTTATATGGAGAAATTAACTGTCTCTCGTTACGCCTAAAAATAAGAAATGGCTAATTATGAGATATGATAAAAATAAATAAAACATATAGAGGAGAAAAAAAGACAAATATTCAGTCAACTCATAAAACTCGTTGAGCCCTTTGCGCATGCGGAGTACGCCTTTAATGACAGACCATTGTTCATAATTAAAGCCGTTCTGTTCATTTGAGGAGTGGGAATTAACAAAACGCATCAATTTCTAATCTGAGTAAGCTGTGTGATGCGAGCACGCACCAGATTTTTTTTTTTAAAGACTCTTCTTTAGCAAACAACATTTTAATCTCACTCTTTATAATTATAAAGTAAATTCTCGAATAATATTGAAGAAAAGGAAATGATTTATTTTAATTTTAATTTTCAAGCATCAGTATAAGCATAGGCACACTTATTTATCTATTCAATTTTAAAATTAAAATAAAATGTGAAATTCAATGGATATGAATATTTGATAAGATACACACATGCTCATCATGTGGTAATGCTAGAAGAGGGACTAGAATCAAACTAAACTAATGCATTGATAAAAGAAACTAATAAAAAGAGAGAAAATGAGATTTATGAGAATAATAAATAGAGTATTTGTATTTATGTATACATAAGAAAAATCACATTTTTTTTTTTTTTTTTTTTTTTTTACAAATGTCAAACAAACCTATGTGGGATGCAAATGAACTAGCATTTCATTCTGTATAGCATTTCGTAACAGAAAGTCAGTATCATGAACAAAAAAAACAAGTTTATACAACTGTAATTGCGCATTAAACTCTACACGAGAACAAGATGTAGCATTTGATGAGTATTTTTTTCCTAAGAATCATATTTAGGTACATTAACTTGAACTTTCTGTAAACGCTTGTTCAATTTTTTATTTTGAAATTAAAAATAAAACAACGAAAAAGTTTAGAATAAATAAAATTAAACGTGAAAAAATTAATAAAAATATCGGAAGAAAAACATCGATGGTCGACAATGATCTGAGACTATCACAACGAGATGGTGAAATATCGAATATCGGAAGAAAATTGTCGATTTGTCTGAATTATCGACTAAACATTATATTAACTCTACTTCAAACAGAGACAAAAAAAAAAATATATATATATACAGCTTCGCAAAAGTTGGAATCGCAGCCTGAATATCTATGAACACATTTTATTCTATTTAGAAACTTTGAATTAAGCCTCAAGAAAAATATTTTTTTTTTTATAAGACGTTGTTGAAATGGTGATAGAAATGTTTGACTACAAAACCTAGGCTGGAATTAAACAAGAATATTTTGCTATTTAAAGAATTTGAGCATTCTACAATACTAATGGTCGCGGGTTTGCATCCCGAGGTCGCCCTAGGATTTTTTAATTGGAGTCAAAAATCCTTGGCTATGCCGTCCCTCGAATAGGACGTAAAATGGAGGTCCCGAGCCTGTACGATGGCAGGTACTCATTAAAGGTCCATATCCAAATTATACCTGGATAGGCAAAATTTCTGATTCCCACTGTAGCATCGGGCGATTAGCCTTAGTGATATAAAGTGACGTTAAACAAACAAACAAAGAAGTTAAAGAGGACAAGATCCCTCAAACATACAGGCAAAAGTTAATAACTTAAAAACTATATTTCTGAGGTTTTCATCAATAAATTGGTGTGATGTCACTCAAAAACATATATAACAAACTTGAATCGAATTCAAGTTCATCGGCCATGAAAAACTTAAAAACAAAAATCTTTTTCTTTAAAAATAAATTAAAACTAATGATTTACTTTCTGAAACTGAATCAGACTGGAGAATATTTTTTTTCCGTGTTAGTTTAGAGAGTGTTAGTTTAGTTTATTCTTTTGTATAAATTTTCTGATCAATAAATTATTTTCAAATATGAGAAACCCTTTCTTCAAGACTTGTGGGGAATAAAAAATAAAGTTATCGTTTAATTTCCTTAAATATTCTATTTATAAGTAATACCCTTTTTATGTTATCATTATTAATACATAAGAGTGGCCATGAGCGTATCCTGTTTACGGTCTTTGTCACTTTTATTATTACATCTCTTAGTTTTTACTTCGTTACATAAGTCATAAGGGGATTAATGAAAAAGTCTTCCTAATTAGCATAGCTCAAATGATACATGAAATGCATAATTATGCACAAGAGATGGTTAATTACCAGTTATGAACCGATTATAAATAACATTTTGTGACATTGTTGTAATAATCTTTATTCCAGCTTCCAAGTAAGACTGCAGGTGGGAAAACATCCAAAAAAATAACAGAGAAGTAAATGAGTACTTAATTATTAATGAACTGACAAGGTTACAGGTTGATTCCGTTTAATAAAGATACTCTCTTTATGCTCAACTCTCATATCTAGGATTAAATTTTTGAATTATTCATCATGAATTTTATTAACATTTTTTTTGTTTGTGTGCATTTGAATCAGATATTTATTCGTACTAAACACATTCATTTAAACATTAGCGCATTAAAAATATTCTTAATGCATAAGTCTTTCTTCGCTGGGTAGTCATGTATCATGTTACAAAAATTTTTATTATTTTTTTTTTTTTTTTATGAATATGAATAAATATTTATAAGATCTTTAAATAGAAAATTAATATATTTTTTATAAGGATATATTTTTCTATCGAACTATTAAATGAGTTAATTTATTTATAGAAATTTATCTTTCCTAATCTGTAGTTATAATCCTAACTATTTACTGTTTACCATCAATTATATTTTACTTGATTTTATGTATTTTTTTAAAATACATGCCAGTAATTCAATTTATTATTTTCTTTATAGGATTTTCTTTATAGATAATAAGAATTATAATAATTATTTAAATATAAATTGAAAGGCATAAATAATGAATTTCAACATTATCCCTACAGTTTTATCTAATGAAAAAATATATACTTATTTATTATTATTTACAGTTTAATTCATGGGCATTTATTTTATTTTTTATTTTAAAATCCAAGGTAGCAAAATTGTAAAGTGCTGTATGTTCCAGTAAATTGATATAAACACATAATATCTCAAACTTTTCCATTTGAACGGTGTTTTGTAAACTGATAATGATTTTTAATATTATTTTTGTCAACTCTCATGGGATCATATCTTAACTACAGAAAATTTCTGATAACGGGTGAAGACAATTTACATGAAATTTACATGATAACAAGTAAAATTGTAAGCCTATGGCCACAGAGCCTTCCTACAACGTAATACTTGACCATCTAAAAAGAGATAAACTTTACATTCAATGATGCAACGTGACTTAAATCGAAATAATTAACCGACATTATATGCCTCATCAGCCTGTGAAATCAGCGGAATACATTTTCTATTTTTGTAAAGATCACGACTCCGGGTCGAATTCATTTCAAATCATTAACCTTTCCTCTCTTGGAAAAAGGCTTTGGCGTCAGTTACATAAAATGGGAAATGGTCTACATAAATTTTGTCCATCCCACTTGCATGGAATAACCGATTCCTCTATACATAAATTCATCACACGTATTACATTAATAACATAATATTTCCAACAAAATCTCCATAGTAAGGTATATATTGATAAAAATGATTTTTTTTTTCACTCCATACCCTTGAAAAAAGTTTATTCGTTCGGAAAGAACTATACTTATGGATCACCATTGTAATTAATTTGAATAAAAATGAATATATACAATATCGAAATGACTTATTTCTTCAACTAAATTTCAACCTCAATGATTATTTTTATTTATAAAAATTCGGCTTCAATCAATGCCGGAATATAAATAAAGCAAACTATACTTGCAGGGTAAACACAGTTCCTGAAATTTTAATTTCCAAAAAAACAAAAATAAAAAAACATATGCAACCAAGGATGAACTATCATGGGCTAAAAAATTGAAGATCGCACTGTAGATGGATTACGGAACATTCGGTATGCATCCGAAAGTAGACGAATATTACCGAACCGCTCATGGTAACTCAATTCATTATAACTCGTTGATCGTGTGTATATATATTGCTCTATAAGCAATTATTCACATTTCCAATCCCATTAAAATATCATTTTCAGATGTTTAACCTTTATTTGTATTATCTACGTCACACAAGTTAATAGACCAATTTATTGAATATTTGACTACAATTGAAAAATGTGAAAATAAATAAGAACGATATTTGAATTATTAAAAATATGCATAATAAGAAAAAAAAATAATATGGTTATTTTTTCAATAACATTGTTCTAACATACAGTTCGATAATTATTTATTTGTAATATGAAAAATGGGATATAAGGTACTCAAAAAAGAAAAAAAATGTTTTTCTAACTTTAAAATATAAATAGATTTTTTAATATAATCATAAATTTTATAATTATAAATTATAAATTAGTACGCGTAATTATGCACCCATGATTCGAGCATACATTCGTATATTGTAACAATAAATATAGTAATAAAATAAATATACCTAATAATATTTCCTAAGCAAATCATAAAATTAGCATAGCATTGCAGACCACTAGGAGACAGTCATTAAGCGAGAATTAACATAATGTATGTGGTCAAGCGGCGACATAAAACCACACAGGATATAATAAACAGTTCTAAATCACAGCGAATAACAATAAAAAAATAATAATATTTGAATTCGCAGGTATTCTCGCTGATCTTTTATATCCCAAAGTTCATAAAAAAGTAATATTTTTTTTTTTTTTTTTTAGGACAAGCTCTTTTCAAGTTTTATTATTGATAACTAGGATCTTTAGGATTTTAACTAGGATACATTTTAAAAGGAAATTCGTCATTAACACCACTGTACATTTCGCTCATCCAATGCAAGACAGCATTAACTCAAAATGAATATTTTTCTAAGAAATCATCTTCCAAATTTTGTCTCATATCTCTGTGCAATACCAGCTATTAACATAATACCGTGATAGTCAGTATTCGTTAAACATTTTAACAAATATAGTAGTTGGTGGATATCAAAGGAACAGAAAAGAAAAAACGTGTATTGGCACTTCTGAATTTTTTATTATTTAGTTAGATCAGTCTTGCATTGGAAGAACGGTCTAGTACTTTTTTTCTCAAACACATCATCCTCTTTCATCCGGGAAATTGTCTAATCCAGATGGGAAAATATCATTTTCACTCCAATTTACGTTTCATTGATTTTTTTTTCTGCTACTCTGTGACACATCGAACGCAATCAACGAAATGTTAAGGAAAAGACCAAACCCTGAACGGCAAGAGGTTTTAAGTGGTTTCAACCATCGGGATAACATTCGATCTAATGGACTCAACCAACTCAACAGATTTAGTTAATCCATCCTTTTATTTATTCTCATTCCTTTGCAATGAGATGAGATTATATTTGCCAGTTAGCTAACTGCTGTCTTGTGCAATGGTGGAAAAGTATCGAAGAAGACCCTACCTCATCTGTCTTAGCCGAGTTGGTAAACTTGTTCCAACTCGTATAATTTAACCATCATCCTCCCGTAATTGATGAAATGGCGAAACTTACCAACTTGTATTTCTAACTACTGGTTGTGAGATAACACACGTTAAAATTTTATTTTCTCTGTAATTTATTTAAACGGCATCACAATTTAGCTTTTTATGGTATAGATCTGAAAATAATATCAGAGTATCTTATCTTTTCAACCAACCTCGATCACTAAAGTTAATATCCTTCCTCGTACATGACAGTAATCAATTAAAAAGTTATGTAATGTTATTGTTAGTTTTATTATTTAATATTCATATAAAAAGTTACAAAATGTTACTCCCCTATTATAATGCATGATTTTTCAATGAATGACTAAGTGTAACAAAAATCAACTTCTCCGTTTAAGAATGATTTTAATTTCGTAATTATTCAGTTTTATAAAATATTTTATACCTCTGGCTACATTGCATCTAATACTTAATCAATAATTTCATTGTTTGTTTGTTTGTTTTAACGTCACTTTATGCCACTAACGCTAACTGGACGATGCTACAGTGGGAGTCTTAAATTTTGCCTATCCAGGTATAATTAGGATAGGGATCTTTAACGAGTAACTGACATCACACAGGCTCGGGACCTCCATTTTAGGTCCTATCCGAGGGACGGCATAGACAAGGATTTTATCCCCCACCCTCTCTACTGGGCCGAGAAACCCCGTATAGCCTACAAGGCGAGGAAGGGGAGGATTAATAAAAAAAAAAAATACTCCCATTAAAAATGCTAGGGCCACTTCGAGACGCGAACTCGCGACCTTTAGTATTGTAGGTTTCTATGCTAATCACTACAGGTGACCCCATCAATAATTTCATTATTAAATCACAGTTCTCCAAAAATATATTTAGTTTCTAATCTTCAGTAATACTTATTATAATTGTATACCTACATGTGTTCTTAATCAGTATATCATTTTTTTTTCAAATTTATTAATTTTAATTTGATAACCTATTTTTTTTTACTTGATTTATCATTCTTAATATATTGAAATAAATACATTTTATTCTATTTGTTTAGATTCTAGATAGTAGGTACTTCATAATTTTGTATTTAAAGACAAAGTATAGTCTACTTATTTTCTGTTGCCTAATGATATGGGATATGGAAAAGAAATGATCTAAGAACGTATAAATAAAATAAGATAACTTAACAGCATTCTTATTCTTAATTAAAGTTGGGAATTTGGACATATTTAGAAGATAAATAATAATTTAACCATAAAAAATATATTTTATTCCTGAATAGAATGTATTACTTCGTTACTCTGAGTGTATCAATATATTTTTTCAACATATAGATCCTCTCTATATAGTATAGAGTTTCTAATCTTTAGTCATACTGTAACACAAAGTTGGCTTAAATAATTTTATTCACGTCAAATTATAATAAAAAAATGTCAAACAAACATATGTTAATTTACTTTTGTTACTTGATTTAATATTTTGAGGTCCGAAATATCAAAATTATCTTTCAGGATATTGGATAACTATTTATAAATTATTTGAAGCTAAAAAAAGATAAATATATATTTATTTGTTTTACGTACGCTTACAATGCAATACAAGTAGTTGCAAAACATCAAAACTAAGTTGTTTATTTATTCATCACCATAGCACACTATAAAAAAATTAGATTTTCGGATTTCTTTCATACGGCGGTGCAATCGGGAGCAGTGTTTTTAAAGAAATATTAATTTAGTAATTCAGTAGGGGGTGGAGGGTGGGGCGCGCTGGAAATAGTTTGATTTTCCGATTTCTTTTACACAGGGGTCCAATATTATGTTTCGGGGACGCTTTCCTTTAAAACATATTCTCATTTTGTATTTTAGTTAGGGGGGGGGGCGCACTAATATGTGAAAGAAATCGGAAAATCTAACTATTACCAGTGCGTCCCCCCCCCCTGCCACTAAAACACAAAATAAATATCTTTTCAACAACATCATCCTTGATAACATAAAAATGGATCCCCTTGTGAAAGAAATCCGAAAATCTAATTTAGTTTTAGTGCGCCCCCCCTATACTAAAATACAAAATGAATATTTTTTTAAAGAAAACCGCCCCCGATGACATAAAAGTGCACTCTCGCGTGAAAGAAATTCGAAAATCTAACTATTTTTTAGTGCGCCCCCCCCCCCACTAAAATACAAAATGAATATTTTTTTCAAAACACCGCCCCCAATAACATAAAACTGCACCACCGTGTGAAAGAAATCCGAAAATCTAATTTTTTTATAGTGCGTAATTGGTTTTGAATCAAAATGGCGGATCAGGATAAAGAGGTAGGTACTAGTATTGTCCCCGGATGAGCTTGGACGTTTGTGCAAAACTGTATTAAAATTGGTAAAGTAGTTTCGAATCGGTGTACAGCAGACGGACGAATTTTTTTATTCAATTTTCGGATTCTACGCATCTTGAAATATAATGTCAAATTTTTAAGGGTGGGCGGGGTGTATTATTCTTCTAAATATCACATTACCAAACTAAAAATTTAATATTTCCGATTTATAAAAGTATTAGTCCAAATTGTTAATCGAAAAAAAATAATTCAAAAATAATCATCAGGTTGTGATTTTTTTTACTTTTGATTAAAAATAAAAATCACTAAAAATAAAAATCATATGATTAATGTATCATAATATTAATCATATGATAATTTTAAAAATTCCAGATAAAAATTTTGATCGGATTTGATTTTCATTTTTATTTTAATAATTATCGATTTCAAACCCTGCTTTTTATAATAATAAAATAAAATTCATCAAATTTATTCAATAATTTTTAGGGTTGCTTCACTTTTTTTTTTCGTAAATGTAGGTAAAACCTTCGATGATTTTTGCAGAAATAAAAGACGTACAGGTTTCTGATTGATAACACACAGTCTGCCATCATTCTTTTGCAATATTGACTTTCGTAAGATAATTTATATAATTGGCCATTACAGAATACTTCCTCGATTATTATTATATATTATCCCCTAACTCATGGCTATTATTGCAGCCCCAAGAGGCGATGCGAAGGAGATGCAGTGCGGACAATGCAATTTTCATTTCTCTATTAGTTACATGACAAAAAGCTTTCTACTCCCACGACATATAATATCTCAACACATAATAAATAAAAAAAAATCTTGGGAAGTTGTTAGTCATTGGATCCTCAGTTTCCCTTAACTGAAAAACGGAAACTATTTTCACTTTTCCCTTTTGTATTATTTTATTATCCCTAACTTTACTTCATATTAAAATATTTATATCTGCCATCCCGCTGAATAATTGGTTAAGTCAATTTTTCTCAATTTTCACAGCACGGCTTTTAATGTTTTTATGAGTATAAAACCAGGTTTTCATGATTATGCGTGGAAATTTGGTCGAAAATACCGAAATAGTTAGTAGCTACTACCGATTACGGCCATTAAACCAACTGAATGGATTTTATCAGTAAGGAGATATTAGATGTGTGTAATCGAAATATAATATAATAGCTACTTTTAAATATAATAATATTGTAACGTGAAAGAAAACCAAACACAAAACATATTATTTTAAATAGTTCTAGAATTGTTGTGCGAACGGTTGGAACAAACTGTTTCAGTACATGTACTCTTGTTCTGAAGCTCAAGTCATACGGTCATAATTTAGTGTTAGTTACAAATTGATACTTTTCGTCATCTGTTCCATTATTTTTGTTTTGATAGTTAGTGTTGCATTGTAAAATTGTTATTTTTCTTTGAATAAACATTTTTTAACCCATATAATTGTTAAAATATTATACAAATATAGTGCAATATGTTCTTTTAAAATGAACACCCGAATTATACACTTATTCAGGATGACAGAAATATCTGATTTAATTCATTTAAATTTTAATTATCTGGTTTAATTTAATTGAAGTTATTGAAGTTAATTTTCTTAATCTCAATAAATGTAGTTTTAGCCGCGAAGTTTAAGAAACACTCATAAAGGAGTACTAAATCAAAAAAAAAAAAAAAAATCAATTAATAGCCCACTGTCGGAGAAAGTTTCAAACAGTTATAATGATTAACCATGAAAACGCATCCGCGACATATGTATTAAACAAGTATATAATAAATGATTAAAAATTAATCACTGATTATTTCTAATTTCGTGACATAGGAATAATCCCAATGATATGTTTTACATTCAAGGAAAGACAAAAAATATTAATTTTAAAAATAATCAGTGTGTAATAGAGAATTAGTTAAGAAACGGGTTCCGCTTTTTATTTATACAGTTAATTTATAATTAGAGAGGATAAGAGAGAATAATATAATATAATAAATTAAAATATTATTTATTTCCTTTGCCCCTGTGAATTGTTGTCAGAAATTCAAGAAAAAACCTTTTTTTTTTCCTAACGTAATATGCAACAGTAAGTTAATTTTAGAACTAATATTTAAATACTAATTAAAATGCCTTCTTGATGCACCCTTGATTGCGATTTTAGGCTTATGTTTCCTGAAAGCAACAAGAAATCAAAAAATGTGCAATATGTTAGGTTATTACTAATAGTATCCATAATAAATAAATCCATCATAAAATAGCAAATTACTAACTTAAGAGAGGCTCAAATTTCAAAATGAAGGTTAATTTATTTTATCTTTTGAATATATTTGTAATTGGATTTCTTTCCAAATTATAGATTTATTATTTATTTATTGTATAAGGTAACTGTATTAATAATTATTTATTTAGTCTGTAATACTTTTCCTTTCTCTTTCAACTATCTATGTTCATTGAAGCAAGGCATAATTCAAAAATATACTATCTTAATTTATAATACTTTCGAATTTTGGAATTTTGCTCTCGTTTTAGTAGCAAATATCGTTACTTGAGTTCTGACACAGCCTAACCACATTTCCTTTATTTTTAAGATAACAATACAGGAACTGTTACTTTAAAAAAACTGTTACTAGTATCTTTAAAAAAAGTTTGCTGGCTGGTTAAACTAAAATTAATGGCTAATAAAACATAAATTTAATTGATTTCATTGAATCTGGAAACTGAAAACTTGGTCAATTCTTTGGCGAAAAACGTGGACTAGGCTCTGCCAGGACTGAAGCGATGATATATTTATCGAAGTAATATAATTGGTATTTCTTTATGTACAACATTTAAAGGCAGCGGTCTATCCCTGCGGTTAAGACCTATTGACAATACTTCTTTTAATGGACGATCTTGCACCAGATAAGACTGAGGTTGGGTTTCAGGGGTAGAGACACAGGGTTCCACTAAAAGAGGTTAATAGAACACGACTCCACAATCGTAATTGTCCGGACGCGCTTTTACTTTGTCGGCAGCCGCGCGTAACCCGATACGTTCCACATTTGTACCGATCGCTGAGATGAGGAGGCACGGAGGTACCCGGGCAAGATGTTGGACCGCCAAAGGCCGAAGATAAGGACTCCACGAGGATGCTGAGGGAGGAAGTGCTTTGTGGGGGCGGCATCTGTGGTACAGGATATCCGAGATGTGGGACTGCTGCCCGTACCCCTTTGATTGCCGTGCTTCAAAAAGAGGCACCGCCTCCCACCGATCGGCTATGGAAACATGCAATTAGAACAGCTGTAGTGTAAGCAACATAAACTTTTCTAAGTCTTTCAGTGAAAATATTTTTGTAAGAGAAAACTAATAAAAATAAGGTACAACGCGCTGACGGCTATCTAAGACATGGTTTTCATTGTTTTAACTTCCGTCTGAGAACAACATCGAAGGAGCGTATGACAAAATAGAAATAGGAACAACAAACAATATATGCTCTAGAAAAAAAATAAAAGAAAAAAATAGTTTTACATAAAACTTCTCAGGAAAAACCCTAAAATGAAATATGTAGAATACCATAAATAAAATTAATTTGTGATAATTTAAAAAAAATTAAAAAAGTTATATTTCAGTTCATCGCGATTTCTAAATTATGAAAAATATAAATTCGACTATATTATATCAATATACAGAGGCTGCGTTCTTCTTCTGCAGCGTTATATCTATTACCTTTTGCGTATAAAAAAATAATTTGTTTATTCGTTTGGATATGACTTTACCGATGTGTAACATATTTATTAGTTTATTTAGCAAGCTCCTTAATTTTCAAATTTAAACATCTACAAAGTAATAGAATTCTGCAATCATTAGAAAAAAAAAAAATTTCTTTGGACTTCATCCTGCAGCCACATATATGTACATTATATAAACAGTTTCGCAAAGTGAATTACATGTTTGTCAAATATTTGGTTTAATTATATTATAAGCTTTTAAACATATAAATTAAGAAACAAATTGCAGCCATCCTACCTTGAAAATAGACGCCTCATGTAGTGTATAACATAAATTGAAAATAAAAAAAATTATGGCTGTAATGCGTATAATTATTCAGGTACATAACAGAGAAGAACATACCTGAAAGCTGAGTTGGAATATTAAGTGAATTCATTCATATTGAAAAATTCTGTGAACTACTCGAGAGCCTAGACTACTGCTATCCTAGAGCCAGTTGCCACCTGAGTTATACGTGACTAAAGGAGTTAGTTTCAACAAGCCATGACTGATGCTTCCTAGAAGACCCTCGGCTGTCAGGGCTGGGCCACTGTAAATATAGCTCCGTACTCTAAGCCCGCCCTTCTGGCAGAGTATTACCCCCATCTGGTCTCATGGGTCCACGCTTATGACGAGGAGTCATAAGTTGTAAGTCATACTCGTATTGTGGAAAATAGACGCTAAGAAATAGGGGTATTTGAAAACCTCGTCTTCTGGAAGTTTTTATGTTTCGGTCGGACATGTATTATATGTCAAAATTATATTTCTAAAATAATTTTGAACATCATATTTTTTCATTTCACTCTGATAATGGATACTTCTTTAAGGAAATCCTATTCAGGGTCCGAATGTAAAATCGAGTTTTTCCATCACTTTTATATTGTGCATAAAACACAATTGAATAAGACCAAAATGGGATTTTAGTTATATCATTTTCAGCAATTTTTCCCATTAAAGTTTACTTCTTGAAAATTTTTTTTTTTGCAAAATCCAAAAAAAAAAGTTTATATATATTTTTTTGTATTTTCTCTCTAAAGTACGATCATTATTATTTTATGCGGAGGACCTGGGTTCGATTCCCAGCCGTGGTCGAATCTTTTATCTTTTAATAAAATAATTTAAAAATTATTTATTTTGGTTAAATAATTTTTTAAATTATTTTATTATACCATAAATCAATAACATTATAAACAATAAATAAATAACATTATAAAATTAATAATAACAAAAAAAATATAAAAACACAATCCTCGTCAAGTTCATATTGTATCAAACTAATTGTAAAATAATTTGAACATTGGATATAGTTGATCAAAAACATTTTTACGTTTAATCGCAATTTTTTCAATAAGGATATTTTACTAACAACGGAGCTATTACATAAAATATGTAGAAAAAAAAATGTTTATTATACTAGTTGAATTTCAAGTTTAATACCTGAATCTTTCTGGAAGCATATAAAAAGGGCGCTCTAGTCATAAAAAATATATTGAAGCCATAAACTCCTTATGTTTTCAGAGCAAGGTTTTATGACAGCGGCATCTTGGCTTCTCAGTGTGAGAATTTTTATTTTTTATTTTTATTCAAATCAGTAAAACTGAAAACCATGCATTATAAAACATTTTAATTACTGGCGTTAAGAATTACTAACCATTTCTAATAAAACCTCCATTTTAAAAGCATTTTAATAATTGATATCGGAAATATCATAAACAAAAGTATACTGAAGACAATAATTTTAAACTTACAATAATAATTAAGATGGTTACCAATGTACAGTATGTTTTATTCAGCTAGGCCATGTACAAAGTTTTAAAAGTTATATGCTAAGAGATCAAAGAAATAGTTTTTTGTTTGGACTCACACTGTAAGTTGCTGGATCAGATATATTTTGTGCCTGGTTAGTATAGGGGTATCCTAGAGCATAATGCATGGCACAAGTCGTGTCATTAAAATTTTAGAAAGCGCACTTTTTTTTTAGAAAACAAATTTTTTTAACAATAATTTCTTTTTAGGAGAAACTTTCAATCAAGAAACAAGAGCTTTTGAATACTTGGAACTGACCGCAGCTTATTCTTGAATCAACAACAATTTTACTATCTTCTTTCAATACCATGATTTTTTACAAAGTGGCGAGAAATAAAATACCTTGGGGGGGGGGGGGGGGGGAGGGGTCGTCCTTTGAACCTTGGGGCGAACGATGAGGTATTGTAACTAAAAAATGGATCTTTCAAGACTCCATTCATGATTTTCAAATTATAAAACTCTTGGTGGCGGGATGGCCGAGTGGGCAAACGCGTCAGAAAATACGCGTTGCCTATGGCAACGTATGATTGATAACCGAAAGATAGCAAGTTCAAAACCCGGAGCGTGAAACCCCGTATAGCCTAACAGGCGAGGAAGGGGAGGACCAATAAAAAAAAAAAAATATAAAACTCTGATTAAAAAAAAAATGTATCACCATTAGAATTTTTTTTTTATAGGACATGAATAGAAATAGGAAATTTATAAAAGGGTTAGGAGTTGAATATAGCGCTTAGGGTAGATATGAGCCAGCCACCCACCTTGTTCCTCCCTGGGTACCCTACTGGCTGTTGACGCTGATTCACTTCAGATGTTAATTCCATTAGTAAATCAAACTTATGAAAGAGTTCGGAAGTGAAAAATTATGACAATTTCCATTTTAACGACCCTTATGACAGATAGAATTAGAATCTCAAGTCCTAAAAATACTCCTAATAATACTATTTCTCGGACTAATGGGACGATAATGGCATCCGCTCCGTGGGAAAGTGACTCCTTGCTCCCGGTAATTTGTGAATTAGTCGCTACAGCCCGAGGCGACCATATGCAAATCCGATCCTCTTCTCGGATCTGAATCCTCCGGCGTGCACCGAATACCTCCCAGTTCTCACAGTCCTCCTCCTTTATTTTCTTTTAATTCCTCTGCCTCGGTACCTCGCAGCCCGATGACTGGTACCTCGTACCTAGATCCCAATCGGCTCTCACGGACCTTCGGGATGTACCGTTCTGCACCTCATGCATATGCACGTCTGCCAAAAAGTGACTCTACACTTCGGTGTTGTATCTCATGCTCCAATTGCTCGAGAGCTTTTCACTCTAACGGTCCGCCTGGAAACGTCTGAATTATATTAGTATATTTAATGTTTAGGAGGCGAAAGGGAATATCGGCTCGTGTAGCCCCAGCTCGACTGGAGGCCTCCATTCATATTTCTCATCCTTAATGCGGAGCCTGTTCACTAATTAGCGAACACGATAGCTTATGCATTCAGTAGCCCCGCGTATTATTTACATCTACATTGTTATAAATGAATGGGAAACCGATCCATTGTTGGTAATCAACTTCAATTAGGTAAAACCTTGATGTCGTTTTAATTAAAAATAACATTTCAGAATCTTGTGGATGATCATTGTTGTAACTTAGAATCGATTTGAGGTAATTTTTCAACAAAAAAAAAAAAAATTAAAATTAAAATAAAGCTTACCTTCTTGACCTCTCTTTAGTGAAAAAAATATTTATACAATTAACTGCAGACCAAAATTCTAACTAAAATATTTACCGGTACTTGAGAATCGTATATCCTCTTTTTGACCTCCAACTGAGGTTACTTATATGCATTGTTCTTAATTTTATTAATTATTTTTAAAAAATGTTTGCGATTTGGAAATCGTAATAATTTTTACCCGAAGGTAAAATAAAAAAAATTATGGATGTAAAAAGAAGCCCACAATACAGTGTTAGTTTAAGACATCGCCTACCCTAGACTTGTAGTGAACTTCGTAGTACAAACTGTCATAAAAAGAACTATCTATATATAAAAAATATGTTTAAATACAATAAAATATAAAAAATAAATCAAAAGAGGAAATATGAAGAAACCAACTCAACGTGTTATTGGTCTCTTCTTTTTCTTTCGATGTCACATACACTCTTTATGCTCATAATCCTAGGATTATGAGGATAAATAAAACAAAGCAAATTTTGAAAATTACAACGAAAAATTACTGAATAGGACCAATTAGTTTGATTAAACTAATTAAAAGTTGGAAGAATTATACTAATAATAGAGAGATTTATTTCACCTTTCTCTTGTTCAAAGTTTTGTTTAATGAAAAATCCTAAACTAGAACTGGAAGATATTTTATACAAAAAAAAATTCTTCAAAAAATGCTGCCATTGTTGGATATGATTGTCTTATAGGCAATTTGATCAAAGTTATCATAATGTTGATCAAAGTTAACTATCAATTTAATCGAAGTTAACCTTCTTTAATATGAATTCCAGACTCATGCCCTCATATAGATTCTAAATCATCTCTTTAGAGAAATTCAAACATTTCTCTACTGATGAACTTAAAATCCGTTCCTTGTCGTACGTGCACTATTTACCTTGGATATCAAAGGGTGTTGCAAGTCCTTGTCAGATTGCTGTTTCGTTCTTCAGATCTACACCTGCACAGACACGGAGATCTCTAGCGGCCGAGGCACCAAGCGCTCGCTAAAACAAACAAGAACATTAGTGGACTTTAATTGGCCGACATGTTGCCGGAGGAGACTGTCGTTTAATTGCTCGTTACCAGCCGTTCTCAGTGGATGCCCTACCCACTTTCTTGAATACAATGCAGGCTGGCACTCCACTTGGAAGCCTGGATATTTGTAACGTCTTGAGGATCTGATGTTTCGCAAGTATAGGATTGTGAGTCAGCTTCACAACGATCATAATATTTGCAAACTATTAGGTAACCGTAACAACTTTAAAATGGTTTTTCTGATGAAAATACAAAAAAAAATCGTACACTTAGAGCCTATTTAAAGCACATGCATTCATTACTTAAGTGCAGATTCACAATTAACTGAAATGCATTGCATATATCTAGGCATAAACATGGAATAAATGCCTGGTTGAGTCACTACGCCTACCCCTAATCACTAACCATAACCTATAACTAACATTATTATTCAATTTCTCAGTTTTTTTGGCTATAACATGACCCATCGAAAACAAATAATTGAATCTTATCAATCAAGTGAGGATTGATATGAAAATGTGTTGAGAAATTTCTATAAATAATTTATAATAAAATTATTATATTAATATCATCACATCTCAGGCTATTAACAGTTGGCAAGTGAATAACGATCAAAAGGGTTAATTTTGTTCATTTAGGTCTTCGAGGCGACACTTGAAACTGCGGAAGAAAATTGAATCTAATTCACAAACTTATTGCATGGTTAAGAACTTGCCATATACGTCAAGAGATAAATTGGTAATCCATACTGCACACATTGCAAACAGCCATGTATGTGTACGGCCCGTGTTGATTAGCATGTTCATTGTAGCAGGTATCTGCGAATACCAATGAGACCACGCGGTCATTGCGGGTCAATCGACTCATGTGCTTCTCGAACCGAAAATTTCTTTACGGTCTTGTTCTTTAACGTGTATCTAAATGAAGAATACATTCCTTTGAAGGATTTTAAATATCTTCCGGTTACTTTTTTCCTTGTTTCATCGTTTAAGCATTTTTCATTATTTTTGAAATAATCAAACCAGGTGACTTTAATCCAACCCCCTCATCCTTAGCCGGGGAAAATCCCATATAGCCCAAAAGGCTTGGAGGAAGTGAAAATAAAAATCTACTAGAACATTTGAGCTGATTCCTTGTCGTTTTAGGTAAATGTTCTATGCAATTACAGTAAAAAAATAAAATTAGCTCCACATTTTTTAAGGAATAATTGCTTCTTCGTAAAGTAAGGTATTCATCCTGCCGACACAAAAATCGACCTCTACCATTTTCATTTTATTAATTGTAACATAATAGAAAACAAGCTTTTAGGAAGAGACTATTCAATTATAGATATAGAATGCAGGCCTCAAAGTCTCGTATAATTTCAATAATTCACTTAATAGTGCAGGTTACATGCCAAATTTTCGCCTATTCAGGCATCTTCAGGGCTACAACAGTTTCACATGCAAGCTAGAAACAGACTGAAACCTTCCCATATGGAAGGAGGGCTAACAGGGGAATATACAGTGTTGCCAACATTCAAACAAATTTAGATAACAGAGATAATAACTGAATGAGGTCTATGGAAAAATTAAACACAATATTAAAGTTGAAGAAGGTTAATATTGTGTTTAATTTTTCCATAGACCTCATTCAGTTATTATCTCTGTTATCTAAATTTGTTTGAATGTTGGCAACACTGTATATTCCCCTGTTAGCCCTCCTTCCATATGGGAAGGTTTCAGTCTGTTTCTAGCTTGCATGTGAAACTGTTGTAGCCCTGAAGATGCCTGAATAGGCGAAAATTTGGCATGTAACCTGCACTATTAAGTGAATTATTGAAATTATACGAGACTTTGAGGCCTGCATTCTATAACATAATAGAAACAAACTAAAGAAAAAAATTACAACAATAAGGTTAAAAACCGGGACTTTAGTCATTTTAGGCCATTAAGGAAGATCAAATAAAATTATAAATTATTTTGGAACGATTTAACCAAATAAAGTTTAGAATATCTAATAATGGGTTTTCCAGGCAAAGGGTGGCGGGATGGCCGAGTGGGCAAACGCTTTAGGAATTACGCGTTGCCCATGGCAACGTATTATTAGGAACCCGAAAATAGCAAGTTCAAAACCCGGGGCCAGGGGAAATTTAATAATTCTCATCATTAATCACCCACCCTTTCCCTTGGCCCGGCAAACCCGTATAGCTTAAAAAGGCGCGGAAGGGTTGGAACAAAAAAAAAATCTATTCCAGGCAAATAAGTGTATAAAAAAAATATATTAATTTCATACTCGTGAATAGAGAAACAAAAATCAAGTTAAATAATTCAATATTTATAAACAAATAATTAAAAAGCTTGGCTCGGGCTTAAATTTTCGTAAAAATCCTATACAAAAATTTGTCTATGTATTTACCTTAATAATTAACTGATGACGGGCCAAATATGATTGGCTTTTAAACTGTCATCGCGATGGCAGTTTTAAACACCCGATGTAGATGCATCGGGAATATTACTCAATTGTAATTTTTGCAATTAAAAAGATAAAAAGAAAATACTAAAAAAGGTACCAGAATTCTTTTTCTATTTTTTATTAAAAGAACTTATACAATCTGCCAAATACAAAGGTAATAGAACTCTGATCACTTATTCATATGCATTCATATTAAAATAAAACTAAAACAATGTGGAGAGAAAAATAAATTTAAATATTAAAAATGAAGTATGATTTGCACACATTCATACTTATTAAGAAGTACCAACATTAAATTATGTAATTTTGAAATTAAAACCTCTATCTAATGGTTTGTTTATTACGCAATATTAAAAATTACATTAAATTTAGTTATGAAATAATGTAGTAGGAAATAACATTTTTTTTTTTTTTTTAATTTTGACTTAGTCCACTTTCATAATAATGGGATCACATCGCAAATCGGCAAGAAGATGGTTACAATTCAAAATATATCAATTTTGAGTTTTACATACCAAAGTAATCAGAATGATAAAACCTACTATACAAGAATATAGTATTAATGGATTCGTTCGGGTAAGACGTTTTTAACATATTCTTTTATGGAGGGGACGATCGTGTTAACACAGGTAGAGTGTACCAGTGGTACTAAATGCCTCAATTACGGGCATTAATTCGTTGTCAAAGACTAGAATTCCCTAGTCACTGTTTGTAGTTACGTAGTAAAATTGAGAATGCATTTGAAACTACACATGTTATTATCAAAAAAAAATTTTGAATTGTAACAATTGTCTTGCCGACGTGCGACATGTAGAATCGAATTGGGAGTATAGAGATATGTCTGTTAAAGTTACCTGTTACAAATTAAAAAATAATTGAATTTGTTTTTTATTTTTTGGAGCTGAGCGCACATGCCACCATAGCGTGATGGTCTCAAAATTCTAATCCAGCAATGTCTCTATACATAAATGATAAATGCAACGTTAATTAGAAAATGAATTAGACTTGTCCTAACGAAGCCGTCTCACCCCGTGCTCCCAACAGGCATTGATCTTTGAGCACCCCCGACCACATGGGATATGGTGAGATATCTCCCTCGAGACATGCTATGACGGATAGCGCAACCCTAATGACGAACTGCAGCACCACATTGACCCTTTGTCCGTGGCCCATGATCCGGGCATTGGGGCGCACATGTGCGGCGATGGGCCTCATAAACCACCCTATGTGGTCATCAAAGGTGCGATTGTTTGGGGGTTCGTCAACTGTTCTTTTTTTTTTTTTTTTTATTCATACACTGTTTGGGGGTTTCTTTTTAATGCACCCATTCAGTTACTGTGTTCATCATGCCCTTGACGACCGTATCGGAAATGAATTCCACGCTATTATCGAAATGTTCTAGAGGGGAATTGGCATAAATATTTCTAATTTTGATATGCATTAGGGTTAACGAAAACAGAGAGTTCCAGCAGAATTGCATAATTTGAAAGAAAATTTTTCAAATTTTATACAAAAATTTTCATCAATATACTCTATGAAATTATATGAAAATCTTCATGCAAATGAAAAAAATAAAGATGATATCAGATTCCGCAATATAGACTTAGCATTAAATGCAATTGAAAAAAAAAAAAAAAAAAAAATCAATCGATCCAAATCAAATATGGCTGTTAGTTTTCTATCTGTTTTTATCACTCCTAAAACCATTAAAACTTCTTGATAAAGATGTGGTATGTCTTAACCAGCTTTTTATTATTTATATAGATTTTTTATTTTGTAAATCGTTCCTTTTTTTTATTAAATGTCTTTTTTATTTAAGAAACAAAATATCCTAGTACGAATTTAGTATCCTATCACTAAATGTTGGGTATAATTTATTTATCCATTAAATAAAAAAATAATTTCTAGGCTTAAATTCAATACCGGTACAGGAGGCCTAGGCTAAGTTGGGAAGTCATACTGTTCCAAAATAATAGGGTACGAATTTTTCAAAAAAAAAATGTTAAAATGCGTTGCTGGAAAATATTGAAGTAATGATTTTTGCATCGAAAAATCTAAATAGACAAAATCTGGTTTCCTTCAAATACCTGGAAATGTTTGTACCTTGTCCTTATCTCTTGAAACCTCAAACGACTGTAATTTTGAATTGGTGTGATGTATACTTAAGATTGATTATATTAGTATCGCTATGTTACTTAGGTTTAAGGTACTATATTACTCGCTATATTACTCGACGTGGCAACTTGGCGCCGCTCCAATAGGCTCTTTTATGAATATAAAAGGAATTTTTTGGGAATTTATTCATCCCTTAAAAGCGAGTGCAGTGAACGGGAGTCGAAACATGGGATCTAATTTAGCCTATTAAACCCATTTTCAACTGAAGAAGACGTTATGGGAGTTTCCATATATTATGGTCACATTACCTCAGGAATGTGCATGCACAGAAGTAACATGGTGATTTACCGAAATTTTGTTTATGTATTTGATATATAGTTTTGTTTATATATCTATTTATGTACATGTAATGACTATTTATGTACATGTAATGACTACTTCCTTACTAACTTCGTAATTACTAATTATAAATGATTGCGAGAACAACTGATTAATGTTCTTCTTATTGAACAATGCCTCCATATTGAATTCTAGCCTATGTCGATCTGGTCTTTCTTCCTTTATCAATGTCAATATAAGGGTAATTTGTTTTGATAGTAAATAAGTAAATTATTTTTATTTGACGTCTTCTAATAACCAATTTTACTTAGGTATCCTAGTTACTAAAGGAAAACAGTTGAACCGGCATCAAACTGTCTCAAACATTTCACTAACGGTCAAAGTCTAGCTGTTTCGTGTTGATATCAATATACTATAATATACTATCAAAGCATATAAGTATACTTTAAGGTAAACGTGTGATTTCACTATAATGAGTTTCCTGATTCTCTGCGTTACATGAGGTAAAGGGTCTTTCTATAGAATTATTCTTTCTGTGAATATCCATTGTCACGGTTTTAAAAGGAAATGCAGCCGATGATTTATAACAGGATGCATTAGTATTTTATGAGAGGGATAATTAGCCATTGAATGGGTAAAAATGCAGCTGGAGGAGACGAGTCGTGCTCGGTGTGATTAGAATTTCGGCGGCGTCACGGTTCCCACAGTAAGAGAAGGTAGGCGGTAGACAATATCCAGGAGACGTCAGGGGATGGTTCGTGCCTTCAGTGGGGCCACGAACTGCCGGGTGTCGGGGAACAATGGCTCGTCCGTCCCGCGGAATAACTGTCAATAATAATTAATGCTAATGAGGAGTGTAATTAATCGCTCCTTGTGTTGAGTGCGCTAGCTAGGGGACAGGCGACGATGCGCTCCTCCGCTGCATCACGAACTCTCCGTTTCCTCCGTTCCTCGGACCGGGGAGGATTTATTGCCATCACGAGGAACAAGGGGTAGCTCGTGAGCCACTCCGGGGAAGTCACTAATCATTTATCGGGACTGGACGTTCCATCCTCAAGGCTTCGAACCGCCCGAGGGTACGTTCCGCTGAGTCGGGCGCTGATGGCTGGGTCGGCAGATACCGGTTATAATGGGGCTACTTGTCGGCTACTGGTCTTCATCGGGAGCTGGTCTGAATGGATAATTCACTATAAATCATTTTCCATGATATTATGGTTTTACAAGAAAAAACACTGAATATGACGTGTAGCACAATTATTCGGAACTCCATCAAGCCACATTATTATTATTTTTTTGCATTTTAAATTTCATGTTTTGTCTAAATAATACAATATGCCTAAGAAGACCGCTTAAAACATTGGGCAAGCGTAATATAAGACTGAATGCTTTTTCTAAATGTTTTTGGTTTCTTTGATATATTGCTAGTTTTATTTTTATTTTAGTTTCAGCCAGAATATTTGTTTAATGTTTTAGTAGATACCATGCATGAAAAAAGTATGTTTTTTTCCTTTTTTGATTTAAAAAAAAAATCTAAGTGTGGTTTAGCTTAGTTCCCTCATAGTTTTTGGCGAAAATTTAATAAATAAGAAATTTATAGTTTTAATTGTATTTCTTTCCCCGACCCCTGCTATGTTTTAGATTGGAATTCTTCATTAGTGAAATTTTTATATGGTAAAATCTTTCTCTAGCATTCGTTATATCTAATTCCTTAGCTGGAATATATTAAGGGAGTGGATATTTTGAATATTAAAATGTTTAATTTAATAAAAGTTTAATCCTTACTAGATAGATCTAACGAAGCCTTCTTTACGAATCCCACTTAACATTACATAAAATTGAAATAAAATGTCATTTTCTTTCATGTCAAATTTCTCCCTATTCTGACGAACTCTTCGGAATCTTGGGGGCTGACAAAGAAGTGTAAACCGAGAATATAATAGTAAGAATTTGAGATTTCCCCGAAAGATCGAAGTGAAAATAAGGATAGAATAAGTCCGAACCACCACCATCAGGTTGAACCTTATTATTAAACCAATCAAAGAAGTAATAGAAGAAAATAGATTGGGATGGCTGGGACACATATACGAGCAGAATTGCTATTAAAGCCCATCGAGTTAAAGTAGATGGGAAGCGGTGAAAAGGTAGACCTAAAATCAGATGAAAAGGTGGAGTTTCAGAAGACTTCAATGGACAATCGAAGGCAGATAGTGGAAGACCGACAGAGGTGGAGAAGACTGTACCTACATGATCAAGATGTACAAAGAGGTATGAAACATTATGTGATGATTCTATATATGATTCTGATTATATGATCATCTTCATTTTTAATATGATGAATGTAAAATTTAATTATTTTATTATATTTTATTGAATATTTTTTCAATAGTATTAAATATTATTATTTTAAAGAGAAGAGTTTCGAACCCTAGTCTCCTCATGCATTACTAGAGCGGTGCGCCACCAGAGGCTGTATCAAAGTCAAGTTTCTAGAAGAATCTTTAATATATATATATATATATATATATACCTATATATGGTGATGAGATATGTCCTTTAAGTAACTTCAGGAATCTTTTTTCCATGCTGTAGTCTACTTCCTAAGATGAAGAGTTTTATCGTTAATTTTAAACCAAACAAGATGAATACTTTTTAAATACAATTGTCTGGTGCCATAAGAAGAATATTTAGATTTTGCTAGACTAAAAAGGGGGTGGGGGGAGGTAGACTGGAGAGGAATCAGCGAAGTAATTTCGGAGGACTCGGAGGAGGATGGCCCGGACAGGGGTCGAATCTAAATTAGTAAGGACGAGTTCCCACGGGCCTCTATCTGCCACATACCACATCTTCAAGGGTACCTACAAGTATTTAGTCACCTCCGCCTACCGTCAAAAGTATCAGTAGTACGCTCTTATGTCTTATTTTTAGGAAACCACTTAAAGAAAAGAGAGAACAGGTACTACAGACATCCTTTTACCGGGATACTTCTTATATACATATATTTTAAATTCAATGTTACTTAATAAATTATATTACTAAGTTCTACTATTTTGTTGGTGGCAATTTAGCGATCGTGAACAATTTCGACTTCTGGTGTTTAACGGAAATACACGTTTTGGGGTCCTCTGAGTCCAAATAACCAAGTTCCGAGATATGATATGTGTAAACAGAATAACTCAAAAACTGTATACCGTGCCAACCTGAAATTCGGTATTTAGTGCATGTATACGCCCGTGCGATGTGACAGCCAACATTTGATCAAAATTGGCCAAACGGAAGGGGCACTGTATCTCATAATTTTTTACCCAATTTTTACCTTTTTTTCGATTATCACAAAAATGACATTAATGATCAAATTCGTCATGTTTAATGAAAGTTTGGTGTCATTTAACATCAGGTAAGCTTTATCATTATTAAAATGTTCATAGGGGGCTTAAATGGGGAAGGGGCCTTTTTTGTTTTCCTATAAAGTACCTTTGTTTTTGTTTATAAGGAGATATTAACTGTCACTTCTTACGCCTAAAAATAAGATGTGGCTAAATATGGAAAAATCAAGTAAAAATATACAGGAGAAAAAAAGGAAAATATTCCATCAACTCATAAAATACGTTGAGCCCACGCATGCTGAATACGCCTTTAATGACAGACCATTGTTCATAATTAAAGCCGTTCTGTTGATTTAATGGAATTATTTGTTTCATGGTAACTCGATGAAATTTTAAATAACTACATAGAGAATTATAAGGTTAGACGACTAGGACTTGCATTGTCGAATCATCACAAATAAAAACCTTTATAAATAAAAAAAAAATTAGTGTACTTTAAAACGAAAATACAAACAAAAATAAGTAAATTAATGTAGAAAATTGTGTGACTTTGAGAAATGGCAATTGACAAAACACATCAATTTCTAATCTCAGTAAGTTGGTAATTGAAATGTGTGTTGCGCGCACGCACCAGATTTTTTTTTTTTTTAATTTTATTGAATTTACTGTTTCAGACATAATAATAAATTTTCATAATAATATGATATGAATGGGTAGGTACATAGTTTCCTCAGGACGTAGCAAGGTTCAAGAAATTACTTTTATTTTTTCAAAATTTTTAACTTGTTACAACAAGTTAAACTTATTGGTTTGGCTGAGATTAACATAACCTATAAGTTTGGTCTATCCTCTTCCAAGCCTTGAAAAGATGTAGCTGTTTTTATCCTAATATTTTTAAATATTATCCTAATAATAAATAAATACTCACCCCCCAAAAAACATATGTTTTTAATTTCGTGTTTGACCCGGAAATTCGCTTGGATAATTCATGAGGTTCAATACTAAAAACTTAATCTTAGAAGTCTACACTTTAAGCAAGCGCTAGGAATAATTTTAAATTTTTACCATATCACTAAGTTTATAATTAAGGAGCTATTTTTATGCAGAATTTGATGCTCTACGACTTTTGAACTAATATTTTTCGTTTGGAGAAGAATTTTTTAGTTACAGGCGTTGGAAAATGAGTGTTATTCATATTTCCATTAAAATAGTAAAAATGACCTATCTTTAATTATAAATTTAGATTAAACTACGAGACTAATTTTAACTATGAACAAGTCATCCAACGAACCATTATATTTCCCTTTTATTTTAAGGCCAGTTTCAATGGTTACATTTTTACTTTCACTTACCTATATATGAAATATATAGTAAGTGGAAGTATTGCGATCGTGAAAAATTTCGACTTCCGGTTTTCAACGGAAATACACGTTTTGGGGTCCCCTGAGTCCAATTAACCAAGTCCCGCGAAATGGTCTGTGTGTGTGTGTGTGTGTGTGTGTGTGTGTGTGTGTGTGTGTGTGTGTGTGTGTGAACAGACTAGCTCAAAAACTATAAACCGTGCGAACCTGAGATTGGGTATTTAGTGTATGTATATGCCCGCGATGTGACAGCAAAAATTTCATCAAAATTGCTCAAAGGGAGGGGGTACTTTGTATAATAACTTTTTAAGTTTTTTTCAATTTTCTCAAAAACGGCTCTAACGATTTTGATTAAACTGAGTATTTGATCTATTTATATGCCCGAGATATGATAGCCAACATTTCATCAAAATTGATCAACCGGAGGGGGGACTTTACTTAATAAATTTTGTATCAATTTCACGTGTTTTTTTTTTAATTTACTCAAAAACGGCTTTCACGATTTTGATCAAACTGGGTATTTATGTATGTATATGCCAAAGATGTGATAGCCAACATTTCATCAAGATTGATCAACCGAAGGGGACACTTTATTTCATAACTTTTTTTCTAATTTTTAGATTATCTAAAAAACGGCTTTAACGATTTTCTTCATATTCGTCATGTTTAATGAAAATTGAGTGTTATTTAATATCAGGTAAGCGTTATCATTATTAAAATGTTCTGAGGGGTTTATAGAACAAATGAAAACAAAAATAAGAAATGAATGTGGAAAATGTGTAACTTTGAGAAGTGGCATTAACAAAACGCATTAATTTCTTATATAAGTAAGTTGGTAAGTGAAAGTTGTGTGTTGCGCGCACGCACTAGATTTTTTAATTTTATTTTAAATATTAATTTTACACCAGACTATGTTATTTATAATTTACTGGTTGAAGAAGCATGTGCCCAAGCGAGTTGTATTTTAACAAAATTATTTATTATGTTCAAATGCAAACCGTTCAGCCATGGGAAACTCTGTTTAAACATGGGGAATGAGTTGGCTTTAAAGCTACTTATTTAAAATGTATTCCAACCAACAGCACTTAAACCTTTAGGAAAGCAACTATTTTTTTTTTTTTTTTTTTATACCTTACTGTATATAAACTGTGGCCGATTTGGCTCGATTAAAATTGAATGGATGGCTTTAAATTTTATTATAGATACTTCCAATTACTTATTATATACTTCCAATTACTAGAAGCACAAAAAACAAAAACAAATTTAACGTAAAAAATTTAGAGATGGAGATGAGCTCCAGTTTACAGGTATTTAATTACTTCCAATTACTTATTATATACTTCCAATTACTGGAAGCACAGAAAAAACAAATTTAACGTAAAAATAATAGAGATGGGGATGAGCTCCGGTTTACAGGTATTTAATTGCACATGCTTGTATATCATTAATTATAATGTACATATACATTTCAATGAACATAATTTTAATAATATAAAGATGTCTTTGAAATTAAGATTTTATTTAAAATTATACTTTTTGTTTTCATAACTCGAAAAAATAAAGAAAAAATAAGACCATTTTTAGGATAAAACGTAAAACCAAAATTAGTTCGCGGGTCAACGTCACAATCCAATTTCGGCGAGATCACTCACCCTATTTTCAAAAGGTGTTAACGTCTATTTATAAGTTTTGCCCCTCTTGAATTCTTGAAATCCAAGATTCCTTAGCCTTGTTGTTTTTGGCGTCAAATGCAATATCTTCAGTTGCATTTCCGTGGTTTCTTTTTGTGGAAATATGAAATAAAAACACAGTTTCGAAGATACATAGTCAATTTACTTTAGTTTTCTTATTATTTTTAAATGGTTCTATATTTTAGTTGGTAAACAACAAAAATTCAGGCATCATAATGGCACTTACTATACCTGATATGATAATGGCACTATTCATTTTTTCAACTCTGACATTTTAAATTTTGCAGTAGGACTGCATCTGTAATTAAGAGCAGAAAAAGTTAATAGGTTGATATATTTTTTTTTCTTATAAACGAACTATTGAATGAAAAAGTGGTGTAAGTAGACGAAGCTTTGAAATTTTAGGGGAAGCCATATACAGTTAAGTATGCTATTTCTTGGTAAGGAAATGGTAAATAATTAGTCTCAAGCAAATCTACCTACCTAACTATTTAAAATCAATTCGTTAATATATTTTGTAGATCATTTATGATGGAAATTGTTAATAATTATTTATTAATTGATACATATTATGAAAATGTCCAACACCAATTTCGAATTCATTAGCACGTATTATGCATATAATTATAAATGAAAATTAGAACTAATCGGCGATCAGTTTCAGAACCGGATCAATCCATTATATAACATGTCAAAAGAGGCACCAAAAACATTTAATTGATTTTGGCCCAGTAGGCCATCTCTTAAGTTTCACCTCTTACCATTTTAATACTGTATCGTGCATTTTTATTCAATTTTTGATATTTAACAATTTTAAAAATTGAACTAACTATAAATATTTCAATTTAGTAAAGATAAATAAACTGAATTTATTTCATTCACTTAAATATGTTCTATATATAAGTTTTATATATCGGCTAGATTAGAGACACAAATCAAAATTTTTAAAATTAAAATGTATCGAAAGCATGATTTACATTTTCTTTGTTAACATATTTATTTGTGAATAGTAAACTGTAAACAGATAGTAAATTTGCCATGCTTTAAACTTTTGTAGTTTTTATACTAACCGATTGAATGGCCGATGTGAAAGACAGAATGTTTCACAAAGAGGACTAAAAGACTCGTTCCATTAGAACAGAAGCAAAATAAAATATTAATTATTTAATTTTAATTGTATTAATATTTGTTCAATATTTTCTTTAAATGCAGTATAACATTCTGTAGTTACTTATTAAATAATTATTACTTATTAAGTAAGAGGAATCGTTCCTCATAGTAGCATTACTGGGTATTAATGTTAAAACGTTACCAATACATTGCCATTAATTACAGAAATTACAAATACCAAAAATAAACTAAAAATATGTTTAAAAAAGACTTACAGTGAAGATAATCATTATTCTCAAAAGAACCCACGCGAACGATTTTTATCACAAAAGATGAGTATTAGGAAAATAACAAGGTAGGATAGGATAGGATGGGAGTTTTAGGGCAATCAATTTCTAGATTATTTCACCAAATAACAAGGTAGCTTATATGGTGACCGTTTAGTATACAAGTACTTTTACAAACATAGCCAAGTTAAAATTCACAGAAGATTGTGAAGTGTAAAGCTGATTATTTTTCGTCCTTTCTTTATTACAATTATTATACTTTTGTCTGATATGTCCATATTCTACTGGAGGTAGTTTACCTTTTAACATTTGCTGGAAAGTAATCTTATATGGTGAGTTTTCTATAAAAGTCACCTCATTTAATCATTTTTTCAAAATCAATGTGCTGCATAATTGATTCGACTATGTGGCGAGAGAAGATGCCTCTCAGGTTGTTATGAGGTGATTTGAAGCTTGTTAACTCTAGTCAAACAAAAAAGAATCTGTGCAGACATAATGAGTTTTCTCCGGCGAGTTTTCCCAAGGTGACAGAGGACAGCAGGGACCCGCTACCCGGCTAAGACTGGATATGGATTTAACGCCGATTTGGAGGGCTAAAAAGAGGATGACAGCTATGACGACCATTGTTACAGCGAACGCTATGATCTCGTCAGTGGGTGCGCAGCGCGCATAGCGGATTGGCCACAGGAACTGTTGGTGCGCACTCGGCAGAGAAAGCCGCCGGGGGGTTGTCAACCCTGGATCTTCTTTTTTTTTTTTTTAACTTCTTTCATCTGCCTCAATCCCGGAGCGAGTGGAAGAAGTGGACACGGGGAATTAGAGTTGAAGAAAGGAGGTGGAATGGTTAGCAGTGGATCTGTCACGCATTCCCCCCCGACAATGGTAGCAGGGAGTCCTTTGTCGATCCGGGCTCTTTCAATTACTACACCTCCGCCCTCCGCACGTGAGGGATCCGATCTCCTCTCCTATAATCTATAACTTACTATTTCAAACATACAACTTATATTCTTTCTCTTTCAAGGAGTCGGCAGTATATCTCAATCATGATGAAGCCATGTGAGTCTTTTCCCAGGCCTTACTGGGCGAAAGAGGACCCTCATTGAAACGCAACCACATAAATGGAACTAGGTGAAATTAATGAATCGTACAACTACTTACTGATGTTCAATTTTAAAATACACCTATAAAAATATATGGACCATAGAATACTAGCGGTCAAAGTGTAATTTTTAAAAAAAATCGAGTTATATGCAGAATGCCCCTCTTTTGATAGATAAAGAGATCTAAGGGCATTTAATGACAGGGTTAATAAATAAGTGTCTTTAAATAAGTCTACCAAAATTAGTTGAAATCGGATAAACCTGTAAAAATAAATAATTCTCATTCCCAACCCACCCGAAACCTATTCATAATAATATAATATATGGAATAATCCTTCTTATACCCGAGAACGAAATGTCTTTTTCTAATATCTTTGGAACAACTTCATCTAATGTCGTCTAGTTACCATTTCAATTGGTTTAAATGGTAAAACCTTAATAATTAACTTCCTCCCTTTCCCCACTATTTTCCGATGTTTCAATACTCATTCTGCTATTGCAGGCTGATACAAATCCAAGAAATCAAAGACCATAAAAATTAGTCAAGCTGTTCTTGGTTACAAATGCTGTAACTAACCCGATTTTGTTTTATATATCTATAATATATTGCAACAATTCTGTGGGTTAACAATTTGTATTCAAAGAAAAATAACTATTTTCAATGCCATACGAATTATAAAATACTAATATTAGAACAGGTTATTAAAATTATCACTTTGTAACAAAAATAATCATATGGCTTGAGCTTCACAACCAAGACTGATGTTCAGTCACTCGCTTTTTATATGCAGTCGTAAGGAGAATGGTCTAGAACCGCGAGCAACGGCGTTGATGGTACTAGAACATCATAGTCACAAACACATGCTCTGACAGTGTGTTCCAACTTCTAGTTCTTTCCAACAATCAGTATAAAACCATTCCAAACCACATGTTTTTGTGTAACGTTACAATATTATAAAATCTGGTGCGTGCGCGCAACACACAACTTTCACTTACCAACTTACTTAGATTAGAAAATTAATGCGTTTTGTTAATTGTCATTTCTCAAATGGACAGAACGGATTTAATTATGAATGAATGAATTAAATTATGAACAATGGTTTGTCATCATTGATATTAAAGAACACCTAATTTTCATTAAACATGACGAATTTGATAGAAATCGTTAAAGCCGTTTTTGAGATCATCGAAAAAAAGGTGAAAATTGGAAAAAATTATGAAATAAAGTGCCCGCTCTGTTTGACCAATTTTGATGAAATATTGGCTATCACATCTTTGGCATATACATCCATCAAATACCCAGTTTGATCAAAATCGTTAAAGCCTTTTTTGAGTAAATAAAAAAAACACGTGAAAATGATACTAAATTTATTCAGTAAAGTACCCCCTCCGGTTGATCAATTTTGATGAAATTTTTACAGTCATATCTCGGGCATATTCATACATCAAATACCCAGTTTGATCAAAATCGTTAAAGCCGTTATTGAGTAAAGAATAAAAACACGTGATAATGATACGAAATTTTTTAAAGTAAAGTCCCCCCTCCGGTAAATCAATTTTGATGAAATTTTTACAGTCATATCTCGGGCATATAAATAGATCAAATACTAAGTTTAATCAAAATCGTTAGAGCCGTTTTTGAGAAAATCGAAAAAAACTTAAAAAGTTATTAAATAAAGTACCCCCTCACTTTGAGCAATTTTGATGAAATTTTTGCTGTCACATCGCGGGCATATACATATACTAAATACCCAATTTCAGGTTCGCACGGTTTATAGTTTTTGAGCTAGTCTGTTCACACACACACACATACACACACACACACACACACACACACACACACACACACACACACACACACACACACACACACACACACACACACACACACACACAGAGACACACACACACACAGACCATTTCGCGGGACTTGGTTAATTGGACTCAGGGGACCCCAAAACGTGTATTTCCGTTGAAAACCGGAATTCGAAATTTTTCACGATCGCAATACTTCCACTTACTATATATTTCATATATAGGTAAGTGAAAGTAAAAATGCCTAAAACCAAAACTAAAAATGTTAGAAATAATATTGAAAGTTAAAGACCTGATCGAGATTTTAGAAAAAAAGTTATTGAAAGTGTATATTATAATTTTTGTTTCAATATGTATGCTGGGAAATTACCATAGTTGAATGGTAAATGGTTTTCAAATTTACAGTGCAGGTGGAATTAGTATTTATCATTTAAATTTATAAATTCTTCATTTCTATCTTATGTGAATCGTACATTAAACAGAAACTTATAAACCTGAACATTTATCTGAGGTTCCATATAGTCTTCTATAAGATGGATCGACTTCTACTTGGACTAAAATCATTTTCCGATGTTCCCCGACCTCCTTTCACTATTTTAAATAAGACCACACCTCCTCAGTGTCATGCTGAGTAATTGGTAGTATAACAAATATTATAGGTAGCTGAGTAAAAGAACCCACTCATCGTTGAATAAAGGCAAATCTTAAAAATGGCAAGTTGTGAGATAGTTAGTATTACAATGAGCAAGTTATTTTGTAGGTACATAAAATAAAAGGTGATCTCTAAAAGGTCCGCTCATAACCCGGGCGATGGCGTTCTTCTTGGCTCGAGAGTATTCAAGAGACTTTACTAAAAACTTTACTAAGGATTTAACAACAAATTCAATTTTTGAGTTGTACCTTTATTCTATGACGGCTGCGAAAAATTCTTTTATTTATTATTGAAATTAAATCAAATAATCGGCGGTCTTTTATTGTTGAATTTAATTAACTGCTAACGTTTAAATTAAATGTAATTGTAGCATATCAACTTTTTTTTACAGTTTTCCTCAATCTCATTATACTAAAGAACTATACTACTGTAAAGTATAGCTGTTACGGAATAGAATACTAATATATGCCTAAGGGTCTTATTTAGAAAATAAAAATAAACTTTTTGAATGAGATGAAAAGGAAGTAAGAGAGGATCAAACATCGCCGACGGCTTCACGATTTCCAGGCAGACAGGTCTGGTATGATCACCCAGTCAGCGAGGATGTTGCGTCACCTGCGAAAAGAATGCCACTGTTTCAAATCCTCGGTAGGATGTTTCAAGATATTTTTTTGTATACAAGTTTTTGTTAAAAGACTGATTACATTTATGTTATTTTTATAATTATTTTTAGCAAATAAATCGATAGCAGAACAAAATGTTTTGTTATACATTATTCGCTCATCGAATAACTTACTTGAAGTTGAAATCAGTTAGGCCCTTAATCCAAAAGCTCAAAAATGTATATAGGACTTATTGTTCCATTGAAATGAAACTTATTGTTCAAAAAAAAATCTGGTGCGATGCGCACAACACACAACCCACACTTAGCAATTTACTTAGATTAGAAATTGATGTGTTTTGATAAATATGTAAATGTCATTTCCCATTTTCACACATCTTTTCACATTTTTTTACTTATTTGTGTTTGTACTTGCTCTCTAAAGTTCAATAATTTTTTTTAGTAGAAAATAAAAATTTTAAAATACCGCAATGAAAGCATAATACTCCATTGCGTCAGATTTTATAATTCTCTATGTATTTGTTGAAAACTTCATTTAGTTACCATGGAAACAACTAAATGAATGTTTCCATAAAATATGTATGTTTCAATATACGTTGACAACTCTTTCCCATAAACAAAACGTCTTTAATTATAAACAATGGTCTGTCATTTAAAGGGGTACTGCGAATACGTGGGCTCAAAGTGTTTTATGAGTTGTCGGAATATTTTTCTTTTTCTCTCCTATGTATTATTACTCAATTTTTTTTCATATTTCATATTTAGCCATTTCTTATTTTTAGGTATAAAAAGAGACAGTTAATTTCCCCAAATACAAAAAAAAAAAAACAAAGGTAATTTATAATAAGACAAAAAAGGCACCTTCCCTATTTAAGCCCCTTTAGAACGTTTTAATAATGATAGAACGTACGTTAAAGGCGTTTTTGTAAAAACGGAAAAAATTAGACAAAATTTATTGAATAAAGTGCAACCTCCGTTTGACCAATTTCGATGAAATTTTTGCTGTCGAATCGCGGGCATATATATACACTGAATACCAAATTTCAGGTTAGTAAGGTTTATATTTTTTGAGCTAGTCTATTAACACATACCATATCGCGGAACTTGGTTATTTGGACTCAGAGGACCCCAAAACGTGAATTTCCGTTAAACACCAGAAGTTCACGATCGCAATATTTTATATATAGGTAAGTGAAAGTAACATAAACAACTAGGGAAAAAAATGTATAGAATGTGTACAAACAAAATAAGAAATCCTGCCGTAGGAATACTTTAATTTGTGCATAACAAAAAGCTATTGTAAAGGTCCTCTGCCTTCAAACAAAAATAATGTCTGGTCATACATCCTCAATACACTAAGCTGTTGAAAAGAAATAAAAAGGGAAGGCAAAAAAATTGCTGTATGGGGAACAATATGACTTAATAATCAGACCCAAAACATACCTTTAAGATTTATCTGTTTTGTATGATTGCAAAATCAAAATAAGTGCATTCATGACCATAGCTAGGTCATTTACCCTATTGATGTCAAACTGTTTAAATGGTTTCCCGTTACCGCTCGGTTATTGCAATCGCTCAATTTAAAAGACGGACGTGAAAGTCAAAACATTTCCAAGCCAATTATTCAATCGAATCGATGTTCGCGAACCCTATTTACCGGCAGCCATCGGGATTGTCATGAACCCTTTGAGGACGACCCCTGCGCTGCAGACGGAGGAAGGCGAGCAATCACTCGGAGCTCATCAGCGGGCATTCAGTACCTGTCCCCCCGCTATTGAGGGCTTCTATACCACTCTCTGACATTTAACTTTGTTTCCTCGACTCTAATTGCTCTCCGGTTAACGAGTTTCTACATTAGCACGTTGAAGTGGCTTCGTTATAAAGGTTCCCTTAGAGGAGGGTATTAGACCCTGTTTACAAAACCTCTTCTTGTAGCTTAACAGCTGTGGGATTTGTAAGGTAACTGATCTCAAAGGGGTCTTTAGAGCTCCGTGTAATCCTTAAATGCCCTCTGTCGTCTAACCACCTGAACTGTTTAAGTGAAAAAAAAATTGTTGCTCATATATTAGGAATTTTATAGGGGTCCATAACCTTCAATGTATTGGTTAGCTTAGCAACCTACAATACAAATAAGGTACACGTCCCCCGGTGACCCAAGGATTTTTTAACGGGAGTAAAAAATCCTGGCAATGCCGCCCATCGGATAGGATGTAAAATTGAGATCTCGAGCCGGTACGATGTCAGGTACTCGCTAAAGATCCATATCCTAATTATACCCGTATAGCCAAAATTTAGGACTCCCACTGTAGTACGTCCGATTAGCCTTAGTGGCATAAAGTGACGTTAAAACAAACCAACAGGAATTTTGTTATTGTTGTTATAATAGGTTGTAAAACAAATAATAAGAAATGTTGCGAATCATTTTTGTTTTTTAAACAACAGTCTTATTTGTTATTTGCAATACTAAACATGCATGGGCATAAATTAATCTGATTAAAAAGTATAGATAAGGAGCTCTCAACTTTTGAGTACTTTCCATTTTCAAAAGTATTCAGCTTTATTTTATATTGAGTGCTCAAGTAATCCACTACAGCGTTTTAGAAAAACATAGAAGAGTATTTCTTCCATGTTGAAGTACATTTTTGTGTTTTCTGGAGCCAATTTTTTTTTTCAATTTTATGGATGATCAATCACAATTATGGTGGTGGAGGGGCACTCGCATAACCAGTGATTTAACATTTACAGATTTTATTAAAATGAGAGTGCATTCTTATGTATCCACAGATGTAGATTTTGAAAACATTATCAATATTTAATATGGGGGATGCTAGAAATAGAAATATACGTCCCCGACAGCATGTGATATTAATGCCCCTTCATTATAAACTCGAAAAAGGTCATATCATTCGTAATAAGGGTGCCTTCCCCGACAAAAAATTTAGGTAAAAAATAGTACAGTAAAATATAAAATATTTTCGAAATGTTCGTCTCCGATAAAATAAAAATGCACTTTTATTTTAGTTAAATCTGTTGGATTATTGATAAACTTAGAAACTTTACTCAAATTACTTTTTGCCCATCTCTAGTACCTAATAAACCCGTATGAGCAGCTTTACCTAATGTAACCTTCAAAAAATAGATTCAGCTGTTTTCAGAATAATAATATATTTGTTAAAAAAAAAAAAATGAATAATTTAACTTGTAGCTTACACAGCTTTTCAGACCATGTCCGTTGCCTTATACCAATGGTTTACTTTAGTTAGCCTTAGAACAACCTCATCGAATACATCATATAAATAGAATACACTTCATGTGCATTCGCCTGGTATACACACTTTACGTGTACGACACCTTTCTCATCGCTATCGAATTCCATGATTAATTTAGATAAAATCTATCTTCACGAAAAAAGATTCAAGACGGGAACAAAGAATATAAAGCTAATTGTAGCTATCACTTGAAGATAGTATGACTTGATGAAACTAATTATCCCATGTACTTAGTCAATGTATTAATATGTCTGAATATTTCTGGTTTTTATAATAAATGCGCTAAATGTAGTTATTACAACTGGAAAATAATCAAGCAACACATGAGAATAGAAACTATTCATTTATCCTCCTTACAGTGCTTATTGTGTACGAAATCCTTTTATTGCAGCGGGGTTCTTTACAAAACTTTTTAAAAGTATTTTTGTAAGAATGTTTTGGTAGCCAAACAGTGATATATTATCATGATCAATAGTACCTTTAAAAATTAAATATAATTTATCTTAACTCTGTTCCTACGGTCCAGGATGGGTTGGAGATGCCTCCTAAAATGTCAGCTGACATAAAGATGGATGATGTGTTCATATAAATAGAAAACCTACTGTTAACTCTGTCCAGTGTTGCATAGTGAGAACTGAAAAGAAGCATACAATATATATAATATATAAAACAAAAGACGAATAAAGGTGTATTTTGATGATTGATAATCTAATATTTAAAGTTTACACTTAGTGAACAATTTAATAAACCCATACATACATAATTGAATAATTCTAGATATATATTACTAAAAAAAATGTATTTAAGGTTCATGATAACCTTGCTGTTTAATATCCTTAACAAATTTAAAATAATAATAATAGCATATGCGATTTTAAAAAATATAATTATAAAGATAATATCAAATGTACGCTATTAGCTGGGACAGTTATAAATATTGTACATAAATCAATTAATACATAATGATAAACAATGCTAATTGTTTTATCATTCATTCTGACACTCAAGGGCTCATCTCATGTTGATTTTGAAATAACAATTTCTGTATTAGGTTTAAACGATATTATGAATTATATTTGATTTGTTTATAAACATGCGAATATATATGGTTAAGATAACTTTTTTATTTATTTATTGAATTTTACAAGACTGCATAGCATAATTATACATATATAGTCAAGACATCTAAATTACTGTAATAAGAAATGTTAAAATTCTTGCAATTGAAGCAATTTTTCAAGTTTTTTTGCAGCAGTTTTTTGCAATTGAAGAATTGCAGTATTTGATAGTTGCCTTGGGGTTACCCGTGGCTTAAAAGAAAAAAAAAAAACTACTTCTTTTTTTTTCTTCTAAATGTTAAGGTATTGCCAAAAATCCTTTAGAGACATGTGTTGGTATTTTCTCAGAGATTGGACGGGTAAATTCCACTACAAGACCTGCATGCTAAGTGACAGAGAGTACTGGCATGGCTGCGTTGCGTTCGTGATGTTCTTATGGGAAAACTGGTACTTAAAATTACACCCTACGACCGTATAAAATGAAACCGTATCAGATATCTATAAGAAGAAGTTTACAGGAGTTACGTAAATCTTGATGTATGGTACGAGCATGATTATCCGGTCTTCGATTAACCGTTTCTTTTCCTGTATTTAATTTTTAAGCTTTGTGCTTGAACATTAAAATTTTCCGGGAACATGATGGAATAAATATATAAGGAAATGAAACGGAAAAAGTAATTATTCAGTAATAACTGACTTATTGAAATTTATAAAAAGAAACTTATTTCTAATGTTTAAGTTCTAAAAAAACATATCATAACGTCTTAAATTTTATATCAGTTTTGCTTGATAATTTCAACCTTTCATTGTTATGCACTGAGAACTAAAACATGAATTTTAATCATACTAATAAAATATGGACTGAAATATGTTTTATCACCTTGTCGTTGCAGGTTTAAGGTCCATAGATCATTCAGAGACGAATAATAACAAAAAAAAAAATTAAATAGACTCTTTTTCAGCTCGAAATACATCTTTTGTTGGGGCCACTGCGTGGTTGTCCAAGGGACGCCCTTACACAATGCCTGGATAATAACTGATTCTAATTACCACCTTCTGAGGGGGGGGGGGGTGTTTATTGTGCCTTTGAATTGTGCCTGATAGATGATGATAGATAGATGAAGCCTGGAAGGTAAAATAAATGGGTGAAAAAGAGGATAAAAAGAATATACATGCAACAATACTAAAAGCTTCTAAGGTAAATAAAAATATAATTGGTGACTAGAAAATAAATATAAACATGCTAATTAATAGAGAAAGGAAAGAAAATAAGTTGAATAATATAAAATAAAAGCTGGCCATGCATTGGAAATAAACTAAAGCTATATACAATTAAATAAATAGTAAAGAAAAGAAAATATAAACTTCTAGCAATACAAGCAAATAAAAGGGAAAAGAAATTATACTTTACAGAGAGATAAGGTGGTTATAAAATAACTAACTACTGGAGGTTAAATACAGAAAATAACTGGTGGAATTGGTAGTGTCCTGAATAACAAATAACAGAGTAGAAGATTTTAATGAAGAACTGATGATAAATGGTGAGAAAATGATGATAATTAAGCGGTGAAAATTGGTGAAAGATATGGTGAACATGAGGTGATAACTATCCAGCTGGAGACCGTGAAGTAACCTCTCCCTTATCACTCCAAGGAGGTCCAGTGAAGTAATCTTTTGTTCTTCACAAAGTTAGTTTAAGTTGATAAAAGATAAAAATACAATATACAATTCTAAATTTGGGAAGAAGGAAAGGTAATAGGATTGGTGAGTGTAGGAATTTAATATATTGAATGCTAGGCCTTAACATCTTTATTAAATCAACTTTTGGTTCATTGATTTGATTTGAAGTCTGGATTTGCTAAAAAGAAATCTGGCTTAAATCACATCTTGCGCACATCCTAACCATGATAATCATTCAAAATAAAAGAAAGACACTGAGCTTTCTATAAATCAGAAAAAAAAATTAGCATTCATTCCAAACTTAATAATTTAGCAATTACAAATATTTTTATCATTTTCAGTTTTTACTTTCCTTAATGTTTATTACAAATTTTACTATGGTATTTGTATTTTGATCTGCTTTTACACATGACCAGCACTTACCATGATATTGGCTCTTAATTCTATTTGTACTATATCGTCCTAGTATTTTTTTTTTTATTATTAGAATTTTAAATATAAGGATTATATTCGGGGTATTATATATTTCAGGTATTCAAATATTCGCAAAACTTTAATGGTATGTCTTGGAGCTACGATATTGTGAAGAAAGAACTTGCTAACTTGGACCTTCAAATTTTTTCTCTTTGACTTAAAAATTTAATTGATTTAAAAATTTAAAGGATGACTCGAGATGCAGAATTTACCTGCGTTTTCCTTACAAAATTAAATAAGATCTAGGACTCCTGCTATAATACACATTATATTTTCAGTAGCCACTAATCCGAAGGATATGAAACTCCTTGATCATGCTTAAAACGTCCGTCAACTTATCGAGGTTTCCATCAGAAGCACGGAGGCACAAGGGCCTTCAGGGTATAAGAGTTCTGAGAAAAGCAGTAAAAGTGTTCACATCCTTGGAATAAGGTCCTCAAACTTCGGTTTCCCTTCCCATCGTTTACAATCCTAGAAAAGTTCCATTTGGTTGATGTCATATCCTCTCATCCTATTTAATGCAATAAAACTCATAGCCTAGGAGCCGTTTTATTGTTTGAGCAATGCTCGTTTTACTAGCTGCCGCTAGTTTTAAAATTGATGTCTTGCACCTCCTACTTAAGAAAATAGCTTTCGTTTTATTTATCCCCTTCCAAGTGTGCATTTATTGCCTGGTGGATCATTAAATATGTTTATAGGCTATAAACATTGATGTAACTACAGAAATAAATTTAAAATGTATGATAATACTTGAAGAAAAATTAGTAAAAAATAAAATATTGACATGGAGAATCATTTGATAAAGCTTCCTTCTGATCGGGCGTAAATAAAAAAAAATATAATTTGAAGTTATATCGACATACTTTAGAAAAATTACCCTTATACTGCTGCTAAATAGAAGTTATCTAGAGTATTTTTATCCATTATTCTTCTGCATCTAAAGAGAACTCCTAAAGCCAAACAAGATGTTATAGTCATAGACCGTTTAGTATAGAAAATAATATTACAGAATTTAAAAATCAAACCTAAATCCTCCCATTATAGAATTGAAATTAATAGTGTTCAATGGCTGTCACATTTCTCAGCAATTATGTTAATTTTATAATTTTACTCCGTAGGCAAACAACGCCATGTCCATTTATTTATTGAATTAAATTCAACACCATGGTTTCAAATACATATTGGAAAATTATGGATTAAGAAATAGCTACTGGACCATATATTCAGTGTTTTTTATTTATTTTGTTTACAGTTTTTTCCAACTTCTCCCACATCGAATATACCGTTTTCGAAAATAGGCCTAGCTAAAAAAAAAATAAATAAGAGCACGATTGAGGATGTGCAAGTAATATATTCGCTATTAGTAAATTCGGAAGTTTTACCATTACTAACACGTGAATAACTTTGACTATTCCTAAAATTTTAAAGAAATCGGATTATACGGAAATAAATTTGTTCATAGAATTGATATTTTCGATTTCTTAAGTAATCCTTTATGAATATGTTGTGAAAATCCGGCGGAGTATTCGCAGCTTTTACGGAAGGTTTTTTTCTAAGTAGATGTGTGAAATGGGCATGAAATTTTGTGTTTCTGATGGACCTACCGTACTTCCTAAACCATATTTAGTGGATAGCAATTATAACTTTAAGATTTGTAGGGGTTACCTATGGTGTAGTGGTTAGCATAGAAACCTACAATACTAAAGGTCCCGGGTTCGCCTCCCGAGTTGGCTTTAGGATTTTTAATGGGAGTAAAAAATCCTTGTCTATTCCATCCCTCGGATAGGACGTAAAATGTAGGCCTCGAGCCTGTACGATGTCAGGTACTCGTTAAAGATCCCTATCCTAATTATACCTGGATAGGCAAAATTTAGGACTCCCACTGTAGCATCGTCCGATTAGCCTTAGTGGCATAAAGTGACGATAAAACAAACAAACTTTAAGATTTTCAGAATATGTTTTTGATAGTAAAAATACTAATCTGATATTGTCGCTACAACTTTTAACTATTTAATGTGAAAAAATGTCTGCAGAGCTAAATAAAACTGCAACACTATTACGATGAGGCCAACACAAGGTTTTTTCAAAAGGGCAAGCTTGTATGATCCTTCTATATAATTAAAATTAGGTGACATATTTTAACGGTACTCATATTTATCAGTTTCGCGTCTTTTCTGTCAATGACAAAACATCAATTCTAAAAAAACAATCTTTGACATTAGACAGATTGCTGTGGTATCGAAGATATATGTCTGATTATGTTACATAAGATTTTTATCAGGACAGAAAAAAAAAAAGCCTAACTTTGCTTAAGGAAGAAGTGATTGTGATTATGCATTTTTCTCATTGGTGGATGACTAAAGAGCTGTATAAGAAGAAGAAAAGGATTGGATAAGGTATTTAGCCTATTTCGAGGAGAGGAGCGGAGTCGTGTCGTGATCCAGCTAATGCGGCCTTTGTCCTGCAAATCCTGATTTACGCTTTCCTGTTCCAGCTACTTGGGACACAGCTCTCCATCCTAACCACGATTGCTAATGAGTTCGTCACGATACGGCAAGGACCCAAAGGAACAAAAAGAAGAAGAAAAAAAGTCTTTTACTTACTCTGCGGTACCTCGCTTATTATTTTAAGTTCGTGTCCGTGAAGAGGTGGCCCAAAAAAAGAAGGGAGTCAAAGGCGTAAGTATCTGCAAGTCATTGACAATTTGATGAATACGTTGCCAGTTAGGAGAGGAGATGAAATATAGGGGCGAGGATATGATTGAGGATAGCTCCGTAGGTTGAACAGGATACTTATTCACAATGACTGACTATTAAAGAAGAAAAAGCATCTTTTTTAAAAGTTTCATAATTCAATAAAATGCAAATGAGTCAGGGCTGTATTACTGTAGGAGTTTCATAGAGAACAAATGATACTTTGATATCACCTGTCAGTATTTCAGTTAAATAAAAAAAGGCATAAAGTAATAAGTTTTTCAACTAAACAAGTGATGGATTTTTTCAGTGTGAGAGGAGGAAGTTTTTGGAAAACACTGCAATAATTAGTACATGAAGATAATTGAAAATGTTGTACTAAATTTTAATCATAATTGTTGCAGAAAAATTAATTATAATTATACTAGCCGGCAACTAAGAATAATTTGCATATTACTTTAGCTGGTGACCACCCATAACTTTTATTTCATAGAAATAGAATAAATTTTAAGGGGAGGAATATATATTCTTTTTTAATTATAAATTACAATATCTCAAAAGATTGATTGTTTAGGAGGTTTAAAGGGGTGGTAGAATAGCAGGAAAGAGGTCATCAACTTTTTTTTTTGTACGTATATTTTTATGCTTGATTGTAAAAAAACAAAAATATTAACGAAATAAAAATAAATAAATAAGATACAATAAAAAAATACACAGAAAAATAAATACATTAATATTAAATATTAATAAATGATTAAAGTTTATCGTGTAATTAATGAATTATTTTAATTTGGGTACCGCTACGGCGATGCGGAGGCCCGGTTCAACTCCCTGCCATGGCAAATATTTTCCCTTCAAAACATATTTAAAATAATAATATAAATAAATATATTTGAATAGCAATTTAAAAAAATATTTGGTATGTAAATAAAATTTAAAATAGAAAGCAACAGTAGATCAAGAAAATTAAAGATGAATTTTTGAATATTAGTATAAATAGGTAGTGATTATCAATTAATAGAATCTTAAAAATTAGCTACTAATTGAATTGAAAAAAAAAAACAGCAAATACTACATTTTATACAATTTTTATTCAATATTGTGCTGTCCTATTATTCAAAATTGTTTAATAATAGGACAGCACAATTCTAACAAAACCTTAATCAAAAATTAAACAAACACTGTTCCAGCTGAATTAAAAGCCATGCTAAAAGTATTCCTGTTGTGAATTACAGAAAAAAAGGCTTCCTAGAAATAAAAAAAAAAAATTCAAGCTTCGAAAATGGGTAATCAGAGAAATCTTCTATCAGCTCCAATATATGGAAATTTTGAGCAAAATCTATTACTTAGGTACTGCGAGCTATTTCAGGATAAATGGAAACGACACAGTTCATGTAGCCTACGAATTAATATTTTTTATTTCATCTTTTCCATCAACCTCTGAAATTCTTCGCTTGGCTGAAAAGAAGAAAAAATAAGGGTCTGAGAACAAAGGGTAAGACTTATAGGATTCAGTAAAAGAAACAAATTCAGTTAGATAATTATGCACAACTGCATGAGAATAACAGTAAAAAAAGCTTTTTAAATAATCATTAATGAAAAAAGTTGGTGATCTTAAGCGATCATTGAACGAGAAAAACGCGTGAGCCTGGACCGAGAACCCTCTCTACCTCCCCCCACTCAGGGACAACGGCACATGTGTGTATATAAGTATATATTATAATCTCCATTATATATCATGTGTATTCATATTCTAATATTAATTGCCATTGTCAAATTATGGATAGGGCCAATAGAAAAGATTAAGACATGTTGGAGCACATTGCTGAGGCTGTCAGCTGTGTTGGGGTTAATTAATCTGCTTCACAAGACGCGTGTGGGGTCAACACACATCCGGCTGTGGAAGGCCATCTTCTAACCCTATAAGGACCTTAACGGCATATTTTTTTCTTTTCGGCTTTATGCATGCTCACGAGGTGCCATATACATTAGGAAAAGATACGCCGAAGAAATTTATTTACATATCAATGCGAATATAAATATTTATCTTGTAACACTTCTGAAATCTGAAAAATGATTCTGATATTTATGAATTGCCATGGCGACAACTGTCCAAGCCACTTCCATCCTGTAAACAACTGTAAATAGCCTGTTCGTTTTTTTTTTCAATAGTTCTTTGGCGCTATTTTTTTTTTTTTTTTTGAATGTGATGGAAAAAATTAAATAAAGTATTCTGAAAAATGGATCTATTGGATGATTCCTCGCCGGAATAATTTCATTTTTAATTGGTTTGATATTTCCTAAATTAAAAGGAAAGTACCTACAACCGTAAAGAAAAAAAAAATCTTACTGTTTAAATTAGATCGGGAGAATGTTTTTAGAAAAATAGCACTTATCTAAACAACGGAAATGAAAACTGAAAAATAAATAAATTATTAAGATTATAAAAAAGGAGACTTGTAAGTTCAATAATATGTACCTTTTGTGGTCCATCGAAGACCCAATAAAAAAATAAATAAATAAATAATGAAAAAATAAATAAAAACTTTTGGAATTGAGACCGAAGGAAAATTCATATAAGAAGATATAAAAGATACTGTTTTTCAAATTCTAAAGGTCTCGTATGGGTAATAAGGTTTGTGTATTTAAAAACAAAGAGCTGGGTACAAACATTACAATTTATTATTTTAACGACTAATAATAGAATAAGCATGTACGATAGTATACACAATTGTTATATTCTTATAAGAATATATTTTATATGTTTATGAAGTAAATTATTATTATTATTGGTCCTCCCCTTCCTCGCCTTTTAGGCTATACAGGGTTTCCCGGGCCAGGGGAGACGGTGGGGAATTGATGCCGAGTATTATTAAATTTTCCTCTGGCTCCGGGTTTTGAACTTGCTATCTTTCGGTTCTCAATCATACGTTGCCATGGGCAACGCGTATCTTAACGCGTTTGTCCACTCGGCCATCCCGCCACCCTATGAAGTAAATTCTTATTAACTTATTTAATAGTACTTGTTTATAACGTTTTAATATTTTTTAAATAACTTCTACATGCAGAGACCCGGGCTCGAATCCCGGCCGTGTGAAATTTTCTCTTTTGATAAAATTATTTTAAATTATTCTTATTATGTTAACAAGGGTATTGTATGGTCAGGATAAGCGCCTATGCTATTCTAAGCCCCTTACCATTTTAATAAATCAAGATAGCAAATACCTATCGATATATATCTAATTTTCTAAATCATACTGTTTTATTTGAGCAATATAAGAGGCAATATAAAAAAGTTTGTGGTTCAAAAGTTTTAGAAGTAAACATGTTTTACTTCTTTTCTCAAATTATGGTATTAGGCGATTAGTTCACTTTGGCGTTACACCGACCATTATATGTAACATAACATTCTGTATGCAGATACTTAATGAATGTTTGCTGAAAAAGTTAACATATATAACGTAGAACAATATATTATAATAACAATAGCATAAAATAATATATTGTATTAAGTATAAGTATTACTGTACACTAGTATACAAAATAATATTATAACTCTTAAACATTTTAAAGGAAATTTTAAATTCTACTTTAAGACGAACCAATTAAAAAACAACAAGCAAGTAAAATAAAAATACAGATAAAATACTTGAGGGATGAATATGTCGTAGGTTGGGCTCTCGGCATAAAATTTTTATTCCTTGTATAAGTCTAAATGTATCAGTAAGATTAATTAAGTAAATCTACAACTGAAAAAATGTTTGTTGGTAATTCAACCACACCGCATGTTTGCAATATCTTTTTCTGCTAAAATTATTGATATACCCCCTCCCCTTTGAACAATTTTAAAAGTAAAATCCTGAACCCCCAATTTGTAATGCTTCCTTTTAGAACAGGAGCGATTTCTTAATTCCTTGCTATATCGGCCAGGCTTACAAATTATAGGTAACTAGCGGCCATTTCCTATTAGCTTGCTCATGATGATGTTTAATTAAAAAAAGTGATTGTGAGTAATGCTGCTGAGGTAATTCGATCCCACGATCATCGGCTGTCCCTGAGGTGCCCCCAGGAGAGGATCTTTTCCCAGGGATAGCAAAAAGTGAATCAGCATAACTAGTAGCGCGGCCTTGTACTGCACGCGGGCAACTGCAATTGCATCCAGCGATCTTTGTCATCTTTGGCCGAAATGCGTCTAATCGCGGTGTTGCGGTTTCGGATAATCGGACGCGGCCACGTTCCATGGGAGGGGACCCAATTACACAAATTAGGCTCTTATTGAATGAGCCATTCATGATCTAATACGGTGACGTCACTCCCATATCGCGCCACATTTTTCGTCCTAAAAATACAAGGAGCAGAATCAATGGTGCGAATATCATTCTCTTGGTAGGACATGAGATAGATTTTTTTTTTTTTCAAAATTATTTATCATGATGCACTATAATATACACATTAATTACACAAATAAACCTTTGATTACTTCTTTGAACATTATTCTTGTACAAAAATATCTACAAATTTATCCTCAATTTTAGACTCGCTTGTTTTATTTATTTATGTCCGATGTTTCAGCATTGAAGCCAAACATTCTATTGTCTGAAAGCTTGCTAATCGACCTGATTAATTGTAAAACCTTTATAGTCACAGGAAATCTAACCGTGAAATTGGCTTGAATACAAAAACGTCGAACGTAAATAAAATATTTAGGCAGTAATTGAGAATCAATTTTTAAATATGTAAATACAATTTGGGGCCCATGTAAAAAAACAAAACATCACCCATTTCTAAATGTTTTGTTCTTTTTTTAAATAAAAAACATATTTACTATTATATGGTCTTTTCAGTTGAATTTAGTGAAATTCAGTTGACAAAATTACTTACTCCATTTTCTATATTTTTTTAGGAAAGCACTTTTAATTATTTTTGTATGATTTCTCTTAAGGAAATTGATACCTTTTTATTTTTTAATAGCATGAGAGAAATACCAAAACATCACAGTTTACTGAAATATCCACACAAAGTCAAAAGATACGAATATTCCAAAGAGAAATATTATTTTAATTGTTATCCTGCTAAATGTAGAAAATGGAGTTAGTTAGTCTTCTGTCAACTGAAAGACTCATATAAAAATATTAAGGTTATCAACAGTTTTTTACTTTCACTTACCTATATATGAAATATATAGTAAGTATTGCGATCATGAAAAATTTCGACTTCCGGTTTTCAACGGAAATACACGTTTTGGGGTCCCCTGAGTCGAAATAACCAAGTCCCGCGAAATGGTCTGTGTGTGTGTGTGTTTGTGTGTGTGTGTGTGTGTGTGTGTGTGTGTGTGTGTGTGTGTGTGTGTGTGTGTGTGTGTGTGTGTGTGTGTGTGTGTGTGTGTGTGTGTGTGTGTGTGTGTGTGTGTGTGTGTGTGTGTGTGTGTGTGTGTGTGTGTGTGTGTGAAAAGACTAGCTCAAAAACTATAAACCGTGCGAGCCTGAAATTCGGTATTTATTGTATGTATATGCCCGCAATGTGACAGCAAAAAATTTATCAAGATTGGTCAAACGGAGGGGGTACTTTATTTAATAACTTTTTACGTTTTTTTCGATTTTCTCAAAAACGGCTCTAATGATTTTGATTAAATTGAGTATTTGATGTACTTTTATGCCTGAAATATGACTGCAAAAATTTCATCAAAATTGATCAACCGGAGGGAGCACTTTACTTAATACATTTTGTCTCATTTTCACGTGTTTTTTTTGTTTACTCAAAAACTGTTTCAATGATTTCGATTAAACTGAGTATTTGATCTATTTATATGCCCGTGATATGACTGTAAAAATTTCATCAAAATTGATTAACCGGAAGGGGGACTTTACTTAATAAATTGATGTATGTATATGCCAAAGATGTGACAGCCAACATTTCATTAAAATTGGTCAAACGGAGGGGGCACTTTATTTCATGATTTGTTTTCCAATTTTTACCTTTTTTCGATTATCTCAAAAACGGCTTTAATAATTTTGATCAAATTCGTCATGTTTAATGAAAATTAGGTGTTCTTTAATATCAGGTAAGCATTATCAATATTAAAAAGTTCTGGGAGGCTTAAATGTAGAAGGGGCATTTTTTGTTTTCCTATAAAGTACCTTTGTTTTTGTTTATATGGAAAAATTGTCTGTATCTCGTTTCGCCTAAAAATAAGAAATGGCTAAATATGATAAACATCAAGTAAATATATACTCGTCAATTTCTAATCTAAGTAAGTTGGTAAGTGAAAGTTGTGTGTTGAGCGCATCGCACCAGATTTTTTTTTCTTTTTCTTTTGACAGTTAATTATTTAAATGTGAAAATTCGTTTACCTATAGAATTACTTATGATTGTTAAGATAAATATAATAGCATTTCCTTTATTTATTGAGTTTAAAACCTTTTGATACATTTTTCCTTTATTTAGTGGTCAACGTTTAGGGATTTTCCCATATCCTCATGACCATATTTTTACAACGTTAAATTCCCTCTTAAGATTATTGGTATGATCGTCTTAATCTGAATTTTTTTTTCATTAATTTGGTCCGAATTTCTAACCATGTTCTACTTTTTATCACTGTACTTTTGTATTTGTGACTGCCATTTGGCCATTCACGTATTTGGGTTTGTCTATTCTGCATGTTTATTGATATTTACCATTACATATTAGTAATGTAATTTATCTCATTGTAGTAGTATTAAAAATTAACACCATTTCGAATTCGAAGAAAGATGTTTTATCTATGTCAATCTATCTATATCTCAATATATGTAATAGAACACACCAAAATTATACTGACGTTTATGCTAAATGAATTTTATATGTCTACTGAATGATTGATGGCTAGCCTAAAGATGGAAACAATCATAAGAAGGTTACTGGGGCATGGCTGCGGGTTGTAATAAAACGTTGGTATACGAGAGAATCGGTCAGCTTTAGTCATGGGTATCTGCGAGCTGATAAAAAAAAAAAAAACACCTATAGCCTGAAAAATGTCCAGAAACGACCTAGATTTCATTTTAATACAAGCCATTTTCGTTTTTTGAACAACTCCTGTTATGCTGGCGCAGTAAACGAACTGTTCGGTGCGAATAGTAATGAATAAAGCGGACCTTACACGATCAATAACATTGTCAATATCAGTATTGTCAATACTGTCGTTTAGCGTTGAGGGCCCACCGTCAATATCTCCATAAATTTTCACCTTACACGATCAATATTATTGACAATACCATACTGTATTGTCAATATTATTGATCGTGGAAGGTCGGCTTAAGAGACAGTTCACATCAAACGCATTAGGCCTTATGAGTATAATTATTATGTACAATTCAGAAATTCAATCTTTTCAGAATTGACTAATTAGAAGGATTTCTGACAATAAATAAACATACAAGCTATCGTGCCTATGAGTAATTCGATTGTTTTCAAGTTCTCCAGATTCCTTGAGTACTTTATGAGTTTTTATTATTAAATATTATAAAATTAAAAATTATGAATACATTTCCTTTATTCGATCTGTTACTCTTAGAACACACTAATATTATGTTATCATTTTAGTATCCTTATAAAAATATCAATGCCGGCAATAGATACTCATTATAGTATTTTCTTGACTTATACCCTAGAGCCTAACACGTTAGGTATAATTGACACATAGAACATTTTAGAAAATCCATTTTCTTCAATTTATGTACCAATATAAAAGAAATATAGTAAATTTTAAGATTGTGACATGATTATAGTATTAATAATATTCACTACCTGTTTATACTTTATAGTTAATGAAAAAAAACATTTTTTCCTAATCGAATATAAATTGTAAATGTTTGCCCATGAACCTCACTGTTTGAGATATTAAAATCAGTAAACATATATTAAAATGTATATGTTTCTTTTTATAAATTTTATTGTTAAACTACTAAATTTTGACTTGTTGGTAATAACCAGTCACTAACTGGCGGGATAATAAAATTTACTCATAATAAATAAATAAATGAATAAATAAAATTTACTCAACAATTAAAGGTCCTATATTTAATTTTTTTTTTTTTTTTTTGCTGGTAAACAAATTTTTTGCTTAGAATACTGAAAAAACTATCTACTGAAAAAAACATTATTTTTTTTCATTTTAGTTTAGTTTAATACACGTATTCTTTACAATCTGATTGCTTTCTTCTGATATATCGATAATCAATAGAAAGTATATCATAATTTAAAAAATTATTATTCCTCTGTATTTAATGGTATGTGATAACATAATTGTATTTATTTATAATTTCGTTTAAGATTAGACTGTTTGTTGGTTCTAAAATGTCTAGTGCTTAGCTTTTTTGTGTAATCGACAAATTTAATTAATCGATACTCAACAAATCCAAAAATTTAAATAATACTACAAGTCAATAAGTATTGAATGGCAACGACTCAACTACAATGGTAATTAATATTATTATTATTTTTTAAAGAGAACATAAATTAAGTTTAATTAAATTATTTTTATTTAAAAATGTTAAGAATTCTAATAGGAAATTAATTTAAACACAGCTAATAGTAAGTTTCACAACTGGCTCGATTTTCACCTTCTAATTAAGACTCCTTCAAACTGCCGTTCTATTAACCTCACAAAGTGCCTCTCAGGTTTCAGCATTTCTTTTCTTTTAGTTGCTGTAATTATAAAATATATCTGTGAAATTAGCTATTTGCCAGGTGTGAAATTCGTAATGGACCTGGTAATGTCTATTTAGGAATATATATTTACATAAATTATTTAGTTTTTTAATGGTTAAAATAAAAATTCTGCCATATATTTGAAAATTTCTTCCAGAATTTACTTACCTCACATTATCAAATGATAATAGGAGCAAAATATGCATAATGCATAATTAATTTATGATATATTTAAATATTTTTTATTGATTGAATGATGGAACATGTTTTGGTTTTTAATATTATAAAGTAATAGAAATCTCGAGAAAAATATTTGGCTGGGAATAGAAGATATTTATTCTTTATCCACCTCAAAAATTAATAAAACAATTTTTAAGTATTGATTAATTTAATAATAATTGAATTTGAAGATAATTTTCATTTATCCAAACAAATAAATGAACGTCAACCAAACAGATATTAAAGTAGATTTAATTGCTCCGTGCAAAGATACTTTTTATTTCTATACTGTATTTTTAGAAATATTTTTGATATATTTACTATGCATTATCATTTTTAAGGTCTCCATTATATTTGCACTTTTTGCTAGATGTCGATATTGACCAATGATTTATAGACTAGTTCATTTTTTGCCATTTTGTGTGTTTATTTCTTTATTAAATGCTTGTTTTTTGCAATGTAAATAAAATCAGTCCCAATATTAAAACACATTAGTTTTATAAAAGGATAATATATTAAATTTTAATTTATATTTTAAATAAGTTTTAATTTATTTAAATAAATATGTTTTTCTTTCCAAAATTTGATTTTGAATAATCAGGTTTGGCTAATTTTAAATTTAAATAATTTAGAAGAACATACAGGATATACTTACAATAACGAAAAAAAAAAAAAAAGTTCCATCTGCAATTTTTTGATGTAATATTTCACCCTTTGTCACAAACAGATATTTTATAATTTACAACATAAATTTAAGCACTTACCTGAATACGGCCAGACCAAAATAGAATTAAGTAAGACGACTCTTCACACAGCATTAGGTTACAGGATAAGTTTGTCCACTACTACCTGTATCCTCAACTAGTTTACAGTCGTGGTAATTAACTTTCAAATTAGCTATTTTTAAGTTATAGTTTTAAGCTAAGATTAAACAGATTTTTTTCACTTATTATAATACAAAATATATCTAATAATTAAAGGCAATAGAATTATTCATCGTTTTTGAAACTGGAGATAAGTTATAAAACATTATTGACGTAACTTAGTTGTTTTTGATTCAAATTTCCTTTGAACTTCATAAATTTTTAATTAATTTCTTATTTATGCAAAAAACTTGTTTAGTATAATTCTTTACCTAAGGCGTGGGAACATAATATTGGATAAATAATAACATTTTTCTCATGTATTATCTTGTTAATGGTATCATCTGTAGCAACAAAACGGGTACATATTATCTTTCGATTGGTTGGAATATAAAAATTCTTTGGTTATAAATTATTCAAGACCTACTGTGTAAAAAAAAATTGAGGGGTTTATTGATATATGAATAGGTGTATAGTTTAGTCACCTGTACAGACCTTCTTCACTTTTTAATATCTAGGGCTTTTTTAAATTTCTCTAGAACTTCTGGTTTAAATAACCAAGAATGGTCTATTTAATATACACCGCTTCAAAAAAAAACAAAAAAAAAAAACATCAATGGATACTATATGGGGTTAGGGTGTCCATATTCTTTTTATAATATTAGCATTGGCGGATCCAGGGGAGGGGCTTTGGAGGCTGCAGCCCCTCCCTTTGGAAAATTGTTCTTCATTTAAAGATAGAATTTGACTTTCCTTAATGTAAGGAAGGAAGTTAAAAAAACAAATAATGTGCAGAACAATTAGAATTAGATATAGAAGGGAGCTGCAGCCCCCCCCTTTAGGACTGCAGCCCCCCCCTTTCCGATCGGCTGGATCCGCCCATGAATATTAGTGCCTGTGTTACCAAAAATTGACTGGTTTTTTTTTTTGTAAAGTAAACAAATTCAAAAACTGTTGTTAGATGGGAACTACTTTTCTTCTAACGGATCTTATTAATTATTAGTAGAAATACTGATCCCGCATATATTCCATTTATTGTTTTAATTACCTATGGAGTAGTTTGTTTGGTATCTTTTGGATATTGTATAGCTCGTTTGGAAGAGTACTACCACATTCAAAAAAACTGAAATTTTACCGGAGAAGTACACGATGTAATCATCATTGTTATATTTCAACTCTTGTGTTAAATATTGGATTTAAAAATATCTAATTTTTCGCTAAGAAAAATTACGTATTATGAAGTTTTTCTTTTCTTTTTTTTAAGAAGTAAAACCGAAAACTTTCGTATTGCGCCAGTCTACTTCCAAACAAGTAATATATTTCTGCTTTTGGATTCATGAAACCACAACATTATACCCATATAAATCCTACAATAGGATTTAAGATCCGTTTCTTATACACGAAATAGACAAAAAAGGAAAGGACCAATTAAAGGGTTAATGCCTTCATCATTTCACATACTATCCGCATGTATTACAGGACATCCTTTCCTTCACTGCTTTTCCCATTGAGTAGTTAGTGTATCCCTAAGGAAGTGTAGGGTATTGGCGAAGGGATTGCTATCGGATATGGATGGATACGTGGTGGCCGCTAATAGAATTGGTTATGGTCATCCAGATAGCTCACCGCACTATATAATCATAATCCTCGCCACAGGATCGAACCCATTATAGTAACTTTAGGGAAGGGAAACAGCTGTATTGAGGTGACCGTGCCCGGGTCGAGATTGATCGTCGGTCAGCAACCAGTTGGGGGTAACGCACCAAGGTTCGACAGGAAGTTGCGTTCATCCGGATGCAATAAATGAAAGCCAAACAACAATAAGTGTTAACCCTTATTGAAGTAAAGGATTAAGTGTAACAGTTCGAACGCCATAGATATTGTTGCCCTGAAGAAGATCTGCAGAGAGAGCCGAAACGTTCGCCATGATAATCAATTCCTCTCAGGGGAGAGAGAAATACTTCAATAACAAAGAAATGCTACCGTACACACAGCATAGGTACTGCGTTAATCCCTGACAGACATAAAAATAGGTGCAACTGATCTATTTAAAAATAATTACACAGCCCTCTTTTTCAATGAACGCTTTTTAATTAAAAAAAAATCTAATTGTTATTATATACATATAATAATAATAATTAAGATTAAAAATTCTGAACAAAAAGTTAGAAATACATGAAATCAATGAATCAAATAAAAACGTTAGGATGATAAACAAATAATAATACTTTTACCCAACTGATTACCATAAAGATTGCCGTGATCAATACCCAGGGAATCTAGAATTATGTCACGAGCCAATATAGCTTAATCACCAATATCTACGCCGAGGTCCTCCAGGAAACTACTTGTTCTTTTCGGAATAGTTCCGCAAGACCCGATGAACTCTCTTTCTCCGAAGGACCGGCGGATTTTTTCTTTTAGGAAAGGGATGGAATTAATCTACCAAAATAAGGACAATCTTTTACTCGAGTATTTAAAACAATTCATAGAAATAACTATCTATTGGAGACTCCTTGAATCCGAAATTTTAAATTATTAATTTTAAATCTTAATATTAATATGATGAGTTGCTATTAAAAATTGGCATTATAACATTTATGTGGGTAATAATGATTTATAATGCCGCACAAACAATATAAACAAAGAGAAGGTAATATACAAAAAGTATCAACTTGTAACGACACTTTTAACACAGACGTAATTATGTGCTCCATCTTCAGAGCAAGACTAACTCTCCAGTCCATCGCTTCTCATATTTAGTCTGAAACAGAACAGTCTGGAAGGTTCGAGGCAAGCGTAGATTATTCCCGTACAGTCACGAACACGTACTAGAACCAACTGTTCCATCAATAGTCTAGAGCTATTTTAAATTATATGTTTTATGTTTTGTTTCACGTTACATTAAAATAATTTAGGGAAAAATAACAAATTATTTTTATTATTAGGTGCTACGACCCTTGAATTTGAGTGTCGGCCTGCTCCAACATCGACCGCCAGTTATCTCTGTCCAGTGCTGTTGCCTTCCAGTTAAGAATATGCAGTATGGTCCGGGCGTCTGAAGCTAAAAAATTACAAATATTTATTCTATTTTTTTTTTAAGTGCACATTACACATTTATTTTAAATATAAAAACTAGAGTGTTATACTATTTTTTATCGAAGTCTAAATGTGTAATGAGCTGGCAACTATTAAGACATGAGAAATAAAACCAAATAAGGGACATGTTATATTGAGCCATATTTGTGTTTGAAGAAAAATATAGTTGATCTTTAATTAAGCAAATAATGTTTAGTGACATTTACATTAATGCTAAATAAGTTTTTTTTCTGATCTTTAAATACTACACCTAGTTTGGAACGTTATGATGATAAACCCAAGTTATGTAAAGGCAATTAAATTTGAGGGAAAGCTATCATAAAGCTGTTACCCTATTTATACAGTTATGATATTCCTAAACATTAAATGTTATCAATATAAAAAAATAATATTAAAAAAACATAGTATCATAAAGTTAAGTTGTATTTAACTTTATTTATCATCGCCCAAAATGCCCTAAGTTCATTCATTGTAAACAACACATTAGCTGATTGTCACGCTAGGTGACAGGTGTGAATTGAAGTTTGAAGTAAAAAAAAAAAAGTTATATTTAACTTTTATAGTTTATTAACGAAATCACAGAATCTCGTACTAGTAATGTTTCGTCTCAAGAAACCCCAGAAAACAGAAAAATAGAGCAGAAATAAAAATTATTATGGTGCTCCTTATTGTGTTTCTTTCATATCTATCGATATCAACTATCCTTAAAAAAAATTATAATAATAATAAAAAAAACTGCTTATCCGAAATAAATTTGATGATAACTTTTCCTCACAAACTACTTATGTGTTATTTTTGTCAAAAGAAGTCTTAAAATTAAATGCTCGTAAAATTTAATTACTATTATTTCTAGCTATGCTTCTCGGTTCCGACATTGTTTTACTAACTACCAAAATTTACATGGAAAAAAAAAAATGGTATGTACAAAGCTTTACTTATTTGAATAAGTTTCTTGTTACATGACTAATAAACATAAAAAGAAAAACATAAAGGTCATCTATATTCTAAGAAAGTAGTTTTATTTCTTTCCGCGTGTCAATTAGTATAAATTGACGCCATTCAATTATTTTTATTGATATATTTCAACGACGTTTCCTTACAACCTTATACGACAGTCGCATGGCGCTACTTGTCGGGTATTTGAAATATTTGTTTCCCTAAGTTGAAAATGAAAGTAGTTGACCGTACTTTACAATAAGACGTTGGTGAGTAACACCGTTATATATGGCATAAAGGTTTGTGCAAGTCTTGAAGTTTTCGAATTCCTACTTCCTACATAGTAATAATTTTATATAAAAGATTATGAAAATAAATGGACCGACGTTTATCAGAAACAAATGAACATAAAATATTGATGGTGGAATGTAATACATAATTTTTTTTTTATAAACATGTCAAAGAGACTAATTTAAAAAGGAGTAAAATTAAATAATTACTGCATATAATAGTGATTAAGAAACAAAATCATCGGCTTTTGCTTGACGAAGATTCGGAACCCCACCCCCCCCCCCAAAAAAAAAAACGAAAAAAAACTCTTGAAATCCGTTGAAAATTGTTTCCTTAATTGGTTATCGTATGAAGGTGATAAACAATATTTTTTGAGTCCTGGGAAAATTAGAAAAGTAAATTTAATCACCAAGTTTTTCTTCAAGCATGGCGTAAATATTTAGTGGGCAATGCTATAAATTAGCTAATAACTGAATATTAAATTTTTGTGAATTGAAGAAATAAAACAAATAAAATATATCCTGATACCTGATACTTTTCCATTATTCGTTACCTATGGATAACGTTTGTTGCTTTGATCTGTATCACATTTGCTGATTGTGTGCTTTGTGGTCAGGTGCGAATAAAACAATGAAGGAGGAAAAATAATCTAACATAATACGGTATAAATATAAACTTTTTTATAAATAGAATAAATGATTCTTTTAATAATAACAAAATTAACGATAAAAAAAAACAACTAAAACTGTTGGACCCGTGTTTTATGGACCATAATCTATCTACATGTTCAGTTTGATATGAAATCAAATATAGATGTTGACCATGTATGGTAGATGACCCTGGATTAAGGCAAAAATAAAAAATAATAATAAATAAAAAAAATAAAATCGCATAAATAATAATTCTAAAAATATAGTATACATTGAGCTGTATTCTAGATCATAGTCCATTAAACACGGGTCCAACAGTTTTCAGTTCTTTTTTTTTTTTTTTTATTTTGTTATAATTTAAAAGCAGATAATTTATCCGATTTATAACAATTTATATTTATACGGTATTAGGCTAGAATTTTTATCACTCTTCATTATTTTATTCGCACCTGACCGCAAAGCACAAAATCAGCAATTGAAATGTCTTTAGTGTGTCAACACGGCATTTTAGACATGAGGAAAGAAAAGGCCCAGTATCAACTCTTTACGGAAATGAATATATCTCTTATTTAAGGACGGAAGGACGGAAGGCCTCTCATCCAGGTTCTTTTTAGTCTCCTTCAAATGGCTATGTCATTGATCATTACGTTATAATGGTCGTGTAATGTAATATGCAAACGAGAATAAAGCACATGTATATATGTATTCGTTCAATAGTCGAACGTACCAATGGGCTGCTATAATAAGTCTCAAAATCTTTGTGTGAAAATTTTGTAGTTTTTTACGTGCATAATTTTTTAAGTGCCGAAACTCTGTGAGGCGTATGTCCATATTGATTTGAGTAGACACGTGTTCTATTTTAAATTTTTTGTCATGTTTTCGATTTTGATGATTTGGAAAAAAGGGAGAAGGGTATGTCCAATATTTTGTTCAGAGTATTGTAACACTAAAGTGGGTTTAAATAATTTTTATTAGGAGAAAATAATAATTCGCAAGGCCGAACGAACAATAACAATTCAAATTATTAACAAAGTTACAAAACCTACTTGTAACAATACAGTGACACACAGGCTACCTTATGCTTCGATCTTCAGAGCCAGACTGAGACTCTGTAGTCCATTGTTCCTTATATTAAGCCTGAAATTGAACATTCTAGACGTTTTACGAAAAGCGTCGAAGATTCTCGTACAATCTAGAACATGTATTAGAACAGTTAGGTAACTGCTCCTACATAAAGTCTGAAACTGTTCAATGTAACAGACCAAAATCATATGGTTTTGTTTCACGTAAGAGTATTTTCATTTTCTAATGTGAGCTCCAACTCATTCTCCACTGAAATATTAGTTCCATAGTTCCAGGTAGCGTTCTGATGCCGTCTGTAAAATGTGATTGTTCTCAATATAAATTGGTTGACACGGGTCATGAATGACGTGTAAAAACAAAAATCAATCGCGATATTATGGAAGCAACGCTGTTCCTCACTCTCTGGTTTTGGACCAGCTTAGATTGAGGATTTCAGAATGCAGAAGGCTGTGGAGGAGGATGCTAGCTTTGCAGGAAGACAAGCGGATAGTGCTCCCGCCCGGACAGCGCTCGTGTTGCGAGATAGGGATCCCGGTCACGACAGAGCTGGAGGACCGGGGCTGGCTGTGAATGGCCGGGTCACATGAGGTCCCGTCCTAGCTACACACGGGAGCCCATTAATTGCTCCAACATCGCTGATAGTGACGGCCGTTTAGCATCGCTTTATCACTCCCAACCTCCTTCCTCCTTCTTGCCTGAGCCCTCCTCGTCCAGTCTGCTTATCACGCAGTCAGTTCCTTGTAATTGTAACGAGAGGTCCGAGCAAAGTGCAATGCGTTTCAACTTTGGAATCAAACCTGAAGCAAACGGTAGTAAAAGAACCGGGAAAGTGCTTTGGTAGTAAAAAGTTTCTTATAGGGTACATAAAAAGTACTTCAGGTTCAAGATATTAACTAAGACACACATGTCACTGCATAAACTTACTTAAAACTGAAGTAGTAGCATTGGTGCTAGAAGGGCCGGGATAGCCGAGCGTGTAGGAGCGCGACCCGTTGTTGCACGCTCGAGCCGAACGGCGGCGGTTCGAATCCGCCCTGGGAGGGTTGACTTTTATTTCGTGGAGGCCCCACGGAATAGATCTCGACCCTCCCACCATGGTTAGAATAGGTTGGTTACACCTGTAGAGTAACCCCCCGTATGCCACACATGGCCAGGTAGGGGTACCGAACAAAAAAAAAAAAAAAAAATTGGTGCTAGAAATAGGTATACCGTGTCTTAAATTCTAGCTTAATTTATCACTTATATCATTCAAAATTACGTATTTAAAAATCAATTTATTCAGTTTAATTTATGCTATTATACTGTATGAATTTCCTACCTAGTTTTTTCAACACACCTATATTTCCACCTTGCTTACAATACGGACAATTTTGCCAAGCTAATATTACGGTTTAAAAAATGAAGTAAAAAATAGTTAGCTAGATATAGATAGATCTTTTAGAATTTTTTCGGTTCTTTATAAATAGTTCTCCACCATTCTAATGAGTAGGATGTAAACAAAGCTTCAATTAGATTTAACAAAAAACAGAGTTTAGGAAAAAATGGTGGTGACCTGATCAAAAAATCAGTAGGCTATTGGTTCTTTAATTCTTTGGCTTGGTTCTATTATTCCTGGATTATGAAGAAGCGTTTGACAAATAAAATAAAAAGTTGAAAAATAAAAAGAGGAGTAAACTATCATATTAGTGAGGAGCCAACATCATAATGGAACTAATTTCGTGTAATGGTAATTTGCAATTAACAGTAAGTTTAAAGAAAGCATAACAACATGGCCTCTTTTATATTCATAACTTCCTTGGGAATAATTTAATAATAAAGCTTATATTAATATTTTAAAAGGATTTCTGAAGTAACTTGATTATATACATTCATTATTCATCATTGTCTGAAAAAATAAATTAGCTTTATATTGTTCGATCAAATGCAATTCATACTATGAATGAATGAAATACATGTAAATTACATATGTATTACCCACGTAAGAACGAACCGGTGCACCGGTTAAATGTTATATTTAATGTATCATACATTAAATATAATTTTTGATAAAGTGATGAAGTTAGAACATTAATAGCTTTCGAAGCATTTTGTGTACATTTTTAACCTATCTACCGAGGGTTTTTATTTCAACTACAGTAAAATAATAAAACATGTATGGTATATCCGTTTTATTGACCTCTTCTGAGCAGGTTATATTTTAGGTATTAGGATTAGTTGAAGATGACTGTGATGGATTGGTTGAGCCAACGTTTACACAATTGGCGGTGACAGTTGTAGAGGAAGTTGGTGATTCCCACCACCACCTCGTTTGATGGGTCATTGACGTGTGGTGGCTTCTTCACAGTTTTAGGCAATAGCGACTCGTGGCTTTCAGTCTCATATTATCTCATTTCGGTAATTATTTGAAATTTTACTAAAAGAAATGATCAAGAAATATATTTATACAAAATGATCAATTCAGCGTATGTGAAAACATCAAATTATAATTTTGATTATCATCCCCATAGTTTGCTCTTCGTATACCAATTAAAATATTAAATAATCCTTCAGAGATAATATTCCGTAATCTTTATTCATTTTTTATTCAGTATTCATTATTATTTAGGTCTATGAATTCTCGTACAATTGAGGATTTGAAGGTGCTTTAGAAAAGATTAATTTATTAGGTTTAATTCTTGAATCCGGAAATGAATTCAAGACTTTGGCAAAATTTTGGGAAAAAACTGCGAAATCAAAAATTAATGAATGTAATATAATAACAACGTCATTATATTGTTACAAAAGTAATTAAAATTTGATATGTAATTCTAATTGACTCTAACAAGTTCCTGTCGCCAAAAATTCATAAAGCAATGAAATTCTGTATATTTATTTTAATATATAATGACATGACCTAAGTGATAATTCTCTATCAGAAAAAAATGTAATTTTGGAAACTCCTTGAAAAAATTCATAATATTTACTTAAATGTTGGGCCTTACATAAATAAAATGCGTTATTCACTGAACAAAGATTCATGCTACATCACAATTCATTTATATTTTTTCGAGTTGAGAGATTGTCAAATGTAATTCTTTACGATGGTTTGATTGATTGTCAGGATTTTCAGTTAAAACTTTCTTATTTTGAAAAGCCAACGTTTCGATCCCACTTGTGGATCTTCATCAGGCCTAAAAGAAGACAAATTTATGAGTATCTATGCTAGAAGATGACAATTAAATGAATACTTTACAAAACTGATAATTATATAAAAGATAGTTAAGCATTATACATGAATATTTAAATAAGTAGCTGGTTAGCAAGATAAAATAAAATCTGATATTTACCTAATGAGTCCAGAGTAATACAAAGACTACTACCACTACCAACCTACAAACCCCTACCACTACCTCTCACCTTATTTTACCCTCTCAGTCTTTTTTACTCTCAGACTTAAAAATATGTATAATGCTTACCATCTTATATATTATTATCATTTTTTTAAAGTATTCATTTAATTGTAATCTTCTAGCATAAATACTCATATGTTTGTCTTCTTTTAGCCCTGTTGAAGATCCACAAGTGGGATCGAAACGTTGACTTTTCAAATTTTATTATTTTATATAAAGAAAAATGGTTCTTATCCACCGAAAGGATAACGAGTAGACATGTATTAATGTACTCCTACCAACCATATTATACATATTGGATACAACTTATGAGTAATTCAGTAATAAACCTAAAATACTATTATGCATTTAACGAATAACGCTGCATGGTAAGTACGTTATTAAGAATACTTAATAGGTAAAAGTAATTACACTTTTAAAAGCAAACTGCTACAGAATGCTGTGTCTACTGTTACTGTCTACTGTCTAACTGTCTGTTACTCTGTCTACAAGGATACAAATTGTTAAGGCAAAATAAATAGCTGGATTTGGGACCTCCCTGATTAAATTTTAGACCCTAGTGGCATTAAGTGGCACAATCGCTTGTTTCTCAATCCCATTATCACTATAGCTCGCTAGAACAGTTAATAGGCCGCTGTCCTGCCAATGGGACAAGTAGCCGCAGTAGGATGGGCCCTATAAGGGCAGCACAAGCACCTTCGTAAAAAATAGACTGCGGTTGGCCCGGACTCGAAGCTTACTGATACACTTAGCTTTTTATATCGCTCTACAGTTACCGTTTCCTCCATTCAGCCTATCCGAACTGCCGGGGTGTCCGCTGTATCCCTTACCTGATCTTCATCTATCATATGTGAGCAGGCTTCTAAGTCGATATGAATCTGTAATTTTTAAAATTCATTGGATGATTTAAGTGCAGTGATTTTTATTTTTGATCATAAATTAAGAAATCTGATCCTGATCATTATTTTTAAATAAAAAATTGAATTTTGTATAATAGTATACTGTTTTTCTTTACGATGGGATGATTAATGGTCAGGATTTTCAGTTTATTTTTTATTTTATTTTTTTTAAATGCCAACGTTTCGGTCTCTACATGTGGATCTTCAACAGAGCTTCTGAGTATAGAGCAATACAGAGTCTCAAAGATTAAACTGAAATTCACGATTATTAAACATAAAAAAGTTTTTTTTAATGTCAGTTATCTATATATGAAACTAGCTTGTAAATCCCGGTTTCACCCGGGGAATTTCGACTCGTCTCCAATTTAAAGCGAGATCGTAACGATTTTTATAAAAATTAAGAATATACCAAGAGATTGGCTGACGTTATGCAATTTTAATATGGACAGGTGTTAGCACGTGGTATGAAAGAACCACTGAGCGAAATTTGGAGAATTTAGGAAAAACGGTATGGATTTCTATAAATAACAAACAAACAGACTTTCATCTTTATTTATGTAGAAGCGAGGAAAAGCATTGCAATCGTGGAGATTTTTCAAATTAAAATTTTCAGGTATCGACTAGTAGCTGTATGTTAACAATATTCAGTGAACACTTCTAATAAAATACACAAAGCCTGTAAATGTCAAACAGATTTTTTATTTTCTAATCAATATTTTTTTATCCCAACTTAATCATTATTATGTATGTAAAAATAATTACATATTATTACATAACAAAATAATATGTTAACACCTAGTGAGTGAGTGAGTGAGTGAGTGAGTGACCCAGTGAGTGGTCTTTATTTATTTTTAGTATATATTTATTAATCAAATTAATAAATATCGAAGATGATTTAAATTTTTATGTCTTCATTAAACTTTTCCTGGAATATATTGACTTTTTTTCACAATATGTTAATGTAAGTCTAGACTCAGCTTACTGTATGATTGAATTTCTTTTTAGTTTATCTGTGCTTATAATTACTTTTTTTATATTAATTTTATTCTAATTTTTATATTTTTTTATTTTTCTATTAATTTCCAAGATTTTAAGTGTGAAATTATGATCATAAAAATTAGGTCTAAAAGCCTTTTTACACGGTTAGTCTTTAGTCTTTAGAACGCAGTTTTGAACCAAATGTTGCTTTGCTATTTGACTAACAGGGGCGACTACAATGGACGAACAGACGTATATACAGACGTATATGTACAGAGATATGTACAAAATGTAACCATTGTTGTACATTTGTCTCAACACGGTAACGGTTTTTGATCATTCTTGAGATGAAAATGTTGTAGTTCACTAATCAACCGGTTAAAAAAGAAAATAAATCATCACCGATTTATAATCACATCAATATTGATCAAAATACTTAACCATGTAAAAAGGATTATTTGGACAATCGTAATCACCAAACGTAGTCAAAAAGCGTAGCAAGCTTTAGTTCCAAAAGTTTAACCGTGTAAAACGCCTTTACGGTTTACGGTTATATATATTGTATATATGTATATATATATCATATTAAATCATATATCATATTATATTATAAATTATAAAAGTTACACCTTAGTAACTGTCAGAGTTAGAAAGAAAAAAAATTGTAGCTCATGCTTGTTTCTCTTATACTACAGGATTCTTACATTGTAGTTTTAGTGTGAACTACTCGAGAGGGTCCGTGTAACCTTATAAAGTCATGACTAATGTGGGTGCAAGTAACTACTAGAAAGGCTGCTAACGACCAAGGAAGCGCTAGATGTAAGATGCGCAGAGCCTGCGCGGGTTAATTAGAACTGAATACGTAGCGTTGACACGAACTGCTCGTTGCCAAGCGGCCCGCTGCCTGGCTGTTAGTTCTGTTCCCAGGTGATTTCAATGCGCTGTGACGTGTAGTACAGGTGTAGTTCCTCGGGTCTGCATGTCTTAGCTCTGTTCATTAGAGCAGATATCTCGGCTAATTAGATTGGAGTCATTAGGCTTTGTCTCAAAGACAACTAGGACGGAGCGATTCGCAAACTTTTCCGAAAATTTCCTACTTCAGAGAGGGTATTTTCCATTAAGACATATATTTTATTTTCCTTAAGATATGATGATAAATTATCAGGATTTTCAGACAAAAGTTTTTTCTTTGGAGAGCCTACTTTTCTAACCAAACATGTGTATTTTCCTTCACATTGGACATTGAGTCCAGAGTAATATATAGACTCCTATATACAACTCTGGCCTCAACAAGTCCTGATGAAGATCCACGTGTTTGGACCAAAACGTAGGCTCTCTAAATAAAACACTTTTGACTGAAAATCCTGATAATTTATCAACCTATCTTATGGAAAACAGTTACCTTTACACACCTCTATATTTTATTTTCATGTGATTACGTTTATGTATAATTCAAAAATACTTAAATTACATGAAAAAAAGATGATTTAGACGTAATAAAGATTTCGTTTAAAATTGAAAAATACACAAGTTACGTCAACGTAAAATATTCGATGCATTGTATAGTTGATTTTTCGGTTTTATTCAAACGACTTTTAGATCTTCGGCGCCCTAAATCACCCTTTTCAACCTCTGCATAACATGGACTACATTTCCAGTTCGCAAAATATTGAATTTTCGTTTTTCTAAGTGTTTATTGCCCCCTTTTAATATGTTGTCAATTATTGTAGCATTCATATTTCAGTATTCAAGATCACTTATCGATGGCTTTGACCTGTATATCCTTGATTTTATTTTTTGAGATATCTGACCGTTTCATATGAAAAATTAAAATTGATTAGAGCACTGCAAAGGTGATGTAGATTCCCGGGTTCAAATCCTGGCCATGCCTAATATTTTCTCTTCAGATAAAATTATTTAAATAATTACTAGTGTAATTTATTAATATCTAAATCATTTTTTGATAGGAGATTCCGTGAATTAAAACGTAATTTTAAGCCTATACTTCAACAGTATTTTTCGTTATGAGCTATTTAATGTAAATGACTAAGACAGTGTGTGATATTTTAGATATTATGCAATGAATATATCTATAAAAACATAAATTATTTAACAAAAAAAATTTGCCGTCGAAACCTGCTAGTTCAATTTCACCATTCGCGATATTAAAAAAATCTGGCGCGTGCGCGCAACACACAACTTCCACTTACCAACTTAGATTAGAAATTAATGCGTTGTGTTAATGCCACTTCTCCCTCAGTTACACATTTTTCCACATTCATTTCTTATTTTTGTTTTCATTTGCTCTATAGCAAACACTAATTTCTTTTATTATTAAATAAAAGATTTTACTTGTGATTATTCGGCAATGCAAGCATAACACTCCAAGTCGTCTGATTTTATAATTTTATATGTACTTGTTGAATATTTCATTTAGTTCCCATGAAACCAATAATTTCCATTCAATGAACAGAACGGCTTTAATTATGAACAATGATCTGTAATTAAAGGCGTACAACGCATGCGTGGGCTCAACGTGTTTTATGAGTTGCCGGAATATTTTTCTTTTTTCTCCTCTATATGTTTACTTGGTTTTTTATCATATCTCATATTTAGCCATTTCTTATTTTTAGGCGTATTGAGAGGCAGTTAATTTCTCCATATAAACAAAAACAAAGATACTTCATAGGAAAAAAAAACAAACAAACAAAAAACCTACCCCTACCCCATTTAAGCCCCCACAGAACTTTTTAATAATGTTAAAGCTGACCTGATATTAAAGAACACCTAATTTTCATTAGACATGACGAATTTGATGAAAATCGTTAAAGCCGTTTTTGAGATAATCGAAAAAAAGTTAAAAATTGCAAAAAAAGTTATGAAATAAAGTGCCCCCTCAGTTTGACCAATCTCGGGCATATGAATATATCAAATTCTCAGTTTAATCAAAATCGTTAGAGCCGTTTTTGAGAAAATCGAAAAAAACTTAAAAAGTTATTAAATAAAGTACCCCCTCCCGTTGAGCAATTTTGATGAAATTTTTGCTGTCACATTCCGGGCATATACATACACTAAATACCCAATTTCAGATACGAACGGTTTATAGTTTTTGAGCTAGTCTGTTCACACACACACACGCGCGCGCACACACACACACACACACACACACAGACCATTTCGCGGGACTTGGTCATTTGGACTCAGGGGACCCCGAAACGTGTATTTCCGTTGAAAACCGGAAGTCGATATTTTTCACGATCGCAATACTTCTAATTACTATATATTTCATATGAAAGTAAAAATATAATTTTGTGATTTTTTTCTCCAAATTCGGTTATATAATTTTATTTAAGTTACCTTTGGTTCATAATAATAACGCATCCATAATCATGGCGATTCTGTTCCAAAATATTTTATCAGTCCAAACATTCAGCAATTGTACATGGTACATGCTATTGTATGTCTCATCAAAAATTAGTAATTATATGGGTATTAATTCACTTTGTTTTACTGTAACAACCTTATTAATAGGTTAATACCCTCCCATATCTAATTACCAACTCTTTTTAAATTAATAATTAATTAAAATTTCAACTGTTAATGATTTGTTTGGCTCTGTGATTAATAAGAAATGTTTATATTATTATCCTTCAATATCATCGCTGTGAAAGCGTACAAGCATATGCTTTCCACCACGCGTGAGAGCTTCGCTTAATACAGATAAGTTCAGAGGTTCGTTCTGCCGTGAATGAGCATCGGACTTGGGAAACCTTCTGAAGCTCAACGAGCCCTTTAGCTATGTGCCGCATGATGGTATATTCACTTATTTAGAGGGAACGTACAGTGCGCAATTAGGAAAGATAATTAATTTTGTATAGGTAAGAAAAATGCTTGATCATCAAGAGAGAATATAAGAAATCCTAGATAATTAAAAAAATTATGTAAACTTCAGAACGATAAAACATTGAAACTCATAAAAGCCCCAGGACAATATCCAAGTTTAGTAAATGAAGTAGGAAGTGAGCTTATATACAGCAGCTTCTTTTAGGTTTTTAAAGTTTAAAATAAGATTTGTTAGTCTTTTTTTTTTTATAATTTAAAATAGCGAATTCAGTTTTATTAAATATTACCTTAGTGTATTTACATAAAGTCCGTATTTAAATTATTTTCAATAAAGGATTTTTCATCAAAAGCTGAAAAACAAGGTATGAAAAATGCACCTAAGATAGTTAATGTTGATCGGTAGTGTCAATGAAGATTGCAGTTCTAGTAAACAAGTCATCAAGGAAGTGCCTAAGCGCCTGTGGTATTTTTCGAATCTTCACTTATGAAATTTGTTTCCTAAATCATCCGCTCACTTCCATGTCATGTTCTTATAAATGTCAGGAGATAGACGTAATATGATATCTGGGGAGGATTAAGCAGTAATACAAATACCTCGCCGAGGCCGTTAAGAGGTTGGTACAAGGTACCTCTGGTGTACGGGTACGGGTACAGACAGGTATTCTAAATCATAAAGCTGAATGGCGGCGTTCAAGGAAAACCTTCACGAAGAGCCCGCATCTCGGCTTGAATAAGCGGATTTGCCAATGAAATTATACTTACTCTTCGCTTGCTTCAATCCTTTCACGGCTTCAAAAGGGGGAGAGCTACATTTAACGGTATCTCTCTCCCCGCGAGTTCGTATTTCATTCGAATAGTTTCCTGGCTTCAATGGCTTAGGGTTAGGTATCAGTAAACCAAAAAAATATGAAATATTTGCATGGTTCAGTATCCAGAAAATAAAATTATAATTATTTTAGTGACGTAGAAACAAACATATCAGTTTTGTCTTTGCAGCAGTTTGATGTTTGTTTGGGAGTTTCACTGCTCCTATTACAAAACATTACTACCCTCTTTTTCTAATTTCGTTCTTCAGGCTTCATTTCCACCGTCAGTTTGGCTTCTAGCAGTTTTTAAACTATAGACACAATATTTAAAACTACTATCACTATGTTTTGGAATTGCTTGGTAGAGCATCGAATTTCAATTCCATGAGTTCAAAAATATCTTTTCAGTCATGCAAACAGGCCTATTATACTTGATCGAAAGTTTTGAGCGTTTGTCTTATAAGTGTCTGTAGTTGGCGGTAACGTCGAGCAGGTTCTTGTCGTTTCATCTTCTGCGAGGATTCCAACTAAGAAGTTTGTCCAGATGGAGTCTTAAGTAGCAGATCAGTTTAACAGGGACAAGTGGAGATCAAGAAACAAGTAAGCTCAAGATTACTTTAGGGCCGGTCTTGGGATTATGGAGAATTCCAAGTTAGACGTTTTCCCAGGTAAAAATGAAATATTAGTAAAAATTTGAATTACGTTACTTAAAAATAATTAATAGGCGCTTAAGACAGTGTTACCCTCAGCGACTAACGTTTTCAGTAGTATAATAAATATAAAATATTTAACAAAATGGAGACTAAAAGTTTTAAAAATGCGACACGAAACGTATGCTCTTAAGTTTAATATTATTAAGAAATAATAATTTTTGCATAATACGTAGAATTTTCTTAATTAATATCATTGATTCATAAAAAATCACCCAAATAAAAAAAAAATGATCTTGCGTTTTATAAATTAACTATTAGCCCCTATGTAAAAAAAAAATAAAAAAAAAAAATCGATCTTTTGAGCATCGGTGATATAGGTAAACTAAATCAAATTTGAAACTTCATCGTGTTCTTAAGCAACACAATAGGTAACTTACGGATCGATAGTCCTGAAATATAGATGCTCTGAGTATGATTAGAAGTTTTCTTATTACAGTACTGAATGTCTTTTAATGTTTATGTATTTATTTATTCAAGATTACAATTATAGATTTGTATAAATTACTTATAATGTATAGTATATATTAATGCAATGTATAGAATACAATATCAGTTGTGTTTATATGCATAGAATACACTATAGCGATGAATATAGTTTAGAATTAATTATTAGTATATTATTGATATATATGCTATTATTTCTTTTTATAGATTGATAGGTTTGCTATTATTCTTGATGTAGATTATTTTAAAATCGCACCAGATTCAAATGTGAAAGTTCTCGTATTTTTTGTAAAAGTAATATTTGGTATAGACTATTTTCTTTCATTATCTAAAAAAATAATTTATGATAGTTGTTGCAAAAAATAAATTAATCCCAAAAATGCTTTTATGGATTCTCTAATCCGAAATTTTGAAAGTTCCATGTTGTAATCTTAAAAAACTTGGTATGCACAAAAAAAAAAAAAAAATTATTTGACGATAAATTCCTAGCAACCATTGATCGAAGTTAGAAAAAGAAATGGTCGAAGGATCTGTTCCGAGTAAGGCGGATGTTTCTCCTTCATTTCTCGCCATTTCACTCAGTATTTCCTACACCTCATCCGCTGATTGTACTATTCTGTCCATGTATGAATTCAAAAAAGACAACCTTATGACATGACGTATCCGTTATTCGCTTTCATTACAATGTTTGCCTAATACAATGTTTCCGAATGTGCTTTTTCCGCGTAATATAACGTGAACATATTTTGAACGTGTAGAATAATGGAGGAATCCAGGACATTCTATCCGTTTATAGAGCTTCATTATTTTTTTCCGATTTCGATGTAACAAAATTTAAAATGAACTTTAATATACAACGCCTTAACGAAGAACTAATTAAGCCAAAATCAATCAATAATGATTAATTGCAGCTGTCAATTTATAGGATTTTTTTTTTTTTTTTAATAATTAACTATGTGACATTCCGAGGAAGGAAAAATGTATTGATGTTGATTAAGCGTCAGTTACAAGAAATTGTAACATCCCCTTCTTATAAACTGATACAAGGGAAAACAGAACTAAAAACTTTTAATTTATTTAAAATCAAACTAACTATAGTTAGCTCTAGCTTCTCATTCAATTCTGCCTTATCTTTTTCCATATTGAGAGTTCCGAACCCCATCAAAACTCATTTTGTTCACATTTATTCTGCAAGTCACATCAACTTTTGCTTTTGCAATTTTGAGTGTAAATCTCACTCATTTTTTGCTTGATTCAGGAATTTGCTGAATTCATCTGTCTCATATTATCATTGGAGTGTTCTTGATTCAGAACAAAATTCCAAAACTTAACAACCAGCTACTCTCACGTTGAGGAATAACATTTTTTTTTTTTAATTTATACAAAGGTATATTTTTATATCAACAGATACGAGCACAATGAACATTTCGCATTCAGAAGAGTACTCGTGTTTTATGGACGATTACTACTGTTGCTTCGTCGACTCGTCGATGATTCACGGAAGACCCGAGCCAGGATTCTGTTTCCCATTCTCCGGCACGGATAAGGGGAGCCTGAGTGGAAGACAAATGAAACTAAGATGTGGCAAACAGGTTTAGATGAGGTAAAAAATCTCGGAATGGCGTTTCTTCGTGAAGGAGGTTCTAATGAATGAACTGCCTCATCTATATCCATCGCTGTTTCTTCTCCGCCTTCTTTCCCTGGAAAGAATTGCCTGGAGAATTTAATAGCCTATATATCCAAGATGTGTGAAACCGATTCCGATTTTATGGCTGGTACGAATGGGGCCCATTATAGGTATAGGACTGGGGTAATTTTATGTTTGTTTTAGTTTTATTGTCAACTTTTCTCATTGATTTACCGTTTTAAGGTATATTGGAATTGATAATTCTTGGAACAGAATCTACTTACCTTAAAATGTTTTTTTAAATTTAAAATGACAAATAACAAAATTAAACAATACAAAGACGTGGTCACCTGTGGTGTAGTGGTTAGCATGGCAACCTACAATACTAAAGGTCACTGGTTCGCATCCCGTGTTGGCCCTAGGAGTCTTTAAAGGTGGTAAAAAATCCTTGGCTATGCCGTCCCTCGGATAGGACGTAAAATGGAGGTCCCAAGTCTGTGCGATGTCAGGTACTCTTTAAAGATCCCTATCCTAATTATAGCTGGATAGGCAAAATTTATGACTCCCTCTGTAGCATCGTCCGATTAGCCTTAGTAGCATAAATGGACGTTAAACAAATAAAGACTCGTGCCTAAGTTTGGTTTTGTTCCTTGGAAAAATGCTAGAATTCCGAGAGCTGCAGCAAAATACTGTAAATATTTACTCTAGGAGATTCACTTAATCTGAATATATTATTAATCTTCTCTTAAGAACACCAGTACTACTACAATAGCAGTATTATTATATTGATTACCAATAGATCCAATAATTTTTTTCACAAATATTTTTTTCCTTTAGATTTTCGTTATTGTTTTAATATATATTAAAAACATTCATATTCAATGTATTATTGAAACTCAATAGGCAGTTGCTCTACTGGGTTTTCATCATAATAATACTTTTATTTTTATTTTCTTAAATTTTTAAATGTAATTGTTATAAACCTTGTTACTAGAGATCAAAGCAAATTAAGAAACATCAATACTGAGTAAATGGAGGAAAGGTTGCCTGAAAACACTTCTATAGTAAATATTTAATTTTCTTTTTTTTCTCTATATTTATCAATAAATTCTATGAATTGAATTACATTAAAAAAAAAAAAATATCCTTTCAACGTCTGTGTCTTAGGTACTTCGCTTTGATCTGAAACAATTCCTTGAAAAAAATTAAAGTTAATTTCTAGAATCGATTAGCAAAATAACTTTGAAACGACTTGAAATAGTGCGATAATCTAAGTAAACTTATTAATTATCTGTGTAAGGTTTGGAAATAATAAATACGCAAAATATAGTTGGGAAAATAAGGACGTCTAATAAGAAGCTTGTATACTATTATTTTGTTTTTATAACATAGACTGGTATTTTGGTACAGCATATTATTTATATTTTCCGAATGGAACAAATATAGGAATAATCAAAAGAATAATAAAAAAATAAATAAAAAAACAGGTCCAGGTGTAATTTTTTTTAGTATAGGTAGTATTATATTCAGAAAGACCTTGAAACCACTGCTAACTGAATTTCAACCTCGTGTGGATAAGGACCGTTTATTTATCTATAACTGAGAATAACAAAACGTTATAATTATTTCTTCTCAGTAGCTATAGCTTTCATTGAAATATAAATTTTGGGCAAAATATTCAAACGGTTCCATTTATTAATACAATCGGATCACAAGAATAATATGATAGCTTCTATCTAATAAATTCTATCTAAAAAAAATAATAAACATTCTATCTAATAAATTTAATATACAATTTTCAAATTGGAAATTATTTATTTATATTAGGTAATTTATTATTGCATTCAGTGAGTGATTGGTCTTGAAGTAATTTTTCCTGAGCTATGGCTACTTAAACCGCAAAGCCGCGACAGCGTCAGTTCACAATTTGTTGCAGTGAAAATCCTTCACCGAATCGTAAATTTTTTGTGAATTGGTATAATAAATTTTCCATTTTAAAATAACTTTGAGAGTTCATTGGAGTTTATCAAGTCAAATGAATGCTTATTGCGAGTACATTGACATAGGACGACTCTTTTTCTACATTTAGCGGATGCAGATAAACAGCAGGGATTGGCTACGGTCCAAAGCACATTAATATCCTGAACTTATAATTACTAGAGATGAAATGAAGTTGCTGTGTTCATAAAATATAACATGATTCATTTATTTTAGGGTCCATGAAATAGGGGGAAAACGGCTTGACAACATTCCTCGATGGTATTGAACCTCGTGAGAGCTTCTAGATTCTACTCCAAAGAGGTTTAATCACCGCCTTGCCTTTATCAGCGACCTTGTGAAGAGCTATTTGCTCGTTGGAGCCGAGATGGGCTCTGAGAGGGATTCCTTAGCTATGGTTGTTTATTCCCAAGGAATCAGGAATCAATAAGGAAACTAGTATTGCTCAGATTGGACTCGACAAATGAGAGCATTACAGGTACCGTTCATCCCCATAAGAGACTTTAATCTTGTTATGAAAATCCTCAATTATTCCAATGCTAATTATAGATTAATTAAATAAAAAATAATTGTACCTGTCTATTGGAAACGCAAAAGATTTCCGTTTATGAAGACAGATTACTAATTTCAAGCTACTTTCTGATCATGTGGGGAAGTAGTTGTATCCAAACTTGGTTTCTGCAGATCCAATGAGGCCGTAAAAAATATATATCACATGAGGAGATCATCATACTGGTAGCACTCATAACAGTTTCTAACAAGAAAGGTCCATAGGCCAACTATTCAGACACTAAAGTGGATTATCAGGAATCTTAAAACAATTAAAGAAACATTGGATTGGGTTGGGCCTAATTTTAATGATAAAAGGATGGTCTAAAGCAGGGACATGTAGAACTTAAAGGTCGTTATGGATTATATTTGTTAAAATGTAAAGGGCATTGACGATTATGCTATGGATTGCTTTAAGAATTAATACTATTTGGCATGAGGGGAATCGATAGTTTAACAGAAATCCACATGTGTCTAAAATAATAAAAACTTGGCGTTTGAAGTAGTTAAAGAAATTGCCCAAAAACATCAAGAAGTATAAATAGTCAAGTGTCAGTCTTACGTCAAAATCAGGTTTATTTTTAAATTTTAAATTTGGAAAAGATACGTTTATTTTCAAGAATACAAATACTAATACATACATTATAAGTCGTTGCTTTAACATCTGTGTTGGCTACATCCTTTAATTACGAATGTATTCCAATGATTGATGATGGAACTTAATGACAAAGCTTTGGGAGGCTTTGATGGGAACCGACTTAGCTAATTGATGTGGTCATTAATTTAGATATCTTTATCTTTGATTGTAGTGTTTGGTCATACTGCGAGGTATTCCCGCTACATTTTTGTTTCAAACGAAACCGCTGATGTCTAATGTTTGTTTTTAAGAAAATCATTTCGAAATGAAAAAAAAAAAAAAAACTCGAAAATCTATTCTTAAGTTAAATTAAATTAGATAAGGTACGGGGGATGCTGATTTAATGCTAGTTATAAAAATAGTTGCAAATGCTTCAGAAATTACATTAAAAAGTTTTATATTAATTTAATCTATTTTTGTGGGTAACCACCTTATTTTAAATTATTTTATGTAATTTATTTTTTTAAGAGAAAAGATTGGACTCCGCCGGGAGTCGAACCCGAGTCTTCCGCAAGACATGTGCGGTATGCGTGACATCAGTGAAGAGCTCCGCTTAGAAGCGAGATCTGTGGTGCAGTGGTTAGCATACCGCGCATGTCCCGCGGAAGAGCCGGGTTCGACTCCCGGCGGAGCCCAATCTTTCCTCTTCAAAAAATAAATTATTTAAAAAAACTTTACATTTATTTATTTTAGCCTACATTTAAAATTACTAAGTATAGCAATGTTCAGTGGAAAAAACGGCGAGGCTATTCATTGCTTCAATCTTGTTTAAAAACGAGTCATACAGTAGAAGAACTATATAAATCTAGTTAGCAAGAGGAGGAACATATTCTTATCCGTGGAAGCTAAGTATAGTGACTGGTACTTTCACACTAAAAAACACACTAGTATGTATGTATACGTTTATCACAAGCATCTTGAGAGCTTTTTTTACCCTACCTGTTTCAGTTTACAAAAATGATGTAGTATCTACATTCAAACAGAAATTTTAATGCACAAATATTAGGTTCGGGATGGCCGAGCGTGTTAGAGTGCGACCTGCTTTAGCGTTCTCGAAACTAACGTTGGGGGGTTCAAATCCCTAGAGTAACCAGCCCCCGTATGTCTCACTTCATCAGAAAGGATTACAAATAAAATAAAAACCTTTATTGACTGGTTTCCATTCAAAAGTTATTTCAGTATGTTTGATAAAATCATAATCGATTTCTTATATTTTTCAAAATTGGCTGAACATACGAAATAAACTCAACGAGTCAAATAACTTAAGATATAGTTTTTCTGACAATTAACGAATGAGTGGAACATCTTCTTAAACCTTCAAGAAAAGGGGAAAAAAAGGAAATCGCTACCTTACTATTTATCATCTTAAGAAAACAAAAAAAAGAAAACTGACTACTCGATTTCAAAGACTGTCCTAAGGCTTTGTTAATGGAAAGTGATGTTAAATAAACAAACAAACAAATACACTATAGCAGGATACAATATCCTATATCCTTCAAAGCATCCTAAAGTGAGATCCCTACTAAGTATTTCACCCTAATGAAGAAGACCCCATTTACCACACAAAGAAGAATGGGGGGGGTGTTGAGGTAGCCCCGAAGTTGGGGCCAGTGAAAGCTCTCCGTGGGAGGAGCAGATCCACAAACAACTTCCTCATGGTCCCTCTCACTGTCCCATCCTCGCTCTAATACCCGCCTATTTGCCAGCCTATTGATACAACCTAATGCATGGGAGGTACGTACTTAATCTTGCCCATGTGCAAGGGCTCATATAAAATGATAAACGATGCAATTTACATAGAGCTGTGGTGTTGCAAAAACCTGTATAGCACAAGAAGATGGTATGTACTTCGACCGGGTTTCGACATACTATAAACGATACTGAGCATTCTTTATTCAACTGACATATCCAAGCATTAAAGAGTTCTTTAAGTTACTAAAGAAGGGAATGGTCTGGTAAGTCAGTAGCAGCAATGAATTACAATAACAGTAAATAATTTCTATGTACATCTTCTTTTAATTAACCTGAGCATGTAGAAGCATATGCGGAACACACACACATTTATATATTTACTAGCTAGGGTGCCCGGCTTCGCTCCGGTAGTTGTGTGGTACTTTTAATAACAGAAAAACTTAAAGGAAAAAATTAAAGGAAATATAGAACGAAATTGACACTTTATCAATATTAAGATTCGAGATCTGCAGAGTCCGCCCAAATAAGGAACTCTTATACTTTAAAGTAATTGGAGTTAGTCATTTTGTCAACTGGAATGCTCATCATATATAGTAATAAAACCATTTTTTATAATTACATACAATAAGAACACTTCAAACTTTTTATTTTCGATTTATAATCAGTCAATTCAGCTCTTCTTTTTTGTTTTATTCGCTCACTGTACTAATAAAAAATGTTCACTCATATTTTATTTTGAAAGAAAAGGTGAAACTAATTATTTTCGCTTGATTTTTTAGTAATTTAAAAAGATCAGCTGAAAAATATATAACCTTTACAAACTGAACGAAATGAATGAACAATAAACCTTGAGTGAAACACACCCTAGCGCTTCATTGTACACTTTGCTTTATAATATATATTGATTAATAGTAGACCTAAGATTAAGTTTTAAAATTAGAATTATAAGCATTTAAATTAAATCAAAACTAAGCTTGCTATTGGTTCGAGTATTATTCCTAATTCCATTAGGCTCAAAACTGCTTTGAACAACACCGAAATTAGGTCTCTTTAGAATGTCCGTAAGCCCGTAAATTCATTCGCCCCCCCCCCCTTTCAATGCATAAATTTCATAACTTTGTAAACTGTGAGCCCTACGAAATTCGCCATCCGAGTACCTGCAACATAGACTGGTTTTGAATACAACTTGCTTATTTCATTATTCTATTTTTATTTTTTAATACTGAATGCACTTAAAACAATTAAATTCAACTAGGTATAGTAAAAAATAATAATAAAATTTTGATTGATTTTAACTATATCACTATAATTATCATTAATAGATAATGCGAAAATAAAATAATTTAAGCTTGCCCTAATACTTAATAAGGACTTACTTAGTTTAATAAATTAAACAATATATCATATAAATATATGGGTATTTGTGCTTGCAGCGGAAAGTGTGCTTCGTCCGAAATGTTAAATTTGAGAAAAATACGTAGGTATTTTTTAAATTAAAATTTTTTAGTTTATTTAGCACTGAAAACAGTTGGCAATGACCGCATGTCATGTATATACAGTGTTAAAAATCGGCAAAGTTATGAGCAAAGAAATAAAAAAATATTTTTCTATATTTGTCTTAAAACACTTTAAGATGATTATATTTTATATATAATATAAATAAATGATTTTAAAATTTTTTGTTTTATATTTTAATAATATAACACAATTGTCACAAAATTAAATACCTCCTTCTAACTAAAAATATTCAAAGTCAAGTTAAATTTGTAAAAAATCTGGTGCGTTCGCGCAACACACAACTTTCACTTACCAACTTACTTAGATTAGAAATTAATACGTTTTGTTAATTGCCTTTTCTCAAATGAACAGAACAGCTTTAATTATGAACAATGGCTTGTCATTAAATGCTTACTCCGCATGCGTGGGCTCAACGAGTTTTATGAGTTGAATGAATATTTTTATTTTTTTCTCCTCTTTATGTTTTCTTTCTTTTATCATATCTCATATTTTGTCATTGCTTATTTTTAGGCGTAACGAGAGACAGTTAATTTCTCCATATAAACAAAAACAAAGGTACTTTATAGGAAACAAAAAACAAATTAACAAAAAAGGCCCCTACCCCATATAAGCCCCCTCAGAACATTTTAATAATGCTAAAGCTTATCTGATATTAAAGAACACCTATTTTTCGTTAAACATGATGAATTTGATAAAAATCCGTAAAGCCGTTTGTGAAATCATCGAATAAAAGGTAAAAATTGGAAAAAAAAATATGAAATAAAGTCCCCCCTCCGGTAGATCAATTTTTATGAAATGTTGGCTATCACATCTTTGGCATATACGTACATCAAATACCCAGTTTGATCAAAATCGTTAAAACCGTTTTTGACTAAATAAAAGAAACACGTGAAAATGATACAAAATTTATTAAGTAAAGTCCTCCTTCCGTTTAATCAATTTTGATGAAATTTTTACAGTCATATCACGGGAACATAAATAGATCAAGTACTCAGTTAAATCAAAATCGTTAGAGCCATTTCTGAGAAAATCGAAAACAACTTAAAAAGTTATTTAATAAGGTACCCCTTCCCTTAGAGCAATTTTGATGAAATTTTTGCTGTCACATCGCGGGCATATACATACACTAAATACTCAATTTCAGGTTCGTACGGTTTATAGTTTTTGAGCTAGTCTGTTCACACACACACACACACACAGACCATTTCGCGGGACTTGTTTATTTGGACTCAGGGGACCCCAAAATGTGTATTTCAGTTGAAAACCGGAAGTCAAAATTTTTCACGATCGTAATACTTTCCATTACTATATATTTCATATATAGGTAAGTGAAAGTAAAAATAGAATCATACATACATCTTGGTTATTTTTAAACTAAAGAAAGTGAGGATGGCGAGATGGGCGAGTGACAACGTATTATTAGAATCCTGAAGACAGCAAGTTCAAAACCCGGAGTCAGGGAAAATTTTATAAGATTCGGCATTAATCCTCTTATCGGCTGCCACTGGAAACCCCGTATTGCCTAAAATGTGAGGAAGGGGAAGACCAAAAAAAAATTAAAGATAGTAGTTAATTATGAACAGAGAATGTATATAATATACCTTTAGAGCTTCTATTAAACAGATATATATAAACTTATGTATGCTAATCATCCAAAAATTTAATAGGATTTTTTTTTCCACAAACCCTTGTTCAGATTGTTTGACTTGCATATTATCTAGTTACATATGAGTCTAAATATACATAGTGCCATCTCCTGTATGGCAGCTGGACGATGTCTCTCGTATCCTCTCCGTATTTTTTTTTTCCATCTCATTCCGAAGAATTTTTTTCCTCCTGCCCGACGAGCGCTACAAACCTGGGGGTGTAAGTTACAAAGCCCTTTAAAAAACTGGCAGATATGACAGGGAGCGCTATTCCTGGAGGGGTGGCTTTTTAACGAGACACCCCCTACTTCCTCTAGAGATAATATTAGCCTTCCTGGACCATTGCTCATATCTCATTAAACCAACCCCTTCAGCCCTTATATAGTATTTATGACAGCCACCTTCGCTCGTTTTTCATATCCCTCTTCCATCTCCTAGGCTAAGAATAATACATCAAAATGATTTACTAATGTAAGTGCGCAGGATCACGACGCGCATAGGTTTTTCTATCCTGAAAAGTAATCAACGGGAGAGCAACCCTTTTAAAAATTAAATGACCTTGGTTAAAGTTCACTAGTTCTCTAAGCTTACATGCAGTCGTGTTCAACTATTTACTCAATAGAGTTTTAACCTACCCGTGAATTTGCAATTATTCTCTCGGAAACATAACCTTCACGTAAAAGATTAATTAAATAAAAAATGCAGAAAAAATATTTTTTATCTTCGACTAATAATTGGCAGAAGAATCACTTGATGCCCTCATATAAAAAGAAAAGAACTTTAACGAACGACTCAAAAAAAAAAAATAAAAAAAAAACAACTACAGAACTTTCAGTTCAAATTTTTAAGACAAAACTCTACATACCGACTTACAATTACCAACTATCACTTGTGCCATCTTTCCTAACTGAATTCAAGTTCTTCATCAGGGCATTATCGGACCAAGCTTCAATCCAATTGCCAGGATGGAGGCATGAAATTCTGGTCGAAACGTTATTACAATGCACGTACATGTTTCCATACATACGTGGTTTTTCATCTGACAGCACCCCTAACCGTCCTCATTTATTTTAATCTTGGGTCAAATTTTCATATGGTCAAATCCATTTATTCTATTCTACGGTCAATCCGTCCAATCATTGAATAATGTTTTAATTTATCCGCTTTCCACTTGTATTATTTTCGTTTTATGTAATGATTCTGTAACTGTTTTAAGTTACCAAATCGGTAATCAAGAACCACGCGGTAGAAAAACACAAGATGAAATTCCATGTTATTACCTCCCAAAAAAGGGTATAAATGAATAGCGCGTTTTGTAAAACTATGCTGAGCTTGAGTGGACTGCCATTTCAGTAAATAGGTGCACAAATTGTCTGCGGTCTGGGAGGCATGAAGTACCACGCCATATAAGAACACCATCCGGTACCATCCTTAACGAAAGTAACTTTGACTAGGCAACCGGTTTCATTGATTACATATATTTCACGCCTGACCCCCAAGTTCCCACACAACCTGCAATTTTACATACTTAGCATTCTATAAAAATAAAGTTGATCGATTGAATAAGATGTAAGCCGATTCGTAGGCTTTGTTTGCGGTTGCCTGCTAAGGCATTATCACTGAAAGCTACGATGCTTCTAAAAACATGTTTTTTTTTTTAATATATTATTCCATTAGATGATATGAATGTTTAGATTTATCTTGTGATGAGCTGGAGGAAGTCGGCAAGCCAATCAGTAATGGAGTTGAATTTTGATTATTGTAATTTATTCATGTTGCCTCTAAGCATCCTGGATGCTAAATCGTAAAAAAAAAAATGTGCAGAATAAAATTTTATAAATGAAGGATGTTAGTAGGGAAGTCTATGCTTTAACAATTAGTATTATATTTTTCTCATTTGCATCATTGACCTCTGATGTGTTGCTTTCTTGTACTGCAAGCATAATAGCATTCAGTTCTGGTGCGCGCATTATACAACTATTACTTACCCCCTCCTATCTTAGACTAATAATAGGCACTATTTTTTGACGATATATCAGATATAGGGTTCAATAGAAGGGGTTCATAAGAGCGGCAGACCATAAATTGGAACTAAATTCTTATTATTGAATTGGAATTCGAACGGTTGGAATATGTCTAATATTGATAAGCATAAGTGTTTAAAGTGAGGTTGAAGTGAATAATTATACATACTTCCAAATATAATACAACTAGAATATAATTACCTTCTTTTTTTGTGAATTACAATTGGTAACAAATGGTAACAAGGTGAATTTACACTTGAGACATTGGCGAACAAGATGTGTAAAACTTGAACTTGCAGCCAGTGTTTTGCTTGTTCGCCACCGTGCTTTGTCGAAGCGCTGGTGTTACTTTTATCTGGAGCTAGTTCAGCTTGAGTATTGGCCCTTGTGTCGTTATCAAAATTAGCGATTGATGATTGAACGAGACATAAGTAACGAATAGAGAAAGATTATTTCAAAAATATTATAATTACGTCAAATTATAAGCATGATTGCAGGATTACGAATAAGATTAATGAAGACCAATTATTGTGTGAGATTACCCGTTTCAAGTGAGTGCAAATGAACCTTCAGGACCATATTTTACCATTTCGTTTTCAAATGCTCCACCAGGTCTTGGAGCCTCCGGCATTGGCTTTTCCTCTTTCCTGTTCCTGTTCAGTCTGTATATCATTTTATTCGGGTTAGTTCAAACGCTCCATTCTATGGACGTTGGTCATTATCAGAGAGGATCTCTCCCATCCAATCTCTTCTGTTCTTGAGGCAAACAGAAACAATCTGTGCCAACAATCTGATCCATTCCCTCATCCATTCGTGTTCCACCCAGGTCACCAGGTTGGGGTCATCGGGCAACTTCATCAGCCATCGGCTCTCTATTGCCCTTCTGAGAAATAGTTATCCCCTCTTGAAGTAAGCAGGATTATTATTATTTTTTTTTTTGTGTGTGTGTGTGATAATTTTAATTCTATAAAATAAAAAAAAGAACACACATTCTATTTTATTTCGAAGTCTAGTATCTTATGAAAGTATATTTTTGTAAAATAATGGAACGTTTAGGGTTAGAAGTGATAGAGATATCGCGCACTTGGAAAATGATTTTTAAATTTAGTATTTAAATAGACAGAATACATTTCACTCCTTGATAGACAATAATGAAGACTCATATAATTTAAAAATATATATAGTTAGTCAAATATTTATTGTAAGCCAATACAGTTAATTAGATAAATTTTTTTTTGTAATCAGTAATTCGCAATCAAGAGATAATGAAACTGTATCTTGTTGATCACTGCGCAGGTAAATAACGCTCAACATACCTATTTCTAAATTTTAAAGATTCTTCTTATGGATAGCAGAGCTAGAACAAATTTTTAGAAAAAAAACAACAACATTATTCAGAACAAATTTTACATATTTACATAAGAGTATATAGATGATATACGCATTTTGGAGACCTTCTTGTTCTAGGCTGTTGCATTTTTTCAGTGTCTGAATCCTAAAATAACAAGACAAATCCGCAGGTCACTCTAAAAGATAACCTTTCGACACCGATGACACAGGTATTCAGCGGTCATTTAAGAACTGATTTTTTTTTTTTTTTAAGACCCTAAAAAATAAGGTAAGGTTTTTTTTTGACGTGATTTAGAGTTCATGGGACAGAGGAATAAATTCCAAACATTTCTGAGTAATAACATACTGAATAGTTTACTAAGAATACTTTAAACAAATTAGTTTTGCGAGTTTAAATAATTTATATGTATTGATTTATTTGCATCTATATAAAAATAAATAAAATAATTATCTAGTCATTCTATATGAAATGTTTATCTATTTCCATTAGCATTAAGCAGTAAAAACACAAACAGGATTTAATGACATATTAGCATTCGAATAAATAGTAAATTAATACAAATAAGGAATAGTAGAAATTGATTTTCTTTGTAATTTTCTACAATGATATTAGTCAACATAATGGTAGTTAGAGCTTTCTATTGAAGGATGTAGAATGCAGTGTCGAAACCAAAGCTTACTATAGCGTGATTGCCTTCTTTCTCACTGCAATAATAAATTGTGTTGCTGAAATAAGGTCAGTACCAGCTTTGGATATATTTTGTAAAAGTTTCATTTAAAAAAACTCATTCTTTGTGTAATTTATAGGAACATTGTTAACACCAAATATAAGAGATTTGTTGAATTGTCCATACCCCTATAAATTTACTGCCATATGGTATGTACCTATTACATTTTATTTCTTTGCACAATAGCAGACAAACCGTTTTTCTCTATGCAGTAGCATAGGTACTGATGATTGCCATTTTCTTTGCTATTTTTTCTTAACACCCTTTGGTTGTTTAGATCGTAGTCCTTCTTGATACAAGGAAATAATCTCGTAAACCATTTAAGAACAAAAGTGCTGTCAGCCAACATATGAGTATAAGACCGGGGGAAGGGAGTTGACTGACCCCAAATTTGGTGAAAAATCAACTCCCATTAGAGGTTATGACTATTCCGCGATGCTCTCGTCTGCCTCTGAGTCTGTTAACCAAAGAGGTCCGAACAATTCAGAGAAAACAAAAAAATTGTTAAGCGCTTATTTATATGGCGTATGCGTTTTTAAAACGCCGTCATTTTCTAAAGTACTATGCAGATTAGAAGAGAAATATTGATGAAGTTCTGGAAATTGGTGTGCCAGGTTGTGTGTAACTTGCGAGAAAGCATTATTGAAGAACAAGAAGAAACAAGTTTAGAAAAATAATGTAAACATTTTTAAAAACAGATGAAGACATTGACAACTGTTGGCGAAGTGTTATCGACGAAGGATACAATTTGATAATATGTTATTTTTTTTTTCGTTTTTCTCTAATTCTCTGGATAATTGGGATCCGGATCGGTTTCGATTATGGTTAAGCCTGGTTAACGTGGTGCCACTGTACATTTATTTAAGAAATGCAAGATAAAAATATTTAAACTTCGTACTGTCTGCGGGAAGTATATAACACAAGACTGCCAGATTTGGGATTGAAGTTAATTGGTGACTACCCCAGGTGGTGCCCTAGGCGAAAGCTTCTCTTGTGTAACGTCCAGTAACTCCTCTGCCATCTGCTGCCTAGCCCAATCCTGCATGAGTCGTCCTCTCTAGAAAATATATATATGTGGATATAATATATCTATATATATTATATCCCGTACCTTACCCTCAATTTTAGGATTTTCCTCTAAAATCGTTATCGTACGATTCTCTTCGAGGAAGGATAACCCTAACGGAATTAGGCATTTTACACTGCTTTAAATTCATTCCCCTTTAATAAGGATAGTCTTCTAGTTAGGAAAACCTAATTTTCTCCAGAGGGGATAAGGGGCGGGTAAGCTTGAGTTGCGAATTATTTTTAATATCAAACATGGTATCTAGAATGGCCCCGGGGAGCTACTATTCTTTTTTTGGATGTCACTGAGGTTTGTTATGAAAGGATAAGATATATGAATACAGCGAATAAGAGTGAAAGGGATCATCCATTTCTTTATGGATGATTTCATTCGTGACAAAATAAGATGGATTAATGATTTTGCTAAGGTTATGCTGTTAGAGATACTTAATTTTGTGGAACCCCATAACGTGATTTAAATGAACATTAGTAACCTCTTTGGAATGCGTTGATATCATCAACAATTTTCTCGATTCAGTAAAACACATTGGCATGGCTCACGGAAAACTTTCCATTCGATGGATTATTTCAAATATTAAAAAAAAAATCCTAAATATCTATGAGGAAGGTTAATATGCAAGCTTGAGGGATAGATATTTGAGAATTAAAAGCCGGAGATGAGGTCTAGATGGAAGGAGTGTTGGTGAAGATGCGCTTTGGCGAAAGGGGAAAGTGGATACTTTCAAATATTTATGAGATAGGCAGTTTTATAATCCCTTCCCCAACCAGATGTCTTGTCCCTAGCTGGCTACGAGTCAATAGTTGGTATTTATCCATCTTTAGAAACAAGCAATCGAATAACAGTACTGTACATACCGATACTTGTATTCATAGTGCTTCAATTTTATTATTGAGATTGTTATTAGCATAATCTTAAGTTCTTTGAAGTTGTAAAAAAAAGATCATTACTTTTGTAAACCATTGACATTTATGTTTCTTACAGTTAGGTTGAGGCAATTAAAGCAATCATTTTATTGAAGGAGCTTAATTATAGGTTTTTTTTATTTCGAACTTCCAGGATATGGTTAAAATTTATGAATTAAATTTTTAAATGTATATACATCTATATCTTTTTATTTAAAAGGGTCCAAATAACTTCCTTCTTGTCTTTTTGATGCAACGAACAGTAGTTCATATTAATTTGACACCATTTTTTTACAAGCCACTCCACCTTGTTGGATCGGCATTAAGAATTCCGAGTATAGCCATTTTTGTTATGCGAGTAACGTAGGTCTCAATCATATATCGATTTATAACATCATTAACCTTTTTCAATGAACTTTATTTGCTAATTAATAATAACCATTATTCAATAGGTTATTTATCATCGTATTAATAAGCTTTAATTATAAGTTATTTGAAATTATTATTATTTTTATTGTTACAGTTTTTATTGGAAGAAGGAATCACTGATAATCAGAGAAAATCCTAAATAATTACTAATTAATTCGTGGGTTTACATACTACGAAGTGAAAACATACGCTTTTTAAAAAAACACAGGTAAAACCCGATAAGTTTATTAAATATTTTATTATTTTTGTCACAATTTTCTTATTTTGAAATTTTTGCTTGATTAATTTAATGCATTCCTTGCCAATCTAATATCATTAATTTTATTAGGTTTTATTTATTGATATAATTTTGTTGTCTCATCTTCAGAACATCAGGTGATATACATGTCATTAAAAATTAAGGAATGGTACTTAGGCACTTTTTTTTATTTTATTTTTTTATTAAATCGATGACCTATAAAGATTTCATCACAATAAACACATTAAGCTTACAAATATGCAAGATATGTTTTGTTATTGTAGATTTACTTAAAATATGTGTTTATATAAATTGATGCAATGCGTCTTCTTTCCAACTATGTCATTTAAATTATATGGTTGATGAAAATGAAATACATAATGCTAATTTATATAATAAGAATGTAGCATATTTTTTTTTCATTATACACATTAATTAATTTTTACACGAGTTTTCAGACATTCCTTAAGGTCATATAGAATATTAAAAGCAAATTTTTTTTTGTTTTTTACTTTCACTTACCTATATATGAAATATATAGTAAGTGGAAGTATTGCGATCGTGAAAAATTTCGACTTCCGGTTTTCAACGGAAATACACGTTTTGGGGTCCCCTGAGTCCAATTAACCAAGTCCCGCAAAATGGTCTGTGTGTGTGTGTGTGTGTGTCTGTGTGTGTGTGTGTGTGTGTGTGTGTGAACAGACTAGCTCAAAAACTATAAACCGTGCGAACCTGAGATTGGGTATTTAGTGTATGTATATGCCCGCGATGTGACAGCAAAAATTTCATTAAAATTGCTCAAAGGGAGGGGGTACTTTATTTAATAACTTTTTACATTTTTTTCGATTTTCTCAAAAACGGCTCTAACGATTTTGATTAAACTGAGTATTTGATCTATTTATATGCCCGAGATATGACTGTAAAAATTTCATCAAAATTGATCAACCGGAGGGGGGACTTTACTTAATAAATTTTGTATCATTTTCACGTGTTTTTTTTTATTTACTCAAAAACGGCTTTCACGATTTTGATCAAACTGGGTATTTGATGTATGTATATGCCCGAGATATGACTGTAAAAATTTCATCAAAATTGATCAACCGGAGGGGGGACTTTACTTAATAAATTTTGTATCATTTTCACGTGTTTTTTTTATTTACTCAAAAACAGTTTTCACGATTTTGATCAAACTGGGTATTTGATGTATGAATATGCCAAAGATGTGATAGCCAACATTTCATCAAAATTGATCAACCGGAGGGGGGACTTTTCTTTATAAATTTTGTATCAATTTCACGTGTTTTTTTTATTTACTCAAAAACGGCTTTCACGAATTTGATCAAACTGGTTATTTATGTATGAATATGCCAAAGATGTGATAGCCAACATTTCATCTAGATTGATCAACCGAAGCGGACACTTTATTTCATAACTTTTTTTCTAATTTTTAGATTATCTCAAAAACGGCTTTAACGATTTTCTTCATATTCGCCATGTTTAATGAAAATTGAGTGTTATTTAATATCAGGTAAGCGTATATTAAAATGAGTTCTGAGGGGTTTATAGAGCAAATGAAAACAAAAATAAGAAATGAATGTGGAAAATGTGTAACTTTGAGAAGTTGCATTAACAAAACGCATTAATTTCTTATCTAAGTAAGTTGGTAAGTAAAAGTTGTGTGTTGCGCGCACGCACCAGATTTTTCAATTAAGTATTAAGAACACATGAGTACATTGAAGTTATTTAAGAATAAAATAATCTATGTAAATAAAGATGCAATTCTGTTTGTTTGTTTGTTCTTTATAGAAATCCATACCGTCTGTCCTAAATTCTCCAAATTTCGCTCAGTGGTTCTTTGATACCAGGTGCGAACACCTGTCCATATTAAAATTGCTCAACTTCAGCCTATCTCTGGGTATATTCTTTATTGTTATAAAAATCGTTTTGATCTCGCTCTACATTGGTTTTTACGAAATCGACCCTTTAAGTTGATAAAAGTATCTCTTTATAGATTTTATCGATTTCAAAAATGAAATTCTCCGGGTGAAACCGGTATATACAGCTAGTTCATTAATAAAGTTATTATTAAATTAATAAATCACCAAGGAATTAAACTATCTTTATTTTCCTTGTTTTCTGTCTCTTCAATTCACAATGTTTACAAATAAAACTTTGCTATTTGATCACGGATAATGTCTTGTGTCCGTTGTTGGGTAATAAAAAAAAAAAAAAAAAAAAAAAAAAATAGAGATCTATCGAAATGTATATTAATATGAATAATTATCTGTGACAAAGGGCTGCATGGACACAGAAATCCACTTTTACATATGTCACCTGAAGGCACATCATTCCGAGCGGAAAAGATGGAATGCAATCCGATCACTATCAGATAATGTTCTCGAATTAGCTGTGCCTGTTACTTAATTCAGCATCATAAAGTTAAGCACATTATTGATTTGGTTCTCTTATTATCAGTATATGTATCACTGAAAAATGGAATGCTTAGGATCTAACTTACAATAAGATTTCCATTTTTTTTCCGGAGTAATTATGATAATTGGCAATGAAATAAGCCATAAAAAATGTTCAGGCTCTTACAGATGCAAATTAGACCATCGTAAAAAAATGGAGTAAATTGAAAACCCATACCTTTTCTAACAGCTGAACATTGCTATTTTGTTCTTAATGTATATATTTTATCGATGGAAAAATTCCGTCAAACAATAAATTATAAAACAATGTATTAAAATAATAATATTTGCAATTTAAGTAGAAATCAGCTGATTTTATTTATGCACAATAATTTTTTACTTTCACTTACCTATATATGAAATATATAGTAAGGGAAAGTATTGCGATCGTGAAAAAATTTGACTTCCGGTTTTCAACGGAAATACACGTTTTGGGGTCCCCTGAGTCAAAATAACCAAGTACCGAGAAATGGTCTGTGTGTGTGTGTGTGTGTGTCTGTGTGTGTGTGTGTGTGTGTGTGTGTGTGTGAACAGACTAGCTCAAAAACTATAAACCGTGCGAACCTGAGATTGGGTATTTAGTGTATGTATATGCCCGCGATGTGACAGCAAAAATTTCATCAAAATTGCTCAAAGGGAGGGGGTACTTTATTGAATAACTTTTTACGTTTTTTTCGATTTTCTCAAAAACGGCTCTAACGATTTTGATTAAACTGAGTATTTGTTCTATTTATATGCCAGAGATATGACTATAAAAATTTCATCAAAATTGAACAACCGGAGGGGGGACTTTACTTAATAATTTTTTTATCATTTTCACGTGTTTTTTTTTATTTACTCAAAAGCGGTTTTAACGATTTTAATCAAACTGGGTATTTGATCTATTTATATGCCCGAGATATGACTGTAAAAATTTCATCAAAATTGATCAACCGGAGGGGGGACTTTACTTAATAAATTTTGTATCATTTTCACGTGTTTTTTTTTATTTTCTCAAAACCGGTTTTAACGATTTTGATCAAACTGGGTATTTGATCTATTTATATGCCCGAGATATGACTGTAAAAATTACATCAAAATTGATCAACCGGAGGGGGGACTTTATTTCATAATTTTTTCCAATTTTTACCTTTTTTTCGATGATCTCAAAAACGGCTTTAACGATTTTTATCAAATCGTCATGTTTAATGAAAATTAGGTGTTCTTTAATATCAAGTTAGCTTTATCATAATTGAAATGTTCTGAGGCTTTTTTTTGGGGGGGGGCCTTTTTTGTTTGTTTGTTTGTCTCTCGTTACGCCTAAAAATAAGAAATGGCAAAATATGAGATATGATAAAAATAAAGAAAACATAAAGAGGAGAAAAAAAGAAAAATATTCAGTCAACTCATAAAACTCGTTGAGCCCACGCATGCGGAGTACGCCTTTAATGACAGACCATTGTTCATAATTAAAGTAGTTCTGTTTATTTGAGAAGTGGCAATTAACAAAACGCATTAATTTCTAATATAAGTAAGTCGGTAAGTGAAAGTTGTGTGTTGCGAGCACGCACCAGATTTTTTTATTTTCTAATAATTTTTCTTTGGATGATTCTTGATATCCTTTTATTATTACTTTGTTTCAAGTGATTAACATCAAACTATATTCCTAAAATAATCTACTTATTGATATCATGTGCGACTTTTCGGATCCTCTGTCTATCATCAAGACCTTACAGTTATCCTGACCTAAAAGTAATGTTTAACATTCATACATGAATACATATAAAACATAATTATTTATATATGATCATACAATATATTTCTCATATCCTACAGAACTGTTCTACATTACTTTGAAAAATATCGAAAATTTATCAATTTGATATATACCTTAAAATTTCTGTATCATACATTGTATAAAATGTCCCGTCTTCCTTTCCCTACATAGCCTATCAAAAAATCATTAATAATTAATTAATAAATAATAAATTATTTATCATCCACTGACTTCCTGGGGACTGGTCTTACTTCTCCCCTTCCCCCTAACCCTAGACTCGTTCATACATTCCAACTTTTCCTATATTTTTACCTATTTATTATTTTATTTATTTATTTTTTTATACTGTCAATTATTAATATTTTAATTTTACTAATGATTTCTACATAATGTGTCCCTATTCCTTCAACATCACTTTTATAATTTACTGTTTTTTTAAGGTTTTTGGTTAAGTGTATTGCTTCTTTGAATTTTCTGATTTTATTTCGTTTCATGTCTATTATTATATAATAGATGTTATTAAAATCAAATTTATGGTGTTTTGTTATTGCCTGTTTGGCTAAGGCTGATTTGTTTCACCAATGTAGTATTTTTCTTCACTATCGTTACATTTTATTTTATAAACTATATTACGATTGTCTAATTTTTATATTTTACTTTCTTTGTTGATTAGGATTTGCTATCATTGTGTAGGCCTAATTTCAGATCACCATGTTCCTAAATTCTTAAATGTATCCTTATTTTCATTCACACAACATGGTTCATATGAACCCCACTAACTGTTGTTAATGAACATAAACGAATATTAATATGGGAAAAAAATATATATATTCTTAACATTGAAATCTGAATGAAAGAGTTATAAGACGTAATATTAGTCAATAAATTAAATGGGAAACCATAAAAATTGGTTTTCTCGTTCCACTTTAACTTCCACCCTACATTAAACAATTGGCTGCATATAATTCTCCCATTCGTAAATCAAAAGTGAACCGTGAAAATTATTATAATAACTTGATAAGCTGTCATTAGCAGATAATTTTCCCATAACATATTCACTTAACATCCAGCTTGACTGGCCTGAATTTCAAAACCTGATCTCTTGGGCCATTTATTCTCATGATAATTATTCAAAGATTAATACTTTGCACTCAATATGAAATAGAAATCCCCTTAACTGAATTTATAGTACAACATATATTCAAATGTGAAATAATATAAATTAATGTGTTTGTAAAGATAGCGTACTTATTTTATATGAATATTAGTGTTCAGTAAAATATTCTAAGCTGATGGAAATTCGTGGATATCTAGACATGGGTTTTCTTGAAATCGTCAAGCCTTTCTGAATTAAGCTCAATTAAATAAAAAAAAATCTTATATCCCTCCTTTTCCTATGTTTTTTTTATTTTATAGTTTGTAAATTAATTTGAATAATTTATATGAATAATTTTTTAATACGTATATTAAGTAATTTATATGTTTATTTAGATTTATATAAACTGTGCATGACTTTCCCTCAGGTACTAAGGGATATTATATAAAAGGGATATAATATACTAAAGGGATATAAAGATATATGGATATAAGCGCCTGTTTAAGAACTGTTTATACATACGCTACAGATTATAATTATTATAAAATTTTGTATTATACATAAAATTTCGTATTCATAAATATAATATATTGTCAGTTGATTATAATTAAAATTGAAGGATCTTACTTGAATACTTTCCGTTTATATTGCATATGGATTTTTTTTTTATTATTACATTATTTAATTTTTTCACCTTATTTTGAATTCCCCAATGGTTGAAGAAAGTTTAAAAGATGCAAACATTTTCTTAAATTTATTTTTTAATTGTATTATGGCAGACTGCTATATGTTCCTATAAACCTTAGGTTGTTAGATCTGTTAGAATTCAGAATGCTTGAAATTTATTTTAGGCTTCAATGAGGAGTTTTTTTTCAAAAGTGGACATCTCAAGTTTTCCGTTGCAGAATTTACAGAAAGTTTAAGCTCAGCTTCTAAGCAACAAGTTTTCCCCTGCAGATTGGTGATATCTTGTTGGATGGTTGAAAATTCAACTTTTACTATTACTTTGAAAATAAATTTGGAAATGTAGGTGCCAACTTTTGATAGCAAACTCCTCAGAGAGTATTAATCGCATAACATGAAAGAAAACTAAGGAAATTAGATTTGCTTTCAGAGTCTTACTTCCATGCTACTCTAATTATCAAATGGCTTGGCAAACGTGGAATATCTCTCAATATATGGCTATTGAAGAGGAATGTATGCAACGATGATGGTCAATGAAGAGCTCAGACAGGGATTCCTGCGTGTGATACTCGCACTTCCATCCCGCGACGAGGCGCTCAGACTAATTAATGCCTGATTTCGAATTCCATCCTGTCGACAAGGGACCACTTTCCGCAAAGAGGTTGAAGGAGGTGCATTAATAAGCGCCATGGATCCGATGGAAGGGGCCTGCATGAAGTACTAATTAGTTGGATTAGAAACCTGCGTGCAGCGGGAGTCGTGTCCTGGAAGGAGCGACTGGCCGTTTTGCAACTGCTGCTCTCCGCCGACTCCAACACGTGGCCTGCTCTTCCCTGACCGCCCCGAAGGTAATTTCCACTTTACACTTCCTCTACTTAGGGAACTATCTGGAACATGTGACCATGCCTCACATCTGCTTCATCTCCTTTCACCTGGGAAGGTAACGGTCCTTGAGCTTAAGTGTTTTCTTTGAATATGTTTATGAAGATACTTCTAGTCACATAAATTAACAAAAACAAGGAGTATAGGATGGCTGAGGAGTAATAAATCTGGATTATGCTCCGGCATGGGCACAATGTTTATTTGTTCTGTTCTAAAAGCCGTTAAACATATTCAAGGTGTGATGTCGATCAATTGATCATAGCTTTGTGTTTCTATATACTTCTAATCATCAAATTTAGAAATAACCTTGGATCAAGAACAATTATTATTTTTTTTTTTTTGAAAAAGCATTGTTTGGACAGCCATTTTTCCTGACTCTTTGGGTACAGGTTTTTTTTATAATGGATATACGTTATAGCAAATCCTAATTTCCATTCACTCTCGATTAATTAATTTATTTGGTATTCCTTATTATGATCAATAAAAAAAAAAAAAAAAAAAAAATCAATGCTATGTTATGTTTCCTGTGTATCGGTTTCTATTCAGCATTGAGGACTTCACGACACCTTAACAGTTTAGGAAACCCAAGCACGAAAAGCCTCCCACCCGATTCTTTCGCCGATCGTGCAGCCCTACTTCACCTCCTTTCCTCAGAATTTGAGTTAAGCCTTCAAGAACCGCTAAGGTCGATTGATGAGACCATAAACCCTGGTCGTGTCACGTCACGTGACTGTGGTACGGAAGTCATCAAGGCGACGCCGGATGCGATCAATTAAAAGGTCCGAACCCTCGGAATTCCTCGGATGGCCGGGACCGAGCTGGTACCTTTCCCACGGGACGGTCCCCACTAAATGCCCTCACATACGCCAAATATCTCGCCAACCCCTTTGAGGAAAATTATACACATATATTTGTGTTATCTCATCCTCTCCTCATTCTTCTTATCGTTGTTAGAATAAAATTATCAACTTTTCTATCTTCCTTTGGACATTTCAACAGCATTGGAATGCTGACGATTAAGAATTTATAATTTTTTCGAGATTAAAAATGCATGATCCTAATATGAACATAACCATAAGAATTAGCGATGATGTTTCAGAACTCATTTTTACATGCATTGCAAAAATAAAAAATATTTTCCCACTTAGTAAATAAAGCATCCCTCATATAAAATAAACACTATATTATATTTCTAATGTTTGGCTCCTCGCCAAATCTATTCCACTTTTGTCAGTTAACCTATTGATTTCCAGTTGTATCATGCGACGATAATAAATATTATACTGCTGGAGCTGAAGGTATGTGTCATCTTTTCAGACGTCCAGCTGAATTATCTGGAATAGAGGAGGAAGGAGAATAGGTATCTGAATTCCGCCAGATAAGCGACATAAGGAACATTTAGGTCTATTATTGTATTTATGCCAAAAATTTGAGAATAAGAATTTTGATATCAAGAATTGGGTGTGGGGTCGATAATCAAACTCCATAGCTCTGAATAAATATCGTTAAAATAAAAAATAAAAAAATAAAAAAAGTGTTTCGATGATTACTCTCGTAAACATATGTACCGATGTATGTATTGTACTTAATGACACAATTTTTTAACTTGTGAATAGTTCATGAATGTGGTAAGATTATTTTCCTACAATTGTACTAATGTTCATAATGTTTTTAATTGTTAAACATAATTTGAACCACAAAGCTGTGATTTCCCTTTTGATTTTTTAGCTTTGAAAATGCTCAAACAGGAGCGAAACGTCAGCTTTTAGAACTGTGACTATGACTGTATAAAGGTCAATAAAGAAAAAAAATTTCGAGACCCGAATAGCTTACAATTTGTGAACGTACCTATGTATGTTATTTTACTTTTGTACTTTTAGTATTTAAATTGTACCTGATGAAATAATAAAATTAATTAAAAAAAAAATTAGCTTCCTTTTTAGTTCTTAATGCCTAGGAATGAGATGATAGAGCTAAGTAAACTATTAAATTTTGTACATTTGTCAGGTTTAAGTAAACAATGAAATGACCGACTTTTGTACTAATATAAGTTCTGTTCTTGATATGTTTCTTTTCATGTTCTTCACCAGAAAAGTACTTTGAGGAATTATTGCCTTTTAACTGAACTAAATTCCAGTACCCAAGAAAATCTGAAACTTTTGCTATCTAATGAGATTCACAAAATTCAACTCTACCTGTAAACACATTACCATTGAAAATATCAAAATTTCGTGAGACGCTATAGACATAAAATAACAACATTAAATAGCATTTAAAAAATTCAAATTAGAGCAATTACCGATTTAAACGCTATTACGCAACATGTTTAGAGTTGGGTTTTCGAAGGCAATATGTCATAGTGTTTGCGTGACTTGGCTGGCATGTGGTAGGCGTCTCTCACAATGATCGTGTACATTACAGCCTCATGGAACACCGAGACATAACAATCAAAGCTAAACAATTTTTTATGCTGATTTCTTACATTTATATGATAATAATCATACAAAAGTGGCCATATCACGTAATGTATTGGTTGGAAATAAATGTTTTTACGGATGTATTATTGAACAAGTTCCTAAACGAAACATTCGTGAGATTACATAATACCTGATTAAATTTTAACTGCTCAAAATTATCGGAGATTAATGGTTATTATGATTAATTAATTATGATTGATTTTTTGGGTATAAATAACAATAACAATTTTATTTATACTCTGATATTATTTTATTTCTTTCAAAATACTAAAATGAATATTTTAAAATAATTATAATAAAAAGACATGAGATAGAAATTTTAAATTTTAAAACCTAACTTAAACTTTAAAATAAAATTATTGATGCAGTATTACTGACGCAATGTATGACAAAAAAAATACAACAACAAAAAAAAAAACAGTTAAAATACAATAGTCGTTTTAAATAATATTGTTTCAACATTCAATATTTACAAAGTGTGTAAATATTCATTGAAGTTCACTATCAATTGTTGAACATTGAGGTTAATTATAAATATTTTGAAGGAAAACCTCAAACACATTTATAATTCTCCTTAATTTTAAAATTTAATCATATCTTTTTTTAAGTGTTTTTTTTTATTACACGATTATAAGATTTAATATACGATTAGACTTAACGTTACTGAAAAATGTGGGGTTTGTGAAGAGTGACAAAACAAACAAGAAATACAGAAATCAACTGACTTTATTTTGCTTTCCACCTGGTTTAAATAAATACAGCAACAGATGCTTATAAATAATAATTAACTTATCCTATTAGCAAATTAGACTTTAATAACTACGACTCATATATAGTTAACTTATATATATTTAATGATACTATCACACCTAACTAACGTGGAAACGGTCTCATTTGTTTGAACTATCAACAATGATATCTAACATGAATTAATTTTAGCAAATTTTTTCAACTGCTAAGGGTGGTTGTCCCACATTTATATGGGATTCTGCAGATCTCGATTGCACATACTAATGTGAAGTTATAACGAATTTCACGAATGTACAGATTCTGTTGTTTATATTGCCTGTATTAATGCATCATGAATGATATAGCAATATGATTACTAACACAAATAAATTATGATTAATAAATAATTACGATCATGAAATTTAAATATCTTTAAACTATTTATTATTTAATTTTAATAGTAATTTTATGTTTTTAAAACTTAAAAAAAAAAGTCATCATCCCTACAAGCCAAAGCACCTGTGACTCATTCCAAGGACAGTCAAGTCGTTAAATCCAGTTTATGACATTTCCATAACCTAAATGTTACATTATTCGGAAAACCCAATCACGGAGTATGGAAATCCTCCCCTTCCCGTAATATAGTCATACCTTGAACTTATTGAATCAGCAAAACAATCCTCTCGACCCCAATACCTACAAATTGATGGATAGTTACATCTAAAGGTAAAAGAGTGATCGGTCCTTGTAACATTAACATAAACCTCAGCCTAACAATAAACACCAATGTACTTATTTATCATGTTTCAGATAAAATCATCAAAATATCTTCTTTTTTCTTTCTTTAGTTTGTTTTCTTTCTTGCTCTTTAAAACGGTTCAAATCTTACATCCTTAGCTTAGGTTAGGTAATTGAGATAGGTTGCTTTATTTTGCTGGGAAAGGGAGTCCTTGCGATTTCGTAAATGTAAAGAGAACTTAGTATAGTCGTCAATTATTAGTGGTTAGTAAACATTGGCGGATCCAGGAGGGGGGGGCTGTGGAAAATTTTTGCCCCTTTGGAAAATTTTTCGTCATTTAAAGATAGAATTTGACCTTCCTTAATGTAAGGAAGCAAGTTAAAGAACAGATAATGTGCAGAACAAGTAGAATTTTAGTTGTGGGAAAGGATTATAAAGGTAAAAAAGCTGATTAGCAGATCCAAATGAAGGGCTGTGGAGCTGCAGCCCCACCCCTTTAGGACTGCAGCCCCCACCTTTACGATCGGCTGGATCCGCCCATGTTAGTAAGTGATTGAAGTTTTGTCAGTCGCCTACCAAGATGATTTAGTCATGAGTTATATAATTTTTATAATAATTTTTAAATTTGTTAATCTTACCGTCTTTTTAAAAAATAACTACCAAAAAACTTTTTCGAATTTTTAAAAAGCACCTTTTAATTTAAAATTTTATTCTAGCAATTCTTAGTTAAAGGTTAAATTTCAAAGTGGGAAAACAACGGGTTTTCAAGATAAAAAATACAATTAGTACAATTTACAATTAGTTTCTGGGTTAGATAATAAAAACTACTTATGCTCGAACGCTTGAAGAGGCGTTCTTTTTTCGGTTTTCTCTGATTTTTCTTTTGATATATAACATGACCATATTCTGGAAGTATATTTTTTAAAAAATCTAAAATCTTGTTTTCTTAATTTTGAAAAAATTGATGGCTAAATGTGTGCTAAATTTTAAAATGGAGAGGCTGTGGATTTTTATCCTGTATTTGTAAAGAAAGCTATAATTTTCTCCCCTCTTTATGAATAATACTTAAAGTTCGAGAATGCAAGAGAGAAAAAATAACCCTCGGGCTTTCCTTAAAACATAGACCTTTTTATATAATATAAATCTAAATATAGTATAATCTAAACCCATCAAAATTCATGGGATCCTAAGAAGGAGACATGGAAAAGGTGAAACAGTTGCTGACGGTGAGGTATAGCAGACTGTAAACTACACCCGGTGTAACGGCGATACCGCCCGCTCCTATTACCCGCCTTTGTCCTCTGTACTAACTCTGAATTATGACACTCCCAGGATTATATCCGACCCTGCATTGCGGCTGGTCAGGTGCCTAAATCGATATGTTTGCTTCATGTCTCCCGATATGTTATCATCCTGCTTCTTTAAGTAGTTTCTTTTTTTCCTTCAGAATTGTTTAATAAAGAAAGACAGGACTTTAAATGTTTTTATTTTGACCCTTCTTTTTAAAAGAAGTAATTACCAGCTCGTAAATTCATGAACATATTAATATTAAGTAAAAAGAAACCCTTCTAAGATACTCCATGATTTAACCAGAATAGGAAGGATGAGGGCAGTAAAAACGATGATATTCCATATTTTTTTAAAATAAGTGTGATGTAGGAACAAGACCATTACTTATGAAAAAGCCCATTAGTTTAAAAAAAAAAAAAAATGATATTAAAAATATGTCACATAGTGGAAGAACGATAAAACTCAAGGTTTCTCAAAGATTCTCGAGGAAATGGTGTTTTAACCAATGTCTACTATTGAGCATTATGCCCTGTAACACCTGACACAGTTTCTAACCAACTAAAAGATTTACACTTACAATTACAGATTGGATTTGGGATAAGCGTGGTAGTTTTGTAGAGTCACAAACTCAACTCCATAGTTCCTACTAGTCATTAATAATCTAACATTTATGACGGCGAGTATCATGGACAATTTCACAATTAGTTTCGCTATGTGAAAATAGCTTTAAACAGTAATTTTAATTTACTGGTAATGAAGCAATTAGTTTTCGTTATTTACCATTCTGAAATTTTGTACAGGAGATTGATATAATGATAACCGTATAAAATATAAAGATAACCGTATAAATGCAATTTGGCCTTATTACTTATGAAATTGTTTTATCAGGCTATTAAGAAATTTTCATTTCTCGTTCCTTTCAATCGGGTGTTAAATCCCAATACAGGTTATATTCCCGAAAATTGGTCATACCAAAAATGGTATTGTCACAAAACTTAACATTCAGTTTTGTCAAGATATCAATAACTAGATTATCTTTATTTTTCCACAGAGCCTTTTAAATAGACCTATTAATAAAATAGATGTAGTTAGATGCTTTCCTATAAAATCAAACCTTCATTTAACTGTCTATTACTTAAGAGCAAATTACTCATATTTGATGAGATGTATAAAATATTTCCTTGTGGTTCATCTAATGTACCAATGCTTATTTACTTATTCTATGCCTTATTCATTTACAAAGATATTGAATAAACTATTAAATATTTTATTACCAAGATGCTAGTATTATCATGAATCTAAATTGAGCAATATCAACTTTTAAATGACGAATCCGTTATTCTGAATACCTTTTATTCATGATCATTCATCATTGAAACATGCTTTACTTGGAGATATGACTCTCCTATCTTCCTCTAAACAACTTTCTTGAATGATGATTTAGTACACTTAGGATTTATCGCCGGTGGTCTCATATCTAGCTTATGTTTTCCCATAGGTTAGTTGACGTATTTACGGTCTCTGGATGCGCTCACTTCTATCATTAGCGATACGTTTTCTAATGCAACCGTTATGATTTAAAAGAAAAAAAATCTAGAAAAAATAAAATAAAAACGTTTAATAAAAAAAAAAAAAAAAAAAATCCTGTCTGGGTTCTCTTATACGTAAGGTAAGTTGTTAGCAGGTCAGAGACGGGCTTACCGCAGGGACGCAACTAGGCCCATTGCTATTGTAACTATTCCTCTCCGGCGTGAAAGTCTGCACGTCAGGCCCTTACGATTACGGCCGTAATGAGAGCGGGCGGGCCTTTTAATTGGCCGAGCCTTGTTATTGCGAGACATTTACCCCAGACTCACACACACACACACACACCTACACTCGCCATCAAAGTGCATCTCTTGTCTTTTTCCAGAGTCACCCACTTAGCCTTTTGTTACGGCAGCGTTTAGTTTTAATCGTCCCCTGATTTATTCGGTGCACTTCTAAAGGGATAGATTCGCATTCCTCTAAAAACGTCTCTAATTGTCAAGACTGAGGAATTAGTAATAATCATTTTCTCTGCAATACATATTCATTGAACTTTTTCTAGTTCAAGATGCGTAAAGGATCTTTTACCGGATGAAAGTACTTAATATGCGATGTCTAAATCGAAAAGATATTATGTGCATCTTTTTATAGAGTAGTTAGGAATGGTATTGCGCCATTACTACACTTTATATATTCAATCTTACTTCGGGTTGGGAAGACTCCATTAAGGAAAACTGATTCATTCACCACACTTACGAGGTAACGAAAAATATAATCACTTAATTACTTTTTGAGTACACCCTAAAGTGATTTATTAAGTTTTTTAATTATAACTTAATTCTTTATAATGATTGTCTTTGCCTCATAAAATATCCTATCTTAAGAAATCGAAAGGTTACACATTTTGTATGACAAAGACAAATAACAAAATTATAAAAAAAAAAAAAAAAATTGTATAATAATAATTGTAAAATTAGTTAAAAGTTTAGATATGACAATGGAAAGAAAGGGAAGAAGAAATGTTAGTTATTTTCAATGACATTAAATTTAATAAAAACGTTCGTAATTGCTTAAATAAATAACTAAAATATACATTTTTAAATAATTATTATTAAGAGAAACGATTGGTCACGGCCGGCAATCGAACCTGGATCTCTGCATCTCAGTTGCAGTGCTCTCAACCATTGAGCTTATACCTTCTCAACCTTCTCTCCCGTCAACCCACCTTTCAGATCTCGCTATAATGCAACGTAGTAACTGGGGCCTGGAAGAATGTTCAAAGGATGGGATCTAACTGACATGTCCTCATCTCTAAATATTATTTGTTGAATATTAGTTTTTTTACATGATATTATAACAAGCTAATAGCAAATAATAAATACGCACTTCTTGTGAATTTTTAATTTGATAAAAAAAAACGTAAACCGTATCTTAATTTATAGCTAGTGAAAGATGAGAAAAATATCCAAATTTTGGGTTTGTTGTTGCGTAGTATCCCTGTGCCCATAAACAAATGTAGGAGAAGTCAGAAAAAAGCTTCTCTAATGATTAGGTCTTCCCCAATTTAAAATACGTCAATGCGTATTTTTGTAATGCATAATGAAGTAACTGATGTATCTTCCATAAAACTTATCTCCAGTAAATTCGTTTTGCAGTAAGCCATGGGAGAGCGTTGATAAATGTCCCTCAGCTTACAAGTGTGCTTGCTCATTTGGAATTGTTGCTGCCCGTGAAGCAGGCAGACATATTGGCCTTATTGAAACCTGCCGAATCACTCGGAGAAGTTATAGCGGCAATTGTGCGCAGTTGAGGCTCTTTAGAGAGGCTAATAAGTTTGAGGTAAAGGACCTCATTGCCGCGCACTTCCTAATAAAGTTATCATTTTTGTCATCAGGGTCATGAAGAATGTGAAAAATATAGAGTGATTAGGGCGGATGAGGGATGCCTTTGATGCACCGCGGGCTGTGACAGGAGCGAACAAATCACCTCCGCTAATGATGACACGGGAAATAATAAAGGGCCATTAGATGGGGCCCTCAATTTGTAGCTGATTTGGTGGGATGAGTTCGCGCTCGTCCCCTCCATCCCCTCGGTGTGGGTGGCTTATGGTCTCTTCGCGTCTCGTCTTAGTCATCCCGTGTCTCGGAGTAATAACTAATTAACTAATCTATATTAAATCAACCATACTCATGTAGTATAAAGTACACCTTATAATGATGTAATACTGAAAAATATCGTTAAGTAGTTGGTAGCTACCAACGGTGGTACTGAACAATGACTATTATTTAACAATTATGAAAAATGTAATTCTGTAGAAATATTCAATGATTGGGACATAGTAAGGCTCATTGTAAGTTGTACTGATGTGTTAAAGATTCTTAGTTTAAATCTAGCTATGGATGGATATCTTTAATCCTCTGCAACAATTCGTCTCTGAGGCTAGTAGACCCTCCTGAGCACACCCAGCTTCTATTAAGTAGCGTCAACCAGAGTAACTTAGGACTTTTCAGGGTTAATACCCGCCCAACAAATAAAAGAAAATATCAATGCTTCAGATTGAATTGTACATACAGAGGGATGCTCGTAGTTTCTGTCCAACTTTCAGTTTTGATGATTGTAAAGAAAGGAGCATATTAAATTCAGCCACTTGTGTATTTTGATGTGTGGGTCGTTGATTTTGGTAGTCGTCGATGTCATGGAATGGACACATGGTTATATTGTTTTTTGAAATTTTATATCATTTTTTTTTATAAATTTATTCCATTTTTTTGATTTTTTTTTTGTTTTGTACCCCTATCTGGCCATGTGTGGCATACGGGGGGGGGGGGGGGTTACTCTATAGGTGTAACCAACCTATTCTAACCATGGTAGGAAGGTCGAGATTTATTCCGTGGGGCCTCCACGAAATAAAAGTCAACCCTCCCAGAGCGGATTCAAACCGCCGCCGTTTGGCTCCCCCGAAGTTAAGGGCTATCTCGGCCCATAAATTTATTCCATCTAAACACAAGATCAAAGAACTTTAAACAATACTGAATAATAAGTTTAAATTAAACTTATTGATTCTCATTACGCTTTGATACCTACGTAAGTTCTTGGTACCTAACTGAGGAATAGCACATTATTTCTAATTACCCTCTTGTATCTTGCAATACCATAGCTAAGAAAGGCCTTTATTGGCTCACAATATGAATGAGCCAGTGCAGTTAGAGGCCGGATTATAACAGCGCCGTGTTCCCATATAAATAAAGAGGAAACTGTAATGGAGCTGCCGTAAGAGGTTGAAGGCCCTGTCAGAACCAAGACGTCTTACTCCAACCCTTGCAATAAATTGTCTTTATTAGGAGAAAGAGTTCAACAGCAGACAGTAATTATACTTAGGAGAAGGTAGCGGTAATTTTTTTTTTCTCTTTCATAAAGGATTGTTCTCATAGATATCACAACATTTTTTCTCTTATTTTTAGTTATGTAAAAGTATGAGGAGAATATGTCTTCCTAGCAGTTGTTACAAAAGAAAGTCGGAACCTACTATGGGAAAATATCAGTTAATGAGAAAGTCATCTTTAGTGGTCTTGTAGTTCTCTTCTTAAAACAAGATTATTTTGCTGGATACGTGGTTGGTTTTTGTTTTGATTTTCTAGATTGATTTCATACTGTAAAAGAGTCCAGATTAAACCCATTGATAGAAAACTACAACGTAGAAAATTACTGCGCTTGGGTACATATGTGATATATCCTGCTATAATGTATAATAATAATAAATGCTTTACTGATCCTACACACAAATGGGTAAAAGGGTGAATTTGGTGTTTCAACCCTTCCACATCCCCCTCCCAATGATTGAAAAAGAAGTTAAAACATCAGATATGAAAATTTACTAAACTTTTATACCAATACCAGTTTTAAAATATTTATAAATTTATTTATTACTGTGTATTTTAATTCGCTCTTGCTTTTTACCGCACCAATCAAGGACGTACCCCATGAACCTCCAATCTAATATCTACAAGATTGGGGAGCTTCTGAGCTTATGCGTGACATGATGAAATCTTTAATTTTTCAAGAATTTTCTCACGTTAAAATAGATGACTTACAATAAAAATCGAAATGATAGTAAATTATTAATGCAGGGGTTTTAATAGAAATGCGGGTTGTGGCTGTAAATACTGAAAAAGGTTAACATTTATTAGAAAAGATGATGAACTTAAAGAAACAAATTTCTCTTCTCGACATGCTACCTTAAGTTAAATATTCAGCGCTATCTAATTGTTTTGGAAACAAATAACATTAATAAAATAATAAATACTATCATTAAACATTCGAATGAATGTTTCCAAATAATTTACTACAAAATTTTTAAAGCTGTAAAAAAACATATTAAATTACTCCTTACTTTAAAAAAACACGCAGTTTTACAAAATAAAATAATTATAAAAGACTTGAGGATAAGTTTTATGATTAGATAAAGGGGGAGAGAAGAAATTTTTCGATATTGATGCTTACATGTAAAACTAAAAATTAATTTTTAAAAATATCAACCTACGTAATTTTTCATGACCGTCAAATGTTGAATAGAATATTTTCTTTGATTGAATAAAGTTTCGGGAGTAGGGGTAAAATTATAAAACCTCAGAAAGTACTATTCTTACCTCAACTCATGTATGTTAAGCTTTTCAGTCCATAATTTGAGCAAAAAATTTTAAAAAAAAGAATGAAATTGCCAAAATGTATCCAAATTTAAAGAAAAATGTCATTGTTCTAAAAGCAAATTTCGGCAGGATTTTTGAGGATAATCATTTCGCAGAGTTCAAATTCAAAATAAAAAAAGAATGCAACAAAAATTTAAGGAAATTAAAATATTTATACCCGCCCCTCAAAATAAGGATGATGTACCAATATGTAAGTAGTACAGGCTTAGATTAAGCATATGTAAAAGTATATATATATATATATATATATACACGTCGGCAAGTAGATGGTCACAACTCAAAATAAATTAATTATGAAGAGTTATGAATAACGTTGGAAACAGAAAAGAAAAAACATACAATACCAAAATATTGATATTAATAGTTCCGTTAAGGCGCAATTTACCATATTTTTTTATGGAGCGATGATAGTGTTGACGCTTCCAGCAGGTAGAGGGCTATTTTTGTACCATTGGTACTAAATGCCTTAATTGTAGACTAGTTGTGATCAAAGACTATTTACCTTGTCGTTGTTTGTAGGTTCTTAGTAAAATTAAAAATGCAGTTGAAACTTCATATGTTATTAATTACAGTTTTTTGAGTTGTAATAATCTTCACGCCGAAGTGCGATATTTTAACTGACAATATTAGTAATGGATGATTTTAAAAATGGCAAGATACCATTTAAACACAAACGGGTTGAAAGAATGATAAAAGACAAAAATGTGATAATTAGAGTCACAATCCTTAAGATAAAAGAATTTTGTGTGTGAATGTTGAACCTAAGAACAAGAATAACACAGATTGCTCCTATAAATGTACTTGGCCTTTTTTGTATTTCTACTCTACTCTTATATTTTATATTAAGTTTTAAGATTTGTTTTAAGTAAATATTGAATAATCATTGATTTGGCAGTTATTAAAACTAGATTTTAACATTTAGTACAATGAACAGTTTGAATTCGTATACACGAATACATGAACGCAGTGAATTCGAATAAATTTTAGGAATAAAAATAAGCCTAATTCATCTTCCATGCTTTTTGGTTAAGATGTGGAAGAAAAGAGTCAGAACACTTCAGAAAAACAAATTGTTGCACAAATGGCTTCCAATGGACTTATATGTCTGTTCTCTACGTCCCGTTAGGGATAGATTTAAGTTCAGTGAACATTATCTTCAGGCTCGTAGTGACCACCCAAGAAAGCGTATTTCACAGTGAATAGCAAATTGTGGCGGAATGAGTCGAACTGCCATCGGAAGAGCGGGCGATTTAACTTGCATCAAGACAAATGAGCGAATAACGGCTCAAGATGACTTTGCGAACCTATCAGCCGAGTTGCGGTTCGGCCATTTCACTACCACATCCTCCGAGATGAGTTCATAAGTTGAAGCATATAAAAATAAACTTGTACTTTTTAATACTATCATTACCTGAAACAACATATACCGTACATTGAGTTGTAATGCACATTGAATCATTGGACAAAATTTAGTTATTTCTGTAAAATATGGTGCTATAACTAACAGGCGAGGAAAAAGCTAATTGATGTTCAAAGTGGTTATAACTTAGAAACGAAATGGAAGGAATTTAATTTATACACTTCAACCAGATGGACTCGGAAATTTTTTTAGAGAACCACTTTCTTAAGAACTCTTCAGGAGAGCCAAAAATACGCTCTTTTCTTCTATGTAATATCTAGACATAGTTTTATATGTTTTTCGATGGTATGAAGGGTGTCGATGGAAGATGACAAAATTCCCCATTATAAGAAATATAGTTATATATTCCCTCAAAATATATTTTTTATTTAACTTCGAGAGAATAAAGATTGAATCCTGAAACAGGTAAACGTAAAAGCCTATGCGCAAAACATGCCGGATTTTAACAGATTCGATTATTTAACGTACACCCGACGATATGAGTTTAGTAAAGGAATGCATTTTTATTGTTTATAAATATTTCTAAATAAAGAAACAATCTGTATATGACACTGCTGTAAGTACCTAAAGTAAAATAATAAATTGGAAACAAGCTAGATCTGTATGAACATTAATTCTACGACATTTAGTTTGAAAAATTGATTAAAGACGACTAATATACTAGGTGGAATAGGGATAGTTTTGAATGGAATTATTGAACTTCGATTTCAAAAGAAATTTATCAATTCTTGACAAAGCTATCTATATTCGATCTAAATGTTAAAAATAATGATAAATTAAAGAAAATGTAATACATTAAATTCGGAGTATAAAATGAAAGATCGAACTTCAATAAAGCTAGCTCCCCTACTTATAATGTTTGCCTAGACGAGATGATTTTTTACTTTCACTTACCTATATATGAAATATATAGTAAGGGAAAGTATTTCGATCGTGAACAATTTCGACTTCCGGTTCTCAATGGAAATACACGTTTTGGGGTCCCCTGAGTCAAAATAACCAAGTCCCGCGAAATGGTCTGTGTGTGTTTTAACAGCCTAGTTTAAAAACTATAAACCGTACGAACCTGAAATTTGGTGTTTGGTAAATGTATATTCCCGTGATACTTGGAGTATTATGCTTGCATTGCATAATTATCACAAGTAAAAACTATTATTTAATAATAAAAAGAAATAGTGCACTGTAAAGAGCAAATACCAACAAAAATGAGTAAATGAATGAGGAAAATTGTGTGTATTTGAGAAATGGCATTTAGCAAATACTCAATTTCTAATCAAAGTAAGTTGGTAAGTGAAATTTGTGTGTTGCGCGCATCGCACCAGATTTTTTTTTTAATCTAATGTACAATTTCATACTTGCCCATGGGATGTCCAGGTTCATTGTAGCATTCTGACTCAACTAAACAAAATGAACATATAGATACCATAAAACAAAACATAAAGTAATCGTAATATATAATGGAGCTACTAGGTTTGAGATGAAGGCATTCCCGTCAGCCTCTAGTCCCAATAAGCTAATGTCTAAGTTGATAGTTGTAATCGGTCTACTAGCTCACCGCTCCTGCTAAAGGCGGGATTACAGCAGATTCCGTCGTAAAAGGAACAAGACCCTAATAGGTACGGGATAAAAAAGGACGTGGAAGAGTGGAAGATAGTAAAGAAGACTAGGAGGTGTGAGAGGCGCTGTAAGAAGGGAACTATAAGAAAGGGGAGGTAATGAAGTGAGGAGCTGGCGGGCATTAAGGGGTAATGTTGCTTCGGGCTTGATTGCACTCAGCATCACCAGGATATCTTTCGTCCTTATATTAATATCCTTCCAGTCCTTTGTGTACTCTCTGTCCGTACTAATGTCCCTCTGACCCCACAATCTCATGGGCATTATGGGAGTGTTGTTTTACCCTCCGGTAGGGTACTTAGGAGAACATTACTACAACTCGTTCCTAAGGAATAATCATTGGATGTATATCGCTATTATCAAATGTACATTATCACTGTAATAATTATAAAAAAAATCTGGTGCGTGCGCGCAACACACAACTTTCACTTACCAACTTACTTAACTCAGAACATTTTAATAATGATAAAGCTTACCTGATATTAAAGAAAACCTAATTTTCATTAAACATGACGAATTTGATAAAGATCATTAAAGCCGTTTTTGAAATCATCGAAAAAAAGTTAAAAATTGGAAAAAAATTATGAAATAAAGTGCCCTCTCCGTTTGACCGATTTTGATGAAATGTTGGCTATCACACCTTTGGCATATACATACATAAAATACCCAGTTTGATCAAAATCGTGAAAACCTTTTTTGAGTAAATAAAAAAAACACATGAAAATTATACAAAATTTATTAAGTAAAGTCCCCCCTCCGGTTGATCAATTTTGATGAAATGTTGGCTATCACATCTTCGGCATATACATACATCAAATACCCAATTTAATCAAAATCGTGAAAATCTTTTTTGAGTAAATAAAAAAAACACGTGAAAATTATACAAAATTTATTAAGTAAAGTCCCCCCTCCGGTTGATCAATTTTGATGAAATGTTGGCTATCACATCTTCGGCATATACATACATCAAATACCCAGTTTGATCAAAATCATGAAAGCCGTTTTTGAGTAAATAAAAAAAACATTTTAAAATGATACAAAATTTATTAAGTAAAGTCCCCCCTCCGGTTGATCAATTTTGATGGAATTTTTACAGTCATATCTCGGGCATATAAATAGATCAAATACTCAGTTTAATCAAAATCGTTAGAGCCGTTTTTGAGAAAATCGAAAAAAACGTAAAAAGTTATTAAATAAAGTACCCCCTCCCTTTGAGCAATTTTGATGAAATTTTTGCTGTCACATCGCGGGCATATACCTACACTAAATACCCAATTTCAGATTCCCACAGTTTATAGTTTTTGAGCTAGTCTGTTCACACACAGACACACAGACACACAGACACACACACAGACCATTTCGTGGGACTTGGTCATTTGGACTCAGGGGACCTCAAAACGTGTATTTCCGTTGAAAACCGGAAGTCGAAATTTTTCACGATCGCAATACTTCCACTTACTATATATTTCATATATAGGTAAGTGAAAGTAATAATATAAAAGTAACAACAATATATTAGTATGTAATTAGTATGCTCCGCAAAACGAAGCCCCGAATCTCTACAATGCAGTATCTATGGTCTATGATAGTCCTTTTAAAAGCCTATGACAGATCTTTTAGACACTGTCTTTTTTATACCGTTAATAAAAGATATGATGCATTTCATCGCACACTCTTTTCAATAACGTCGTATCTAAAAAAAAATTAATTTTTCAGGTCTGTGTATTTTAAGTTCAAAAGTAGAATAAAATATATATAGGAGGTCACCTTTGGTGTAGTGGCTAGCATAACACACTACAAAACTCTAAAGGTCGCTGGTTCACATACTACGGTCGCCCTAGAATTTTTTAAAGTGAGTAAAAAATCCTTGACTAAGCCGTTTCTTAGATAGGACTTAAAATGGACGACGTCACGTGTTCGTTGGAGATTTCTATCGTAATTATAACCTGAAAGGCAAAATTGAACACTACCGCTTTAGCATCGTCCGATTAGCCTCAGTGGCATTGAGTGGTCTAATTAGGCAAACCAAATGGATAGAGAATAAATATAAAGAAAGCTTAAGATAATGACAGATTCTTTTTTGGAGAATAAATATAATTGTTTAAATAAATTTACCTGAAGAGAAATGATTGGCCATGGTCAATTGATGTCTCTTCATTTAAAATTATTTTTCAAAGTAATATTTAGATGTTACCGTTACATTTAATAAATGTTCATTGAATTATGGCAGCCGAGAATAAACCCTTGATACGAGAAGTAAACCCCTCGATTAGTTTTGGGATCGGTGAAGAGAGATGGTCGACATGGCTGGGATATGAGCTTGGTAGCTCAGTTGGTTAGAGCGCACAACGGAGATGCGTGTACTGGGGTTCTAATCCCGGTCATTATCAATTTTTTCTCTTCAGCGAAAATTATTTTTCGTTAAGTTTTTGAGAATTTTTTTTTATTGAAATATGACCTTTAAATTTAATAAAAACAGATCTTTTAAAGACTAAATACTTCATCTTGATTGATAAAGGCATTTTAAAATATTTCATTTTACTTCTATTGAGATAAAAAATATGACGCTCTTGAAAATAAATACTACACTATCAGTTCATTCAGAAATCAGCCATAACTAATAATAGCCGATTTTTGATATGTTGATATGTAACAATGTATATATACATATATGTTGCAGTTTGTTTTTCGCTTTGATGATCCTGGATCAACGTTCGATGCGCAGAATAGTTTTTATTAGTAGCCCATTTTATAGTAAATATGTTGGTATTTTCTAATTCATTTAGAGGACAATATATTCTGGAAAAACTAATTGAAAAAGAACAGTAATAAATACTCCCCAAATAATCCTTACCAAACTTCAGAAAACAATCGTAGGTTTTTTTTAAGAGTTAAGAGTTACTTCTGAATGATTCTTTTTTTCCTTAAAAATGGTAAAACGTTCATAGCTTACCCTAAGCCATTGAATTAATTTTCTGAGATGTCAAATCAAATTAATCATTTCAGGTGGCGTCGAAGATACATTGGGAAGTAGAAAAAAGGATAAATTATTCAAAATTGTCAGCTTCTTTGGTTTCTTAAGCTTAAAGCCCCGAGGATATTTAATCTTAAATCATAATCTATTATTGGCTTTTTAAAATCTCATTGGGATCTCCTTGACATTTGTATCCGGGATGAGCATTAATCTTGTTGGAAACAAGTGCTTACAGTAGCTGGCAGACTTTGATGAGGGCAGCGATATTTATTTGCTAACGATGCAAAGGGTAGATCAACTAGACAACCAGGAAGTTCAGGGCGAAGGATTAGGAAAATGTTAAAGTTCAGGGTTATTGGAAGAAATTGTGTACCTTGCCGATCCTAGATGAGCAAGTCATTAAGCACTCACTGCCCTTTAATTACTTGAGCATCAACATATGGATGCAATTAAATAAATATTTTTTATATGAACATGGTCTTATGTTCGTAGATCTCCAAGATAGAATAGAAAAGAATCTTTGATAATAATTTATAGAAGCAGACTAGGTAAACAAGTATGAAAACAAAAACAAGAACGAAATCCTAAAAGAAAGTTTAATCATTGCTAGGGTTCCTGAAGATGGATGGTACGCCGAAATTAAATAGTGTTAATTCTTCCCCGACAGATAATGCTGATCGACTTCGTGATGCCGCTTGTTGCCTGGATCGTGAATTATGTCAAGAGGGAACTCGGCGAAAGTCCTGCCCATTAAGGGTCATTAGGGAGTCTCGAGTTTTCACTGGGATGGAGAGGTGGATGTTTAGCATCTCCTTAGACGGAGAAGAGGGTCGGGGGATGGGCGGGGATGGTCACGGGCCCCTGACTTTATGTGCTTGGACTTGGCTGTTCCTCAGTCCTCCAAGAAGTAGGCAGATGGAAATCTGGCTTGGAGTATGCGGGAGGTTGAATCGGCCAATTCCTAGAGATTTCAGGGCTTCCTTGTCAAGTTCAGAAATGCGAAGGTATGTTGGAACCGTGAAGTTATGATTACATCGAATTAATAAATAAAACTCCCTGAAGCTTTTGTATGGGGGCTTAAATTAAATAAATTACGAAATCAATCATTTTGAGCTTTCGTATAAAAAATCTAAGAGTTATTCAGGCGAATCCTTTTTACAGTACAATCCTGTTTTGGGCTCGAATCTACAGGACCTGGTTTAAAAAAACGAGATAGTTTTGCTTAAGAATTGACAAATATTCAAATTCTCACTTCGATTTTTAAAATATAACAAATTTCTGAAAGCTTTTTTGCTGCTTAGTTGTTTTAGGGTATAAGAAGTCCATCTAATATTCGTCGAAATATTAAAATTTCTAAAAATGAATATTACAATAAAACAAAATATAATTTCTTAAGTGTAACTTTGATTTTTATTAACTTTACAAAGATAAAATCAAAACAAGGTGAAGTAAATATACCTTAACTACACTGGTCAACAGTATTTTTGTTAAATGGGTAAATGTGGCTGTCTCATATGTAGTTTGCTAAGGTATTTCCGAATATGTCCATCAGAGTTATCCATGGGGCTCAGATTTTTTTGTAATTTTAAATATAAAAACAAAAAAGTGATATTTCATAACTATGAATTTTTCTTGATTAGTATATTCTATTTATTTGCTCTAAATAAGGCTCACTACCAATGCACGATAGTATTAGATGCAATAAGGCTCTTAAAGCATGTTTTGCCAACTATTTGTAACACTGGCCCCCAGACACGGGTTCTGACGTGAATCCCCACTGGACTCCTCTCATCAGTCTACATCTGTAAGCCGGCCTAGTTAGGTGTCTCTCTTAATTTAGTCCAAACAGACTATTGTTGGTTTTGCAAAAAGATGTACCAGCCGCAATAACAGCATGACATCATCAAAAGCTCATAGGATTATTAGGATTTAAATTACGGTAAGAAAGCTGAATAAAGAAATTTGGATGTTTTAACACTATATTATTTTTTTATTTAGAAATTACACAAAATCCTTGCCCCTGAGACAAAAATGCTTTTCAAATTTGCAATCGGAGCACCAAAAAGAAACAGCCATTGTAATTCATTTTACTGGCAAAAAGTTAAATCTTGTTGTCCAATGTCGTATTTAGTAAACAAAGAATCAAGTACGTACTTAAAGTAAAACTAATTACGAAATATAAGCTATTATATAAGAGTTCATAAAGTAAATAAATAAAAATATCACCAGCGAATTGATTTTTTTAAGTTATAGAGCGAAATTAAAAACTTCCCAATGAATAGAATAACTTTCTAATAACATTTGGATAAAACTTATACATAGAAATATATGCAGTTAGAGGTAAAAAATCAGATGATTCACAAATGTAAGGGACCGGGATGGCCGAGCGAAATAAAAATCGAGGCAACCGTATAGTCGAATGGGCGAGGTGGGAAGAGAAAAAAAAAAAAAATCAAAATAAAAAACAATATTCAAATTAATTTAATTTCCAATAATAGTTTGTTTTTCGGTTTTTTTCTTGCTTTCTCATTACAGTAACCCTGTACATTACAGTAACTTTATTTCTACGCGTACCGTCTAACGACATAACGCGTATTTAATTACATATGTACATAATCAATTGACATAATAATATGTCGTATAACATTCATGTATAGAATTAAGTGTATAACATATAACATATCTCTATATATATAAGAGGCTTTGTCCTGACTGACAGAATCAACGAAGAGCAAAATCTACTAATGATAGAAACTTGAAGTTCGGAATTTAGATTTTAAACGCGATGTAGGTAACCACTAAGAAAGGAATTTCAAAAATGTAACACCTAAGGGGCTTAAATGGCGATATTGTCGTTTAACTCTAACGGAAATCTATTGTTGAGATTTTAAACCATATGTTTTTTATTTGAATATAGATTTAACGTTACAATATTATTAAAATAGACATTCACATAAAATATGGCTACTAATTATTTAAATATTAGTGGTAATCAAATAATGCCCACTGAGATTCCCATGATTGGGGATGGTGCGTGTTTATTTCGATCTCTTCTCCAAATATATAACAGGTTTTTTCCTGAATTATAGAATCAATGTAGAGCAAAAACTACTAATGATAGAAACTTGAAGTTCGGAATTTAGATTTTAAACGCGATGTAGGTAACCACTAAGAAAGGAATTTCAAAAATGTAACCCCTAGGGGGTTTAAATGGCGATATTGTCGTTTAAATCTAACGGACACCTATTTTTGCACTTCCAGAAAAAATATCTAATTTGGACTCATTTTAAAGATCTTGATCTACGGGGCGTCGAAAACGATGTTTTACAGCCGAAAAATGAAGCGTTCACGAGTAAGTTGTTTCGGCGGTTTTAGTGAATTCTCTCCATTGCGCGCCTCTCTCTGATCTACCGAGCTGGCAGCTTCCCCCTCCAACCTTCCACCTACCGGAGGCTCCGATTCTACTAAATCTCCTTAACATATTATCACAGAATTGATTTTAAAGGCTCACGGGCAAAGCCGCTACGGGGAATGCTAGTAACATATATATTAAATAATATGTTATAATAAATAAATTAAATAAATAACCTTTTTCGGTTATTATAAGACGAACTAGATATTTTATTTAAATTACATGAGTTAATATAATTCCCTTAAATTTTTAATTAATCCAATCTTAAATTGTGGCTAACCACCAATTTTAAATTATTTTTAAATAATTTATTTTTTGAAGAGAAAAGATTTGGTTCCGCCGGGAGTCGAACCCGGGTCTCCTGCGTTACATGCGAGGATGCCAACCGCTACACCACAGAGCTCGGCTCAAGGCAGAGCAAATCCTTCCTCTTCACTGACACCTACTCCCCCCATCTCACAAGTTTTGCGAGTAGTAGCGGGAGGTGGACAAATTTTGTCCAATTTATGATACTTATTGACATAAGTCAATTTTTTAAATTATTTTAATTAATCCAATCTTAAATTGTGGCTAACCAACAATTTTAAATTATTTTTAAATAATTTATTTTTTGAAGAGAAAAGATTTGGCTCCGCCGGGAGTCGAACTCCAGGGTTAGACTCCCGGCGGAGCCAAATCTTTTCTCTTCAAAAAATAAATTACCTTAAATTTTTAATTTACAAAATGAACTGTTCATATAGACATCCAATCAAGTATTGAATCAACCCTTCTGAATAATGTATTTCAATCTTTCAAAATTCATGATCTTCACTTAACGATTCAGGACACATTAGAACAGTGTCAATTCACTACCCAATTATGACAGCATCGAATAACGCTGGATTTACAATGACATGACAACCACCCGCATTGTATTGCAAATGGACCAACAATTCAAATTGCTTAAGTCACTCTAATGGGACATATGACTGACGCTGGAAGAAGCTTGTCTAGTGTGATTGCCAGGCGAACCAATGGATACATATAGTTCTGCACAAAGGTCTGGAAAAGAGAGAAGAAAAAAGAGGTTAAAATTATTTTATATATTATATCTATGGGTTGAATAGAAAAAAAAGTATGATAATATAATAGATAGAAAGTAAGAAGAAATTAATTAATTAATTAATACGTATGTGTAATCACTAATGTACTTAGTAAAAATAAGTACTTAGTAATGAATAATGCTACGTTCATTGAACAATTTATGCTCATATTATACGTTAGCATACTTTACCTTGTAACGAAAGAAACGGTATTAATTTTTGGCTTCGTCACTTCATTTAGCCGTTCATCTCTATTAATACTGCAGTATTAAGTATCTCTCAAGCAAATATTACATTTTCCAAGAACGCCCCTTTTTCATCTCCCAACTCAATTGTTGATTTGAAACAAATAGAGAAATTGAATCCTACATTTTTTAAAATCTAATAACTTGATAGCGGAAATATGATATCAAATGGAAAACCGGAACAAGCGGAAAGAAAGAAAGAAGCATAACAAATAAACGTATTTATATTTTTAAAAAAATGAAAGAAACTACAAGACGATGACCTATGGTAGTTTCGATACTTCAATTGCGATAATACAAATATCTGTATCGATACTTTTCATACGATATATCAGAAATATACTATACTTATATAATAGTTTTTCAGCTATGCGATATTTTCTTTGTTTATTGGTTAATTAACGAGAAAAACTTGTAAGTAGATGTTAAGTTTCTTAATTTTTAGAGAATTTGTTAGTTTAATAGTAATAAGTTAATTAAAAATACAATAGAAACCCCTTTACCCGGGGTAATGATAGGTAAGGGGTCCACCGATAATCCACCCCGGATAATCTAATTACAACATTTTTTTGACTTAATGTGATAGAAAAGAAGGTTATAAAAATAAATATGTAGAAAATATTATTAACAAACGAACGTTTTAACAAGCAACAAACCAACTCCTTCAGACCGTTTTTGCACGAACCACTGATAGATAGCTTCTTCTACGTCTTTTAATATCGAGTTCTTCATTATTTTCCGAGGAAACGATGCTTGAGCTGACGACGATACGAAGTCGGAAATGTCCTTTTTCTTCATCAAAATATCACTAACAGTTTGGTCGCCGATTCCTAATTCAGCAGACAATGTTAACACTTTCACATTTTTCTACTTGGTTTATAATGATTAATTTCTGTCCTAGCGTTACAACGAATTATTTTTTTGTCAGTTCGTATTTAAATGGAGGCTAAATAACAACTGAGAATATTTTGTTTTGTAGTCAAAAAGGCCAGAGTAGGAGTTTCCTAGAAAGACTTGAAAACAATATCGTTCCTAGAATATGAATAGGAGTAAAAGTTACCGGAAACATCATATCATACGATACCAGCTTGACGTGTTTTTACATTTATTATTTTATTTCATAATTTCTAAGAACAATAGATAATTAACCATTGTGTAATCCTTAAAATATTTACTTATTCATTTTTAAATATACATATTGTACATACAAAATAAATGGCATAAAAATTAAAAACAGCTCATAAAAAAAAAAAAAAATAAAAAAAAAAATAAATAAATAAAAAAAAAAAAATAAAAAAAAAATATTGGATCCTCTGAACCCCGATTAATTGGAACCGGTTACTTCGTATGTTTGCTTTGCATTTTCATGTCATTGAATTGTGGAATATCTTTTTGAAATACTTTACTGGTAACTTATGGTTAAATCACTTATGGAAAAATCACTGGTAGTTACATGTAGCCCTAAAACAAACAAGACCCGTTTTTTTTTAAGCCCAGTTTATCCGAAGTGACAAGTAGTGGTACATAGAAAAGCAGCTACGTTTACGGATACTTTATAAATAGCAGAGAAAAAGAATAAAAATGTAAATGATTGGTTGCTCCATTCTCAAGCCCATTAAGATTCATGGTGCACTTTCTACTCCACTTCTAGCCTTCTGGTTTTTCTTCAAAAAGTGCTACAAGAAAAACTGGCGGCTATCAGGTTTAATTGACATCTTTTTGTTATCCAGATCACAAGTCGCAGGGTTCTAGGAAACGAGTAGAAGGAACTGGCAGGGTGACTCGGGCGAGGAGCTTGCTAGCTAAAGTTAATTGCTGTCGGTGGGTTGCTCAACACTCATTGACAGATCACATGCCACACAAAACTACTTCACTCTTTTCTTTTTTATATATATTTACTATAAAAAAGGAATGTTATGAAGAAACCTTACCAGTCGCAAGGTTACGAAACACACTTACTTTTTGCTTGAAACATACAATGCAGCAGGATGATGGAAACGATTTTTTCTTTTAGCATCAAGAATAGCAGAAATGGGAATGTACTTTGTTTGAATGTATGCTTTGATTAGAATTTAACTGATAAATGAAATGAAAAAAAAATATATTTGAAAAAAAAAATACAAAATGAGAAATGATGAGAGAGTAGGTTGAGAAAGAATTTCTATGTTGGACTATTTAATTTTAGATTATTTGGGCCTTTATTTTGATACTCGTCCCTTTCTTTTTCATAAGGTGCCATATATTTTTATATATCCATATATTTTTTATTATTCTTAATTAATATCAAAGAAAAAATTAAATATAACTATGTTTCATGTTTACAATCAAAATTTGCTTAGAATCAGTACCTTTTAATGTCTCTTTAACGTGTCCATGAGTTTTTCTTATTTTGTAGGATCTTCCATCTTTTCTTCTTTTCGATTTCTCAATCCATCTCTTTTCTTACACATGCCCGTCTCACCCGTCTTATTTGTTATTCCCTCCACCTGACATGGTGACTTGGTGGGTCAAGTAGCTCATACAGCAGAAGTTTTTTGTTATTATGTTTGAACAGGGTTAGCCAATGGAGTTGAATTTACGAATGGAGTGAGGAAACGAATTTAAAAAAAAAAAACCCTTCCAAATTTTTCATTGATTTCTTCAAATCAAGCATTTCAAGCTGGTTGGATAAGGGATATATACGTCAGAATACTGTGGTGAATGGTCCAAGGTACAGTCTTCTTCATTTCAAGGACTTAGGAAGCGGCAATCGAAGGCATTGTATATATAATGTAAAAAAAAGAAAAAGGATATATCATAGTACGAAAATCTAGTTGAGAGAAGTTGGTGTATTTGTGTGAACCAATAATGAATCTTATAAAACATTCCATCAATGTTTTTAGTTTATAATCACATTTCCAAGACTGCTCTGTAATCAATAGGGGTGGCTGATTTTGTTTTCAAGCAATCGGAAGTTGTTTTATTATTTGTTTTAGAACATAATTATCAGCAATTTACTTCTTGAGAAATCCTCTTATGTTATGAACTCTTTATTAAAGTAAATTTAACGAATCGATATGTTAAATATTTATTGCCAGTAATTATTGCGATATTAACTTGAGCATTAGTAGTCGGAATCCAGAAATAATCACCGATTTCGTTGGAACTCTTTAAAAACAGGCATGCAATTATTTATAAAAAACAACTTACGGGTGATTGAGAGAAGAGTTTTTTCCCCTTAATATAGCCTTTTAATGTTTGAAAATTTTGTATCTGCTTGCTCTCATTTTAAGTACAAAAGATTTCTAAAACTGAAGTCTGATTTCAGCTTATTTAAAAAGTGATTTCTTTTCGAAATACATTATAAAAACTATACATTTCTAAAAGCTTCCATATTTTATCTGATTTCGATTTTATTTAATTACTTAAGTAACAATAAAGCTTAAGAAATAAAGCTTATTTCTTGATTTAACATCATAGTCCTGCTAAATATGGCCATCCCTATAATCACTCTTGAAGCCAAATGAAGAGGAAAATTAATTTTAAAAAAATAAATAAAAAAAATAGCGGTATCTAAAATGATGTTTAAAGTGGAGATGGGGTTTCCTCTGATTTGAGAATATTGCTAATAACAGTTTATGTATTGATCGGTGGTAGGTAGCTCTGAGAATTTTTGACCGGGATAGCCGAGCGTGTTATAGCACGACCCGCTTAATAATTATTCTCCGGTTCGAATCCACCCTATTTGACAGCATGAAGTGAACAGGAACTAATATACAATTAAGATCAAAGCTAATTTTTAATAGAAGGCTCATAATAATCAATAGTTTTATATGAAACTTCGTTCATCGCAGAAACACAGAATCACAATAACATTACGTAATTAATTCATTACGTTAAAAAAAAAAAAAATGATTTCACAGATTACTATATTTCCATTCTTTACCGATTGAACAAATCTAAAGAATTATTTACTTCAGAAAATTTAGACTTGCAAATTAAATTTCCTCTCGACCAATAACATTGCAGTTTTAACTGACGACATTGTAGACAGGTAGCATTCCTTTAACGATACCATTAAATTGTTTTACTTGGTTGCATCAGTGAGTACAAAGTGCACTCCTTCCATAGGGTGTTGTATAACGATATGAACTTTGGCGTACTCCCTTGAACCTTGTCCACCCCAACGGACGTGTTTTACTACGACTTGCAATACTTGCTACACTTGTGATTCGCCTGCATCTTCCAATCCAATAAGATTTCTGGCTATGTAAAATAATAATAATCGTACTGAACACACTTTCAACAGTTCTTTAAGGGCAATTCAATCAATCGAAAGCAATTCCAATCGATTCAAACCTGATTAATATAATTTCTAAAACAATAAAAGATATCGGATGCAGTATGTTTGATCATACAACGGTCGTATAATGGTAATAAAGCGGCTGGATACTTCCTTAATAGGCCCGATGGCTTATTTACCGAGAGGCTATAAGGTCTGAGGGTTCGTGATCCAATGAGCCGACATTTAATGACAGAGGGTAGCCAGCCAGTTACTGGATGTCGTTACGCCACGGGCAGGTTACCCTCGTTGACGCGGGGGGAAGAAATATAACTCTCCCTGGCCATGGATCATCCTCGACCCCGCGTCAACTCCCTAACGGTCCTCCCAGGCTGTCCTCCTTGGTAATAGAGATACCTCCGGAACATGTCTTTCCCTTCCAGTATTTACAGCATAATGCAATTCCAACTGGTCCTCATTCACTTCGTCTTCTTTCACAATGGATTTCTTTCCACGTGGAAGAAAAATGGCTTGTTATATTGAAACATGACTTTCTACAAAAGAATGGGGATGCAAAGTAGGTCGGAAGAGCGTAAGTTGTAAAAATTGAAGTGGTTAAATATGGGAGGATATAGTTCATTTATTTGTGTAAACCATCCTGTTACGTCATTAAGTAACCATTTGCTGTTATTAATACTGTTGCCATTGTCTTAAACATTTGTTTTGTTAAACAAACTCATAAGACCGATTATGAGAATGTGGTTTGCTTTTATTGGTAATCTGGCTAGTATCGATTATTGCAAGTAGAGGCCATACAAACTGAAACAATTCCTTCAGTGCATTTTTGAAATAGGAGTGGGGGGGCGTTAATACTTATTAACAAGCCACGCCAAATTAGAAAAATTAAAAAAATTAAGATTTATTTAACTTTATGAGGTATTTGCACGTTTGCTAATGGGATAGTTTTAATTGCTTATTATGGGAAGGAATCAGCGTTTTCGATTTGTCTATATTTTTTTTTTTTTTAGACAAGAATATACTTCATATTCATAACGTTTGCATATTTTCAATTTAAATATTATTGAATAAAAAATATTTAGCATATTTTTGTATTGTTTGTGGATATACTATTACTTTTTTTTTTTTTTTTCAATTATGAATCCGAACTTTCTAATCTTCTTAGAATTTCGGGTATACATTGAAAAAAGCTCTCTGTATACTTAACTAGATGTAGTTAAAATATCAATTGTAATTCAAAATTTATCAGCAAAATCCTTAAATGAATGTAAGTTTATTAATAAAATGAATGTGTAATATTTTCTAAATTCAGTTACAAATTATTAACAAAGGAGGTTGAAAAATAAAATAAACCGCGTCAAGAATATATACTCAGAGAAATATTATTCATGTTGTTTTAATAGTAAGTACAAGCCTTTGTAACAAATTATTAACTTAATAAAAGTTTATTAATAGTTGAAAACAAATTAGTTTCTTGCATGATAATTGAATTTTTTTTTTCGATTTTTGAGATTTCCAATTTTTTTACTTTTACTTATTTTTGAACATTGACCTATCCATTTCAGTTATACCGGCTTCTCTTAATTAAAGAATATAAAATATATAGAAAGGTAAGTTAAATATAGAATGTAAAGTATATCATTTCAGTTGAACAAGCGTAAATCCTTTTTTCAGTTGTCCGAAAGTTTAATTTTGTGCAATGATGCACTTTCTATATAAAACGATGCAATTATAATAAATACCAAATATATTACATCATAAAATTGTATTGTATTATTTATCTTGTTTTTACTTGGAGTGAACAAATATCACGCCATTAAGCTAGATGAATTGTAATTAATAAATATGTCAGTAATAATAGATTACTCTGTAATAGCAGTGCTTAGTCCAATAGAGATATATGCACCTTGACAACAATTGAAGTAAAGCTGCCAAAGACTGACTTATATCTCATTGTAATTCTGAACGTGGAGGTATGGCTCAATTGCTAAGATCCGATCAGGTGATATATGCTCAGTGATAAAATCAATTATTCACATACTGATAGGCATTCCAATCTAATGAACATAGCGTGGGAAGGCCTTGATAATCGTAAAATTATGATTAATGATTAATTTATAATTAAAGCCCCTAAATTGATTAGGTGAGGTATGATATAAATTATTTCATTTATTTTATTTATAAATATTTCACTAACTTAAGTTATATTTTATTTATATATTTATTTATTATATGTATTTGGTAAAGAATTCCCTTTGTTACTTCTGGACTTGTCTTCTTTTACCGCATCCTGATTGTTGCGAAATGTATTAGTAGAAAGCAGAGACAGAAATAGATATAGTTGAGGATAATAAAATACATAAATATATCAATTTTTTAACATAATAAAGCAATAATTCAATATTTATGTGGGTACATGCTAGTAGGTATTTAAGTACGTCAATTTATATGCGTTCACTTCAATTGGTTTATTTAACTGGCATTTAACATATTATAGTTAAATAAGCGAATAGGAAAAAATTAATTTTATTTTGTAAAATCTATGCTCATCTCTCTGATAGTGCACCAAACATATTTTATAAATAAAAAGGATGGCAGTAAAATTATTGGATAAAAATGCGTTTTGATTTCATCCACGATGACTATGTAATTTATGAAAAGAAAGTATTTAAGATGATATAAATTCTTTTATGGGCAATTGTTGGTTCTAATTTTTTTCACAGGAGCAGAGGTTGAAGGGTGCTGAAATACCATAATAGAATTTGATCGCATTAGATCGGCGATGTATTGATTTTAAGATTTAAATCCCTTATTTGAATTTTCAATATATTTTCGGCCTCTAATTAAGACTAAATTATAAAACTTACTTCTCCTAGAATTATATGACAATGTTTTTTTCCTTTAAAATTCCTAAAAAAATGGGATATTTTTAATTGGATTTTTTCTACATGAGACAATAATTATTTAAACATCTTTCAAATGGAGCAAATGCCTGAAAGAGATATAAGCAGAAAGCTCAATAGATAATAATACTGAATCATTTCATTCTCTATGTATAACCCTGTACCTCCTAATAAACTATTTTATTTAAATTTAAGTGAAGAAAGGATTAATATAAAAAGTAATTTGTAATACGTTGAGCGATGGTATTTTTATTTTTACTGATAAAGGGAGATAATAAGCCTTCCTATGCGAAAAATAATTATTCAATTATCGTCATTTGGTCAGGAGTTACAGATTTTTGGCCACTAATTGACAAAATTTTCCCACTGTGCGATGTCAACACTCGGATTGATTGTCTATTTGGTGAATTATATATTTTTTAGAAATTGATTCTGGCTGATCCCCGATCCCATGGAGGAAGCAGGGATTCAGTATTTGTTATTGGAGCAGACTGGAACACCGTGTCAGTCAATCATTGAGGAAGGATCAAAAATCGGATGGGAACAATTGAGATGGATGCTATTGTAAAAGGATTGAGTAAAAGGATAATGGGATCCTCCCTACCTGTTGCGGGGGGATGCAGCAATCAGAACAGTCGGGGTCAGGAGTGGCGGCTTTGTATGCAGATCGGGGGAGTTGGGAGGAGAGAACAGGGAGGAGGGAGGTAATGAGGCTGCGGCCGGCCCTGCTAAATATTAATGCCCTTCCATCAGTCAGCCATTCACTTTCCCTGTCCTTCAGCGCCCTTAGGCCCTCCAGGGGATGTCCTTAGCCCCTCTGTCAATTAATTAGATGTAGAGGTCCAAGGCTGATATATGGACCATTCTTGCAGACCTCAGAGAAATAAAATAGAAACGTTTTGTTTATCTTCTAAGGCGTTTAGGCTAGTTGATTAATAAAAGATGAAAAGCGGCAAAGGTGGATTTTGCATATTATCGTAGCTAAAAAATTCAACAACATTACTACATAGTAGAACACGGAGCATACCATTTTAGAATATTTTTATAACTTACAAAAAACTCCGTTTGTTACTAATGTGTTGACGGGGCGTGGGTGATTCTTCCGCCGGCCTGTTTATACAAAAATTAAACTTTTTTATACAAACTTAATCTGTCATTCCAGTTAATATGGAGTTAAGTCAAATTTCTTTACTTTCCGGCAAACGAATTTTGAAGTTTTACCGTATTGTTATAAAATCAGGTTTTCACTACAATGAATACGGACCACGGATTCTAAACCAACTGAATAATTAATGAGATATTACTCTTGACTAATTGTTCACCAACCGATTACAAAAGATTTAACCAAAATTTAATAAATCTATTTCAAAGGAAACCCTCACTTTTATACTTATTCACTAAGAAAAAACCGTCGCTATGCCTGTTTTTAGCCACCTTACCCAATTTTGGGCTAAAATCGATGTAAGCACCACCACTTGAATGCAAGGGCGGATCCTCGGGAGTAACAAGGGTCATGACTCCAAAATATTTTGGCTTTTGAATTCTTTTCTATGTTAAAGCGAATAATGCAATTAGGTGGTTACAATGCCCTAAAAATAACACTTTTGGTTGCTTAGATCGCAGTCCTTTTTAATACAAGGTAATAATATCATTAAAAAAATGGTGCTTTCAGCCACGTTATTATGAGACGGAGGGGTCATGCCCCCCAACCAAGAAATTTCGTGCTGAATCCGCTCCTGCTGGGATGATAGATAATATAACACATATAACACAAAAAACAAACACTCATAATCTCAGATCACAATGCGAACACTTATCATCAGATTGATCAGTAGGATTCAAAAATACCGATAATAAACTATAAAGTAAAAAAGGAAACTGGCGAACCACAGTTAGTTCGAACGGCAAGTGATAAGCAAAAGAGCATTGACTACACAAGGAAACATAGTCATCAGGGTAGTTAGTGGTGAGCCATAGGTATTCGTTGTTTGTTTGTTTTAACGTTACTTTATGCCACTAACGCTAACCGGACGATGCTACAGTGGGAGTCCTAAATTTTGCCTATCCAGGTATAATAAGGATAGGGATCTTTAACGACCATTTTACGTCCTATCAGAGGGACAGCATAGATAAGGATTTTTTAATACCATTAAGAAATCCCGGGCCACCTCGGGACGCGAATCTTTAGTATTGTAAGTTTCTATGGTAACCACTAAACCACTGGTGACCCCCGTAGGGAATCTTAAGTTAAACTCTTGTATGTGTAAAAATATGTTATGATGTATGATAATGGTAATGTACTATAGTAAGGTTATCCGAATTAACCGTCAACCATCGAAATACCCGCCGTATATAGGTTCTTACTTAAGTTTGATTTCTTTTTGATAACTTCGTCAATTGCTAGGTTGATTTGTTAAATCGGTAGGAAGAAAGGTGACGAGATAGAAGGACCGTACAGACTGATGTACCTGTTGCTGGTGGAAGGACAGGGAGAGCCACAGGTGGGGCCTGGCCTAGATCCAGGACATTCTCTTCGCCCCATTGGTCCCCTCCGGCGGCATTTTGTCCCCCCGGCCACACCCACGGCCTCCTCAATATGTATGAAACGCCGCCAATGAGAATGGGGTGACATTCCCGCCCCCGCGCTGACATTTCGTCCTCCGGGGAAACTTTCGCGCCTGGCGATCCTTCACCTATCGGACCAATCACCATCTCCGATCCGAGCGGCCCCACTCATCGCTATTCTAGGCCTGGAGTCGGAACTTGCATTATGTTCGTCTTTGAAATGAACCTCTCAACAGTTGGATCACCATGTTTCCCATATGCATGGTTTAACATATAATCGAAAATGAGTTTAGGATGATATACTATAATCCTACTATAATAAAATCCTGGTTGTTTGATTGTTGAACGTCCATTTATGCTACTAAGTCTAATCGGAAGATGCTACTGTGGGAGTCTTAAATTTTGCCTATCCAGGTATAATTAGGATAGGGATCTTTAACGAGCATCTGACATCGTACAGACTGGGGAACTCCATTTTACGTCTTATCCGAGGGACGGCATAGCCAAGGATTTTTTACTCACTTTAAAAAATCATACGGCCACCGCGAGACGCTAACCACTACACCACAGGTGACCCCTATAAATCCTCGTCTTCATGTATGGAATATAAAGAGCGAAAGGATTGTCTTACTGTTAACAAAGAGCTTTTCCTCCCTAAGTTAATTCGTTTTATCAAGAATAAAGTACGCATTCTTGACACCTCAGATGTATCGAAGTAAATTTGTTTCTATGTTTCTCAGTTAATAAGGGGAAGAGTTTCAAATACAAACACAGTGCTCTTTTCAACCAATTCAATATTATTCAGAGACCAACTGCCAATAGTAATAAGAAATGCCAATAGTAGTAATGGCTGCCAATATATTTCTTATACTCCTGATTAAATTTGGTTTTAAGGTATATATTCCATGTTATGCATGCTGACAGACTAATGACATAATCAACTATTATTTCAATATCATTATGTCCTTAACTCTTTATCAAGTGCATACATCGATTGCTTTACCATTTGTTTACGTCAAACCAGGCTTTCTTCATAATATTATATTTCCTATACATATAAAAATGTTTCCCTTCGCTTATAATTCGAATTAGTAACGGTTTTTATCACCATTACAAAGTGCCTACCTAATTTACGAATTCCAGCCAGACTGGGGGACATTATATATCGAACAGGTAAATATCGCACATCGGCCGGAAGATGGTTACAATTCGAAATATATCAATATTTGTTATTCATACCGTTGAAATCCGAGTGTCAATACAATGCCAGATTATAATTACAGTAGTATTAAAAGTTCCGTTCGCGTGAGGCGCAATTAACCGTAATTCTGTATGAAGGGGATGATCACTTTTACGCTGGTAGAGGACTAATTTTTTGTAACAGTTAGTACCATAATGGTTGACTATTAGTGATCAAAGACTATTTTCCCTGATCGCGGTTTATAGGTACATGTGATAATCCAAAAAAAAAAAGTTGTTTGAGTTGTAACCATCTTCTTGCCGAGGTGCGACATAATGTCATAAATTAATATGGTGGAAATAATAAATAATTAATGGAGACAGTCGACGTGTATCCCAACTGTGAGTAGCGCCGGCCGAAGTGGAGTTAGACTAAACCCGTGCGTCACTTCTGCCAGAACACGTCCACTTCCATCAATTCATATCTAACCAGTTTGCATTTAACCAATTAGGTATAAATTAATAAAAAAATATATAAATAAATTATTATGATTATTTCAGATCAAATAAAAAAAGAAATTCTGAATCATGAACAAACTAACCACTCGTGAGCCCATAGCAAGGGAGCGATCAAATTAATTTGAATTATTGTAATTTTTGGAAACTAAAAAAGGAAGACAAATATTCAAAACTCAGAAGTAGTTGTTGGGAACATATCATTTATACTTGAATATTTTTTTATGTTTATAAAAAATAAACACTAATTTTATTATTTACAGAGTTTTCTAAGTTTCAGCTCTATATGTTTCGTTCTGCGAGCAGCATATAACGTTTAAATGATAACATTTGCTGTAAAAGTTCCTTTTTTTATAGATATTTAGTTTAAATATTCTTCAATAAAAAAAATAAGGTTATAAAACCTGGAAACTGCACTTTGTGCAACAAAAAACTAGACTTTAAATTCATTATTCTCTTGCATTTTTGATTTACAGTAAAACAATACTAATCCTATTTTTATTTTTTCAACACTGACGATCCACTCCTGAGAAAGATCTTATATTTCTTCTTTGTACTTAAAAAGAAAGCTACGTAAAAAAAAAAAGAAAAAAAAATGAATGTTCGTTAGAAGTAGAGCTCGGATTCCCGTACAATTGCATTTTTTTTTTGGAATGTCAGAATAGAGCGAGCTCAAGTTACTTATCCGAATCAAGCCAAATGGAATGTTTAAATAAAGTTTTATACTGCACGAATTGCACGTTTTGGAGTTTACTGCACGAAATTGCATGTTTTGAATTTTGATTGCACGAAATTGCATCATTTGATATTTGGAAGAAAATTTTAATTTCCTTTAATACACACATCAAAAAATAGTGGAAAAATAAATGTAAATATCATAGAAAAAAAATAAAGGGAACTTGTGAGATGTAAACCAAAACAAACCTCCGATTTTCCAGAAATGAGGGTTCTTGGATGTTTACATTTTGTTTCTCAATTCCCATCGTTTCGTCAGTATCAAACTAGCTTCTGTCGAGTATGTTGTTACTGTGCCTAAAATGGGAGCAAGTGTGACTTCGAAAACTGCGGGATGAATTGAAAAATATCCTGAACTCAATAGCGATGGTTGTGTTGTGTTCTGTAAATATTTTGATAACAAAATGGATGTGAGGGAAATCACAAATTGATACCTGCTGTAGAACAAGTAAGTACCTATTTTTTTTAAATCCTAGAACGGTAACAGGGATACTGCGTGTCACTAGAGTGATTTAAAAATAAGCCTACGCATCGGATATTGCATCTAGTGATTCCATAATTTGAGTAGTATCTTTTATTTTCCTAATTTCCAATATATGTAATTACAGCTCACGTGCGAGTATTTTACTCTGTATTCCACATCTTGCTGTTACTATTTTAAGTAAATATTTTATGTTCCGTTTTTTTTCTGGAATTTTTTTCAAAAATATATCAATTGTGTTATAAAAAAGAAACAAAATTCAGTGATTGTTCCAAAAAATAAAAGTAATCTGTAATAATTAAAGAGTTTCTACTTCAATTTACTCTCCGCTACTTACTTTTTTCTAGTAGCTATTTTTTGGTCACAAAAATAATTTAATGCCTCATTTTCAAGCAATACATGGTAATTCATGTTTTTTGCACGTTTTGAAGTTTTTAATGCACGTTTTTGCACGTTTTGAAGCTTTTATTGCACGTTTTCAAATTTTTACTGCACGGAATTCCGAGCTTTAGTTATGGTCCTTTCCTAAATAAAATATTTCATATATTTTAATGTTGACGCTTAATTTATACACTTCTAGTTATCATTGCGCAAGTTAACCTTATTTTAGCTCTACAATAGCTCTATAATAACGATAAATTATAAATGCTTTGTGAATAAGAAAAATTTTAACTTAAAAAAAACTTATAGGGAATATAAATACTATAGTCGTAACTATATTCATAATAATATCTGTATAATACGTTTTAAAAATAATTTTTTTTTTTTTTAAATTTTATAACTACACATTGAAAACAATGAATTGCTATAACAGTAGAATCTACTGATGATTATTTTTTGTTTGTACTTAAAATAGTCTCTACCAGCTTTGTAAGCTACAAAAAAATACCCCCGTTCTAAAATATGTCGTTATTACAGAGAATTTGATTTTTAATTCATAGAATTCTGTGTACGTAATATTGTCTTGAACCATCTGTGTAGTAATTGTCTTTGAACCATATTGTTTGTGATTCTGATAAATTATATAAAAATAGTAATAGGCCTTTACAAAATAATAAAATTAACAAATTACTTTTTTTATATGAAAGATAAAATACCCGTAAATAAAAGATATAACTTGATATACATTGGAAAAACCAAATCATAACTAAACAAACAAATGCTCCAACAGAAAAGCGATACTGATAAACCCAAAAATATAAATAAAACCGCCCTTTCAGAACATGAAATCAAACACAATTATAAAGTTTATTCAGATGAACTATTTATATTAGTACCGATACCAATTTAAAGGATAGTATTGCCGAAGAATCGATTTACTTAAAATAGACTGAGAAGAATCGATTTACTTAAAATAGACTGTTTAAAAAAAGGTAATAATTATAATTCTACTATCAGACAACTAAAGATATAATTTTACTAATACTCGTAATTACATACCAACCTGACGATTTTTTTCGGAGGGGAGGGGGTACTTTATTTAATAACTTTTTTTGTTTTTTTCGATTTTCTCAAAAACGGCTCTAACGATTTTGATTAAACTGAGTATTTAATGTAATGATATGCCTGAGATATCACTGTAAAATTTTTATCAAAATTGATCAATTGGAGGGGGCACTTTACTTAATAAATGTTGCCCCATTCTCTTTTTTTTTATTTACTCAAAAACCGCTTTACCGATTTTGATCAAACTGGGTATTTGATGTATGTATATGCCCGAGATATAACTGTAAAAATTTCATCAAAATTGATCAATTGCACGGGGCACTTTACTTAATAAATGTTGCCCCATTCTCACGTGTTTTTTTTATTTACTCAAAAACCGCTTTACCGATTTTGATTAAACTCGGTATTTGGTGTATGTATATGCCTGAGATATGACTGTAAAAATTTCATCAAAATTGATTAACCGGAGGGGGGACTTTACTTAATAAATTTTGTATCATTTTCACGTGTTTTTTTTTATTTACTCAAAATCGCCATTAACGATTTTGATCAAACTGGGTATTTGATGTATGTATATGCCCGAGATATGACTGTAAAAATTTCATTAAAATTGATTAACCGGAGGGGGGGACTTTACTTAATAAATTGTGTATCATTTTCACGTGTTTTATTAATTACTCAAAAACGGATTAAACGATTTTGATCAAACCGGATAATTGACGCATGTATATGCCAAAGATGTGATAGCCCTCATTTCATAAAAATTGGTCAAACGGAGGGGGCACTTTATTTCTTAACTTTTTTGGCAATATTTACCTTTTTTCCGATTTTCTCAAAAACGGCTTTAACGATTTTCATCAAATTCGTCATGTTTAATGAAAATTAGGTGCTCTTTAATATCAGGTAAGCTTTATCATTATTAAAATGTATTGAGTAGGGGCCTTCTTTGTTTGTTTGTTTTTGTTTCCTATGAAGGATCTTTGTTATTTTGTTTATATGGAGAAATTAACTGTCTCTCATTTCGCCTGAAAAAAAGAAATGGCTAAATATGGGATATGATAAAAACCAAGTAAACATATAGAGGAGAAAAAAAGAAAAATATTCCATCAACTCATAAAACACGTTGAGCCCACGCATGCGTACTACGCCTTTAATGACAGATCATTGTTCCTAATTAAAGCCGTTCTTTTCATTTAATGGAAATTATTGGTTTCATGGTAACTAAATGAAATTTTCAACAAGCACATAGAAAATTATAAAATCAGTCGATTTGGAGTATTATGCTTGCATTGCCGAATTATCTCAAGTAAAAACATTTATTTAATAATAAAAGAAATTAGTGTTTGTTATAGAGCAAATGAAAAAAAAAATAAAAAATGAATGTGGAAAAATCTGTAACTGAGTGAGAAGTGGCATTAATTTCTAATCTAAGTTGGTAAGTGAAAGTTGTGTGTTGCGCGCACGCACCAGATTTTTTTAAAATTGCATTTATTGATATCAACATTAATATTAATGTTTATTAATAACATTACTTTATTGATAAATTTGAAGAGGAAAAAAGAAAAATGGCATGTAAATTTTTTTAAATAAAATACCCATCTATAACTCTCTAATAATAATTCTAAATTATTATTAGAGGAAGGCCATCTTTTTCCAGACGCCTCAAAGGATTTTCAGGAATAGAGGAGGAATCAAGGATAGGAGCAAGATTTAAAATTAGTAGGGAGTTTATTGTGAAAGGATAGGAAGATTTGTGGACTAATCGGATGGCCAAATCGGAACATCAAGGTCTTAATAATAAGGTCCCAAAAGTCGATAATTGTAAAATAATAATAAAATCTAAATCAATATAGCACCATTATAATTGGTTTATATAAAATGTGAATTTCGATGGTTTCTGTAACTAGCCAAATTATACTCGTATATTTAAAAACTTGTCATGTAAAAATTAATATAAAATTCTTACATATTTGATACGTTCAGTTTGAAGGATAAATTCTTCAATTATCATCTAAATCTGAGACAAAGAGGTTAAGAGCTGTGATTCAGTGAAATCTTGTAGACTTCAATCATGACGTCAAAAAAAAAAAAAAAAAAAAAAAAAGAAATGACTTAAGAAGATCTTCTTTTAGAATTGACTGCCTAATTTCGAATCTGCTCATGTCAGCAGACGTGTTAACCGATTGGCTCACATGAGCAAGTAGACTTTTAATATGAATCTCAGCCACATCTGAAAGATATCGCTCTAAGGTCCCGCCCCTAGCCATGACATTAAGGCTATGTTGTCGGAATGTATAATCTAACCGAGGTAATGAACTATTGCAATCCTCGAGGTGTAGGCGCCTCCGCACGACTTTCTTTAACTTAGGAATGGGCAACAGGGAAAAACCTCGTGGGAAAGGATATGTGCGAAGTTTAGCTGAATGAATCATCGATAATATACTAGACTAACGTTATTCTATATATTAAAAAACTATATTTATACATGACTTACCCAACAAAAAGTTCATTATTCCCAACGGATTTCTCAAACTTTCTCAAGGAACTGAGGAAAACATCAGTGTTCTGACTCTTTCTTATACCTTTAAGAAAGTCATTACGTACCCATAAAGGTATGATTAACATTGAATACTTAGATTAAAAAATAAAATTAATTAAAAAATAAAGATCGCTAAAAATAAAGATACCCGCCATTTCTCAAACTACGAAGCCACTGAAGAATATATTATTAAACTACGATGGAACTTTTTTTTTTTTTCCGTTCAATCTTAGATTCATACCTGCCAGCAATCTGCGACAATCAGCGAATGTGATGGCTACAAAGAATTAATATGTAAGACAAGGAAATTTATTTCCTTTTTTTTATTTTTTTTTTTTTTTTTTTTTGTAGGACTATCATCTGATCATAAGTCATTCATTACTGCCCAGTTATGTTATCCGTTATATTTCCAAGGTATGATATATATAAACATTTTAATGGTGTTTAAGAGTATGTTTGGGATCATTTTAATAAAACTGATATTGTGAGGCCTGATGGATTATTCGACACCAGAGTGATAATTATAGATCATACTTTTAGTTCGTACATAATCGCTAGAAATATGTAAAAATTATTTTGGTTAAATTTGGACCACAGACGGATGGCCGCGAAGTTTGTGAATTCAAAACCTGAATGCCTGGGGACTCTCACAACACGGCATTAATCTTCTGGCCTCACACTTGGAAAAAGGATACAAAAAAAAGTTAAATCAAAATGTAATGATTCGATTGTATACATATATAATAATGATCTGATCGAAGGTGAGGGATCCTTTATGAATCACCATTCATAAAGGACCCTCATTTCATGGAAACACCCTCCGGTAATATGTTCGTGACGTACCGAAAGGAGGAGGATGTAGCGTTGCGGATGTACACCCCGTTGGGAGGGTGACTCCATACATTCTGAAGCGGAAGGCCGCCCTGGCCGAGGAATGTGGCCTACCGTAGGAGTTCCCACAGGAGGTGAATTCTGCATAGCTCCAGTATGAGTCAATTCTCTCGGACCGTCATTGGGAAATGTGGCCATCTCAAGGATGGGGGAGGTGCTTGCGCAAACCTTGGGGTCAGTGTGCTTCTCCGCCCGCTATCGTATTTATTAACTGTCGCGCTAATCTCCAGTCAGGGGTTAATCACAGGCCGTCTCGGCAATATTTTAATGCTTATTGAAAATGGATTTTAGTCACACCGCTTAACGGTGGTGGGGAAATATGTGCTAAAGACGAATATGAGGTGATAATCCGAGCCAAAGCAGTGCTAAACCTCTCAGTTTCGGTGAAAACGATCGTTAACAGAGTTTTGTAATAGTTGGGGAATGCCAATTAACAGCCAGTTGCCATAAACACCATGGCTTCTTACTAAAACACCTACAAGAAACTCTATCTAAAAACATAATTTTCGTTCATGAGGTAGGTAAGTATACATTAGTTATAATTAATACATGTTGTATCTTTTACATCAAAATTTCTTTAAACATTTTGTATAGAGTGCTGTATAACGATGAGAGGACCCGATCGGCGTCACTGATCTTGAAAATTGTTTCGGAGGTTCCCGGTTAAAATATAGCAAGCACCTGTATTGTCGTCAGCGCCTATCTGCCCATGTTGCTGAAAATTATATAAAATATCCTTAAACTCCTATATATTATAACTCAAGCTTAGAAAATTATATCGACATCATTCCTGCATCAAAGTTTTTATATATTTTTTTATTTATGTAGGGGAGAGCGGGGTTGGTTGGCAACAGTTTTCACTTTTTTGATTGTTGAGTCGTTCCTGTTAATCTTATCCCAATAGGGCTGATACCACTGTAAACTCCAAGTATTAGAGTACGTCAAATATTTTTTTCACAACATAATAATTAATACTAAGATCATAGCAAATTGAAGAATTCGTCAATCCAAAGTATGCCAATTAACCCCCTATGTGGGGCAGGTTGGCATAGAAGGTGGGGTTGTTGAGCCAACTCATTCAAGTACTGCCTGACACATATTATTGTTATTAAAAGCTGCACTATAAGGGTATAATAATTTTGAATCGTTTTTTAACAGATTTTAAGAGAAAACAGAATGACAATAGAAGAAGATAAAAGTTTAGACTGTCGTCACTTTTTTCATAAGAAAAATTGCTTTTATCTTCCTCGCTGGAACTAAAGACAATTGCTAGTTTCACATTTGATTATGTTTACCTTGCTTTTGTGAATTGCTACTGCGCCAAAAAAAAAGTTGAAGATAGCCAATTAACCCCACAGGAGAGATCATATGAAAGATGACTGCCAGGACAGGGGAGAACAATCAAACAAGAAACTGGTTAGTAGAAAGGTTAGGTTTTTCAAAGGAGTTTGGTGCTATGTGAACAGAATTGGAGTCAAATGTTTTTCCATGCCTTTAAACCAATTTTACTGAAAATATAAAAATTTACTTACATGTTGTAAAATCAATCAATGACACACTCTTATCTACACTGTTAGCATCGGATTGAAAACTCAGGACAGGAGTCCCGAGGTCGAGCGGGTCACATGGTACAATGGTGGGGCCTTCACAACAGGTGTGACGGAAACTATAAGCCAATGGCCTACGCCAACCAACACCGCTCCCCCATATTTTTTTTTTGTTTTTTTTATCGCATATTACGTAAAAGCCTGTTGAGTTTTTGAATCGAATTTAGGAACCAAACGTTGCATCGCTATTTGACATTTGATAACAATATATGAAAAATTCCTGTTTATTTCGATCCATCTATGGACGAAAATGTTGTAGTTCACTTATTAAATGGTTAATAATAATGATTATCATCACTGCTCAATAATCATTCCATGATTTTCAAATAACAATCGTGTAAGCAGGACTATAGAACTTTCATCATACCTGGCGATCTAAAGGCGAGGCAACGTCTTGTCCAAAACTTTCTTCCGAAATTTCTGCTGTAGAAACAGGTCTTTACGAAAAAACAGCCTTTCATAGATTCTATGTTATGTCAAGGAAATTGAAAACAAACTAGCCCTTGTGGATTTTTTCGATAAAAAATTCGATATTAAAATTTAATCCCATAGTTTTTGTTGTTATTGAATAAATGTCCTTCAGCGTTTTTGAGTTATATCTAGTCAATATAATTTTTAGCTTTAGATATAAAATAAAGTAGATTAATGTTTTGTTTTTTTATTAATATTTCTCGGCTACTATGGTCCATTTGATCGAACAGAAAAATACCAAAGTCCATTAATTTTTGTAATGAGAACCATAAAAAGAAATTTCATCAAGATCCTTGATCGATGCAGTGTACCCCAAACCTTAAATTTTAATCCTCAATTTTATCTGATATGTATTAATTTTTTTTAATTACTATTTTTTCACTCCATTTATGAATCTGCGCCTGTCAACAAAATGTAGACAATCAGCAGATTTGATGGCTGTTATTCTAAGAAGTGCAGAAACTGTTGCAAATCAATACAGCCAATGGAAAGTTAAGTCAAACAATTTTTATTGTAATATTGCAAACAAATAAAGAAAATATACCTCAAAAAATATAAACTCTATACACACAATACTCAAGTTATAGATTCCAAAAGGCCTATCCCTTCTTGCGGTAGAATAACTTTTACCGCGCCTCTCTACCTAATATTATTCCGTCAGGATTGGTGTGTTGTAATGAGGGAGATTGGTTCTTTGGTCTTTTTATTCATGCATGAGCTTCACCAAATTGAGTGTTGTTAGTTGTCCTTGCTTTGTTAAAGAACGGACCAATGTTTGACTTTTCACTTAATCCGATATTCATGACCTTATTTCCCTTAGATGGCTTTTCTTCAATGTCTCGATCGTCTAGTAATTCTGAGCTATCGAATTTCCGTGTGTTTTCAATATAAAATTGCCATTATTTTAAATAATAAATAAGTATTTATGATTTACAACAATTTATTATTTAATACTCAATTTTACACCAATATTAAGAAGATACAAACTTAAGAACTTTTTATACAGTTCAGTTTTTAATTCATAACATTCACTACCTATATGTATGTAACTAATCAAAATAATACAATACGATGTTAAATCATTTATAAATATAACTAATATTTTTCATAATTATTTAATCTTTGTTATTTTGTTTAACGTCCCTTTTTGCTTCAAAGGCTAATCGGACGAGTGGGAGTCCTAAATTTTGCCCTAATTAGCATAGGGGTATTTAACGAGTATCCGAAATTGAACAGGCTCGGGACCTCCATTTTACGTCCTATCCGATGGACGGCATAGCCAAGGATTTTTTACTCCCATTAAAAAATCCTAGGGCCATCGCGGGACTCGAACCTGTGACCTTTAGTACTGTAGGTTGCTATGCTAATCCCTACACCACAGATGACCCCGAATGAAAACAGTTTGTTACGCAAAAAAAAAAAAGAAACACATCCGATATTAGTCAGCCGGCATGAATAGTGACACAGTCAAAATGGTGTGTATATTTTTAAAAGATTTACATCCTACTATATATGTATATGTATATGTATAAAATGCTATGGATAATTCCTTTATTATTTTAAGCCCTATAACATTTAAATCAATATGATTATTAATAAAGAAAAAGAAAAACGTTACCAGTACAATCCTCACACAAAGCAGAAAAGATGTGAAACTGCCCGTATATTCCGACTAATACAATATTTTCGAAGTATTTGAACTTGGCTAAGTATATTCGAAGTACTTTCCACCAAACTATCGAATCCCTGTCGCATACAACCCCTTCTGTCCAATATATTTTTAAGATCCTGAATGCTCCCTATTTTGTCACAAATAAAATCGTTCGTACAAAGCTTAATCTTCCGTATGTCACCCAATTGGGCCGATCCAGATACCTACCCATTCACGATAAACTGCCTGCTCATCCTAATCCACTTTTTTCCAACTTTGATTCTACATCTATTCCGGACAATCCTCTATTTCCGCACCTGAAAGGAAGATTACCTCGGAGACTTCTAATTTAAAATTATGGTTGTTTCACTACAAGTCTATGCATGTCATTTCTTCTCTCATATTTATCTTTTAATAGAGATGTAAACATAAATGAAATTTTACTGTATTCGATGACCCATCTAGGAGAGAGCGTACTGCATCGGTAGGAGGAATATGTTTAATTGCCATAGACGAGGATGGGACCTGTGTGAATCCAGGAGTGGGTTGGAGGTCCCACTTTCCCATGGAAAGGTCACCGGTGAGGGGGATGCACCCAGCTGCATTCCTCTTGCAGTCGTCCTCACTGCCATCCAGCTTTCTCAATGCTTCCGACATACGTCCCACTCCAGTGGGGAGGGGAGGGTAGGTAAAAAAGTTGATGGATATTCTACGGCAATGAATCTACAAGAGCAGGAATCACTATCGAGAATATTTTATCATTGTATCAATGCTCGGAAGTATAGTCGGTGAACTTGAATTAATAGAAGAAGCTTCTTATTTTAAGTTTTTTCCTCCGATCAATTTTAATTTATCTTCTACTCAATACGGTTCAGTTATTCACAGTACTTTTTTAAATACTAATGCAAAATGAGATTTACCCTTAAGTGCGATTAAAATTTTGTAACGAAGTTTGTAACCTAACGTTGCTCCGCTTTTTGACAGCCTGGGGTGATTACAATGGACAAAATAATCCTGTTTAATACGTTAATTTTCCGGTCAATTTTAGGATGATTATTAACTGGTGATGATTTTTAATCTTATTAACAATTATTGGACTACAAAATACGAAGACTGAAAAAAAAAGCTTTACCATGTAAAGTAGTCTATTTCGTCCATTCTAATCTCTCCTGAAGAAAAAATAACAAAGCAATGTTTAGTTCCTAGAATACATCATAGAATACTTTATGCATTGTAAACAGGCCTTTAGGCTGAAACTTCATTTAACAATTGCAGCATTACATTTATTAATTTATCTAAAAAAATAATCTTTACCAATATCTCTACAATTGAGAATATTATGTAAATTTTTGTATTGAATCAAATTTGACACCCAGATTTAAATTCCATGTTAGATAAATAAATTCTAAAATTTTATTTTTTTTTGTTACTCATTGAGACAGCTTAACGAACATTTTTTACATAATTATTGATGTTTATAAGTATTAAAATGCATTGTGAAATATCGAATTAAATAAAAACATGACCTTGTATTTTTAACTCCGGGGTATAGATACATAATGAGAAATAATAGGTTAATTACTCAATGTTATTTGTTTGAATGTTAAAATTTATTTTTTAATGAGAAAACCCGTTATGATGGAAACATTTTAGCTATTAAAAATTTGGGAACGATCAATTTATGAATATTTTTCAGTCAGGAAAACTGTAATTAATTTATCAATAATTTTCTAAATTACTACTCACTTTGGAAAATGAAACTAAACAATGGCAAGTACAACATTCACATTTCACGTGACAATCAAATCCTTGAAACTGAATCAGTAAGTTACCTACGATTAATATTCGACAAAAACATGACTTGCCTACCCACATGTCATAATGAAAAAAACAGACTCATAATAAACTGAATATACTGTTTTTCCTTTTTTCTAAATTATCAAAATTGTAAAAATAAAAGAGAAACTGAATTCATAAACCTACCTCTTTGAACTCATTTGGACATACACCCCAACAGATAATTGGCTCAGCAATGAGAACGCACTTGCAAAAGGTACAATGAAAAATTTTAAGAAAACTTTTCAATGAAAATTTTTAAGATGAATTACAGATGCTCCCTGATATGTAAGTACTAAAACTTTGCATATAGACTTAGAACAACCAACTATCTACTAACACATACGATCTCTTTATTCGCGCTTTCGTTTTAAATTACACGGACATTTAAGCGGCATGGCTACGGCTGACTTGATTTTTGTAAGGCGGCCAAAAAGAAGCTGGATGAGAGACCTCCTCTCCTGAAGTATCAAGCCCGGAAATTCTACCCATCATACTTGCTGATTGTTGCGATTTGCTGAAAGGTGTGATTGCTTCTAAGAAAATTAAAGATAAAATAAAAATAAAACTCTATAACTGCTCTGCTTGTAGGTATATCGTTTAGAGTCACCGTAAAGAAAGAAAAATGACCAATGTTAAGCATATTGGAGTCTTTCTTTGCCACCAATAAATCTTGATCAACATGCTAATTTTACCTATATTTATTTATATTTCGTTACATACTCAATTCGTCAACATTTTGTTAGTGAAACGTCATAAACAGCTAAGAAGCATTCACTTAAATCTTGCTTCATTCAGCATTATCTAACCACAGCTGGAGAAGATCACTATAAACGCACATAAGAAGCACTAAACTTTGTGGTAAATATTCGAAAAGAAACTTCATCTGCGCATTTACCGCAAAGGTTCCATAAACGCTCGTGAAATCGCATCGTCTATTTTGAATGGATATTTTATCTTCCGTTAAATAATTCATGAGGATACTGAATATGAAACACTTAAGGAATTAGAAAGTGACTTTCGTCAAGCACACATTTTTATGTCAATGCCTACGGTTTTAGGTTTATAAGGTTGAAGATTTATCTCATAAAGTGGTTTTGTTTTTAAGATGTTCTTCCTCTCTTTCTTCTATATAAAATTATTCTATTTTCTGATTAGTAGAAATGAACAAATCATACGTAATAAGCTAAATAATAATATTAGCGCAAAAATTATACCAAAACGTTGACAAGGTGTAAAAAAAAAAAAAAAAAAAAAAAATTATAATTTACTTTTTATAGAGCATTACATTATACTTAGTTTTTGAAACAAAAAAATGGAAACAATTGAAAAAAAAATAAAATAAAAAAACCTTGAATGTTTTTCGAAAATAACCAGTTGATTCTGCATATTAATATTCATCTTGAGTGATTGTGGGGCCAGGCTTTAGAAAGTACTTCAGAATATTTATAAATTTATATTACTTCACCCAATTTATAATGTTTGGGGAAAAAAAATTATTCATCTTTTAATGATAATAGCGTGATGCGCATCATGTGATATATGTAGATTTAAGTAAATAATTACAAAAATTATTAAAATACAGATAAGATACAAACAATCCATATTGAATACCTAATATTTATTTAGCAAATGAGAAGCTTCATTTATTTTATGGCTATTAATATTTTCTTTTAATACTTTACATTTAAAATAAAATGACAAATTGAATATGCAGTGTGATAAAAAAATAGATTCATGCAATTTCTTGGCTATTAAGTTTTTATAGATTGATATAAAGTCCAAAGTTAGTGAAGTTACGGTTTATTAAAGATATTGTTTAAAATCATGTTATTAATTTTAACATATTTTAATATATAAACATACTTTTTTTTAATTCTGTAATTTACTGTAGAATGAGTACAATAGAATGAAAAAACAGAGTTTAACCTTTTAAGAATTAATCTAACGGGAATAGAATCAATCTAATATATAATGAATATTTGTGCCATTATCGAAGTGGTTTTGCAGATATTAAATGTGCAACAGAATCTTGGAGGGTAACAAAGCAATATTCGAATAAATTGACGACTCTAAAAATGGGTTATTGGATAACTTGTGACGTTTCCAGGGTGCAGACAGTTGAGAATAGATGAAACGCATTGCTAAAGTACTCAACGATTAGCGAATAAAACTTGAAAGACTTCAAAGAAGACGGTCCTGGTAGAGATCTCGCCGAGGAGGACGTCATGGACAAGGGCAATTGGACAATAATATGTCATGTTATGCTGGAAACCCGTTGTAAAAAAAAAAAAATATATATATATGTTTTTTCTTATAATTTGTAGCTTTTTACTTAATATGAAGCAATTCAATTATCTATTTCTTACACTTGTTTCTACTATATTCCTTGTTTTTCTCTTAAAGAAGAAGCTTCTTAAAAGAAGATGGCGTTAAAACCTTCTCATTTAGAATTATTATTGGATTACTAGCATTATCTACACGACAGGAACAGTCATTTATCCTGTTTTCTGTTAAAATTTACTACCGTAAAATGAGGTGACGTGACTAATGGGGTGACTTTGTGACAAGCCTATTTTTTTACAGTTTTTGAATTTCCCTCCTTAAAAAGAATCAGGTTAGGCAATTCAGTGTAGGTACTTGTCAGTTGGTCAGTAATGTACTGCAACCTACTGGCCACATATGGACCTCTATAACTTCTTTCATTTGATTTTTTTTAAAGAGGGAAATTCAAAAACTGTATAAAAATAGGCTTGTCACAAAGTCACCCCATTAGTCACAATGTCACCTCGTTTTACGGTAGTTATTTATTTATTTTTAATACTCTAAGTGATAATTTCAATGTACAATCTCTATACTTATGTATTACTATTAAGCTCTTAAACGCTTTATCAATTTATTTCTAATTTTTTACAACCCTTCTCCATACTTGGAAGTCACTTATTTTTCTATCAATCCAAACTTCAAAATTATACAATAAAAGCAAAATTACATCAAGGCGATTAAAAGTTACACAATACCCTTTCGGATGAATGATGCCATTAGCAAGCGCTGATTGGCACAGCGGCAGCAGCTAGGTGTTGCCGATGACTCGGGGTTTCTCACAGAGGGTTTGGTAATATTTTTTGCAGGGCCATCCAAGTCTTGGCGATCATGAGAGCAGCCTGTGGCCATTGACGAAGAGCCGACATTACCCACAAAGGAAATGTGAAAGCACGGTGTGCCTTACCTGGGCCGGTGCCGGAGGGGTATTGCGCTCTGCTATAATTGTAGAGCCACCCCCCAGAACCCAAATTGACGGTTATCTCTCAACATTAATCCTTCCAACACTTGATAATTACAAGGATAATTGCTATGTGTTAATTGTACCTTGCATTTCTTCTCACACCGCTTGTTTGGAAGATTCATACTTTTTATAAGAATGGGTTGTTCTCAGTCGTGATTTTTTATATATTGTTCTTTTTTTTATCTAGACGGGTGAACGGGATTTGTACCCCCCACGTGGGAGTTAATTTTATAATTACATAAAAAAAAATTTTCAATAAACTTTTGCGATAGTTGTTAAAATATTGTAGATTTTTTCTCAATGGATAGCGAATCCTATAGAAACCTAAGAGGCCCTTATCTACGCTATATAAATATCATGATATAACAGAATCTCTATATATGATTATCAAGATATAATAAGGAACGTTCTTAACTTCTCCAATAAAAACTTAAGTTTTACGTTGAATGTACCTACTTAGTCAGAATCTTGTCAAACAAAGTGCCGAAGAGTTGACGAAGATACAATATGTTCTCCTATATGTGTACATGTATATTGACTCGTAAATGCCAGTCAAATGATAAACAATTAACAATCACCAATAATCAATAATCAGTCATAATACATTAAGAGCAAGGAGGCTTATGTTAAGGTGTTTTCTCCATATTATATTAATAAATTAAAGAAAGGTAAGATAGCTCATTATTATTTGACGACCCCTCCCAAAAGGCTTGGATTGTTAGCTTCACCGTCAAAGCCTTAAAATTTTAAAAATGGAATAATTTAAGAATTTTTTGTCTTTGCCAACATTCGTTATGATTATTTTGTTAAAGAAATTTAACTTGTCAACAGACGCAAGAAATTATCATCAGCTTGGACTTTCTATCGAATTCTAAAAAATACTCTTTAGTTATATATACAAGTGTTATATCACTGGAGTTTGGTCAAAAGGGGTTAAGTGATCGAATGTGAAGCTTAAACACCGATTTACCAAGCTATTGAAAATCATTATAAATTCTTTCTGATTGTATTTCTTTATTCCAGAATAATAAATGAAACTATATCCTTTCAACAGAGACTGTAATAAATTATGAATAATGAATAAATTATAGTCAATTATGAATTTTAAGAAGATAAGACAAAAAAAATGTTTTATGACTTAAGCCCTTTTGCCCGAACATGAATGATATATTATAAATAATATGTAATAAATATTACAAGTTTAAAATACTGTATATTTATAAATTACTAAAAAACCGACTTTGCTGTGAATCATGCATGATACTACTTTATTTCGGTACCTCAGAGACAGACAATCTTAAGTTATCGGGTTTGTATAAATTGAAAAACATATGAACATATCCAATCGGCACCTGAAAGTCAGACTGTCTCGGGTCCATTTTCATTGACTGTTTCAATAAAATTTATTCAATAATGGACTTAAAAATATGGTTCCCAGGAATCGCAAAGATTGGACCTAAGACACTAAGGCTTTTAAAAGCTCGTAAATCTTTAGAGAATCGATCTTTGTAATAGTTTCAATGGATTCAACATGTTCGATTTAATAAAGATCGATACTCAAATTGGATGAAAATGCTAAGGCTCAGAGGTATCGATTTATCCATTGAAAATTTTAACGTAAAATTTTCACGGCCTTAAGTGTATAAATAATAAAAATTGCCATTTCTAGATAATACTTAGACTAAAATGATAAGTCAATTCTGACAGCAAAGTGATCATTTTTCATTTAAGTGTAAGTTACAAACCGTAGTTTGAGTGTTGTGATTCTATTGGAACAAGTCAAACAAAAAGTATAATAAGGTTGCGAAATAATGAAATAAAAAAGAAATTTGGAAAAAAGAATAGTGATAATAGAAATTAGAACAGAAACATTAGATTGCTAATTTATTTATAGGAAAAAAATTTAAGTTGAATGCTTCTAATTGGTCTCCTCAAATAGATTTTGACTTATAATTGTAAGGTTTGTCACGCTACAATTAAAATTTCATTTTTTGTTGATTTTTTTTTTGTCAGGTTAAGATAGCTTAAGATATTCAAGTTTTGTCCCATGATGATCCAACCTTATTTTCTAGTATTTTTTATATTTATAACACCCAATTAAATGTATTGAAGCATTTTGTATTTTCTTTTACGTAACGTTTTACTAGGATTTTAATTTGAAAAAATACCTTAAGAAAGCGATGATTCTTTTCTGTTGAAAATGCTATTCCCATTCCAAATAAACTCTAACTCATTTCAACGTTGTCGTTTTTTGTTTTGATGTTTCTTTTATTGCATCCCTGCTGCTAAATGTGCACTTCTTTTGAAATGGTTTCTTGACTATCTTTGACAAGCTCATTGCGCGAAAAGGCATTATCACTAATAATTGGTAATTATCGTAAGAAGCCTGGCCATAAAATGGAACTATTTTTCCGTTGGACCATCAATTGGAACACACGAGTTAGAGCCATTTTCCACCGTTTACGATCTAGTAATGTCTTCGGCTAATCGAATTTTTGTTGGCTTTCAGGGGTTAAATTGCTGATGATTTATTTTATCTGTTTTCTCTTAGACAAAGAACCTAGCTATAAATCGAATCTCTAACGGTGCCTCTGTTTTCTCACGCTAAAAGGTATTTAATATTTTATATTATGATTGTAATTTTACGCGATTATACACTGTATCAATCAATCAATCCGTGTGCATCGATGAAGTTTCATTTAAAACATTCATTTTAAAATTAATTAATAGAAATTATTCGTGGAGCAACAATTTAGGTATGATATTTTTTTATTATTAGACCTCGATTGAATCGGTTATTTCAAGGAGTCTTCTAAATGTTTTCAAACTTTTCAAGAGGGACAAAAAAAAACTATTTAAGATTCCATACATTGTAGTATCTTGAGGCATTAAACCTGATTCAAAAACATTTATTCAAAGTTTTTTACAATAAAAAACTGTTGTTCCTGTGGAGTTGACCAGTTTTATAAACGAAGAGAGGGTTTGCAAAGAATCGAGATCATCAGATTTTCAAATTAATTTCAGTGCAGTTTGATCGAGCGATGCATCGTTTTTGTTCTGTTTTTTAGTTTCTAAGCTACCGAATCCAATGGAACTATACCCGTGATGAAACGGTAGAAAGTTATTTTTATTATATATTAATTTATTAATACATTAAATATCTAATGTTTTCCCTATAATTATTATAGGAAAAATGTCAGATATTTTGGCTAAATAGTTATACTCGTAATATATTATAGATCATGCAGTCTTTTTTCAATTTTTTTTAGAGATGTTATTTGAAAACTAGAGGAATTTATTTATCATATTTATTAATGATATTATCAAACAAAAATTTCGAAAATTTTATAATAATATTTTTATATTATTATGTCCATATTATGGATAAAATTTATTTTTGATCCAAATAAATTTTTACCTGCTCTGGTCATAGTAAAAGGTTTTAAACCTTCGTTTTTATAGTCTATCAAATTTATTATCTTTCTATTGCCATTGTAACTGGCATATAAAAATAATACCTAATTTTCTTCTTTTAATTTTCCTTTGTGCTTTTAATCAAGAAAACTTAAAGAAGTGAAACTAAATAATTTACAAAATTTAATAAAAAAGAAGTAAGAGATCTTCCGTGGGAAATTTTTGTATAACTAATTGTTAAATTTAATAAGCATGGGAATAAGAAGAGAAAAAAAAATACAAACGAGAAAATTAGCTTGTTACTTTTGTCCGTATCCTCTCAATTTCATCACTACTATTTTGGAATAAAATTAGGATTTTATACTTTTATTATTAGCTAATTGTACCATTGCATTTCAAAAGTACACTTTTGAACTTAATCTCATTTGTGGCATAAGCAAAAACCGTCTATTAATTAATCATTATAAATCTGATTTGGGAGATAACTATTTATGTATATACATTTATTATAGCATTAATATAATTATTCTTGTAATGTTACTGGTCGACATCGATAGAATAATAAACTTCAGAAAAATATCAAACAGATCTTGAAAAAGAAAATCAAAGTCCATCATGTTTCAAACATCGATTATTATTTTTTTATATCCTAGTAGTTTATAAATATGACATAATAAAAAAATATAAAACTTTGATAGGTATATATTCAAGGTGTTCATGATTCATACATATTCATACATCAGGATCATATCAATGTAGGGTGTTGACTAGTAACTACGTCAACAAGTGTAAATTAAATAATAGGTATTTATAAAAAAGATCATCAATGTCCATCCAAAAAAATTACTACGGTAGCCATATTAATTTTTACCTGAAATTTTACTTGAGATTCATGAGAAAGTATAGGGAAACTATCCCAATTTCACCCCGAAGTGTGAATCCGTCGGATTCCTGACTTGTGAAAGCTAGCGGGCAATTCTAAGCCACGACTTGAGGATTTGCAAGGTATTTACAGTCTCTCAGCCTGAAAATCCTGCAAGTACCGTCCGATTTTCGTTTTTGGCCGGAAAAGGAATGAGCTATTTCCGAATCATGGCCGGTTTGAGCTATTTCATCCGCTCGTGGCTCCCTTAACCATTATGATTCAGAAACGCCAGCGTTTTTTGATCTTTAGATAATGGATAAAAAAACTAATCATAAAAAATAAGTTTTTAATTTCCCTTATTATTATTTTTTCTAAAAGGAGGAATCGCCATTCAATATCAAATCCATTTTGATTTTTGATGAATTATAACACCGTCGATGTGTATTTTTTTCTTGTTTCACTTTTGAAGATTTCATCAGACAAATTCATCTACGAAAATATTTACCTACATGCAATTTCTTTTTCTATGAAATATTCCACGAATTTTGATATGGTCGAATACCTTAATTTTCAATGAATATTTTTTTCAATTTGAAATATTTTATTCTTGATGAGAAAAGATTGGTCTCGGCCGGGAGTCGAAGCCGGATCTCCGCCGTGGCGCGCGGTACGATAGCGATTAGCTAGGCTTGGAAGCGGGCTCGGTGGCGCAGTGGATAGCGTACCGCGCATGTCATGCCCGAGGCCCGGGGTCGACTACCGGCTGAGAACGGTCTTTTCTCTTCAAAAATTAAATGTTCAAAATTAACATAAAGTTAAATTAGGTGGTTGCCCACGAGTAAAAATTAAATTAATTATTTTTTTTTATTTTATTGAAATCTATTTATATAATGCATAATATATAAATTAAGCATCATTTTAACCACCAAGCATTTTTTTTTTACTTCATACTAAGTTTATTGTTTTTACAGACTTTTAAAAAAATCACTGTAACTAGATAATTAGCGTTTTATGTTGTAATAAAACAAAGAAGAAAGAAAGGCAGTAAGTGATACTTAGTACTGCTCTCTACATCGGACACGACAAACAAACAAGTCTATGACGACCATCCTCCAGAATATAAACTCGATTCCTCAAAGGGCCCTGACAAAAGATGGCTATAAATGACTGTTGGATGAATAGGGGATTGGAGGTGTGTAAGGACCCAGGGCTGGTCAGGATGTAGGAGGCTACGCCCGCAGTCACGATACCTTTATCCAGGCTGCCATTGTAGGTCCTAGAGGGTCTCCAAGATTAATTGGAAGATGGTCCTGTCCTCGGGATCTATCCTGGCTTCTGCCTCGATGACTCGTCGCTCATTAGGCACTCATTGTTGTCACCATAATGGGTTATTAGCCAATGAGAGCACTTTGGATATCAATGGTGTATGTTAGCGTGTTCAAAGGGATGCAGGGCTATCGCTTTATTTTCCTACGCTTTTTATTGCACGCAGATGAATTTCCTTTTCACGTTATGAAAAAAAGTTTGCGTTGGAAAACTAATAATCGAGGCATCTTAATCAAAAAGAGTCAAAACTTGGAAACAAATATAAAATAATAGGAAAATGAATTTCACAGTCATTGCGATAAAATCAGTATCGATGAATCGCCACAAGAAGATGGCGATCTTGAAATACAAGGTTTATTTACACACACCAACAGATACCACAAACGCTGTATGCCGCTCGCTTTTACAACAGAAAAAGCTGTAAATGCCACTAGATAGATAGGTAAGTTACATCAAGTATAGACAAGTATAGATGCTTGTCGACACCGGTTACCAGAAAGAAAAAAGGGATCATCAGCCGACAAAGTTGCAATATGAGCCAAAAAGTGATATGATTGGGAATGTCACCAATATTTTTTTTTTTTTAGAACTAATGTTTAGCTCAGATTCTATTTTTTTTTTTTTTTTGTTTTTCTTAAAATTAATTATGTGACACTTTATTATCATTAATTAATTTGCATAGTTTATGTCCAAATCTTGGGCATAAATAAAATAAAATAATTATTTGCTTACAAAATATTAATATGACATTATAAAAAAAAGGAATGATCTCGAAGAAATAATTTTTTTTATAATGATTGTCTCTTTAACTTAACATGAAAATATTCTAAGGTATACTATTTAGTGTACTGTTTATTAGTTTTAACGGCAATTCGAAAATGGTAAATGCTGTAATAGACAACTATGAAACATCCTTTTGATACTTGCTAATTGCTCATAGCATTCATTGTTCCCAATCATAAAATTGGGAAATAAAACCTATCTGCAATTAGGTCCCAAAAACAAAAATTAATAAGGAGTATTATAATCCCGCTAATTATATGAGTGAATTGATTTAATTCAGCCAAGTAATGCGCCTGATGAAGGAATTCATATATTAAAGAAGAAAATCAAAAATTATTGTAGGGGTACATTTGTAATTAAGTTGGGCACATTTTCCATCGGGTGGTTTCATCTTTTATGGAATACTAAAGTCCATTTTTCTAAGATATGAAAAAGATTAGAGGTGTTAAAATATCTCATTCAGATTCCTGTGAAATGGATTCCTTATGAAATTAGTAGGTACCAACTCTACAAACTTATACCTGTACGATATCTATAAAAATAAAATCAGTAGTGCACCTCATTTATGTATAATTTAAGATTATTTGTAATAATTAAATAGTTCCTAGATTTAAAATAATCAAATCATTTTCGCAACTTAAGCATTTCGTTACTACATAGTTAAATAGGACAGTCTATTTAGCGACGAAGATTATAGAACCTCGTTTCCCGACAAGTAGCATAGCTATGAAAAGATGAAACAGCCTGAAGATGTTTGGTTAGGATGTAAATAACCAATTATGGCAACCCCGATATAGAAACTGCCCTCGGGTGTTACCCAGTTGGGAAAGAAAGTATTTATAGGATTGCTTGCGAAAGGTTGCAGCCTGGGAGCATCGCAATTATCTCCTTGGAGTGATCTCAGCGCTCATCGATGTATGGTAATGAATGGGAAGTGACTCGGGGAAAGGAAGATGAGCCTGCTACCGTACGCCCACGACGGTGAGCAAGCACAAACATGGAGAAAACGCGGCACGCTGGTGCTCCTAGAAAGTGCCTCGCTTCCTCTAGTTCGGTGCCTTCTGACCCTGGAGGTTCGCTTCGTCGTCTACCGGAGCCATTTTTACGTAACAGCTACCACCTGTCCTAATGTTGTCATTCCCAACTCCTGTTTGGGTCCAATAATCGTTAAGGCCCAGCTGTCCAATAAACCTGTATCGGTTTTGCAGGATATATAATTTATAGGTAGAGGAAAATGTATTTTTATACCTGAATGCGGTGGTGTATCTACATCTTTTGAGGGCTTGTGATGTGGGTGCCCGATTACTAAACTCATTGTGAATTGGTTTTGATGGCTTCCAACAGAAAACTTAATATAAAATTATTTCTAACTTTTTATTATCTCTTACCCAAGTCACGCACATGTTTGTTCTAAAGAATATTTTGGGACAAAACATTGGTTTTTGTTCACTATCAAACCATCTACCAATTGCTTCTAATTCAACTAGTAATATCCAGCATTCCATTATTACATCAAACTGTTTATATTCAATCTACATATGAAAGTTTGTTATTCTTTTTTCGAGATACATTATTTCTAATACATAAAAATCTTTCAGTTGCGACCTATCCTCCCATCCAGATCGTGCACGAAATTTCGTTAATTTGTATCATAATCGCCGAAACGTCTTAAAAAAATTTGGCTTTGGAAGTTCTAAAAGTAGAACTCTCTGAATAGTATTAACAACCTAAAATATATACATTTTAAGAGACTCTAGGTTTAGTTCCCGAAAAGCTCTTTTGTTACTGATGTCTCTACTTTCTCTAACATAATTATTTGAGCCGGTAAAAGTCAGGCGAGCGTACTTTTCTTGTCCCAGGGCTGCCAACGTTACATCAGGCGGACTCCAGATGGGAGGCGGTCAACGTTCAAGTCCGAGTTAATTTATTGTCGTTCCGTTGGCAATGGCCAACTTAACCCCTACTAGATAATTAGTTCCCGGCATGGATCACGAATCCGTTTTGGAACGTTGACAACTACCATTTACTAATCCGTGATTTATTCGCCTAATGTACCGTGTCGGTTTTCTAAAATACCACGTTTCTTTTGCAGTCACACGAATTATATAATTTGTGGAGGTCAAAGGGGGCTCTTATAGCTTATCATTAGAATAAACTTGGTCGTCGGGATTGTAATTTGATGAACCACTATATTTTAGATTTAGGGTTCGGAATTACTTGCTCATAGCGAAAATGTGCATACGGCAAATTATGTAATGCCGTAATAACTTGGATCATTAATGATACAGAGTTCGAGAGACACTGCATCATTAATGACTGCATAAATATCGTTTAGAAATTTCATCTAGTGACTAATTTACCTTCGCCGTAAATTAGGCGTACCCTACGCAGGTGACGTACATGACAGCTCCATTCTGCAAAATGACTTCCTGCAGACAATTGCGATTTCACGATTGGTGCTGATCGGGCGAGGAAGGAGAATATTAAAAGAGGAAAATGCCAAGGATCCAACCCACCATACTCAGCTAATTCTAATCGAGTGTTAACAATAGCGCGGTATTCGATAACACCCATTTTATCTACTATAATGCTAAGGACAATAACTGCGAAGTATGTGAGTATGTTATTGCATTATGCATTAGATTACTGGAGATATATGTCAAAGTTTTATGACTGAAGTAAGAGTTTACTTTTGTGAAATGACATTACCCGATTTAATAAAAATAGTAGATTCATATTTTTGGTAATATAACGACTTGGATAAAAATGTAGAGGGAATTGGGATAGATTTTATTCATTAATTACACTTGTATTGCTTCAACATTGCAAAGTATCATAACTAATGTAATATTTTTTCGTGTTAATGTTGAATGGTAATTGCGTCTATTATATGGAGTGCAGCGTTCAACTTAACCGAGAATAAAAATAAACAGCTAATAATCCTTGGCAAATGTTTTCTAGTGACAGAAATCGTACTTACAGATGAATTTTAATCATATTGAATTCCTTTGTATTTACACTAAAATCAACAAGCGTGGCTACGAAGCGTCCCAGTAAGGTTACATCTTGCAAAATAGAGTACTATAATAAATTAGAGATAGAAGTTATGACTTTGGCTAAAGTCTTACCAGGGTCTTTATTTTTATTTTATTTTTTGGATCCAAACAATATATATATATATTCCTTTACGCTCACGCAAATAACTCAGCAGAGAAGTGATAAGAAAATGTTACACGATGTAATAAGTTAGTTTCAGTGGCGACTCTCTAAATGAGTAGTTCCTATGTTTTAATCTATTTATGATTTTGTTTTTACTTTTATTTCGTTCTGATTTATATTTTTAATTTTGTATATTAATTAAGTTAATTAATTCAATTTTGTTTATCGAGCAATACGATTTGAATGAACTCATACTTCATTTAAACCGGATTTTCACTGCTAACAGTTCCTCAGTCTTGGTTTTAAATCTTCAAATAAAACAGGGAAATAGTAAATTAGAAAAATAACTGCTAATTTTCATCTTATTCGAGTTGATATTTGCAGTATTTTTATATAGCAAATGAGGAAAAATCACGAAGTATCTTATATATAATTATATTGTATATCTTAACTATTCACCGTGAAGCCAATTGAAGCGTGGAAATGCATAAGGGTATAATAGCCTTAGAAATTTTTACAGAAATGATATGACTAATACCCACTAGGGTGAATTACGTTCAATGCTTACACCCATGCCATCTTTCATACGTTCAATGAACTCTTCTCGAAAAAGAAAACATTAGTTTTATCCATTTCTGAAGAATGGCTTTGGCTCATATAACTATTTGGCAAAAGAAAACTTAGTTTTATTTTTTTGGCCCTTAAACCTTTATGCATTTCCACGCTTCAATTGCTATCATTTGCAATATGATAATTATCAATTATTCTTGTATTAGTTATCCTCATCTCTACGGGAGCCCATATCACGGGAGTTTACGCCCCTTTCCCTGATCATCACATCGATAAGTTGTTCCTCGATGAGATAGACCATTAGTCATAACAGCGAGTCTCAAAGGGCTCTGAAAGGTTTAGGTACCTTCCTGGTCAATCTTTCTTCCCTGGATGATTATATTCAATCTTACTTGGAAATGTAATATCCAACATTTCGAGATTCAGAGTGCAAAAAAAACTTGTCGAACATGAGGATAAAATATTGCAGTAATATAGGTAGGAACTCTTATGCATCATTGTGATTTCCGCGCCATAGCTCCTTCTTCGGAGTTTTAAAATTATCAACGCAACAACTTTTCACATGTTGCGTCGACTATTAAGCCCGTGAAAGTTTGATTGAGACATCGAGATGAGTAGCAGCGTAGGCAGTGTTTGCCATCAATAGCCGAGATTAGAACCCCATCCTCCGGAATACAGGCACACAATATTACTGACCCCACTAAAGGCGCGGGCCTAATGGCGGCATTAGTGTCGGGATATTAAGGTTTACAGTGGCGGTAAATAGCATCCGCGAACCCCTCCTATCGTTCCATCTTCTGCTCTCCGATTCCCATTGCTACCAGTTCCTCGGCTATTCTAATAAACAGAGTACGCTAAGGGAGCCATTAGGTAGTTTTGTTCAGCTGGATCGTTAGCAGTGCAATTGGAATACATGGGTATGCATTTCAGGCTTTGGAGGATGCAATTCGATCTTCATTATCCGAAGCAAAAGTTTATTTTTATGTTGAGAAACGAACAAGGATCAGAAACATTTTCCCTCTGGTATTTACTATATGTGTTATTTTATACCTCGTATTGGTACTAAAAACCATAGAAATATGGTTTGTTTTATTCTTGATGGTTATTTATCCAATAAAATATAGTAGTTATATAAGCTCCTTTAGAAATATAAAAGTGAGGCTCAGAGTTCTCTTATTTTTCATAGGTAGGTCGTTCAATTCTAGTTAAGTGGGCACAAAGAAAACCTTATAAATCAATCGATCTATAATAAAATTCTACAATTGATTAACAGGGTCACTGGTTGTTTGTTTGTTTAACGTCACTTTATGCCACAAAGGCTAATCGGACGATGCTACAGTGGGAGTCCAAAATTTTGCATATCCAGGTATAATTAGGATAGGGATCTTTAGCGAGTACCTGACATCGTACAGGCTCGGGACCTCTATTTCTTGTCCTATCGGAGGGACGGCATGGCTAAGGATTTTTTACTCCCATTAAAAAATCCTAGTATTGTAGATTGCCGTGCTAACCACTATACCACAGGTGACTCCCAGGGTCACTGGTGTTTCGTTATTTCTATATTTCACTCGATAATCTAATTTTTTATTTATGTTCTCTTCATCATTTTCCAATAGATCGTGCAGTCTTTCTTCAATATTTTCCACCAGATTCTGCTTAGTGATATCTAGGAAGGATTGATCTGACAATTTGCAGTGGCCTATAATATGATTTCTTCCTATTATGTTTTCATACGCGATAGTATTCAAGATTTTGGATAAAATTAACCATGTTTTATGCCTCATAATAAAAAATTCACTATTTTCCAATACTGCTTAAGAAGTGATTTCCTGATTCTATAATGTTTCACGAATAAATTTATATTAAGGTTGATATAAATCTTAATAGGCCAAAACGAATAGAGAAAAAGTAGTATTATTGATATATGGCATATTGATGATTAATACAGTTGTCTAGTATGTGATTAGCTTCGGATATGGGGTCGTTATGCATAGATACAAAGCAAGTAATGAGAAACATAAATCAGAAATCTATGCAGATCCAATGAAGGTGGTGTATATTTTTTCTTTCGAAATCTTCTTAAATTAGGACATTTCTTGAGGCCATGTAGGCGGTGTCGGCCTGTGAAACCTCGACTCGTTTGGGAGATAGCACGATTTGTCAAACGAACGCCTACAACAGGTTTATCAAGTGAGAAGTTATTTTTCAGCGCCGATTGATTCTTTTTTTATATTGCTTCGAGTACGTGAACAAAGCATTGTTTTATTAGATGGTTATTTGCTCGTTTAACGTAATTATGTTGTAGTAAATAAAAAATTAACTTTTGGAGTTAGTCATAAAACCTATTTTACAGCCTTAGAACTTGGATTGTTTTTTAAATAATAAAATGCGCATATTTGTTTTTACTTTCATTTACCTATATATGGAATATATAGTAAGAGAAAGATTTGTGATCATGAAAAATTTCGACTTACGGTTTTCAACGGAAATACATATTTGGAGTCCCCCGAGTCTGTGATAACAGACTAGCTCAAAAACTATTAACGAGCGAAGCTGAAATTGGGTATTTGATGTACTCGTATGTATGTGCCCTCGATGTTACCGCAAAAATTTCATCAAAATTGATGATGAGAATCTGAGTGGACACTTTATTTATTTATTTATTTTTTGTATTTTTTCTTTAAGAAGTAATTAAAAAACAAAACAAATTAAGTAGATATTGATTAATATCTAATTATCTATTAGTACAGTGTCAATACATTTTTATTATTGTAACTTTCTTAAGATCTTAAAGCCTAATACTATAAATCTATATTCCATTGCTTGTGAGTATGCTATATTAACGGAGTATTGTAAGACATTTAGTTAATTTCAAAAGTCTATGAAGCTGCACAAGTCTCCGAAGTTAAAATTTATAAAACGATTCAATAAATCCTACTTCCTTCATGTTTACAGTATTCGGTTTGCAAATATCTATTAATAGTTCTTTATTTATATATAAATAGCAAGAGCTCATCGACAACTTAGGTCATTCTACCCCATATAAGTAATGGGATAAGAAAAACGAGAGAGTCATTTTAGCCTCTATGGTGCATAAGTAAGGTAATGGAATGAGAAAAGCATAAAAATTATAAATGGAAAAGTACAATGAAGAAGGTAATACAATGAAAAGTAGAATAAAGAAGGTAATAAAAAATTAGTGGTTTCAACAAAATTTACATTGTTGGAAAGCTAACATGTGATAAAAAAAAAAAGGATAAAGATTGTAAATGAAAAAGGATAAAATTTATAGGTAATGAATGAGATCAGGAAGATTAAAAGTAGTTAAGCAAACAAAAAAAAAATTGATAGAAAATTACAAAAGAAGAGATAATATTATTAATTTTTGACATAAAGATTAATTGTTAGTTTATTTCTTTAGGAGGTGCTCCTTCATGAAAGTTTATAAACAATAGTTAAAAAGTTTATACTTTGTGTTATCCATAACATTTATAATTTCCAGGACGATGGCTGGAAACAAATTAAAAAAAAAGAAAATGACTTCCGATCACAATCAATGAACCTTTAAAAAAAAAAAAAAAAAAAAAAAAAAAAAGATAATAATTAATGAAAACTGACCTGTGAAATTTACTACGCACGCCTCATTTAAATTATAAAGGAGTATACACAATTATGAACTTAGTTTTATTTTAAGGTTATGACAAAGCAACCGAGGCGCCTATAATAACAAAGGGAGGACATATAAATATGAATAGAAGTCGTGCAAGATTTAGTTCAATGTTCCAACACAAGTAGTCACAAAGAACATATTTATCAGCAATGCGATCTGTCTATGTACAAGAGTATCACTCTGAACAACTTTTGTCAGGTAGTCAGACTTTGAAGGTTATGACCATTTCTACAACAGTTCAACTTAGCTGGCTATTATTGTGTTCAATACAACATATTCAAAAAAGAATTTTTATATATCGAACTATAATGTGACTAGAGCAGCAGAAAAAAAAAAATATAGCACATCTATTCATTCTAGCACAAAGCCAAATAAAAGTTCAAATATTCAGCACATAAATTCTGATGGTCTATAGAAATAAGTAAACCAGGAACAAACGCAAAAAATGTTTGATGAATTTAACACTTATAAATAAAATACAAATAAATTTGCTAGGAAAAAAAAATTATGAATGCGTGTGAAGCAATCGCTCAATTTATTTATTTGTTTTGGCAATTTATTGGTTTGTTTGAGATGAAAATAAATGAACTATAGGGCTGTAGAAGGATGGCCCGTAATAAAATATCGTCATTATTTTAAAAAAAATTGATAGCTATTATTTTATATTCTCTTGGTAATGAAAGTAACAGAATTTTTATGTGTTTGTTTGTATGAACAGCGGCTCGAAATCAATTCATCCTACAGAAAATTCTCTAGAAAATAAAAGAGCTTACAATTTTGCGTCGAATGAATTACCTTAATTGCATTAAGAAGCGAGTGTTCTTATTCAATGGAAGGTGGCAACCAGTAAAATTTAAAAGGTTGGAATCAGTTGATGAACCATATTCAACATTTAGTTAACCTGCTCAGTTGCCCATATTTTTTTCCTTTCATTACCTTGTTCTCTTTTAACTCAAGTATTTTTGTAATATTTTAAAATATAATTTTCTTTTTTTCATTCGATTATACCGGCTATTTTTAAATAAAATTTAGAATTTCATTATTGCTATATTCAATTGTGAATATTGAATTTCGCTCATGTTCCAATGCTTGCAACTGCAAGAGGGGTGCTAATCCAATGTAAAAATGTTACAAATAAAAATTTCTAGTTAGCTTTGATTAACCACGTTAAACTTTCTAGGGCTCATATATGTTTTGTTTTTTGCTCTCGTTAAAAGATTTTAACGTTCAGTTGTTTAACGTAGTAGTGACTATATGTAGCAATATATATATTTCGTCATTGCTGGACTAAATGGATAATCTGTCTATTATTACTATATGAGTGGACGATTGGCCATTGAGAATATTCAGATAGATAGGCTTAGACAAATGAGCGACTGATTAAGCAAGCTGAGAGTAGAGATGGGGGGAGATAGCCACACACACACACACACACAGATATTACTATCGCCTATCTGTCACTATTATCTAGGGGCCACAATGGCTGTCACCTGGACAATGGCCCTATCTCCTCTTCTTGTACCTGCATCTCGCGGTCTTGTGTGTGTGTCTCCGTCCCTCCCGCTGCAACAGTCCGCTATTACGCTCTATTCTCCTCCTAATATCAAAACATACTTAACCCTTGTTTATTAAGCTATACCCAGTTAATCATAATATTATTCTGACTAATTAATATTATTTCGCTTTTAATCAAATCGAGTTGGTTTTCCTCACTCTCAAAAAGTTCTGTAGAAGTCCGATTGCAATGACAAAACTATTTATGTTGTGAGCACTCCATAAAAATAAATGATGGAGTCATGACTTAGGAATGGAAAAGAAGATCCAACAAAGACCCGATTGCGGAAATCGGATAGTCCTATGCATGCAGTCCTATCCTACATGGCATAGTCCTTTCTTATATGAAGGCCAGGGGCTAAGATTGGTGCGATGTGTAGCTAGAAGCAATCCTTCAGGAAGCCTCTAAGCGTTAATGAATGCCCCAATGGTAGGCAAATCGTGTAGTGGGTCAAAAATTAGATTGATTGATGGAATCAAGAAATATACTGCAGAGTGTAACAATAAGAAGAGAACAAGCCCCCGCATAGCAGAGGTCGAAATGGCTGGTTCAGGTTTCTAGAGTAGATCAATAATGAACAGGGCCAAGAAAATTCGGAACAAATTATTTAGGATCATACATAATGTTTAATGTCAGTTTCACGGATATACACAAACTCTTTCTTGTGCTTCAGCTTCATTGATTTACCGGACATTTTCCGTCTTATTTCCGTTTTTTTTCAGACATTTTCCGTCTTGCAAATAACCTCAAGGAGTCCTTGAGGTTATTTGTATCTTTGATTTTGAAATAGTAGACCTAGCGTACTAAGTAATAATGACCAACTTTTTTTTCTGTTGAATATTGATCAAGAAGCAATCCGGGCTTTCTCTGTGCCATCAAAGAAGCTAACTCTAGTTCTAAATTGCATTTTGTATGTATTGGGAAATCTAAAGGGTATTGGACGAGCAATAACAGAAAAATTTTGCAAAAGATTTCATGAGATAATCTCCTAAACTAAAAATATTAGTTTTTCAATGAAAACAGTTTGTTTCTTAGTTCAACGTCACTTAATGCCACAGTGGTAGTCCTAAATTTTGCCTCTCCAGGTATAATTAGGATAGGATTTTTAAGAGTACCCGACTTTGTACAGGCTCGGGACTTTCATTTTACGTTCTATCCGAGAGGCGGCGTGGCCAAGGATTTTTTACTCTTTTTAAAAAATCCTAGAGCCCCCGCGGGACGGGAACCCGAGACCTTTAGTGTTGCAGTCTGCTATGCTAACGCCTACACCAAAGCTGAGCCCCGAATGAAAACAGTTTGTTATGAAAAAAAAAAAAAAAAACACATTGGATATTAGTCAGTGGTAAATCCTTATATATTAAAAGTAACTCAGGAACTCATTCAGGAAAAAGGTGAACATATCGCCGGTCGGCAAGAATAGTGACATAGTCAAAATGGTCCAGTTAACCATGGTTAACGTTGTTCAAAAGTAAGATTCAAATTTTAAATTGTTAAAATATTTACTATTTGTATTATAGTACACAGTATAGCTAGTATAATTATGACACTTTCCTAGCTTAAAATTTACAATGTTTCATTTATATTTAAACTTCCCTTAACCGTCATCGCCGGGCTTTGCTGTATGTCCCGTAAATTTTCTACTTTTCTGTTAATGCTTCGAAAAATTAAAAATGTTAAAAAGTAAATAAAGCAATTAAGTAGTTCTGCTATAAACAGAAACATACGGAAAAATGAGTGATGATTAATCGCTCTTAATTAATTAAGTTTAATTTTACTGTATGTTCCTCCATAAATCGAAAAAAAAATAAAGTTCTACTTGTCCTATTCTTGGCAATTGGCACTATATTCCTAAGTGGAAAAAAATTATTTTTTATTTTTATTTTTATTTTTTTTTATTTAGGAAGCTACTGTAATCCGAACTATGGTTTAAAGTAATGTGTTTTTGGCACACAATTTTCGATATTTATTTTATCATGCATGGTACATATATAAATGGAGATAACTCAAAAAGAATTTCCCTTATTCTACAATTCATTGTAGTCCAATACATAACTTGAATTATTTCTGTAAACAAAGGAACATAACTCTATTTCAGGTACATAACGATTTTTTTAACGTTTATTGCTAATGGTCGTAAAAAGATGATAACGTTGTTTTTCATCAAGTTTTCCACAGCGAAATTGGTGTTCATTTTAGTTAAAGCCCAAATGCCGGTGGTTCTAGCTTTCTAATCCTGCCTATATTGGCTAAATCGCTTAATCAATTATACCTTTTGTGACTTTTTCCCGTCTTCATAACGGTGATTCTTCCAAAGCAACATTCTAAAAGCAATTTCAAACCCGAATAATAACCGATCGTTTTCATCAAATGCATAGCTAGCTGGCTCGACATCAATTAGAAATTATGGACTCCCCCAATTTAATTTTCTTTTATAGGTATTGAAATTATACGTTTGGAAGTGTCTTAATTTGCGTGGCTATGGATTATTATTTTTCGCAGAATTACAGCGATATATTTTTTTTTTTAAATAAGTACATGTTTGTTAATTTTATCATATCCCTGGTAAACGAAAAAACAAAAAAAAAATTAAAGACTTATTTTTCGATTGCTAAAATCCATATTACATGAAGCTGACTATTCTTTTAAATTAACTTAGCCTACTATGCCAAAGTTTCATTAGAAATTCTAGCAAATAATATGATATCCCATACCCCTATCGAATAAAACAATTTTTTTTATTATTTTCTTTCAAGCCCATATAATTCCTAAAAACTTAAGAGCATGAATAGCATATCGGGGAGACCGTGACATGTTTTCCAAGTTATGTTTTCTTGAATTTTCGCTTGGTTTTCTTAAATATATTTCAAGGTGAACATGATATTAATATATTCCATAAATTTTTATTTACGTATCACCATATGTATTTTTCAAGAAACAAAAAGAACTAGATAAGGATGATGATATCACTGGGTTCAAAAGTTTTCTAGTCTCTTAAAACTATAATAATTATTACTATAAATAATTATAGTAATAATAATTATTATTTATTAAAATATAATAATAATTATTACTACAAATAAACTATAAATAATTATTACGCTTGTATATGTTTATTGCAAAATTTAATGAATTGCAAAAAAAAAAAAATTAAAAAAAAAATTAAAATGGAAACCTAAGTTTTGATGGGCACATTTCTTGTACTTAACAATTAAAAGTTGTTGGTATATGTGTCCAATATGGCCTCGGAAAACGTGGCCTATCCCCATGTTGGATCTTTGACTTCTACTGGATGAGTATGCAAGTTGATATCGAACCGATCACATAATAAAAATAATGAAAAATTCCATTTGTATTATATTTAATGCTTAAAGCAGAAATTTGAAAGCTAGTGCATTTAATTTTAGCTTTAAAGTGTACTTGAAATTTTGCTCACCTTTGAGAAAATAATGAAAAAATCACTTTTCACCATACTACGATGTAATCACCTGTTTTACACACCTAATTTGCGGTCCGAAAGCTACACTTCGCGGCCCTAGGGCCGAAAATGAATATTTCGCCCTAGGGCCGCAAAATCAGCTGTTTATTATTTTAATTCATTCATTTCATTATATACATTACATAAGTTTGTTTTGCTCGTATTATTGTTTAGTTATTTAGTAATTATGGCTAATAATATATCAGAATCTATAAATAGAAGAGCAAAAGAAATCATAGCAGATTTGTTACCAGCAAAATCAAAAGATAGGTATGACGAAGAGTATACAAAGTTTTTGAACTTGTTAAAAATGGAAAATGTAAAACCCCATAACCACAAGATAACCTTCTAACAATGAGGTACACTTAACCAAAAGAAAATCTTGTTTTTGATTAATGTTATATCGTATTAATATTTATTGTAGTATGGTGAAAAATAGCGTTCGTGCCTCAGGCCAAAGTGCTTTTGCAGGCCCTCGAACTTTTCATGACCTCGACTACGTCTCGGTCAAAAAATATCTCGGCAAACGCCCACTTTCGGCCCTTGGTACGAAATATACTATATCACGAAATGTAAGCAACTACTGAACTGAAAGTAAAGTAAACGGAACCACAAGCACTGCCGCTTTGGTTAGTCCACCAGTTCAACTGGTTCATTAGGAAAATAAAGACCGATGGAAAATATGCTTTGGTCTCCCCTAGTTTTATGTAAAACATTGTAAAAATCATGTTTTGTATTTCAGTGATCAGCGAGTTAAATGGGTGCATTGTAAAACTGAAGAATGTGCAGCTAAAGGGGGTCAATAACAGCTTAGGGTCTTAATTCTACAGTTTCTCGCTTAACAGTAGTAGCTGCTACAAAGTAAGTGGTGCAAAAAGGGAACAGCTCCTGGATGTAACTCTTTCTTCCACCACAAAGCACGGCAAAGAGGCACCTAGTTCGTATGAAATCACCAAGCCACGATTGTTCATATTATTGTAGAGAAAAGATCTCAGTTTCCCCTTTCTACTGGTGCTCTTTTTTTTTCTTTTTTTTTTATTAATATTTTCTTTTTCAGGTTTTCAGTTAGGTAAATTCATCAGTTTATCATCACAATTACTATGGTTCAATAGGTGTATTTTGGTTGTTTTGTATTTACAGGATGACTTAATTAAGTTTTTTGAAAACAAATCTCTACGACAAAATAGGTTAAAGATCTATGTATTTAGTTTCAATTTCTATGTTCTATTTGTGTGTTTTTTTTGTTTGTTTTTTTTGTGGGGGGGGGAGGGTGGAGAGAGACAGGCTCAGCTTATGGAGAATTAACTATGAAATAATTTATAATTTTTTTTTTCCGAAATTTCTCTGAAATTAAAAAAAAATATATATATGAATATAAAATGTCAATAGAAAAATAAGGAATGAATTAAATTAACTTTAGTAAAGATGAAGTTTAAATATTAGATTGTCTTTTCAAATTTACTCTAGAATCCGTAAACTATCAGCTGTAACATTTGTTATCTTCAAAGGTGATTCGAAATTACAGTGCTGTAATAGGACTTTATGGAACATCCTTTCGGATACTTGCTAATTGCCCATTACCATTTATACTACTTACTATACCCATAGTAAAATTGTGCAATAAAACCTATCTAAAATTAGCTCCTAAAAATCAAAATTAATGAGAAGTATGATAACCCCTCTAATTATAAGAGTGAATTAATTTAATTCGGCTATGTAATGCGCTTAAGGAAGGAAGTCATTAATTAAAAAGGGAAATAAAAAAGTTATTATAGGGGTAATATGACCATTAAACCGAACGATGAATTCCCTTTAATGGATCTATCATCCCAATTAGAAGAATTAATGTTCGGGACGTGGTTTTGGCCTTGGGAGGAGTCGGAAAGTGTCCAACCATGAAGGCTAAATTTGAGACGCCCTATTCTAAATTTAAGACGCTAAATAATGTTATGCAAGTCTGTCGGCCGAGTGTCTGGTGTATAGCCAACTTACTTGTTCACAAGGCGCATTCATAAGATTCGTTGGGTGACCCCTGGGATACTACAACTCGGTATCATTTCCACCATTTTATCTGTATGTACTTCTCTTCCCCATGTTTTTGCAAAAATGATTAATTTTTGTGCCATTAAAATAAGAAAAAATAGTTGAGTTCCAAAAAACTATGCCAATTCTTTCAAAAATAAAATTTGTCCTACCTCAATCCGTCGACATATCAATTGTCAAAATTTTCAAACCTCCTAATTTTATCACCTGTATTGTAAGGATTCAGAAATAAAAAAATAAAAAACGATTCGACACGCAAATATGAAATTCACTTTTATTTGATACTAACAGTACCTAACTGTATCTTTGATGCGTGCTCATAAGAGCTTATGTCAAAATTTTGAATTTTTCAGGAGAGCAACATCAAAGTTCAAAACATTATGTAAAATTTAAGTATTTATATTATTTGTAATTGTTATTTTCATAAAATAAATATAGTTTGACTTAAGAACTTAATAGCAACCGGTAGCTCTGATTTCGTGCTATAATATTACGACATAATCTCTAAAAGCTCAAATAGTGACTTAACCCTTATGACCGCGCATCAAAGATATAACGGTACCTTATTATATGTATACGGCAAAACTGCATATTTATAACGCTATACTTATTTGATCCATTTTCATAGCAGGATTAGAATTAGGATTTTAAAGATACCTCAAGTTCATGTAAATAATTATTTAATAAAGCAATTAATTAGATCTACAAGTTGTGTGATCCATATGTAGATAACAATATAACAATAAATTGATCTTATCGCTTGAGTACGGTTAAGTAGTTAACTTATCGGCCGAGTACTATGCGTGTGTAGCTCCCGTTTCTCGATGTAAAGCTTACAACGGTTGATTCTTAATACATAAAAGCAATCTTACGATTTAATCTCGGATCGGCTGAGCTAATTTCTTCGGTCTATGGACCTTAGTACGACGCTAAACTACTATCATCGCTTCCTGGGTCTATTAGAGATTATTGTTACCTGTTAATAACTTTATACATTACTAATCAAAGGTTCCTTTATTTTTTGTTTATGGCTGTTACGTTATATCTCTCATAATACTTCTTTATAACTAATGATTGAGTCATCAATTTTATGATTACATCTTAACCATCGTCCAGGACACCAAGTCTATAATATTGACACCAAGTCCCAATATTGATCAAAAAACTTAACCGTGTTAACTGGTTTAGAGTCTGTGGGACTCCACGAAGCAGTTAGTGTAATATCACTTGTTTCGAAAAATACGTCATTTTTCGAATTATTAGCTAAAAAATTCAATGAGCCACTTTTTCGAGAAAGATCTCAGAAAACAATCTACCGAATATAATGTGTTTCAGGGTTTTGAATTAAAGAAAATATTGTTCCACGCATGATCCGAAGTTAAAAATATTCCAATTCCAAAAAAAAAATATTTAAAAATAATGTAAAATTAAAAATAAAAAATAAGGTGATTATCCACGATAATGATTAAATTAATATAAAAGAATTTAAATTGACGATGACAAGAGATACCACAAATTGGACAAAAATTGCCCACCTCCCGTAATTACTGGCAAAACTTGCGAGATCGGAGAAGAGGTATCAGTGCAGAGGAAGGATTGGTTGGCTCCGCTTAGAGCCGAGTTCGGTGGCGCAGTGATTAGCGTACCGCGCATATTACGCGGGTTCGCCTCCCGGCTGAGCCCAATCTTGTCTCTTCAAAAATAAAATATTTAAAAATAATATAAAATTAAAAAATAAGGTGGTTACCCACGATAATGATTAAATTAATACAAATATTCCAATTAGCATATGTATGTCAAAAATTTAAAAAAATAAATAATCTTTTTGGAATATTAAAAACAGGATTTCCTAATTATCATGATCGCAATACTTTCCCTTACTATATATTTCAAAAATAGATAATTGAAAGTAAAAAAGTATGGCTATAATGCATTGAAAATTTGCATGATAAATTGGCATTTTATTTTATATATTCATTATATAATTACAATAAATATTTATAATTATAAATTATAATTTATATACAATATTTTTATTTCTTGCAATTAAGAGCATTCCCAATCATGTTTTCAATACGACAAGTGTTTATTTAATTTAATTTTTCTAAGATATTAGAATAAGAATAAATACATTGTCAATTTCGGTTTTATTTTTTTTATTTTAGATTCCAACTGTTTTGACGGATGTCTTCATGAGGAAGGATACAGTCTTTTGAATTTAACACTTCAAAAAATATTAATAATCAATATATATTATAAAGCAAAGTGTACAATGTGCGTGCCGAAAAGGCTCAGAAACGACTCCACATACGATTAAGAGATTTATGTCAGCGTGTAACTGTATGTCCCCTAACGGAGAAGAAGGTTTCCGTTTTTCTCTTAAGGGTGTGAAATTGAAGAGAAGAGGACTGGAATTTTAAGCCTCTCGCAACATGTAATTAGCCTACCTGAGATTGAGATACGAGTTTATGAATGAAAAATTTAGTTCGAGCTGCAGACCACCAGGAAGCGCTATGGTGTGTTCACTCAATGTTTATTGTTCATTCATTCTGTTATATTGGTAAAGGTTATATATTTTGTCAGCTGTTCTTTTTAAATTACTTAAAAATCCTTCGAAAATAATTAGTTTCACCTTTTCTTTTAAAATAAATTAATGATTTTACATATCTGCAATCAATTGGAAAACCGACTGGATACTTTACAAAATTAATTTTCTCATAAGAAGATTAATTGATAAACACACATTGGCGGATCCAGGGGGAGGGCTGTGGGGGCTGCAGCCCCTCCCTTTGGAAAATTTTTCGTAATTTAAAGATAGAATTTGACTTCCATTAAGTAAGGAAGCAAGTTAAAGAACAAATAATGTGCAGAACAAGTAGAATTTTAGTTGTGGGAAAGGAACATAAATGTAAAAAAGCTGATTAACAGATCCAAATGAAGGGCTGTGGGGGGTTATATTAAGGGAGGTTGAACTGGAAGAAAGGTCTTACAAAAAAAGCTTCTATGAATCTTCGGTATTTTCTAAACTTCTGGATCTAATGGGACCATCACAGTAGTCGGCGTTTAAGTTGTACTCCAAATATAGTTTTTTTAACTAATAATATAATAACTTATTATCTACTGACTGTTTGGAATGGGCTTATAGGATTCATAATCACAGAAACCATCAAAAATGATGCATGACTCGACAAAGTTGCAGCAAAATGAATTGTTCATCCACCATTTTTAACACCCTATAAAGTATATAGGGTTCCTTATTTGGGCGGACACTGCAGATCTCGAATCTTAATATTGATATAATGTTAAAATTTTCAAGAAAGTGCTAATTTTGTTCTATATTTCCTTTAATTTTAAAGTTTTTCTGTTATTAAAACTGCCACACAACTACCGGAGCGAAGCCGGGCACCCTAGCTAGTAAACTAATATAAATAAATGTAGGAGCGTAAATCATCAGCTGAGGACCTGAATATATATATTGAATATGTAGCTATGAAGTAAATGTTAATTTTTTTTTAAAGAAAACCATGTAAGCTTTATTTATCTATTGTTATCATAGATATTCTATATGGATAGATATATATTCTATAATTATAGCTTAATTTATTCTAATGTTTTCATATTACACACAATCAAATTTTCACCTTGTTTTCCCATAATACAATTCACTAACGGGTTCACATATAGTAATGGCGCGCTGGATTCAAATCAACAGCTGTATCCGAATTGCTTTTACGTGCTCGACAGATATTTCGCATACGTTGTTCGGACGTGTTGGTCGGGCTAACTGTAGGGTTAGGATTATTTTTAACGGTACCTAAGAGGAAGACCAATATTGGTTTGAGTAATGATTGCTGCCAGTATAGGAGTCGATAACTTAAACAATTTTACATCTTGTTATTGATTTAAACAGCTAAATTGTAGTGATTTGTTAAGTAATTATCCAAGAAACCATATCATCAAAGCATTTCAAGAAAAGATTTAATGAAAACTTACTAATAATTCAATTTGCAGAATCACGGATTCTAATTATTTACCAAATACTCAATTCAGATAATATAAAAATACTTATGAAAAAGCAAAAATTGTTATGGAGAGAGTGGGGGAAGGTTTTAAACTCCTACTCTTAAAATGTTATTCACGTTTGCAAAAATAAAAATTAAAGATTTGTCTTCCAAAATCATTTAATTAATCTCCAAATCAATTTTTCTTCAAGCAAACATCCTATTTATAATTAACGTGAATTTTATTGTTTGATGTAAGCATAAATTTGTAAAACACATATCTGTCTTGCAGCATAAAGTTGTTAAGTCGGATATCTTAGATTTAAGAAAAATGGGATTGAAAACGTCGGGCTTAAGTAAAAAAAAATTTTTAGTGATAAGGGAGATAATGTGGACGCATAACAGATACCTAATTGGTATTTAACTATTTATAAATTAAGAAGTAACATTTCACAAAGATTTGAATTGTATTTACCTACGATGTATACATTATTGATATATCTAAATCAAATTAAATTTTTGTTTTTTATTAGATGAAAATCTGAGAAAATACGAATTCAGTGTCTTTTGTTCGTGCTTTCTTTCGATGTTATATCTCCTCTGTTTATAAAAGGTTTGTTTTTTCACGGTTTAAGAAGCAATGATTCGTGAAAACGAAAACTAGCAGCGACTGACTAGCTGCGGTTTGGGCAGGTGTTGCGCCCGGCAGATGCTCAAGATCAGTCAAGGGAATCAAAACTTTCTCATGGACCTCAACAAAAGACAAAGATCGAAAGGCAGCAAAGATTTTTTTTGTCTGTTCCTTTGGTGGGTAATCATTAAGATTGGTAAAAGATTTTCTCCCACAGCAGATAATCTTAAAAAGCTTGTTTAAAAAAATGTGAACATCTCATATTAACAGAATCAAAAGCTAAAATTATTTTCAAATCACCAAATAATTTTCTTTATAATTTAATAAAAAGCAAACATAATTCAGCAATAGTAAATCCACTTACATCAACAATATGAAGTTCACATCGAGTCAAGGTAATCAGTTATAGGTCAGGAAAAGGTGCAAATACAAAATAAAACAAAAATATGTTTTAAGTGACTAAGTAATCAAATAATTATTTTCTGAATTCACAAGTTGGACTAAAATACGAATGTAAATGTTAAAAGTAAAAATATAAAAAATATTTGTAAGTTAGTTTAACAGATTTTATTATTCTGAAATGAATTACATTAACATTAGAATTATAATTCATAAAATGAAATTGAAAAAGAGGTAAAATAAAATAAATGCAAACCTGAAATGAATAATTAAATTACACGTTAATAACTGACAATTTTTAACAATGAAACTATTGAGAATGTTTTAAATACATGTGAATGAAACCCTAACTCTGAAACATATGGTAACTAAATTAGAAAAATATGAAATTATGAACACAAATTATTTACATATGTTTTCAAATATTTCAATAGATATAGATTGATCACCAACTTTCTAATACTTAATTTATGATTAATTGGTCATTTTTCTTTTTCATTCGTACTTTTTCCCGCCTAAGAACCGAATTATTTCGACTGGGTGTGAATTTTGTATTGTAGATTTAAAATTGCTGAATTGTGTTTTGTGATTAAAATTATAAAAAAATGAATTAGTGAATTCGAAAATAATTTTAGGTTTTGATTCTATTTACGATTGTAACAGTTTTATGATTATGATTAGTTTTTGGTTGCAATGGAAAAGTTGCTAATGAAAAAGAAAATTAAAATAACGACATGATAGATAGACAATTATTTTATTTTATTAACAAATAAGCACTTACCCTTTTTATTAGACTAGTCTCTTATTTTTATTTATTGGATTATACAGCGAAGCTTTCAGTGGTTAGTACCATATTCATATAAACAATATATTTTTATACGATAATACAAATAGCAGATAAAATTTTCTTATTCCCAAAAGGGTGGTCTCTCTTGTAATCAGTGAGGTATTCTAAAAATACTTAATATGTAATAATTCTCAGAATATTTTTAGGATTAACATAATTTTAATTTTCAATCAATTGTGTCGTAACAAACGGCTAAGATGAAAATTATTATAATAATAAAAAAAAAAAGATAGAAATAATAAAAAAAATAGCCGATTTCCACTGAATATAATAAAATAAAGAATGGATATGCAAAAAGAACTTGTGACAATATTTGAAAAATTTTAATCAAAAAATTTTATGTCTAATCTGTAACGTATAAAAATGTAAATTTTAGATGAATATAGTGCTAAGCACTGAAAGCTTCGCTGTATAAACCAATTAATAAAAATAAGAGTCTGTTTTACATGCTGTTAAATGCTTATTTCTTAAGAAAATTAAATACTTCATATAATTATTTCATATAATTAAAATACAGTAACCATAACTGAAGTATAAGTAAATAGGTAATCAATCTACATATATCTATTGAAACATTTTAAAAACATTTTTTTCATACAAGTAGTCCTAAAATATTATATCCTATTTTAGGTCTACTTGTAAATTCACAAAATAATTATATGAGTTCTGAAGATAGGGACAAAGAGACCCCTAAACATAAACAACACATGTTATAATTAAGAAAGAAATTACCAAAATAAAAAAAAAAATAAAAATGGAGGTTCCTTCCATAAAAAAAAAAAAAAAAAAGAGATTTAATACCTCCGCACAAAAATAAAATAAAATGAAATACTTTTTACATTGTTTCGAGCCATCATTGATTCGGTTCTATTAACAAATATGTAATTCTGTAACTGCAATCATATCAGTCGCATTTTGAAAAGTAGATTCAAGTATGAAAACATGCGGTTGTAAGGCATCTTATTGGAGATTCGACAATAGCCTTTGAGTGTGTTCGTTAAGACGGACACTGATGGTTATTCGATTGAGGATGCCTTCGGAACGGTACGTTCGGCATAAGAAGTCTATGAGCTAGTGGAGAGAATCGGATCCCATCAAACTGGCAGGATAATAGAGGAATAAATTACCTCTCCTAGATAGGCTGGGCATGTCTTCATACTGTCCCCGCTCTCCTAATTGTCAGTTAGAAACTCTCATCAGCTATTTAGCATCTAGTCAGTTGGCCCAATTCCATTCATCCCGGCCCTCGCTTCTTCATTCCTTTTTCTTTGTATGACATTCTTAAAAAAAAATTACAACTTTTTTGCAAGGGTGCGCCATCGGGCTAAATAACGATCACAAGACACTTTAGGAAAAAAAAAATTGAAGCCGGGACCCGCTAATTGTAGAGTTGAATTATTAGGTATTCAATGTCATTTCATTTTACTTAATAAACCAAAAAAAAAAAAAAAAAAATCGTTAACTGTATAGTTGTACCACTGAGCTCTACAAATAAAAACATTTTATTATAAAAAGTTATTATTTATACGAGGCCTTTAGATTTTAATTAAGTATTGAAAAGATCCTTAATGGTAGCCCCACTCTTTTACATTATTGTCTGGCGTTTCGGCATTTAAGCTATTATCAACCTAAAGACTTCATGTGATCATATTTTTTACTTTCACTTACCTATATATGAAATATATAGTAAGTGGAAATATTGAGATCGTGAAAATTTTCGACTTCCGGTTTTCAACGGAAATACACGTTTTGGGGTCCCCTGAGTCAAAATAACCAAGTCCCGCGAAGTGGTCTGTGTGTGTGTGTCTGTGTGTGTGTGTGTGTGTGTGAACAGACTAGCTCAAAAACTATAAACCGTGCGAACCTGAAATTGGGTATTTAGAGTATGTATAAGCCCGCGATGTGACAGCAAAAATTTCATGGAATTCACTCAAAGGGAGGGGGTACTTTATTTAATAACTTTTTAGGTTTTTTTCGATTTTCTCAAAAACGGCTCTAATGATTTTGATTAAACTGAGTATTTGATCTATTTATATGCCTGAAATATGACTGTAAAAATTTCATCAAAATTGATCAACCGGAGGGGGGACTTTACTTAATAAATTTTGTATCATTTTCACATGTTTTTTTTATTTACTCAAAAACGGTTTTAACGATTTTGATCAAACTTGGTATTTGATGTATTTATATGCCAAAGATGTGATAACCAACATTTCATCACAATTGATCAACCGGAGGGGGGACTTTACTTAATAAATTTTGTATCATTTTCACATGTTTTTTTTTATTTACTCAAAAACGGTTTTAACGATTTTGATCAAACTGGGTATTTGATGTATGTATATGCCAAAGATGTAATAGCCAACATTTCATCAAAATTGGTCAAACGGAGGGGGCACTTTATTTCATAACTTTTTTTGCAATGTTTACCTTTTTTTGATTATCTCACAAAGGGCTTTAATGATTTCCATCAAATTCGTCATTTTTAATGAAAATTAGATGTTCTTTAATATCAGGTAAGCTTTATCATTCTTAAAATGTTCTGAAGGAGCTTAAATGGTGTTGGGGCCTTTCTTGTTTGTTTGTTTCCTATAAAGTACCTTTGTTTTTGTTTATATGGAGAAATTAACTGTCTCTCGTTACGCCTAAAAATAATAAATGGCTAAATATGAGATATGATAAAAATAAAGAAAACATAAAGAGGAGAAAAAAGAAAAATATTCAGTCAACTCATAAACTTGTTGACCCCACGCATGCGGAGTACGCCTTTAATGACAGACCATTGTTCATAATTAAAGCCGTTCTGTTCATTTGAGAAGTAGCAATTAACAAAATGCATTAATTTCAAATCTAAGTAAGTTGGTAAGTGAAAGTTGTGTGTTGCGCGCACGCACCAGATTTTTTTATTTACAATTATATAGGCTTAATGCCCTCGACAATCAAAATTGAAATTTACAATAGTTAAAACACTCCTATTAATTAAATTAAAATATTTGAACATGAAAATCAAAATCAAATTAATAAATAAGATTACCTAAATCACTGATTAACATGTTAAAAAAAAGTCGATTTTCCCACATTTGTATCACCCTATAAAAAAAGAACACTCTGTTTAAAATAATATTCCGTTGAATTTAAACCGATATACCAATGGCTTCAATATCCTAACAAACATCATGTAGTACAAAAGGATTATAACTATAGCATTTCAAAAATTTAAAATGAAGACTATATTGTAACCTATCTGAAAATTGTAAAACTGACAGTTACCAACGACAAAACGATGACTAACATCAAATAGAGGCATATCCCGTAAATAGTACATAGCTTGATATCGAAAGTGAAAACATCGCTAATCTTAAAACCAAAATAAAAAGGGCTATCATCTTCTTATGTATTATACCTAAGTTATATAATTACGTACATTTTAATAGTTTAAAAAATTATAATATATATGAATCAAATTTTATCTTGCATGTTTTAATAAGATCGGAGTGCTTTTGACTATCATAAATTTTGCTTGTCTTTCAAATGGACATTTAGCTTACTTAATTGAAAAAAGTGGTCATAGGAAGTATTAAACAATATAATTTATATACCTACTTAAATAAATTCTTTTGTTATGTTTTGAACCTTTTGAACAAAAAGGTCAGAAAAGCGGAAAATTCCAATATAAAATTTAGACCCTCTTGCTTAAAGTCACCAAAATTCTTGTAATCCTGAAAAGCCATTAGCAGTCAATGTCGTAATTTCCCAATAAATTTTGAACCATCTTACTTGGGTGTGAAGTGGTGCAGAGGAAAATTAAAGCGAAAACTCCTTGAAAATAGAGATATTTAGAACAAAATGTTACCATTTTGTTCTGCCCACAAATGCTTTTTCTGAAGCACAAAGATTATACTGATTTTGTTTTTTAAATAATTTTTTAGGAATTACATTCTATTTAAAATATGTTGGAAAATTCGAAATAGTTCCTTAGCTTAGTAACTATCCAGATAGTGTCTAATTCATTCTGGCATTATGGTACTGCTATTCATATTTATGTATATGCAGTAGAGAGAACCTCTCACTTCAATACGTGAGCCAAATAGAGCTCAATTACTCCTTGCTGTAAAATATCTCTACATTCTCTTTCTCAATTATCTCAAAAATACATTTTTTATAATGCTTCAATGAGTCAGACAATTGCAAGAGTAAAGCCCGGTTTTCACGATTAAATGTTTGAAACCAAACGTTCTTCGCTTTTCTCGAACCATTGGAGATTAAAATAAAACTAATACTCCCGTTCACACAAGTTGTTCCGAAAACCCAACCGTGGAGAATGGACTAAAAACAATTCATAACATTTCAGCGGATTCTCTGGCGATAAAAAATGAGAAAAGTTCAGGTTGAATCTTATATTCTAGAATTATGGAAACATCTTAGACTGGGTAAACTCTACCCTTGAAGACAGAGGGCTGCCGAACATGTGCTAATGCAGGATCTGCATAGTAACGGTTTTAGAAAGGACATGCTGTGTGATAGGGGCACGGCACCGCCGCAGATCCGAGATAGCCGCTCCGTCAGCTCTCATGGCTTCCTTACTCCTATCCTCCGCAAGATCTGTCGTCGTTTGTCCTCGGGCTCCGGACCTTGGTCAGATCATCAGGCTGCACTGCGGGCGAGGAGGCGGGTGCGGAGGCTGGAGGATGGAAGACTACTCGTTCTGCCACAAGGGATAAAGGGAAGTAGGAATGTGCCGAAACGTTGTTCGCTACATTGTAGGATCGATAACAGAAAACTTCAAGTTATTTTCTTATCCACGAGACAAATCTAAAGGAGTGAACATACTTTTTTAAATTGCTCTTTAAAGAAAGTCATTTTGTTTCATTCCTATCAAAAGATATTAACTAAAAACCATGTTCAAGGATAATAGATAATACACCTTGACCCCCATATTCCCAAACTGTGTGTCGTGAAGATTTTTCCTATACAAAATATTACATTAATCACATTACTTTATAAACTGTGAACGTAAAACCATCCCAACCACCACATTGATTATTTTGATGCCCATATGATGAATTATTTGAGAATTTGAAATGCATATTTAATTTATTTTTGAACTAACCAGACTATATCAAATGTGCGGTTTAACTGCGTGTCGTGGATGCATTGAATGCACTCAAACACATAGTCACTACAACCAAGACATCGGTGGCTATTCAGCCTTAATATAGATTATCACTGAGAAAACCGCAATGCAATATAAATTATCAAAAAAAAAATTACAATTCGTATGCAAAATTCACATTTGCCAACTCTCAGATTTGACATTGGGTGCGATAGAAAAATAGGTTGGTATTAAAGGGTTCCAGAATCCGAAAAAGTTGAGAAACCCCGCCTTATCTTATGTGTTTAAACTCATTATTATCATTGAAGCTCTGAATTTATTGTTAAAAACACATAAATATGAATCCATTTTAGCAAAGTTAATATTTTCGAAAATTATGTGACATTATATTCATTAAATTTTGAGGATAAGGTGAATCTACAACTAATAAATAAACTAATTGAAGATTTTGGGAAAGGAATGAACTAATGTCTTAGTCAGTGGCGGTTCCAGAAACAATTTTTTGGTTGGGATTGATCGATATAAACTAAAAATAAAGAAAAAATTATATAAAGCGAAAAACAATGCACATGTTAATTTTAAAAAATGAAAAGAACTTCATTAAAATTGTTTTGCATATTGAATAATGAATTGAAAAAAACAACACTCGTAATAATCAGATGCTTGAATTTATTTCACTAATATTTTTTTTTTAAATTAATCTTGTGTCTTATGTCTATTCTTCAAATTTTTATATTTTTTATATTTATATTTATTTACCATTGTTATGGTCATTTGTTATGCTACTTTTTTTTTTTGGTCCTCGCAATTCTTTGGACCTATATTGAATAAAAAAAAAATATTAAATTTATAGGTTATTTGTAATTATATAGTAAAAGCACTTGGATTAAAATGCGGATTAATTTACGTGACGATTGAAATTCGAAATATGATGAGGCCAAAAATTAAAATCTTACTAGCTTACTAATATCAGGAACAAACTTTAATTTACTCTTTATTATTTTAGTTTTATGTTTCAAGAATTAACGGAAAAAAATAAAATTTGTTTTAGTTTTGGTTTTCGATATAGTTATTCGATAAATAAAAGTTTCAAAACGTATATTTGAAAAAAGGTCAAGGATCTACAAATTAAAAAAAAAAAAAAACTATATAAAAAAAATCGAAAAGAGATACAAGCCATTTAGATATGTATACAATAAGTCACACAATGAAACATGGAGAACCCAAACTCGGACCCTTATACGGAGGCAAAACAGGCAGCTCAAGGTAATTTTTTATTTTCGAAATACCTTTATTTTGGAGTGGACCCGTGCAGGTTTCGGCAAGCTCTAATACAACAGAAGCCTGTTCAAGGTTATAAATTTCAATTCATTTGCATTTTACAAATTCTTAAGGTTATTATAGTAAACTCTCTGGAACCCTATAGTGATAAACAATGCTTCTTATAATATGAATAATAATAATAATAATAATAATTAATCCATAATAATTAATAATTCATTGTATTTTTTTTCGAGAATATATATATATATATATATATATATATATATATATATATATATATATATTCTCTAAGATTTTGAAACACGAAGTTTTTTTTAACAGTGAGTTGCTTAAAATAAAATATTCGCATAAAATTTTAAAATAAAAGTCAGTTAAAATGAGCAGAATAATAGATGAAGACGAGGTGAAGATTCATTTAATTTTACTAATTGACTCATGCTACCGAAAAAATATTTATAACAAGTATAATAAAGATTAACATAAATTCAAAGTAATTACGAAATTAAAAGAGCATGTTTACATATCCTGATCATGACATAATTACCACTAACTCTTCTTTGTACTTAATTTAATTATTATCCAGGTCAAGAGATCTCATCTAGAACCTATTTAGCAGTTTTTTTACATTTTAGTTCACCTTAAAGTTTATCTTGTAGACAATTAGTGTAAGTACTTTATTATGAAATTGGGATGGGTATTTGCAGTGCAAATGGTTTTGACAATCACTACCTAGTTATACTTATAATTAAATTAAGGAACTGCATCATTACTAGTTATATATTTTATGTTTATTTTTTCTGTTGTCTTTCGATTATGGGTTTGTTCTTATAGGATTATTATAAATAACTAGAGCTGCCTGAGTAAAATAATTATTAAAGGTCTAGAGGGCAGCATTGGACTGTAATTAAATAACTGAATATATTAAAAATTCATGTATCTTGTTCCAACTGAAATTTTATGAGTCCAAAAGTACTATATTTCCAATAGGAAAACTAAAATTAAACTAATAAACGATCCAAAATAAAATTAACACTTTTTAATGAACAATTAATGACAATATCCAATTACTATTACTGTAATCCTTGTTTGAAGTTGAAATTACTCGTTTCAATTACTTTATTTGTAATTGAGGATCTTAATTACAATTATTGTTGTCACTAAGTAATTGCAATTACAATTAAACGTAATTCAATTATAATTATGTGTAGTTGTATTTGGAGTAGTAGAATTACATATACAAAAAATAAGAATGTATTATTTAATATCTTTCTGATCAGAATTCAGGGATTAAAAAAATATTTCCTAACATATTGGATTATTTATGTATGCAATTACCAACTTCCATTATTTGCAATGGCGTTAAAATCACTTGGAATTCCAAAAGTACAATTACATGTAATTGAATTAAATTTTGTCGACCTTTAATTTTAATTTCGTAAACAACTATAATGATTCATGAAGTACTTGTAAATGTACCTCTACAATTCCACAGTAATTGGTAATTTATTGAAGTAAAGCTTTGGTCAACCCTTCTGAGCTTTCAGTAAACAGAACTGGTTCCAGTCTATTAACATAATAACTATTGATATATGAAAATTTAGATAATTTAAATATTTACAATACTTTCGAAATGAACCTACGATTTTCATATTTTTCTGAATTCATATTTATTCAGATTTCCTGCAGACCAACAGTTATCAAATGGAAGGTCAGACGAAATAGCCGTAAAGGATCTCCAAACAATACCAGCAGCGTCCTTGGGATTTTCATATCTGAGCGGGTACTTAGAGGTAAAATCTTGAGAGAGATCTACCGGGGCATTTAAACCATGGGAACGGCGAGCTGGCTTATTCCACTCTTAATAATTCCATTGTCAGCAACACCTTAATCTTTCCCCTTCATGTACAGTTAAATCGACCTGTTGGAAAATGCTTCGGGTTATTCAACGCTTACCTGTTTGTGAAAGATGTTTTGAGGAGATAAGCTCCTTGCTGGATTGCTCCAACCTTGGTTTTTTTTTTATCTTATTCTTAAACAAGTAATGCTCTGCTCATCTGTAAATCTATTCATATTGCGCTTGTGAGCAACATGTAAATCCCTAATTGACTATTTTAGAACTACGTTTCAATATTCTTATTCCTGCCTGGTAAACAATTAGATAATGTTCTGACAGATTACCCTCGAAATTCTGGTCTAAATGAGAACTATGTTAAGAGGTTTTTGGTTCTCTTCCATAAAATTTCTATTCTTCCTATGTATCTTGTTTAAAATGTAGTATTTTATTTGCCTTAACCATTTCGAGGGATGAGTTATTATTTTAAATCAAAGTATTCACTGTTCTCCTTTAGTTTTGGCAAAGTTAAGGGCCCCGTCCATCACAGGAAAAAAGTAGAATCTGTAATTCACAAATAATAATTAAAACTTCAATAAACTTAGAATAAATAAAACTTAGAAACCCAATATAAAGTAAATTAAAAGAGGCCATGAGTTTGAATATTCATTGAAAAAAGTTTAGGTATTTTTTAAAATTTTTATACTTAAATTAAATATGAAAGGTATTTTTAAAAGCTGAAGAACTTGCAAGAATGTGAGAAGCACCTAGAATAAAAAAAATATATCACTTTAGAAGATGGATATATCGATTGAACTAGCAGCTTATTCATAATTGGGAATTTTCATGCAAAAATAAACCATCCAAACTGTTAGACACTACAACAAGAATGCAAACAATGGTTTAAAAGCTCAATAGCTCCAAGAAGAAAATAAATTATACGATGTAGTATACGGATCGGACTATGCAAATTTACAACTGAACAATTCTCTGAAGCCCAGAAGCACCCACATGCCAAAATTGCAACTATGCACCACGAACAGTGAAACACCTGTTACTAATAAGTCCTAAGTACAAAGATTAAGTTAAAATAAATTAAATTAAGTCTTGCTAAATTTGGTGAAAGTAAATTAAGCAAAACAAAATATTTTGTGAATTCAGAGTTTTAAAGAATAATAATAATAATTTGAATGATTATTATGTATTTCCAATATAAACGTAAATGATGAATATGAGATTTTTAAAGTTTCAAAAAGATGTAAGTACTTTCGTCTTTTTATGTCATATTTAGATATATGACATCTCCTTTAAGTGGCAGATTCAAACATAAATAAATGAGATCACTATTGAAAAGCCTAACTATTTCAGATTATAATAATTTTTCAATTAAATTTTATAAAAGAATTAAATCTGAACGGAAACTGGAAGAAAAATATTTTTAATGGATTATGCAATAATTTTTAAATGATTTTTTCCTACACTTCCTCATACAACACTTTCCAATTTTTTTTTTTTTTTTGTGTTACGTTACGTAACTGACGTATACAGTCGTAAGATTTGTGGCTCAAACATTTTACCTTTAAAGTTTTTAAAAGTCCTGAAAGATGGCCTCCTAAAGAAAGGGACAAGATAGGTGAAAAAAAAGATTGAAGGTAGAAGCAGCAATTCCGGTTGTGAACAGGTGTGATATCAAAGCACCTGTCGTAGTCCGGGGCAACCTTCGGAATCGGTCTCCGCTGGTCCTCAGCTTCCAAATTCTTCTTAAATTATTTTCAAATATTTACATCAAAAAGCACCAAGTTCTTAATTACTTAATTTGATATTTTTTTAATAAATTTATTGATCGATCCTATATGTGTATATAAAAACATACATTGGGAAACACTTAGGACGTAATATAGTGCAGATTTCATTTATCCCATTCCATCGAATGAGCTATTTAACTTATTTTGAAGTTTCTGTAACTTTAAAATAAAGCCTCTACATTCAAAATGCGATAACTCCAAATTCTATAACTTTGCAAAAAAAAAAATCTGTAAAACGTTTTTCATGACTATTCTTCATGTTAATTGTCTTTTTACTTTTTTTTTCCTGTGTGTTAACTTTTTGCCAATTTATTCAAGTCATATTATGAGGCTTTTAAAAATATATCATAAGAATATAATTAAATTAAATGAGGTATCCCATTTTGTAATTAGACGCATTAAAGAGCTTATATTAACAAAATGCATTATTCAATCCAATTATTTAATTAGAAGTCTTCCTTTGAAAATGAAAATTAATTAAAATGTACTAAGATAAAAAGATAATTTATTGCAAAATTAGTTATAAGTAAAAAAAAAAATTTTTTTTTTTGTTTTTTTTATTACATTATACTTAGTTTTTAAAAAGATGAGGAAAAATGAAGGATCCTAAAAAATGAAACATCTTATTATTGTAAATCCTAGTAACTATGATCAATTTGGGACATATAAATAATAACCTTGAGATATTTAAGTTTAGTTTATTTTTTTCTCTCACAATTAATAGGAGTTCCAAAAAAAAAAAAAAATTAGGATTACCCTGCGAAAATGCTTTGTTACAGAAAAATGCATGTACTAGTAGTGTGATAATAGTTGATTATTAATGTTAAAATTAATTGCAATTTTTTTTTATTCTTTTATTTTTTTAGTAAATTCTGCCTTTTGAATTATTAACTTTTCTTATGAACCACTGAATATTCTAAGCTCCATTTATTAGTTAGCATATATTGGCAGCACTCATATAGAAAATAAATAAATAATAAATCAAAGTAAGAAAGTAATTAATAGCGTAGAAGAATGCCTGTTTGGTTTGTATATATTTTCATTTCCTGGGTTTTAAAATTCTATCTTAGTCCTTCCATACTTATTTTTCATTAATTTTTAAACTATACAACTCATATTAAAAGATATTCTTCGATAATAAAGTTTGTCATCCAACCTATTCGTATTTTCTAGCATGTAAACATAAAACTATATAAAAAAAAATAAACAAAACAACTATTGCTCAGATTATATAACAATAAAATAAAAACCCACTAATATAAATTACGAAATTTACAATAATGGTATTTCATTGAGAGGCATTTGATAGGGGCAGAATTATATTATATTGTTGTTTGGATTTCAAAATACACATTCTCGAAGTTACTTCCATTTTCGTTTTAGTGAATCATAGAAAGGTCTGGATAGATTTAAACGTCCATGTCTTTCTATAACTAAAACGTCAGGCAGATTGGATTGATTCGACAAATAATTAAGACCGATATCTATCGAGATAGACGTTTATTCCGAAACGAGCTAATGGCGCATATTTGGTTTGCAAAGAGAATGTTCCAGGGCATGTCTCATTATATAGAGGTCGAGCCGCATGGAGTTTGTCACTACTATCGGCCTCAGGATCTCCGGGTGCCCAGCGATAGTGAATAGTGCATGATCTGATAGCGCCCACACTTTGGGGAATGCACTAATACTATCCATCGCCCTACTTAACCCTAACCTAAAAAGCGAAGACTGACATTAATGTCTAAAATTTTGAGACTTTTTTTTTTTAAGCACACAAGTACATTGTCGTATTTACTAATAGCCAATAACGAAAAATATTACCTAGTAATATTTGTGAAATCGCTTCATTACATGGACCTCCGAAATATCCATCCACTTACAACCTTACCTTCGTTTATTTAGATGTTACATAGAGAGTGAAGACTGACTTAGTTTTATATATGTTTATTTTAATAAAATGCTAACTATAATATAACGAGCAGTCCCGACCACGCTATGCTGTGGCTCAGTAGCTAAAATGCGTTGAAATAATTAAATATTATATAATATAATAATATATAATAAATATTAATTATATATTATTCTTTTTAATACAGTCAAATCAAAATTCACTGATATAGATAAAAACGTTTCAGCTAATCTAAAAACTAACGGGATTTAAAATAGAGCTTTACGCAAAAATTAAAATCGTTTGGTAAAGAATTTTAAAGGCTTGAAGTTTGTATTTTTTTACATCTCATATTTTTAATTATATTAGTAAGCATTAATGATCCATTCATTTAGCAATTACTGGTTTATTTCAGCAGAGGCGAGATTAAATATAAATAACACATATTTAAACGGAACTAACAAAAAATATAATCGGAAAGGGTTTGGTATAATCGCAATAGACAATGTAATGAAAATGTACCAATTAATCTTTTGCCATAATACATTTTAATTAAATCCTGAATATAACACATGATGATATGAGATACCGTATTGGTAGGTTCACCTGAAACAGGTTATCAAAAGCGGGAGGAACCTCAAACCATGCTGCATGTTCTTATAGTACTACTTATCAAAACATAAAAATTTAATTTCATGAATAAAAAAGATAACTGTTTATAATAAAAATGTACATTTTTTTATTGTAAGAATTCACAATTTATATTTATTGTAGTGCTAATAGGTGCACAATGAATTTCCCCACACGTTAAAAGGCGACACATAATTGCCCATGGAAAAAACGCTGATTTTCCTATTCCAAGCAAGAAAAAATAGACTTGGCTACTGGATGCTTATCCACCCTAAATATTGAAAGAATATTAAGCGTTGTGTCAATAAATCAACTTACACCATCGGTTGGAAATTTATAGAAATAAAAAATAATCACATTCAATTGTAGTATAATAAGCATTTAATTTGCAATCAAAGAAATATTGGGTTCAATACTCAAGATAAAAACTATCTTATCTTTGAAGTTCGACATAACTAAACACAATGAGCCGTTTCATCAAAATCGGATTAGTAGTTTCTGATTTTACCCCCGACAAACATCGGGACAAGAGATTTTTCTATATAAAGATTTTGAAAAAATTTATCAAACCTGGTCAGCACAGATTTAGTGCTGTTCTCTCTGTTTTCTCTAAACATATATCAAAATTCTTTTATTTAATTTTATTTTCATAGTTTTAATACATTGCTTATACCTGTTTCCTAAATATTTTATTAATAATGGCTGCGAATGGGGTCAAAAACGACCCGTTTACACGGTAAAATTTTTGAAACAGTTTAACGTTGATTAGCTGTTTTACCGCTAGGGTGATTTCAAACTTCGTTCCGAAAATGTTACCACGTATACAGGCTTTAAAACCTCTGAGGCCTTTAAAAATATAGGTTTGTATAATTTTTATCAGTGGTACCAATTAATAATGATAAATCTATCTAGGTACCGCTCGGTACATGTTTGTTTTTCATTATATTAATATTTCTTTAAATTTTATTAATATGTTAATGAAAAATTATTACAGCAAGTATAATAATGTCAATATATATATTTATTATAGATTAAACACTATAAATAAAAAAAATAATATAAGTCGTGATCTTTGTCTGATCGATATGAACCAGTATAAAGTTGGAAAAGTTACACTTTTTCTGCAATTAAAATTTATTGAAAAACATCGAAGAGCGATTTGATTCTTCTATTTTTATAATCAATCGAATAAAGTGGAAAAATGTTTTAGGAAATTCGTTGACTGTAATCATAAATGATTTCTAACTTTACAATATTCATTGGAGCTATTTTTTTATTATTAAGAAGATAAGGTGTTATGATTTATTAAAATCATTAAATATTATTTTATCACCGATCAATGTAATAAAAATACTTATAAGGTAGCTTGTATAATATTGCAATATTAAATGAATATTTGATTCGTTGCTTTTTGAAGTGGTAATAAAATAGCGATAATAATTTGTAGCATGGCATAAGTGTGCCTGTTCACTATTCAATAAAACCATATCAGTACTACACGAGATAGCTTATCAACAGTAAAAGTAATTGATGCTTGTAGTAAAAGATACAACACTCGCACCCTTTTGGCCTCGATAGAAATGAGAATGGGTAGACGGTGAAAGCCAGTGACAGTAACTACCGTCCGTGTAGAATGTAATTGCCTTGTAGAAATTTCTGCATTGTTGGCCGGACCTTTTTCTAATGAATGGGGATGTCCAAGTCATTGTAAGCTGTGTCTAAGTCGATGGCTAGTCAATTTCATTCCTGAGATCTTTGTTAGAGAGAGAAATGTCCAAGGCATTTCATCAAGGAGAGACATAGAAGTTAATTAATAAGAGGAAAAACTCCAAAGTATTTTCAATATAGTTTTATCATACCGTTTTTAATTTTTTTATTTTTTATTTCTAACCATTACGCCTTCTTTTATAAATAAAGAAAAAAATGTCTATTATATTAAAAATTATATCCTAGAAGCATCTACCAGGTGTGTAAATATAAAACCGGAATTTTTCAAATAGCAAATAAGAGTTGATTTTGTAAAAATGATACATACTTTTTTATTCGAAGTACTGTCCTTCGCTATCTATGCATTTTTCCCATCATTCAGGCAATTTGTGGATTCCCCACCAAAATAATGCTTCCTCTTCTGAGTCAAACCAATCACTTAACCAATTTCGTACATTTTCATGAGAAGTGAAGCGCTGCTCAGCTAGTGCGTGTCCCATCGATGCAAATAGGTGGTAATCGGGCCATAAGGTGAATAAGCCGCATGCGGAAGAATTTACCAACCAAACACTTGGATCGTTTCCTTGGTCCGTTTAGCCGAATGTGATGGGGCATTGTCATGGAGCAAGATCACTTTGTGTGTCCTTTCTTGATATTTGGGACTTTTTGGCGCAAATCTTTATTCAAATTTATCATCTGTTGTAGGTAGCGTTTCGTATTAACAGTTTCCCCAGGTTTCAGCAGCTCATAGTAGGTAACACCCATCTGATCACACCAGACACAGAGCATTTTCTTCCTCCCCAAGCGATGCCGATGGTCCACCAGGAGTTACCCAGGATGTTCTACACTGAGGATTCTCGAAGTAAATTCACTTTTCATCATCAGTCACAATTTGATGGAAAAATGACTTTTTTTCTGTACCTGGCGAGCAGCATTTGCCATGAGGTTTTTCGAGCTTCCTGCTGCCTGTCATTCAGTTGGTGAGGTACCCATTTTCCGACCTTCTGGATCTTTTCCATGCCTTTCAAACAAATGGAGACGGTGTCACATGTAATAATTGTCCAACAAACGCTTCCGAATCGGCGTTTTCAAACTTTTTTTTTTTGTGGTTTTCCACGGTCTTTGTTTCTTTTATCGAAATCCATACCTTTAATATTTTTTGAACCAATCGAAACATTGAGATTTGCCTAGGGCATGCTCCCCGTAAGCTTCAACAAGCATCCTATGTGATAATGCTCCAATTTTTTTCAGAAGGAAACGGAAAATAAATGCTGTCCGCAAATCTTGATTTGTTGGCACAAATGTCGACATGTTCAACGCCACTAAAAACACGGTTATAGAATGAAACTGATGTTGGTATCAATTGGATCTCTTTATTACATGTAGGCAAAAGCAGATAACATCACTGACGGATTAGTTAGAAGATTATATTGACTGCTAACTCCTATCATTGGCGAATTCCGGTTTCATATTTACACACCTGGTATTGTCACAATAAGAAAACTCATAATACTGCGAATTTGCAATTTGCATAAAAAAAAGATTTTTGTAAAAGGTTCTTTATTGATATTTCTGATACAAATGTTTTGTATAAATTTTATCACTAATAAAATTATTCCTAAAGACCTTGCTCTCCCGTTTATCGCGATGTGCCAAGTCCAGATACCTATCATTTTACAATAAACTCCTTGCTCATCCCAACCCTCATTTTTCTATCCTTCCTCCTTAATTCCTGAAAATCCACTGAGGCTTCTGAAAAGAAGATGGCCTCGGGACCTTTTAATTTAGAATTATTATTAGAGCTTATTAGGATTATTAGTATTCACACTTACTAGATGTATTATTTTATACGGTTGTAAATGCAAAAACAAAAAAAAAAAAAAAAAAAAAAAAAAAAGTACCTTTGATGTTTGCTACTTGAATTAAATTTTTTACTAAATGTTTTTCTTTTAACAATAGAACTTAACATAGAAAAAATGGAATTATCCAAATTTTGAAAAAAGACCCTTAATATATAAAAAATATAATTTAATCTCATATTATCTTTAAAGAGTTTCCGATCTCTTTAAAGAAAAATATGAGATCGGGACCCTAGTTCCTGTTAATTTTTTAAATTTTTTTTCTTTTTCATTTACATTATATTGGTACTTCACTATATCCTGATAAAATATTGTAATAGGCCGACGAAGTCGAATAAATAGATCCAAAGCCAATCTCAATAACAGCTTCCATTAAAATTTAACGGTGACCTGTATGATCAGACTTTAAACTGGACATAAATAAAATAATTGAGTTGATGGGAAATGGTGCCGCTTGGAGAAGTAGTGTAGCTATGCCCAAGCCTAAGTGCATTGGCTAGTTTTGTATTCTTAATGGTCCCTTCCGCGACTAATGCTTCGCTATTAAATTTATTATCGTTGCCCCTTGGCCATCCTTAGCAATCCACCAACGAAGAAAACATTTCTTACCAAGAGAGATCTATAAAATTATACTAGCCATCATTAATAATGGTTCTATATACTTTTACTTTGATAAACAATGAAATTAACGTTTGATAAAATTACACATTTATTTGCCTATAATAATAATAATACACAAAACTTACAGCTTTACTTTTGGGGTGCAGAACTCATTAAAGAACAAAATGTAAAGGATATAGAGAATAAAGCATGCGCATGAATATTGCTCTAGAAGAAAGATAAACCAACTAAGAATTTTTATTCTTTCCGAAGACGAAGGTAAATTAAGTGTGCTTTGTAAGTATCTGTGTTCAGAATGAATATGCAAGTAATAGCAAAAACGTTGGCCAAGGCAGAACTACGAAAAATCCATGAGTATCCGAAAACTCCAATGGAATGGTTGGTATTAGCCTTCCCATATAACTGAATAACTGAGCCATCTGAGTTGTAATTCAGTTGGGCTTTCAGTTTAAACATTGTTAAATACACTTACTAACAAAAGTCTCGGCACACTCTCAAGCTTTTTTTTTATTTTACCTAAAGATACCTTATGAGCCAGATATGGGCGACGAAACTCACATATTTTTTACATAATTTAATCTATTTTAATGACCAACAATTACATTTAATATAATTTATTTAACTTATAATTTAAGAGGAAAATTACATAAAATGTCAAAATATTGATGCTCCAAAAGTCTCTGCACGCAGAGGAATTAGCCAAGATACTGATATGTATACAATTTGCAGATTATCCCATTCATCCTCCGGCTAATCCTAACTTGCCAGTGTTAATTTGGGCCCAAACAGTTAAGAGTGTGATAAAAAATGGAGGTTCCAACACCGATATCCGACCAAATTGTAAATTTGAGGAAACTCATACAACTCATACAGTTAAATAGGACAAATCGTCAACAGGGGCAATAATACGGTAAGGTATGTCCTAAAACGGTATGAAGAACATGGTACAATGGAAAGTAGATACCGCTCAGGCCGCCCCCCGTACTCCAAGCTCACCACAAGAGGGCTATCATAAGGACTTTGGCCGAAGAACCCCACACAAGTGCTCTAAATTTAGCAGGTATGGTGTAAGAAAATTACAAGATTGGGGTATCTGCACAAACGATTGGAAGAACCCTAAAGAAAGCTGGCGTATGTGCGTAAGCCTAGGTGTAAGCCATTCATTAGTAAACGAACTGGATATTGAAACTGCAGTTCGCAAAGGAACATGTAAACAAGCCCTTATAGTTCTGGGAACGTGTTTTATTTATTGATGAAAGTAAATTTAACATTCATGGATCAGATGGAAGGGGGAAAGTTTTGAGAAAACCTAACAAAGAGCCCCTGGAAAAAAACATAGTTGGTACTGTGAAACATGGTTGAGGGAGTATTTTGGTTTGGGGGTGTATGTGTGCTGCTGGAGTTGGTAATTTGAAATTTATCGACGGAATAATGGACCAACACGTTTATATAAATATTTTGAGGAGTAATTTACCGGAAAGATTAATGAAGTTTGATCTCCAGGAAAAATTCATTTTTCAACAAGATAACGACAGCGCGGAAAGTTCAAGAATAGTTGCTCTACAATGCTCCACAGCAACTTAAAACACCTTCCTAATCTCCTAATCTTAATCCAATACAACATCTGTGGGATCAACTAGGCCGTCAGAAAGTAAAAATTAAAATAAAGAACAAAGACCACTTAAAAAGAGTACTAAAGGAATTGTGGGGTAAAATTACTACAGAAACTACAAAAAACTAGTTCACACCATGCCAAATAGATTATGAGAAGTGATAAGAAATAAGGTAGGATCGACTAACTATTAAAGTTGATTTGGCATCAATAATTAAGCTTCAAGTTGAAGAAAAATGATATGTGCAGGGACTTTTGGCGCATCAAAATTCGGAAATTTTCCTCATAAATTATAAGTTAAATAAATTTTACTAAATTTGATTATTGTTAATTAAAGTAGATTAAATTATGTAAAAAATGTGTGAGTTTCATTGCCAATATCTGGCTCATAACCTATCTTTAGGTAAAATAAAAAAAAAACTAGAGGGTGTGCAGAGACTTTTGTTAGTAAGTGTATATACTGTTTTAGTAATTTGAAGAAAACTTACAGGCCTCACCGAATAAACATCTCAACATCACTGTAACAGAGAATCGATAAGGAGTCAAAATTGAAATAGATAAAATTTATAAATCTTTCCGAATATGGAATTACATTATTGTTAATATGGGATGATTATTGTTAATATGGCTATTCAACCTTTACTACGTACACTTTCACGGAACGTCTGATTTATAAATTTAAACAATATTACCTTATCCACAAAAGTACGTCTTAAAAATGACACAAGTACATAATAATTAAATCCTCATTCGAGTGTATAATAAGCTTCAATGGACTAAATAAACGAATTAAAAGTGGCTTTGCACAGTTTTACAAGACCTGACAGCTTCATAAAAGAAAAAACAAAAAAAGTTTGACAACAGGCGATTATAATTACAACAGAATTTCATATTTACAAGTTACTAATTATGTTCTAATTATTTTTCTTCGTTTTCGTATTGTATGGCGGAGTAACACAAAATTATACGGTCATTAGGGATCAAGTCTCAAGGTAACCGTGCTAGCAACCTGACGGCGTACGTAGAACACATGGCATGGGGAAAATTTGCATAATGTTCACTACTAACTAGTAAATTTTACTAGTTGCCGTCTTCGGGCATATGGAGGATATTATGTAGGATAGTCGGGGGAAATTGACCAATTACACCGGATGTGAATAATTGGCAGTGCCTCCTTCATCGGTCTTGAATCTATTAGCTTGAATTTAGTAAGGATCATGAATACACAATTGCTATATCTAGTCTTAGTTTGTGAATTAAAAAAAAAAAATAATTTGAATCATTAATTTCTGCGGTCTATAAAGCAATAGTGGTAGAAAAAAATTTCAGGCGGATTTTACAAATTGGATTGAATTTGAGAAGGATGATACCAAAGTAAATGAAGGTAGAGATGTGAAATAGTGATGTAGGAAGTATTAGTCAGGGAGGTAATGCGGAAAACGGTGATGTATTTTACTAAACATTTAAACTATTCGTATTACGATTCGTTGAAGAAGAGATATCAATAGGTGGATGAATCAGCGAGAATACAAAATGGAGGTTGATCACGAATTGAAACATTTGACTTTTTTAAGTCTTTAGTCAGTAGGTAAACACCATTTCCATTGTTTTATTGAATTGAATTTCTCACTATTGATTTAAATGATATATACATCCAATTAGTTTTAAACGTCAATAATATGTAAAAAACGTTCCTAAGTTTTCTGTATAAGTAACGGGGAAAAAAAGGATTTGCCACGGTAATCCAATTCGAAATGTTAAATTTAATTTAGTGAAAAAATGTCGCTATTTACCTTGGAGTTATAGAATTTAATCGGACGTTTGAAATACTCTACCTGTGTACAAGAGATAAAAAAGAAGTTTTAACCATTGCTTTTTTTCAATTATTTTCTTCGATGTGAATGCCATAATAAGAGTTAGAATAATTAATTTTATAATTCTTAAATTATAAGTCTTAACATGGCAGGAGCCCCAAATTAAATTCAAACAAAATTCGACAAAACAACTCTTCATTCATTCTTTCAGTTCGCCAATTTTATATTTTTTGGGGTCAAATATAAAAATATTTATACTCTTTAAAAATACTCCCGTATGTAAATTCAAACTTTTTGTCTCATTTAATAAGTTGCATAGATTTTCTAAAGGTGGTTAATTTAATGATACATTACTTATCATGATTGAGTGAATCATACAAAAACTGTCTGGAGTAAATTAATATGTTTTTTTAATATATACTTAAAAGAAATGCCCGATTGATGAAGTCAGGTAACTGACGGAAATTTGGAGATCATTTTCAGGCAGTCTCATTGCCTAATCTAGTTGTTCTGAATCTGTTACACCTTCAGCTCCAATTTTTATATAATATAATTTTTCCCTTAAAGGTATATTCATGTTTTATCGATTTTGTTTTCCTTTTACTTACCAGAGATAAATTATAAGGATTTTCTGCTTATTTTTTTCTTTTAAAGGTTCCCATAATTGTAAGTCTGAATGATGGCGCTCATTTCCTATGTACACATTGTTGTCAATATAATTTTTAACTTCGGGAATATAATTTGAACTGTTTAAATATTGAAAACGAAGAAACTAAGAGATTCCCTGTATATATAAGATATATATAAGAAATACTTGCTTATTTATTAAGCCAATCGTTACACTATATAAAAACGGTATAATTTAATACCATAGCAGCATTTTGATGGTTTTTTTTTCTATTAGTATTAACTCTTACTATGTTAGTACAAGTTTTGGGCGTATCCAGCCAATTATAAATTGATCGGACTGCCCCCACCCCGGGGGGTCTATGGGCAAATTGACAAGCTCTTTTACCTTTGTGTTCCTTTCCGACTACTGATACTCAACTTGCTCTGCATATTACTTCTTCTTTACTTTACTTACTTACCTTACTTACCCACTTAATAGGCTTTATGGTCCGTTCAGAACCAAAGCCTACATTATCTTGCTCCAATTCACTCTGTCCGTGGCTTTGGTACGCCGCCGTCGTATATTCAGCTGTTGAAGATCAGTTTCCAAATGATCCAGCCATCTTTTTTGCGGGGTCTACCTCTCTTTATTGATCCTCCGGGATGACCATATAGCATTTAACATCAAGTAAAGTTAAATTCCTTCCGTCTTCAAATAACAAAAAATGGCCCAAAGCGGGTCGGGGGCAGTGTGTGTATATATGTGTGTAATAAAGGCCTTGATTTGTTAGATTGATCAGTAATATATTTTAAATGGTATCTACATTTAATTACGCAATTAATCTATAAAAAATAGAGAGAATATCTTAGTGTGCTATTTTCTGCTGCGGAAAATTCAACAGAAAAAAAGAACTGTTACTGCTGCTATTTTAACTCAAAGCATAGCAGTGAATTCACTTTCCTGTCTATATAACATATAAATAACTTATATAAATATAGACTATATTTTATATCAATGATACTTTTATTTGAATGTACCTATTAGGAATAAAAATACCTATGAATCTAATATGAGAGTTCTCGAAGAGGAATACAAGTAAACTTATATTTACAAATGGTATTATAATAGCACCTAATGCCATCATAAGACCCCGGTGAAGGACATGTCAGATCCAATAATAGCCGGTGTAGGCTGCCTGAGTCAGAAGAAGCAGAGGTCAGAGCAGAAGGAACGGATAGCTCACATCCTCCCATTGACGAAGGAATGGCGGCCTTGGGTGGTAGCCTTGGTTCCGCCTCAGGATCACGAATGTGCCTCCCCAGTCGGAGCTAAACATCTCCCTGCCTTATAATCATTATCTTCCCTCATGAGATCATTCCTCGTTTTGTTCCAATCACCGATTGTTGAGTCTGTGGAATAGTCAATGATGGATACCGGAGATCGTCCGTTAAACACACACAATTTTTAGCATTGGAACGCGCTTGATATGAGAGAATAAAACTTGGAATTATCATTGAGAGAAACACAATTACTACTGAGAAGGTACTATTATTGCCACATATATGTATGCTCTTTCATTGAGAACATTCTGTGTGTTTGAAACCATTGCTTTCTCAGTCTTATCTAACTGTTAGGTATGGGAAACATAAATTACCGTTGTGGAATTGGTATGTTTTCTGTGAACTTCATTTAAATAAAAAGTATATTTACATACGGTCTCACATCTACTACTATACGTGGATTATGGTATCCGTGCGAATTGCCCATATTTATAATTTAAACTAAACATTCCCCATCAGATATTCAGCCATAAGTATTTTGGACTAATGCAAAAACATGCATCATTAGAGATAGCTTTCATCAACACTGAGCCTAGCGGATAATAACTAATCAAATCATTGTAATCAATATATATTATAAAGCAAAGTGTACAATGTGCGTGCCGATAAGGGTCAAAAACCACTTCAAGTACAACCAAGAATGTTATGTCGTCGAGTGGCTATATAACCCCTAACGAAGAAGAAGGTTTCCGTTTTTATCTTAAGGGAGTAAAATTAAAGAGAAAAGGACTGGAATTTTAAGCCTCTCGCAACATATAATTAGCCTATTTGAAATTCATGTACGAGTTTATGAATGAAAAATTTAGTTCGAGCTCCAGGTTACCAGGAAGCGCTAGGGTGCGTTTCACTCAATGTTTATTGTTCATTCATCCAGTTCAGTTTGTAAAGGATATGTATTTTTTCACCTGTTCTTTTTAAATTACTAAAAAATTAAGCGAAAGTAATGAGTTTGTTTGTTTGTTTGTTTTTGCTTTAAGGCGTATAACATTTCAAGTTACAACGCCTAATGGTTGTTGTTGTTTTTTCGTCTGTTAATTAATTTCCCCTTTGCTTTCAAAATAAAATAATGATTTTAAATCTCTGCAATAAATTAGAAAACCAACTGTATTCCTTAAAAAATTAATTTTCTCATAAGAAGGCCAATTGATCAACACATTACATTTAATCAATATATAATGTATACTTAAGTAAATTTAATGCAATATGAGTGAACATTTCTTAAGTAGTACAGTGAGGGAATAAAATCAGACATAAAAAAGAAGGGATAAATTGACTGAATATAAATCGAAAGTAAAAAAAGTTTGAAGTGTTCTTACTTTATTTATGAAAAAGAAGTTAGTTTGAATACCATTCCATTTAAAATTTCATGAAATTTTGGTTTTCACTTTGTAACAGTAGTAAGATTCGAGATCTGCAGAAACGGGTGCAGAGATTACGGGGGATATCTTACGGGAGTTTGAAATGGAAGAAAGGTCTTAAAAAAAAGTTTCTATGAATCTTCAGTAGTTTCTGTACTTCTGGATCTAATAGGACCATTACAGTAGTCGGTGCCTAAGCTTTACTCGAAACATAATTTTTTTTAACTGAGATGTCAGATTTTTCTACTATAATCTAATAACTTATTATCTGCTGACTGCTTAGCATGGGCTTATAGGATTCAGAATCACAGAAACCATAAAAAACGATGCATAACTGGACAAATTTGCATTAAAATTTAATTGTTCATTTACCATTTTCAACCCCCTATAAAGTATTCCTTATTTGGGTGGACTCTGCAGATCTCGAATTTTAACATTAATACCAAGTTAAAACTGAAGTTTCAAGAAGGTGCTAATTTTTTTCCCTATTTCCTTTAATTTTAGAGTTTTTCTTTTATTAAAACTACAGGGAAACTACCGGAGCGAAACCGGGTACCCTAGTTAGTTTATAATGAATCTAGATATCTTCAATAGATAAATATTATTATTTATTAACTTATTAACCGATCATAAGCTGCTGTAACGCTACATCTACAATATTTAACAGAAGGAATAACTATAATGGAATGGAATGGCAAAATATTAAGTTTCCCAATGATAGCTAAAGCAGATTGTCCTAGTAATTTCAAATTTTTTTTTTTTTTTTTTTTTGGACTTGGTGAAAATATAATAATATCGGGATTGAATTGTCTGAAAGAAAATAACTTGTTTTACAAACATTTTTATATAATCTGTTTATGAAAGAATACCTACCTGCATATTGTTAATGTTTTGCATATTGTTATCTTTTTTTTTAGTGAAGACATAATTTTCTCTACTCTTTTGATGAGTTGAGCTCGAACTAAATGCTCTTTGAGTAAAATATTTTACCACAACATCCAAATTTCAAAGTAGTTTCTTATATCTCAGATTTCCACAGGGGAGGGGATGTATTATTTAGTAGTTTAACATAATACCATCGCATAAACTTATAAATAATCAAACGGTTCATCTAATCTACATAATACCTACAGCTCAGAGACTTTGTAAGTTTGTCTTCTATGTTCCTTCCATTCCAAATATACATCGAAAATCAAAATAATTAATATTTCTGAGGTCACCAACAGTGTAGGTTTATATATCATGCTACCATGAGCATATCCAGCTAGGGGCAGAGAGGGGTGGCTCCCCCCTTCCCCAGAGGAGAAAAATACATTGTACATACCTATGTACATTTCTTTCATAAAAATAATTGTAATAATTCATAAGGCACTGATATAATTATGCATAATTATCTTAAAAATATGGTTCCATTCGCATTTTCCGTTCGAAAATGTTACTAGCTGACCGACCATTGTTTGAACACCTTAGTTTTTTCAATGCTCCAATTAGGTGCCTCTATGCTAACTTATAATTCGGAGTTATGAATACCGAGTTAATCATTATGGATTCTCATCACTATATTAAAAATAATTTAATATTGACATTATATATCATTGTTTTATTATCATTACTGTGCCAGGTTCCCAAAATGAATAGTTCTTTCTGCTTAAGGTTGTAAAGTTTTGCTTAAGATATCTTGAAGCATCTAGAGACTACCTATTGAAAACTATTTTTAACATTATTAGTCCTCTTTTTGAATCCTCTGACTACTTTTCCGAGTTAGGAGTTTTATTCTGAGCAGCATTAAATTGGCTTTGTAATTCTCCTTGACTTCCCTGCTGCCTTGAGTATACAGCTTCTTTTTCACTCCCGTCGATTCCGTCCCACTCCCATCATACATGTTGGATAAGGCCGGAGATCCAGCGATGATAAGTTTCTCCCAACTACAGGAATAGTGCTCCTACCTAATTGGCAGTGGGAAGAGAACTCTAACAAGCTCGGCCATTTGCGGATTCTGACAGCACCTATCAGCTTCCTCAGGCACCAGAGCGAGAACAACTCCGTCAATATCCCCTAACTGATATTTGTATGAAGAAGGTATCTGTAAAAAAAATATGTTTAGTCACATTTCGGAAGCGAACTAGAAATAAATACAAAAAAATACAACATATGCTCAATATTCCCATAATTGGGTATTGAGGTCTAGAGGTTTACGTAGATACTTTGTAATTTTGTTGACCTATCTGGGAAAAAAGAGTTATTGGCTAATTATTACATTCCTACACTAATAGCTATTAGAACGCTTAGGCCGTAAAAGGAACTGTTTATACCGGCTAGATCAACTCTGGAGATAATTGCCATTAATGCGAGATACGACCGATCCCGTGTTAAAGTGGTTATTTATTTGTAGGCAGTAATTTTCGAAAAGCGCTTAGGCCAGAAAAAATAAATAATCAGAGTCTAATAATTGTTTGAATGTTAACAAATGCAATATTTTCTAAAAAAAGAATTTAATTAATTTCTTCATTTTATTTTCTAAAACTTGATTTCAACCTATGAGAAAAGTGTCAATTACTAGTTGTTTATTGGGCTTCAAAGGCATACAACCTTAAGGTCATAAATGCCTGTGTTAGTCTTTTTATATATATCGAGTCTTATTTTATATTATTGCAGACCATCATTTCATTGATCTCCTTTAATATTAATTTCTCCATCAGCTGTTTCTTTTCTTGTATTTTTTTTTAAATTTAAATAATTATATTTATGAAAAATTTAGCCGAAAAATTGTTAAATTATTCTCAATAAATCGGCTTTGATTGCCGGGTGACAATTGGTGAATTGGATGTAAAAATGGATTTTTAAACATTATAACCAACAGCGTCTCTCCTATAGGATTTGTTCTTTGTGGAAAAATATCCCCACGTGGGTCTTAAGATGTACCGTCTTCGCGAATGAATAATTTTTTCCATAACTTTAAATTCTACAGATTATAAAAATAAAAAGAGAGCAAATTAGTCCACTGTTATTCTACCAGATCATCACATTATGATAACCTCGCAGCAACGATATGTTAAAAATATTCAAACTTGAATTTAAAGTGTTTTAAAATAATTTATTTTTGAAGAGAAAAGATTTGGCTCTGCCGGGAGTCGAACCCGGGTCTCCTGCGTTACATGCGAGGATGCTAACCGCTACACCACAGAGCTCGGCTCAAGGCAGAGCAAATCCTGCCGATGAGCTCTGTGGTGTAGCGGTTAGCATCCTCGCATGTAACGCAGGAGACCCGGGTTCGACTCCCGGCAGAGCCAAATCTTTTCTCTTCAAAAATAAATTATTTAAAAATAATTTAAAATTGGTGGTTAGCCACAATTTAAGATTGGATTAATTAAAGTGTTTTAATAGAATTTATTGCAAATGAATTCAAAACTCTTAGTTTTCTTTAGCGTGAAATCAAAAATGAAATAGAAAAAAAATTGCCTAGGATCCCATTGGAAGAAATACATTTCATCCATTTTTTAAACATTAAGTACCTACTGTTCTAGTTTGGTGCCACCTCTGGACTTAACAAGCCCTGATGAAGATCCACATGTTTATATCGAAACTTAGGGAGAGTAAAACATTTTTGGCTATCCTGTCCCTCGGATTGGACGTAAAATGAAGGTTCCGAGCCTGTACGATGTCAGGTACTCTTTAAAGATCCCTATCCTAACTAAAGATCCTTAAGGATAGGAAAAATTTAGGACTCAATGTAGCATCGATCCGATTAGCCTTAGTGGCATAAAGTGATGTTAAACAAACAAACAATCGAAACGAAGGCTCTCCAAATAAAAATTTTTTGACTGAAAATCCTCATAATTTATCAACCCATAACTAGGTTATGTTGACGTTTATAGTGTCTATACATTTCATAAATACTTTATGGTCTTAAAGGACTTTGTATTTCAATTGTATTTCCCCTCTTTTTATGCAAAAACCCCACGAAAAGCTTCTTTTTTATTTAGTCTTCGAGAAAGATATGAATGAGCCAGACGATTTATACTTAACATTACTGAGGATCTTTACAGATGCCATTTATTATAAGCACGTTCCTTCCCCAAAAAAGCAGTAATGGCTGTTAGTAGGTGTGCGACGAAGGCCTAAATTAGACAGCGGCAAGACGAATCGCTTCCATCGGCTCCTTTAAGAGGTGTGAAAGAGAGAAACAGATGAGAAAACACCCCTATTTTTACCACAATGGGCTATTCTCACATAGGGGATGCGGCGAAGGGCGTCTTCTTAAAAATACGAGCCTCATCAGTATTTTCACGTGAGATACTTTTTAAGGTAAACTATTTTTGGTTTTGGGAGTACAAGTTATTTGTTGTTATGTTTTACCCCAATCCAATAACCTTGTGCTTGGGGGGAGTCAATTGTTACATAGAAGCCCTGCATGCTTTGTCATGTCAAATTGCGTGGAAGAAAAATAATTTAAAATAGTATTTATCATACAATTTAAATAAAAAAAAGACAGAAAAATAGAATCTTAATGAATTAACAAGAAAATAAACAAAAATATATAGATAAAGTAGAATGAGTAGAAAAAGAAATGCATAATTAATAAAGATGTTTTATGTTGTGTCACCTGCCCATTCAATTTCTCATAATTTAACATAATCTAGACCATCCAAAGACTCCTGAAATTCTTGCCAAAAATGTATGTAGCTTCTCATAACTAATGGCTGATTTTGGCCAAGGAGTATAACTTTTCTTAATAAATTATATCTCTCTGCGCCAAGTGAATTGCAGTCAAAAATTAGGTGGTGGTCATAAGGTTGTTCTGTCTGTCAGAGAAGCATTCGTTGTTCTACAATGGATTAAATCGATGTAAGTAACTTCTTGTTGGTCGGTGGACAGTCAATTACTGTGTAAGTCGACTGTTGATTGAGGGTAGCTTTGGCTAATTTATAATCTTCCCTAAGATGATTTTTTCCATTTCATTATACTTTTAACTTTAGTCTGTGCAGTGCTCTTCGCTACCTATGCGTTCTCTATTTCATTTAATCCACTGCAATGAACATTTACTAGTTTTTCTGCAATGAATATTTACTACTAGTTTTCTTCATATTTAAGCAGATATTTTCAATGTTCGTCGGAAATTTGGTCATGTATGGTTCCGCCATTGTGTTTATACTAATCACATATCGTTCTGTTATTGACTTTTCCAAAAGTTACTTTTTACTTTAGTATGTAACATAAGTAGGTCTTTTCTATTAGATGTTCGAGTTCCCGGAGAAAAGCCAGTTATTTTGCCTGATTGTTTGAACAGTCTATATCTAATCTGTGTTGTGCAGTGAGCACACATTGGTCACCATTTTACAATAAAAATGTACATCCTAGGGTAAACCGTATAGTTATTGGCACCCTTAAGACTACATTTCTGTGGTTAAATTAAAAAAAATACTTTTTATAAAGGGATCAAATAGAAACTTCCTATAGCTCCTCATTAGCTATCCTCATAAAAATTCAAAAGGTTTATTTGGGTCAAAAGTTCAATAGTTCTACAATAAGGCAATATTTATTGTTAAAAGGGCCAAATCTAGTTATTGGTACCCTGTGGATTTAATTGTGAAATCTTCCCTATAGTTAGTTTGTTAAAGTCTTACTTCATAGATGACTTAAAGGACCCTTCAAACATTAGACTCATGTTTATCTTGTAATAAAATTAGGGCTTGTTTACCTATTTCTTTAAGTTAAAATTGGGGTGTCAATAACTGTTCTGAGTGCCAATAACTGTATCTTTTACCCTACATAATCATCTTGCTTACAGTTTCTTCGGTACAATCATGTGCATCAATGCATGGTGAATCTGTAGAGTGCCACTTCTTTGAGTAAGGTACTTCATGTTCAATAACTTTAATTTCAAAGTTTGTAGTGTCTTTATTCTTAAGTACTTGATTTATATTATTTTTTTTTCATCATCATATCGTCGTCACCATGCTATAGTAACGAATTTGCAACTAAAACCCTGTGCATATTCGTTACTTTAGCATGGTGATGACGATGTGAATCATATAAAACATTAGGAAGTAAAAATTCCAAAAATAAAAATACACAAACCTTTAGAGATATTTACATAAAACACTTGTATTATTAGATTATCCTAGATTAGATTAGATCGAGATTTTATTGGGACGGTCAACTACTCGGTTATTACGTCCTTTTGATTTTTAAATTTAAACTATTTTAATATTTGTGTTTTTATACTTGCCAGTCTTTGGCTTCCTTTTTTTTTTTTTTTATGGTTTTTCATATTGCTATTAAGTGAAATATATATAATCATTTTAAATGGAGTGTTAATTTAAATATAAAATGTATGAAATATTCTCTTTTTTTTTTTTTTAATTATTATTATTTTTCTTTCTTTTTTGTTATTATTCTTTCTTTTTTTTAATAACTTTTTTTCATAATTTTTTTGTTATTTATTTTTTTATTTATTTATTTTTTTTTCTTGTTGTTTGGATTTGTAGCGGGGATAAGTATTGACATCAAAAGTTTTCTGTTAAATTATTGAAAAACGCAAATTTGAATGTTACATGTCAAAACGGCATTGGAATTTTGCAGATTAGTAAGTTTAAGTCAAAATTAAAAGTAAAGAATCATTTGGTAATAGGATAGGAGAGAATTGTTTTCTGAGACGACAGGAACATGCGATCAAAGAAATCACCGAAGGTGGGAAATACCACTGCCCGAGTTTATTGCCGGTACTTACCGTTTAAAATGCCATATTTGTTGTCAGGAGAGTGGTTTACGACAGGAGTGTCGGGGATGATCCGGACCAGATGTAGCGACATGGGGGTCGCAGGTAGCAGAGGGGCGCCTGGCTGTCTCTTCTCGGACCTTCCTAATCCCGCTGGGAAAATTTGGAGGCGGGCAGCTGTTGAGCACAGGTGCCGCTGGGTCACTCACACTTGACTCTGGAGTCCAGCCTCTCCAGGGGCCTTCTTTCAAATAAATTTTTATTGCTACTCCAGTATGCAAGTTCAAGATAGAGATGTCACGTACAAGTTTAAATAAGATATTCTCGACTTGAACGAGTATGTTTCATGGAATTGCCTCGTATTCGAATATACCTAATTATAAATAAAGCAATAAAACGAACTTTTTTAGAAGTTTGTTATGGTCAACTGTTTTCTTTAAGATATAATAATTGATTATCAGGATTTTCAGTCAACAGTTTTTTATTTGTAGAGCGTTTCGATCCGTTGAGCTGCCTACCAACTCACCAACTATCAAGTTGTGTCCAGAGTAATAAAAATAAAGGGGTTTCTGTATTACGCTGGACTCCCCAAGCCCTGATGAAATTTTTTTTATTTGATAATCAAATTATCCTAATAATCATTCAACCAATTCTTTATTTTTTAAAGATTAATTTAACTCTTCAATAACCTTGAATAACTGGATGGTTATTATGGAATAGTAATAAAAAATGATAATTGATTATACGGTTATTGTTATTAAATTATTTGGTATTACATATATTTACTAATAACATTTATTGTTACTTTTCCCGTCCTTAGATCTTTTTTGTATTTTATGTGAGAATTGAAGTGTGACCAGCTTGTAGTCACAACAAAAATATTTATTTCAAATCAAAATTTCCTTAATTCCGATGGCGTATATTTCCGAAATTAAGGAAATGTTACTAAATAACTTATTCAATCCGATGACAGATATCTAGGTACTATTACGACAGGTTGAATGATAGCCATGATTTTCAGTTTGATCGTTTTTTTATTTAGGAAAGCCAACGTTTCGATCCCTACTTGTGGATCTTCATCAGGGCTTCTGAGTCCAGAGTAATACAGAGCCAATTTCAGAAAATAAAATAAAAGTGTCGGCAGTAGAAATCCCCCACTCGTATTGATTATTACTGACTTTTTATCTAGGAATCAGGTTATTTTCAACCTATTTTCAGTTTTAGGAAGCAGTGTAAAAATATAGCTTAGGCCGATCGAGCTCCGTGGACAATGCATAATTATTTTGACTCCATCAGATCTAAGTAAATCTCTGTAATTAAGCATGTTTAAAAGGCTTGATGTTGCCTAAGTGACTCAAATATATGCAAAGCATGCACTATTTATTATCTTGACATGAAATGAGAAAATTATCATAGACTGAATCAGAAATCGACACATCAATTTTTCGGATTTCTCTTCGTTTTATTTGAAGATTGGATGTTATTCCTCCGACATAGAAGCCAGTGTTGAAAGAGGTGTAAGTACATTAGGATAGAATGGTTATGAAAAATGGCGATAAAAGGTACTCAATAAAGGTTTGGTGAATGGTCCGTTTGGCTGAAATAGGCTGCGTAGGACGGGCATAAAAACCTCTTATTTCCTCTGCCAGTTTTGTTAAAGGGATCTTCTATTTTGCTATAAGTAGAAACATCCATCATCTGATCGAGGGCCACCTCTATAAATCTCCGTAATGATACATTTTTCACTCTTGGTTTCGAAACACAATCAGATATCATGCATGGAGTGAATTACACACAAAATAATTTCTTTCAATATTTTTTAAGCAACGTAAAATATTGATAAAATATTATGAATTTGTCGGTAGATTATTCGATAAAAAAAAAAAGTTAATTAGACGAGCACCATTTTTATTTTTTCGTCTATTGTGAAACACTGATTTTCTGGAATAATTATCGAGAGTGGTTCCTACCAGGTTAATTTTTTTAAGGAAAATAGAAATATTAGATTAATATTATAAGTTGATGAGGAAGTCATAACTTACCTGCTTTATAATTTCCTCAACAACCTATGTGTAAAATAACGCAAAATTATCGTCGGCGTTCCTTAGAAAGGAGTGTGGCATTTGGTATAATATTAATTATTCCAATTTAAAGATTTTAAAGATAAAGTACAGTGACTGTATTCTATATAATTTATACTTCTATAGGGGTATGATTCACATTTTATAAATGTCATCTGTTGTGAAACACGGATTTTCCGAAATGATTATAGAGGGAGGATTCTATGTAAGCTTGATAAGGAAAAAGGAAAATAATTGTAATTATGAGTTGATGAGGAAAATACACACGAAAAATATTTCCTCCTCAGTCAAAATTTGCCTGTTTTTTCCTCAACTGGATTTTAGTAAAATAAATTATACGTTGGTGTTCCGTACAATGGAGCATGACAGCCGGTATAAAATCTATCATTCCAATCCTAACATTTTAAAAAATACGTGGAGAATTTATCCTATATAATTTAAAACAATGTTTATACTTCTCTGATAGCTAAAATTTTAATGTTCTCAAAAAATTGTTGTCTCGTCAGAAAGGAACCCAAGACTGTACAAAGGATGGAGAGGAAGGTCATCAATGATCTTTTTGTTTTAAAAAACGAGGAACGAAATAGAAATAGAGTAAGTATATTAAAATAAATATATTTTTTAATCTGAATGTGTTTTTAACTGAAAGTTAATTGCTGCTTAATTAATACTCTGATTAATAAAATTTATGTAAGAGACTATAGTATTGGATAACTGTTTTAAATGATGTTTTAAAAAAAAAAAATTTAATTTATGAAACAGAATGTAGTTTGAATCACGTTCTGTACTGTGGATGGCCAAATGGCTGAAATGTATGCTGATTTGAATGCTGGCAATTAATTTACTTAATTTTATTAATTAATTTAATTATCCTCGTGTCAAAATGTAAATACAGACACTAAACAAACGACTGAAAATACTATTCTCTCTATTTTCCAAATCATCAAATTCGAAAATACTCAATATCAAGTGGAAACTCAATACATACACATAATTACTGAAACCTGTATGGACATAAGCCTCTCAAATTTATGGTTCAGCAAAAGAAACACACTTACAAACACTACAGACCTTACAATATAAAATTTTACGACTAGTAATGAGCGCACCTCTGTACATTACTACAAACGATGCGTTCAACAAAAAGACAACATACCGACTTGCAATTACCAACTATCGACTAATAAATAAGAACCCTCTATTCTAGCTTTCATATCCAATTGCACGGACATAAAAACAGGCTTTTAATTAGCTAAATAAATAGTTATTAATGACATGGCCACGATTGACACGCCTTTTACGAAGCGACTGAAAAGGAGGATGAGAAACCTCTCCTGAAACAGGACCGGGATGTTGTGCTGCTGGGCACTATCTTCCCTCTTGCCTTAAAATGCCAATACACAGCAGTTTACATCTTATTTGTTTATTGTCGCTTAGTTAGACAGGTAAAAGAATGAAGAAAAAAAATTATTAAATGAACACTTTTATCATAATTAAAATGGGGATGGTCTGCATTAAGCTAGGGGTCGATCCTCGATATCTTTATAAATATAATATATAATAGCTGATATGTAGTTATTGACGAGTAACAGGTTATCCACTGCCATTATTCGTTCCGTTCTTTCTCAAGACACAAGGCACTGACATTTACGATTAGCCTTCGCCTAAGGTGCATGTTCCTCGTTCAATCGTCTGTTGATCTAGCATAGCTTATTAGGATCGTAAAAGTTTATAATCGGAAAAAAATATATATATAATTTTAATTTAACGTCGAATACCTCGATTTAAATTCACCTCATGCAGAACCAACCGATGATGCTCTCTGTGTCAATCTTCTCCGATTCGAATGTGTGAGTTTCGATTCACCAGAAAAATTTCTAATAACGAACGCTTTCGAGTGTCACACACTCAGAAGCCAGTTTAACGGTTCTGCGGAGAGGCATCCTTACCACTGTAAAATTTCGTTTTTAGCGCATCACCATAAAATTATAATATATTTTCTCACATCCTGAAACATTCTAAATTAATGATATGCCTATACCTTTTTGGTATGCGATTGGTTCCTCCAGTCTCTAACATTATTTTTTGATATGTATAGGTTACTGAAGAAATTCTTCAGATGATTTTAATTCACGACGAAGTAGAATTAGAATAAAATTAAATGCACTTTCACAATTTAAACATCGTCCCTTATTAATTCGAAAACTGTCATTCTTTCAATTACAGATTTTAATTATGGAACTGTCACTTGACTAGCTTTTGACAAATGCACATCTTACGGGTGTCACCACTACCAAGGGTATAGTAACCACAGTAATTAGTTCAGTAATATAGTGACCATAGTAATTAATTTATTTTCATTTTTTATATATATTAATTTTTGTAGGGTCAGAAATTGTCAACGTTAATTGTTAGTTTTTTATTAACGATAATGATATTATATATTAATCTAATCTTAATTTGTGGGTGACCACCATTTTAAATTATTTTCAAATAATTTATTTTTTGAAGAGAAAAGATTTGGCTCCGCCGGGAGTCGAACCCGGGTCTCCCGCGTTACATGCGCGGATGCTAACCACCGCACCACAGAGCCCGGCTCAAGGCAGAGCAAATCCTTTCTCTTCACTGATACCTACTCCCCCTATCTCACAAATTTTGTCAAATTTATGATATTTATTGACATACGTCAATTTTTAAATTATTTTATATTAATCTAATCTTAATTTGTGGGTGACCACCATTTTAAATTATTTAAAAATAATGATATTAGTTTATGACCTTTTTTATATGTAAATTATTCATTGGCAATAAAGTATATTCAATGGATCACATTATCATCAACTCTATTAATTAATAAAATTATATATATCACTTATCATAGTTAATAAGTGGGGGTAAGTAATAAGTTAAATAGTAGCTAAAAATTAAAAACAGCTAAAAGCTAAAAACAGGTGTTGCTGAAGTTTAGATCTTAGTAAGCATTTGTGTGTTGTTAATTTGAGTTATAACTCACGTCCTTTATTCATTATTCATTTTGTGTATTTTATTTATGTAAAATACCGTAAAGTATGTGTTAATACTTGTTCATTTGTTATACTGTATCTAATCTCATTATTCGCTTTACTTTATGTTCATTGTTAAGCCAAGTCATGCTCTCTTTGTATTAATACTTATGGGACTATATCCTGACAAGGTTCTATCATTCTGATTCTAACGGTATGTATAACTCAAATTTGATATATTTTGATATGTAACCATCTTCTTGCCGACATGCGATATGATAATATTATAAGAAGTAATAAGCTTTATAATAATAATAATGCTGTAGTAATAAAATTTATTACTATAGTAGAAGTGAGAGATAGTCAACTGTTCTTCTTTACGATAGGTTAAATGATAGTCAGGATTTTCAGTTTACAATGATTTTATTGTGGTAAGCCAACGTTTCGATCCAACTCGTGGATCTTCATCAGGGCTAAAAGAAAACTAATGTGTGAGTATCTATGCTAGAGGGTGACAATAAATGGATACATTACAGAAACTGATAATAATATAAAAGATGGTGTATACATGAATATTAAAATAAGTGGCTGGTTAACAAGATAAAATAAAATCTGATATTTACCTACTGAGTCCAGGTGGATACTAAGACTAAAGGTAAAAATAAGGTGACATAAACATATTTCTATATCATAGCTACTCATGCATTAGTTGTCTTTTAGCTGTTCTGTCTTCAAGTTGGATCGAAACGTTTGCTTACCACAATAAAATCATTGTAAACTGAAAATCCTGACTATCATTTAACCTACTTATTACTATAATATTAAATTTAGAGGAGAGTAATAATCAATTATTTTTCTTAACGAAAAATTATCACTGTTCTATTATGCTGATAAATTCAACTTGTAAATAAAACGTAACTGAAACCAAATTGAGAAATAAAGAAATACTCAAAGTATTACTTAAACACATCGATTATCCATAACAAATCGATATTTATGGATCCATTGCCCCCATCCCCTAATGAAATCCATAAGATGGCGAGGTGACTGACAGGCCACCCAGGTTCCTCTACATTAGCAGCGGAGGATGGGAGAAGAGGGCCACCGGGCGGAAGGGAATCGACCAGACAGCTACTGATGGTCCCGGGGCAGAACTAATAGTGCACTAACGAACCAATCAGCTTCTCCTAAATATAAACGTTCCTCCACATCTCTATCTTTACATGTTCCTTGTTCAAAGTCTTTCTCTGGAAACAACCAAATCAGGATCTGGGTTCAAGAAGGAGGTAAAGTTTGACTTCTTTATCTCCTTCTTGGTTCATGAATAAATCAGAAAATAAGCTATTCACAAAAAAATAAGAAAAAGAAAATTTGGTGCGATGCGCGCAACACACAACTTTCACTTACAAACTTCCTTTGATTAGATATTGACGTATTTCGATAATATGTAAAAGCTATTCCTCAACTTCACACATTTTTCATGCATTTAAGTATATGCTTATATATGTATAGTTCCATAAGTTATAGAGTATCAGTATTGCAAACTTGAAAGTTCTCAGTACTTTTCGAATTATTATTGCTTATTTCTTTTTTTAAGGGTACATTCATCAGTGATAATACGGGTTATGAAAATATGGCTGTCACATAGAGGGCACATAAATAAATACATCCAGTTTGATCAAAATAGTTACAGCCGTTTTTAACAAAATAAAATTAAACGTGGAAATGAAACAAAATTTATTAAATAAAGTGCCCCCTCCCTTAGAACATATTTTGATGAAATTTCGGTTGTCTCATCCCGGGCATATACATACATCAAATATCCAATTTCATGTTCTTACGGTATATAGTTTTTGAGTTAGTCTGTTAACACATACACACACACACACACACACACACACACACACACACACACACACACACACACACCATTTCGCGGGACTTGGTTATTTGGAATCAGGGGACCCCAAAACATGTATTTCCGTTGAAAACCGGAAGTCGACATTTTTCACGATCGCATTTCATATATAGGTACCTAAGTGAAAGTAAAAATTATATATATTACGAAATATTTGTTCCACAATTTTTCTGCGATTATTAGTAATATCACCTATCTAATAAATTTATTATTCTATTTTTCACCGCATTCCGCATTCAAATGTTTTTCATGTGCTAGGCTCTTCCCTTGAAGGAATGAAATCATATACACACCAATGAGAACTTGATTTAACATCGATAAGTAAAAATATAAATAAATATACCGTTAAACTTATTTGTAATTGAAATCTCACGTACACATATATGAAAAATAAAATTAGGCTGAAATGCCTTTGAAATTCTTATACCATAAACATTAATTAGTTACTGATTCCGGAAAATACTGACAACTTACATCATACAACTGTTCTGAACAAATAAAAGATCAGATATTTTATATAGATGGTACTTAAAAACATCCAATTGAGTGCACAACAATAAAGTCTTTCAGTTATTATTAAATGAAAATAAACTTAATAAATACAATTTAAATTATGACAGAATATTGTATGCCAGCTAAGGAACGTGATGTCATTCACTCAACCAACTTAAAAGCTGGATAAGTTGGTTGAGTGAATGACATCACGTTCCTTAGCTGGCATACATTTGATAAGCAACCGTCTGTCATGGTATCTTGAATCCAAAAATTTATTACCAGCATGGCAAAGTGGGTTTAGGAAGGGTAGGAGTACCACTGATAATCTGGTGCGCTTAGAATCCGATGTATTAGAAGCCTTTGAAAAAAAAGTAAATTATTAGCGGTTTTTCTTGACATAGAAAATGCTTTTGATAGGACATGGAGAAGGCTAATAATTGACAATCTGATTAACATGGGAATTAATGGTCACATGATCTTATTCATTAAAAATTTTTTAACAAATAGACGGTTCAGGGTTAGAATTGGAAATATTTTTTCTGAAGAATTCGAATTAGAGAACGGTGTACCACAAGGCTGCGTTTTAAGTGCGACACTTTTCTGTGTTGGTTTTAATCAAGTCATGAATGAAATTAAGCCGCCGGTAAAAGCTATGTTATATGCTGACGATTTAGTAATTTATTCGGAAGGGAAACAATTAACACAACTGCAGAATGATATTCAAAGCACTTTGAATAAGGTCAATCATTGGATTAGTACCAACGGCTTCAAAATTTCAACAGCTAAGACAGTTGCAGTCCTCTTCAGTAAAAGACAACCTAATATTTTGCCATCACTTTCCATTGCCGGTCAACCAATCTCTTTCTCAAACACAATCAAATACCTAGGAGTAACTTTTGATAGAACTCTCAGTTGGTCCCCTCATATAAAACTATTAAAAGCAGATTGTCTCCGCTCCTTAAACCTGTTAAAAATAGTATCTAATACAAGTTGGGGTGCAGATCGGGCCAGTATGTTAACGTTATACAAAACTCTTATACGATCTAAATTGGATTACGGCTGCTGTTCATACAACTCAGCTTCTACTCAAGTCCTAAGAATGTTGGAATCTGTACAGAATTCGGGTCTTAGGTTAGCTACAGGTGCTTTTCGTTCTAGCCCTTCTAGTAGTCTTTGTGTTGAAGCTGGCGTACCTCCCCTTGACCTAAGACGACAAGAACTCGATCTCAAATACTCAGTTAAAATCCTCTCCACCTACAATCATCCTTTGAATTATCTATTCCCCAATAAACAGCTCCTATCCCAACAACAAATTTCCTTAAAGAAGAGAACATCCTTTGCAGTCCGTGTTGCAGCATCCTTATTTGACCTCAACCTTGATATACCCACATTCCATGAGAATGTAACATCTCCTATCCATCCCTGGGGACTACCTACCCCAAAAATCATCCTTTCTCTCACAAGGCTACTTAAAAACAACACAGCACCACTAATTTACAAAAACGAATTTTATAAACTTAAAGAAAAACTAGGGGACGCTAACTACATTTACACCGACGGCTCTAAGAGTTCCATAGGAGTAGGAGCCTCGATAATATGCAATGACAGGCAGCATCTTTTTTCCTTATCTGCTACTTGTAGCAACTTTACTGCGGAGATCGTCGCAATCCATAAAAGTTTAAATGTTATTCAGGCCACAAAGAAAACCATAGTTATTTGCACTGACTCACTTTCCGCTCTAATCTGTTTGAAGGATGTTTTCTCTTTAAATCCCATAATTCAAAATATACTCATTTCAATAAAGTCGGGCTTGACAAACAATAGCACTGTATTCTTCGTATGGGTTCCAAGTCACTGCGGAATAGTTGGAAATGAATTGGCAGATCAGGCCGCCAAAAAAGCAATAACAGATGGCATTCCTTATCTAGGGGTTCTAGCAGCGGACTTTTTATCCCTCATCAAGCAAAAAATGAAACAAAGTTGGGAAAACAGGTGGTTAAATTTATCTGAAAATAAATTACTTGAAATTAAAAGAGAGGTGATCCCATGGAAGTCCTCTAACAGGAGTAAGCGCAGAGAGGAAGTAATCTTGACGCGTCTTCGCATTGGTCATACGCGCTTGACACACGGACACCTAATGGCACGCGAAGACCCAACCAACTGTCAGGCTTGTGGATGTCCGCTGACAGTAAAGCATATTTTGACTGAATGCAGGGCCTACGAAGAATACAGAGCACTCTTAGATATACCAAATGACTTATACAGTATACTGCGAGACAACGTAACAGACAAACTGTACGACTTTCTAAAATTAACAGAATTATATAATAAGATATAAACCGAACATTGAATAAATGGCGATGATGACCCTAGTGGTTGACGCCTTAAAAAAAAAAAAAAAAAAAAAAAAAAAAAAAAAAAAAAAAAAAAAAAAAAAAAAAAAAAAAAAAAGCTGGATAATAAGTTTCTTTTAAAAATCTTCATGGAAATATTTAAACTAGTAAATATTTTTTGATCATGGGGAAATTTCTTTAAATGGAAACTTCAAATATATTTTATAGATAACGAGTGAAAAACGCGTACCTATACTCATTTTTGAAAATTTCTACTCATGAAGTTTTCTTTGGTTGCGAAAACGATTTAAAACTACGAACAGGACAAAAATAAAATAATCTAAATAAACTAAAACAGCATTTGAAACAAGAAGTACTGGGGAAGTATAAGTTATTCATTGGTTTATTTTTTTTTTTTTTTAATAGTGCCAAATTTTAACCCTAGTTTCCAAAATCAACTAATTTTACGTTTGCGCTCATATCCATATTATATTGTAAATATCAAGCAAATGTATTAGCGCGGTCATATGATTTGTCGATTAATAAAAGCTAGAAAGAAAGTAGCATCGCATGAAGACAGGGCCTCAGTTTGTCCTGGATAAACAGGATTTTTAAAGTTTAAATTTACTTTTCACAAATATTTTATATTCCATAGCATTTATATTTAAAGGCGAGGGCAGAAAAGTTATTTGTAAACCTTTTCGTTAATTTTTACAAGTGTGTATGATTTTTTATAAAGGCTTATAAAAAATAAAATTTAGAGGTGGATAATGGTTGCCTGTTTTCATGAAACTTCTGCTGGATTTATCAATAGTGGGGAATTTCTATCATTAACTTTTTCTGTATTTAAACTCCCCGTGTTTCCTAATGGATACCTTTCATTTTACTTATTCATTTTCATTATTCATTTGTTTGAATTCAGCTCTGTTTAATTCCCTCACGTTTGCGTTGAAAACAGGCGGTTGAAATATTTTTTTAAAAATTCAATGAATATCTAGTCTATTAGGTAATAAAAAATAAAAAAATAATTATAATGATTAATAAATAAAATGAAAACGTGTAATTCCTTAAAACTTTTACGCTTTTCATTCAAAAATGATTTTAAGTCGATATCTTAAAATGTAGCACCTCTCGCAGAAATATTGCCAAAAAGTGAGAAGAAATGTGGATTTTTTGAATTGTTCTCCTTGAATGTGGTATACCATTTTCGGGAAAAACATTTAGGAATGTGAGATAAGTGGAAGAGTCCAAAAACCGAGAGGGCGAGGATGCCCCGGCCTGTGTAACGGAGGCCGCAGGAGGTTCTCAGGCACTTTATGTTTTATTCAGCTAAGAAGCCGGTGCTAGGAACCGCTCGTGACCTGGGAGACCAAACCATCACATCTAGACCAGATTATACGGAATTTGAGTTGCACTCCCTGGGTAAACACACTCTGTCTTTACCTCCTCATATCTGAATATCCGAGGATGTCCCCTGTATACCAACTCGTCTCTCCTTCAGCCATTCCTATGCAGGCGTCGCATGACACTCCACGCTGGTATACTCGATGGAATCGTGGATAAGTGATACATGCAGCTATAAACGAACCACGGCTATCCTGCTTAGATTTAGATAGAATGAAACTTAACACAACTCCTTCGAAAATATTAAATTAAATTCTTCAAGTATATAATCGTTTTATGTTCCGATCGTGTGTTCATTTAGTTGAGCCTACAAAGTTTGTGGTTACAGATGGTGATAATGGACCGTTTATTTATAGCTAATTTTCTTTTGGCACATGTTCCTAATGATCTCTACGAAAGCTATTTATCTTCCACGACCACGACCAGATGACTCCGGACGAACTGGAGGACAGTTGGGATACGCGCTTTTGCTAATGGATCGAGATTAGATACAGCATTTTTACAATTAGAAGAGTTTATACTTTATTACCAACTTTATCTTGTCGTAAAACTAATGCTAAACTTTTACAACTCTTACAGTAACAAATTTAATTGTAATAACCCGCTGAAATTTATCATACTTCAATTGCCATCGGATCGAGTAGAGGGCGCCGGAGGTGGGGGTCAGGTTATCGCCTCTACTAATTTCTTTTATAGAACGAAATGTTCTAAAAGCTTAGGGTTAAAGATCTTCAATGAACTGAAAGTATGAAATTATTTATGGATCAGCTACATACATAATAATGCAATGCTATAATATGTATAATAGGCGAATTTAACAAGCAGAACTATAGAAATAATATCTCCTTATAATATTTTTCAATATCATGTCTACTTATAATATTTTTTCAAATTCTAAAGTTTTTATAGCAAACCTGAAAAGAGAAAATACTCCAAACATAAGATGTAAATAGGAATTTGCAATTTATATCGATACTTATGTAAAAAATAGGGCATCTGTAATCAAAACAAGAGTAGGCAAATATTTAATTTTAAATCACAAATTTATGTACTCCCTAAAATAGGGAAAACTCTTATATCTAAACACTTATCTTACATTTTCCTCTCTATCATAACATTTTGTTGTTTTCATTGCCTACGGAAATATCATTATAATTTAAATTGAGGATCAGGGCGACCATTAAGTCTCAACACTTTTTTCCTTAAACATAGATTATTATAGTTATATATTTATATCTATAAATTTATAACTACTGATTATAAAATAATTATTTCTATTAATAATTGTTTTATCTATAAATAACTAGGGAGATACCCCGGTCCGTTAATCGGCTGACCGATCCCCATTTTACAAATTGTACAACTTTTCATCAATAAATAGTTCAATTAATCGGTTAATTGTAAAACATTATAATGAATAGGGAAGGTTAAATAGGGAAAACTCTTAAATCTAAACACTTATCTTATATTTTACTCTCTATCATAACATTTTGTTGATGACAAGTGACCGGTTAAAATTTTTTTCATTGCCTACGAAAATATCATTATAATTTAAATTGAGGATCAGGGCGACCATTAAGTCTCAACTCATTTTTTCTTAAATTTTTTTTATTTCCACATACGTTTCGGCCGTTTGGCCATCATCAGTGCTGAAATGTGATTATTAGTCAAAAAAAATTTTTTTATTCTTTTTTTATCTAAAAATCGACAATCTGTGGTTTGTCCTAAAATAGTTAAAAATATAGGTATCTACTACCCTAGTGCTACTACTGCAATTCAAAAATTAAGTCTACATCCCTGGGTAAGATTTCCAATGCTCAAAGTTCAATATCAAGAGATAATGGACTCTCGTAGTAGATACGTAGGACTAGGGTAGAAGGTACCTGTATTTAGAACTATTTTAGGACAAACCACAGATTGTGGGTTTTTAGAGAAAAAATTTTTTTTTTTTTACTATCATTCACATTTCAGCACTGATGATGACCAAACGGCCAAAACGTATGTGGAAATAAAAAAAAATTTAAGGAAAAATGTGTTGAGACTTGATGGTCGCCCTGATCCTCAATTTAAATTATAATGATATTTCCGTAGGCAATGAAAAAAATATTAACCGGTCACTTGTCATCAACAAAATGTTATGATAGAGAGGAAAATATAAGATAAGTGTTTAGATTTAAGAGGTTTCCCTATTTAACCTTCCCTATTCATTATAATGTTTTACAATTAACCGATTAATTGAACGATTTATTGATGAATAGTTGTACAATTTGTAAAATGGGGATCGGTCAGCCGATTAACGGACCGGGGTATCTCCCTAGTTATTTATAGATAAAACAATTATTAATAGAAATAATTATTTAATAATCAGTAGCTATAAATATATAGATATAAGTATATAACTATAATAATGTATTTTTCAATTATTTATATAAAATAATTTCATCGTTTTCTTCACGCACGACAGGAACATCAAACAAGGAAAAACAATGCAGAGAATTCCCCGTCATGCATGGATAGAGGATTTACGATTACAAAAATGTGTGTTTTGTTCTGATATTTATCCATTTTATAATTTCTTTTTTCTATTAGCTATTCTACAAGTGTAATTAACCTATTTTTTTAATTTTTTATTTTATCCAACCAGAGTTGGATGGTTTGTATTCAAGTATTCGCTCAAATAATACAACAAATCAAAGATAACAACAAACAAAACAGGAGATTATTAAGAGATAACGCGACGCTTTGTTGACGCGTGTTCTTTTTGGAAGCATCCTTAGTGATCAAAACTTTTACTGATATAACTGTAATATACAGGCATTTCCTTCCCCCTTGCCTTACATGTTAATCTTTATAATTCATTTTTTAATAATTACCTGCAAAAGTCCTCCTTTTGGTGCATAATTATCATAAAAATATTTTAAAAAGTATTGATAAAATTTGAATTATAATAACATCTATAAAATTACTGAAGAAACATCAAAAATCCTGATAAACTATTCTTATAATTTCCATTTCGTCGTAAGTTCCTAAGGACTAGTAATGAAATAAAAACACTTCTAATAATTTATATTGTTTTATGGCATTGTTATGTGGGTTTGGGGTGGTAGCCCCCGTTGCGATAGAACAGATTACTCCGTAGAATCCACCAGACAGAAGGAAAGGCGTTCGGACACGCACGTACCACGGAGAGCTGATTGGACCTTCCGAGCTCCGAGCCTGTTGGCATAGTTTCACGACGGATTGTCACTCCGGCAAACAGCTTTGCGATTAGCTTGGAAGAACGCAGTGTTTTTAGCTTGGAAGAACGCAGGCGAAATCTACTTTACCTGGCTTTTTATCGGCAGGAAGAATTTACAAGGGAGAGTTATTTTTCTGTTGTTCAGGTTTAGGAATGAGGTGAGTGAAAATGCCAATATAGGAATGGATATAAATCTTTAGAGGTGTCGTGCACTTAATTTCCTCCTCTCGCAATTCCTTATCCAGCAGGATCAATATTTTACGGATTGCATCTTTCAGTCCCTAGCATGAGAAATCTTAGAACCTTCAAGTATCACAGGTTTCTATAAAGTATGAGGTTCTTTTTTTATTTATTTCCTTTTAGCATATAATAGCTTACGAAATCTTATTTTCCCACAGTTTATCAAATAGGCTACAAATAGTTTTTAAAGGGTTGCTAAAAAATCAATTAATTATTCTCTAAGGACTGTTGAATTGTCTTTTTTTCCCTGATAAAACCTTCTCCTTCAGCAATTCCTTTATAATATTTCTGTTTTAGGAATTTTCAATCAATATTTCATCTGTTCCTGATTCTTCCATCATTGAATGTTTAAAAAACAGTTATGTAATCAGCTTCTTTATGACTAATATAACTTATCCAATTTAACATTATCTATTTAAGCCTTTTCCTATTATAATAACTTATGATATTTAAGTCACAAAATACAATTAACCTGTAGACAAAATCATTTACTTTCCACATAATAAGCCTTTAAAAAAAATAATGATTTTTTTTAATGGCTTATTATTTGGAAAGTGACTGTTTTAGTAGGTACTCTAACATGTATAGTGTACTTATAGGTCATATACACTGAACATAATCCGTTTGGGGTTAAAATTTTGAAAATAGGGGTAAAAAACATACTGTGAAGCCATCTTGCGTTAGAAAACGTGGGAACTTGAAAGTGAAAAACGAACTATAAGGAGTTGTGATAAAAGAGTTCTTCTCTTTTTAACTGTATGCATTATTTGTGCAATTTTATCCTGGGTGATTTTGTTTTATTATTTTCCATTTGAAGGTGTTCTGATGGTTTACGCATTATTTCAGTTTCTGAACTATATGAAGGAACTAAAATTTTTTAAAGATTAAAATTGAATGATTAATGGGTCAAAACAAATCAGTGTGCCAGGCGAATATAAATATTTTATGCAAATAATTTATTCCAAGAGGACCTCTTACAGTTAAAATGAAAATATATTTCATTGGTTCAAGAATTCATTCATCTCATAAGAGGATTTATATTAAAATACTATGTCTCTCAATTACTAAGATATCTAAGATAACATCTTCAAATTAATACTTCAGTTGTATATACATATATTACATACCTTCATATCTTCAGATTTATTTGTATAAATATTTCATGAAACTAATTTATTCCAACTAAATTTAGGTATTTTTGATCATATCTTCAGATTTATAAATTCAGATCTAGTTATAAGTATTTTATGCAACTGATTTATTTCAAGATGACCTCTTTCAGTTCAAATGAAAATATATTTCTTTGGTTCAAGAAATCATTTATTCATAAACTAAGAGGATTTACATTAAAACACTATGCCTGTCATAAAATAATAATTTTTATCTTAATATTTCAATTCGGAGGTTTAGAGGTGAGAAATAGTCAATCTTATTCTTTATGGTAGATTGATTCTTAGGTTATCACTCAACAAACACTAAAAGTCTCTGACATAAGTACTCTTTTTTGTAAACTATTGTTACTTTCAAATTAAAAAAAAACATTTTTTTTTTTTTACTAAAGACTCTCATCTAATTTGCCACTTAAGCCTTTTTACTTTCACTTAAACTCTATCTACCACCTTTTTTCCGTTTGTTCTTTTACTGCCTTTCCGTGAACCGTTCTGAAATTAGATAAACACTAAATATCATTTTTAATTGATCATTGTTGATTCAACGAGTTAAGAAGTTATGAATTGAAAAGAGATAGAAAATAGACCATGCCCTTATGAGAACTTTTTTTGTCTGTACTTATCCGGAACATACTTAAGGTATATAAAACATATATACACAAATAATAATAAAATTCGGACATGTAAATCTCCAATTTTCAACATTTTTAGCTTTTTTTTGTTATGTCTTAAGAACCTTTTTTCTTTTTTTTCAAACTTTTCTTAGAATAATTATATATAAAAAAATTAATCATTCCTTAGCTTGTATTCTTTCATTGCGATTTTCTTCAATTTTTATGGCTGTGTATATGTTCAGATAAATGAATTATGGATCTTCATCATGGCTAAAAGAAGACAAATATATGAGTATGTATGGTAGAAGATGAAAATTAAATGAATACTTTACAAAACTGATAATTATATTAAGGATGGTAAGCATTATGCAGGAATTTTTAAATTAGTAGCTGGTTAGCATGATTACATAAAATCTGATATTTATCTTCTGAGTCCAGATTAATACAAAGACTGAGGGTAAAATAACGTGAGAGGTAATGGTCGGGAGTTATTATATAGAGCTTCTAAGGTTTATTACAGGAAACCCAACGCTTTTGAAGTGAAAGGCTATAAGACAAATAAGTGAAAATAAAATTAAAAAGGAATTTTTACAAACTAACTAAGATCTGTATTGGAAAGTAGAGATCAGAGGTTGTGATGAGTTGTTAGAAAAATTGCGAGTTTTAGCACTGTTATTGATCAGTGTTTTTATTAAGTGCTCGGGAAAATCAGAAGATTTTATAAAATATTTTTCAGGCGGATTTCGTTATGACCATGAAATTGTGGATCGGACCAGGTCAGGCTACGATGGATAAGGTTTTTTGCGACGTTGACTTTTGGTGCTATGGATGTTGGGAGAAAGAGTTAAGGAGTCGGCCAGAATAAGGGGTTTGGCTTATCAATTAGTGGAAATGGAATTGTCGGGGTTTCTGGTGATTGAAATGTCTAGGAATGGAAGAGAACGATTGGTTTCCAATTCAGTAGTGAAGTGAAGACGTGGATGGTAGGAGTTAAAGGTGGTTATCGAAACTTTCAAGGCGGGATCGAAACGTTGGCTTTTAAAAGAAAAAAAAAACTAACACACTTGTAAAAAATAATGAATCAACCTATTATAATCAATGAAAATGATAGGAATCTCAATAAGGAGATACCTGGAGTTTGACAAATCCTAATCATTAGGAAACAGAAGTTAATTTACAACTTTAGGCACATGAACAATTTTACATCACCTTCTTCATAGAAAAAAATGTTCTTAACTTCATTGTGTGTTTTTTCTCACTAATTTGACATGTTTCGTTTTAGGTAGCATTTAAAGAGTTTGATTATATTTAGAATTTAGTCAAATTTTCTGTATAATTTATAATCAAAGAGGAAATGCATTTATTTCCTTGATGTAATGTCCCGGTGATAGGAAAAACAATGAGTTATCAGATGTTATATTTTGAGATAAAGTCCTCTCTCTGTGCCTCGACTGCCAAGTTATTTTTATCCAGCCCAATGAAGGCTAGATTTTATAACTTAAGAACCACAAAATAAATTTGAGATTTAAGTAAATAAATAATATATCAATAAAATAAAATAATAAAAAAAAGTAGAGAAGAAGAAAATGGGAGAGGCATACGAGCTCTGTGGAGGCAGACAGTTGCCTAGACTGGGACAACCCAGGAGAGGGCCGGAAGGAGGGCTGTGGGGTAAGATGACTGTCCATCCTAGTCTCCTAGCTCTTGTGCATAATTCCAGCATCACTCGTCCGAACCGGTTGTGTACCGGACCGTTAGGTCACCGGTAACGTCTTCGTGCCATCTTCACCACTTGGAGTACAGGGTCCTCTTCGATGAGGGTCAGCGCGGTTTGCCCACATCAACAGAATGCTACGTCCCTTCCCCAACATTCATAGCTTTATCCGTAACATGTTCGATCTTCCACACGATAAAGTACGGCAATTATCTTACTCACCCTACTGGCAATTCTGAAATTTTGAGAACATAATTTCTTAGGCATTCAGAAAGCTTCAAAATGAGTATATTTTCACTCTAATTACTGCACAATTATTTCAGTAGATTGATAAACATTTAATTTATTTCGGTTAGCTTCAATTTCATTAAGTAAAAAATATGTATTCTACAATATATGCAATATTATTTTTGTCAAGTGTGACGTTCCATTAAACAAACCTGAACTCAAGTCGAGGTTTAGGACTCCTAAGCCTCAATATAAAATAATATTTTAATTTAATCTTTTATCGAGGGTAACCACCTAATTTAATTTTATATTATCTTTATTATTGTTAATAACAACCTCTCAGTTTTTTATTATTTAATATTTATTGCTTCCTATTTAAATTAAAAATCTGGTGCGTGCGCGCAACACACAACTTTCACTTACCAACTTACTTAGATAAGAAATTGACGTGTTTTGTTAAATATCATTTCCCAAAGTCACACATTTTTTTACATTCATATCTTATTTTTGTTAATCGTTAAAGCCGTTTTTGAGTAAATAAAAAAACCCGTGAAAATGATACAAAATTTATTAAGTAAAGTCTCCCCTTCGGTTGATAAATTTTGATGAAATTTTAACAGTCATATCTCGGGCATATACATACATCAAATACCCAGTTTGATCAAAATCGTTAAAGCCGATTTAGAGTAAATAAAAAAAACACGTGAAAATGTTACAAAATTTATTAAGTAAAGTCCCCCCTCCGGTTAATCAATTTTGATGAAATTTTTACAGTTAACAGAAATGTTGGGTATCACATCTTTGGCATATACATACATCAAATACCCAGTTTGATCAAAATCGTTAAAGCCGTTTTTGAGTAAATAAAAAAAAAAACGTGAAAATTATATAAAATTTATTAAGTAAAGTCCCCCCTCCGGTTGAGCAATTTTAATGAAATTTTTACAGTCACATCTTTGGCATATACATACATCAAATACCTAGTTTGATCAAAATCGTTAGAGCCGTTTTTGAGAAAATCGAAAAAAACCTAAAAAGTTATTAAGTAAAGTACCCCCTCCCTTTAAGTAATTTTGATGAAATTTATGCTGTCACATCGCGGTCATATACCTACACTAAATACTCAATTTCAGGATCGCACGGTTTATAGTTTTTGAGCTAGTCTGTTCACATAAACACACACACACACACACACACAGACACACACACACACACACAGACCATTTCGCGGGACTTGGTCATTTCGACTCAGGGGACCCCAAAACGTGTATTTCCGTTGAAAACCGGAAGTCGAATTTTTTCACGATCGCAATACTTCCACTTACTATATATTTCATATATATAGTAAGTGAAAGTAAAAATTCATTTTCGAATAATCATATAATTATAAATTAAATTTTTCTATAAGCTAGAGGCATTAGAACTTTATTTTCTTTAGCAACGAATAAAAAGATTGTGGGTCACATCTTGTCTAATAATACGCAACTCCTCTGACCAAATTCAACAAAGCTTTTGAGGAAATTTTATTTTTTCTTTCTTTTAGATCCATATATGCCTTATTGTATTCATGTCAAGACACTGTGGTGAGTTTAAATTGATGCCCATCATTAGTCCATAAACGTCGAATCCTAAACTAAATGTTTAGTTTTCCCCAGATTTATTGTTGAATTGATAATATTGAATTTATCTGTAAATCTGTAAATATATCATTTTTACGGAATGCTAAATCAATTCAGCTCTCATCTGTAATAAAGGGTATTTTCCTTTGGATCCTGCCAAATTACAGGTGTTCTTGGAAGTCCAATCTTTCTCGCGCTGGCCTGGCTGGCAGTTGGATGTGAATGCGGGATTTCTCAAATCCATCCACATTTGTCTAAATAGACGTAGTTATTAAAATAAATTTTATTAATAAGTATTAACGTAAATATTTTAGGCATAATGTTTTTTTCCCAATCGAAAAACGTCTTGAGTAACTCGCATTTCGCCTTATCACACAATAATGCTCACGCCTCCATAAATAGTTTACTTTGTTTTTCATTGTAAAATGAAACTAACAAAATACCTACCTCAATTATCTAACAAATTTTGTAGGACGAATCGATTCCAAGCTAGAATGTTTAGACACAGACGGATAACATTTCAGTGATTAGGCTATTTGGATTCAGGTGACCCGCAAACTAATTTTTCAGGATCGCTATACTTCCCCTTACTATATACTCCATAAATAGGCAAGTGAAAGTAAAAATAAATTAAATCAGCATGAAAAAAACGACTCATAATGAATTATTTTGTGTAACTATGAAGTAAGTATTACTATTAATTAATAAGAGAGGTGAGAGATAGTCAACTGTTAATCTTCACGATAGGTTAAATGATTATCAGGATTTTCATTTAATTTCTTTATTTTGGAATGCCAACGTTTCGATCCTTGTGGATCTTCATCAGGGCTTCATACAAGGACTCGAGTATCACTCTGGACTCAGAAGCCCTGATAAAGATCCACAAGTTGGATCGAAACGTTTGCTTTCCAAAATAAAAAGGTTTTAACTGAAAATCCTGATAATCATTTAACCTATATTAATTGATAAGTTATATCAAATCATAATCGATGGAGGGAGAAAGAAAATTTAGTCATCAAGGTTGCTTAGAAACCAGTCCTCAAAATATGATAGTGTAGTATATTTATTAACCTAGTAAATAAATAAAATGTATATATACAGTAAATAAGCACTAACATCTAAATGGTAGATAGGTATCTTTTATACCCTGTTCGATCTCCCCGACTACCGCCCTAATGCTTATGCAGCAGTAGCCGCCCGGATGAATGAAACCCAGGGAGGATTAATTAATTCCCAGGCTAGGGCACAAGTTTACTTAGGGATTAGGCCTTTGAAGAGGTGAATAGGACTTGCAGATCCATTCAATCCCGTTATTTATTAGTCAGTGAAAAATGTTTTCCTATTCAATACATCGGCCTTGTCCTTTTCTGAGCGGTGAACTTGGGGCCCCTTCGTTAATGAAAGCTTTCGGATTCCTTCTAACCGTTTGATCTATCGTCTGTTCTCTTTCCATAGGAAACGGTTGGAAATACAAATTGTGATCTATTAAACCTATCGCAATCTGGGAAAAACCTTACATATTACAATGCAGGAGTTTTTGTTAACTCAAAACTAAAAATATGGATAAACGTGAAATTTTTGCCAAGAGTTGCTGATTAGCCATATAACAGCCATATCTACTTTTTATGCCAATGTATCAAATGTAAAGAGAATTAATAAAAAATATATATATGTATATATTTTTAGTTTTTTGTCCATTACTTTTGGTAAGAATCATAGTATGTTTTCTTCGCGACTAAATCCGATGGATAATACGTATATACTTATACGTTATATACTCACAATGGAATACACAATGTTCCGTCCTGTTCAGTAGAAGAGTAATTATCTTAATAACTATATTAAGTTTAAAAAATAACAAAGAAGACTAATTGGTACATTAATGTTTTCGGGTAAAGTCCACCGGAATATATTCATTTACTTATTTAATTAAAGGTTAATATAACAATAAGCAACAGCACAGCGTGGCCGGGTTCATATATAATTTCCATAAGCCCGAACAAATAAAATTTTAAAAATTACGTTCTATAATTTTTGTAAAATGTTTTCAAAAGCTCACAGGGCTTTACCTGGGACATTAATTTGGGATATAGAACGCAAAATCAACGAGATAAATCAAAGGAAAAGTAGTGAAAGCGCAATGAACTGGCGAGCCACAAAAAATCTTTAGACTCATAAGTTTTATTTGTACTAATATACCAGCATTATTTCTGGCGTGCGGTATAAGTTAATATAATAAATAAATTTCATGCACATATATGTATGACAGTAATTAAACCTATATCTAATGACTATCTCCTAAATTTTAAAATAAAGCTCATAGGGCATAAGAAATTGTAAGGGTTACCGTCTAAGTCAGCTAAGTCCACAGTTACCAAAAATATACAGGCAAGAAGAAAAAAAATCATACGAAAAGAGGTAACCTGCTAAATATTCCAGTTAAATTTTATTTGAGAGATCTTTCATTGCCTTCATTAACATGTATAAATTAAGAAAAATAATGAATTGAACCTCATATAATTATAGTAAGTTATGAATCACATAGTATGATATGCATTGACAATCAAATGCTTTTGCCAAAATAAAGAAGGATAAGTACATAGTAGAATATTATATTTATTACCCCTAATTACAATAAATATACGATTAATTTATTCCTAATTAACCTATCACGTCAACTTTTAAATAAAGTAAAAATAAAATACTCATGACAATATTTTAATGCTTCTGAATAAAATGCATTTCGACTTGAACTTTTTTAACCAATTATTTCATAGTGTTAATTTTTTTATACTAGTATTGCTTTTAGTATACGTGTACAGTAATAACTACTTAGAGGTGTGTACAGGCCAACTCTTTTCTTTAAGATAGGATGATTTTTAGTCAATTTTTTTTATTTTGAGAGCATATGTTTCGATCCAAACAGGTGGACTTCGTCAGAGCTAAAGTGAAGACAAATATATGAGCAACATGTAAAGTATCATTGCTAGAAGATTAGTTTAATTACAGATAGTAACAATAAAAGTAGCAAAATAACGGAAACCAAGCCTTTAGACGAACCATACATTGCTATGGTAGTGGATGCTAACAAAAAAATCTGGTGCGAGCGCGCAACACACAACTTTCACTTACCAACATAGATTAGAAATTAATGCCACTTCTCACTCCGTTACACATTTTTCCAGATTCATTTCTTATTTATGTTTTCATTTGCTATATAACAAACACTAATTTCTTTTATTATTAAATTAAAAGTTTTTACTTATAATTCGGCAATGCAAGCATAATACTCCAGGTCGACTGATTTTATAATTCTCTATGTTCTTGTTGAAAATTTCATTTAGTTACCATGAAACCTATAATTTCCAACAAATGAACAGAACGGCTTTAATTAGGAACAATGATCTGTCCTTAAAGCGTACTACGCATGCCTGGGCTCAACGTGTTTTATGAGTTGACTGAATATTTTTCTTTTTTTCTCCTCTATATGTTTACTTGGTATACTGGTATACTATATACTTTACTCCTCTATATGTTTTTTATCATATATCATATTTAGCCATTTCTTATTTTTAGGCGTAATGAGAGACAGTTAATTTCTCCATATAAACAAAATCAAAGATACTTCATAGGAAACAAAAACAAACAAACAAAAAAGGCCCTTACCCCATTTAAGCCCCCCCAGAACATTTTAATAATGATAAAGCTTATATTAAAGAACACCTAATTTTCATTAAACATGACGAATTTGATGAAAATCGTTAAAGCCGTTTTCGAGAAATTCGAATTAAATGTAAAAATTGCAAAAAAAGTTAAGAAATAAAGTGCCCCACCGTTTGACTAATTTTGATGAAATGCGGGCTATCTCATCTTTGGCATATACATACGTCAAATACCCAGTTTGATCAAAATCGTTAAAGCCGTTTTTGAGTAAATAAAAAAAACACATGAAAATGATACGAAATTTAAGAAGTAAAGTCCTCCCCCCGGTTAATCAATTTTGATGAAATTTTTACAGTCATATCTCAGGCATATAATACATCAAATACTCAGTTTAATCAAAATCGTTAGAGCCGTTTTTGAGAAAATCGAAAAAAACGTAAAAAGTTATTAAATAAAGTACCCCCTCCCTTTGAGCAATTTTGATGAAATTTTTGCTGTCACTTCTCGGGCATATACTATACTATAGCATATCTAAACTACATACCCAATTTCAGGTTCGCACAGTTTATAGTTTTTGAGCTAGTCTGTTCACACACACACACACACAAACACTGACCATTTCGCGGTACTTGGTCATTTGGACTCAGGGGACCCCAAAATGTGTATTTCCGTTGAAAACCGGAAGTCGAAATTTTTCACGATCGCAATACTTCCACTAGTATATATATTTCATATATAGGTAAGTGAAAGTAAAAATGCTCAATAGAAAAATAATACAATTGTATGTATGGTGGTTAAGAATTATGCAAGGATTGCTTGCTCATACCTGGGTCTTTCCGAACTGAGACAATGAACCTCCCCTGGAAGACGCAAAGTCCAATAAACGCCACCTTCAAAAAATTTTACAGCCATAAATATGAGGGAAACATCAAAGGGGGAAAACCCTACTGGAATTTCCTTCTGGACTTCAAAGGATACACTGTGTTTTTCACCATTAGCGTTGTTATTTGTTTATGATTTTAGACGTGAAACCCTTTACGTATTCGATTTTTGAGTAAAACTAAAATATATAATATATACGTATATATAATCCAGGGATATAATAAATATATACCTAATATGATTCCTATTCGAATCTGTGTCTGCACATCACCGTGGCAGTGCATCACCACTGAGCTACCAAGGGCCTTACCCACAGAAACGTCTCACCAAATTGCAACAAAGTACATAAGAGGAGGCAGGACAACTGTCTGACAATAATTGTTAAACGTCAATGATGTTTATTTTTTAATAAACAATTTACCCATATTCGACTCCCGGCCATTTGACAAAGGCTGTCATTGATCTTTTCTCTAATTGCAGAACTATACTTAGATGTTTCCTACATTCATATGATATTTAATAATCATAAGTGTTTCCGAATTGACTCAGTAAGGATAGAGTATGTACTAAAATCTAAAAATATGCATTTAAATCGTTAAATTGGATGAAATATTGAATACAGGAATCGCAGGTGACAGGGCCTTCTGAAAGAATACCGGAACTATAATTTCAATAGACGTCTGTTATTTATAGAAGGTTGATTTGAACTCTAAGGCCACACTTGTGCCAAACTACGGATTTATTTCTAAATCTATTTAAGATCTATTTTCGTTTTGGGAATGTAAACAAACAGTTCTAGAAGGAATGGGGATGACACATACACACGGGCTGTATTACTTACAGAACACAGGTTAAGAGATAATGAAACTCAAAAATATTTCTGTGTTTTCCTGAAAACCTGAACTATTCCCATTTTGCAGTTAAACGATGTTGGAATGAATGTGTTGACCCTACAATCAATCACTCAATTAAATATATATAAGCTGATTATAGAATCAGTGAAATCCTATTCGTACTTATACGTTATTAAAACTCACAGCATACTCTGAAATTTCGTCAACTACTTAGCATCTTGATGTTGATGTTCAGGAATGCATTAAAAAATGTACAAAAAAGTTACTTCTTGATGAAATTTCAATCATTCAAAAACTTTAACGGTGGATATACTTATTGACATTACATGAAATGAGGAAAAAAAACAGTCCTAGATGTTAAAAAATAATACCAAGATTATTAATACCAATGTCTTGACAAATTTATTGAAAAAACGTCTCAATACCTATGCATGCTTTGTTAATTAGGGCTAAACAAACAAGACACAAACGATTATAGAGGCATTTTTACAAATTAACAAAAAAAAAAAAAAAAGACGAAAATCGTAAAATATTTGAACAGACCACATGAAAATCGATTGATCCTGGTTTATTGTATTGTTTTGTGATTAGATATGTTAATTTCCCCTCATGCCTGTCATGCCATTTTTTTTTTTTTTCATGTTAAACTAATTCACTGGCTGTAAGTATAATTGTTGACGGGTGTGAATGATGGTTAAAAGTTTTTAAAAAAATATTATGGTAATCAAATGTTTCTTACCAATCCTCAGACGTGTATTTTATTTTTTTAAGCAATGGGATCAGAACATCTCAATAAATAAATAAAGAATAAAGAATAAATAAAGAAACACTTTTGACTGAAACTCATGTTTACCAATGATCCTAAATTACATTAATACAGTCATGCATTCTTAATTTTAGCTTTTTACTTATTATTACTTATTTCTATCAGAAATTTAATGAACTCATCGTATTTATGTAATTATTTTGTTTTCATATTTTTTACTTCATAAATATTTCATAACATAGTTCATAATTTCAATTTTCTTATATAGTTAGTTAATTCTACTCTTCACTTTACAGCCAATATTTCATGATGAAGTCCAGCAAAGCAGGATGAAAAGTTTCATCCAAACCAACATATACATTTACAAAATCATTTAAACATCCACTCCGTTTAAAAACGCTTACAATAATAAAATTAGTATTTTTATTTTAATTATCGCTTCAAAAATTCTTATCGACGTAAATTACGATAATTTCCTAAGTGTGATTAACTATAGCTGGTTCACTAGTTCGATTTATTATTTCACTTTTGTTAACTAGAAATCTGAAACGTTTGAATAAAAATGATGATAGCCATCATTTTCAGGTTTAAGGCACGTCTGAAAGATGAATACAACTCACAATATACCAAACTAGTGTTATGCACACCGTTGAAATAAGAATTATAATGTTAGAATATAGTCACAATAAGATTAATAGTTTTATTATCGCAAGGCGCAATTTACCATATTCTTATTTGGAGCGGATAATGGTGTTAACGCAGGTAGAGAGTTAATTTTGAGAAGCAGTCAGAACCAGTTGTACTAAACTGCTACTTTGATAATCTATTTGATCACAAATAGATCATCTAACTATTTTTCATATTTGCTGTTTTATGATACATAATAAATTAAGAATGATGTCGAAACTTCAAATGTCATTACCCCCCCCCCCCCCCAAAAAAAAAACAAAACAGTTTTTGAGTTGTAGTCATCCTATTGTGGTAGTGAGTTTTATTCTTTCTAAAATGTAACCAAAAGAGGAAAAGGGATATATATAGCTCATTAAATAAATTCAGAAATTTACTTCATATAGTTATAACTTTAAATACAAACGATAGACAATGATGGATGATATATGATAGAGAAATAAATAATTACTGGCCCATATTTTCAAGAAAAACAGGGAATCAGAACTTATCATTCGGATCTGAAGATTCGAACATGTATATACATATATGTATATATAGTATATACTCTACCTTTGTTTCAGTAAAATAAGTATGCCTGCTTGAATTCTGTATTCTTCGGATACCTATTGCATGAGCTATGCTTGGAGGAATGGTGCATGTTACCCATAAGCCGGATCCCATTACCTGGATGAGAAGTCATGACGACACCCAGTAGCGGGCTCGCCGCAGCCCTGAGTACCGCAAAAACGGTTCGTTCAATCGCTCTTGGGAACCTCAGCTAGCATCGGCTTCCACTAGCAGCTATTTCGATTGAGGTATTGTTTATCAGCTGTTCCATGTCAACCCTCCGATGCGGCTAGCCATTGAGGTCTAGAGAACAGTTTAACCGCCTGTTAATCCTGCAGCCACGTCTGGATTCCTCAACGCCAACAGTCGCCAGTACCGGTGGAAGCAGAACAAAATCTGCGCTTGTTGAAACTTTCAGATATTGCTTTAATGTAGGTATGTGGCGAACACTGGAAAACCTTTGAATTGGGTCTCACCTCAATGTTGTGCACTGATGAACATAAATTTTTGATGTACCAAACCCGGCTAAACTACTAAACCGATTTAAACTTCAAATATATCCTTCTATTTGGAATAGAATAGCCACTTGTAGTAAGAAGAAAGCAATACTTGGTGATCTTTATTTGCCGATTTATATTTGAGAAACTGAAAAAAAATCCAAAACAATACACGGATTATAGACCACTAGGCGCTAAGTACGTTCAGGATTTATTTACTTTGCCTCCAGAGGAGTGGACTAATTTTAAAATTAATAAGCTCGTTTTACACAGAATTCGATATTCTACAACTGTTATAGGTAACATTTTTTATTTTGAGTAACCCTATTCAAATTGCAGGCCTTGGAACATGATCGTAATTCATTTTTCCGCTAAAGTGGCTGAATTGACTGTCGGTTTTTGCGAAAATACTTAACGATAAAAGGACTGTTATATACAAACTTAAACACTGAAAACTAAAGATCTGAATTTGAGTCAAAGATCTGATTGGACTGCGTTGTTGCAGAATGAAAGCTATAGCATTAACTTTATAAGAGCTGAAATATTTTTTTGGAATGTATAAATCTTCTAAATTGTATAAATAGATATACAAATTACAAGCTGTCAATCAAAGGGAGCGCAGCAATGAGGAGAAATATTCGTTTTACTTTTTTTCGTAAAATTAAAAAAAGTCTTAAAAATTGGATGTTGTAATTATATATATTTTAGTATAAATTACAAAAGGCCTTTTTACATCACTATAAAAAGACCTATTTGGACTTACAGTATTTAGCTTTGGGGCTCTACCAAATCATCAAAGTCCTGTCACAACTAAGCCATACGTTTAATAATTTTGCTCAAAAACATTAATGCTCCTTATTTTGTCTCAAATAAAATCATCCACAAAGACCACCAAAGATTCCGTATGTCGCAAATGTGGCCAGGTTAAGTTACATTCCCTTTCAGAATTAATTTCCTATTCATCTTAATATCCCATCCTCTTTTTTCCATCCTTGCTCCTTCTTCCATTCCTGGTAGCCCATCCAGACGTCTGAAAACAGATGGCCTCGGGATCTTTTAATTTAAATCTATTATACTAGTGCTATCAATTTGAAATATTAGATTAGTCATGAATTATAAAAAAAAAAAAAACAACATAATAATGCATTTTCATAGCCTAAAACATCGATCAAGTAATAATATTTTAATGATTTTATGAAAAAATCCATGATATTTAATAAATTTACAGAACCATTAAAATTTATATTTGTTGTTTTACTTAATTGAATAATCGATTAGCTGACTATGTAACAGGAAAACTTGTGTAAGTATGCAAAGGTGTTTCCCACGGCAGCGATTATTTTTATTGGCTGTTATTATCCCGTACTTACATGAAATCATTATGTGGTGATTGTACTCTGAAATGAAGCATATCTGTTTTATGTCTAGCCATACTAAAGACACAACTCTTTCTTTATGTGTGACTACTTCATCTGATTAATGTACGGAAAAATAAACATGACGAACACACAAAAAGGAAAGTTACCACAAAAAGAAATATATATTAATATGTTATCTTTGCTTTATTTGTTTTCATTTATTCAAAATAATTTTTACATGGTTTCTGCAGAAATCCAGTGTAGGTATCTATATAATTCATCCAAGGCACCGCTAATTCTTTGATATATTTTCAAAAAAAATTCGATTTTTATTCAGGATATTTTATTTGCTTTTTCAAACCAAGATCAAAAGCAGTGCAAAAGAAAAAAAAATTGGAATTTCAGTATGAACATGTTAGAAAATAAGGTAAAGTTAGAAAATAAATTTTAGTTGTAGAACACTAATGCAGTTTAACTTAAAAAAAAAATGAAAGACATTCTTAAAAGTTTATAAGGTATTCAAAATTTTAAAATAATTGGAAGTATTCTGACTCTTGGGTTTCCAATTTCACTAAATTGAAAAGTAAATTAATATTTATTTCAATTTTTGTACTATTCTAAAGATAATTATCACCAATGCAAGTAGGAAACTCAAAAAAAATAACTACACAGATCTTCAATATTTTCAAATAAGCTATAACAAGAAATCAACTAATTATGAGCTATTAATAATAGAGTTTGTAATCATAATATTAACATATAATAAAATTATGTATATTAATGATATTAGTAGTATAGATATTAAAAATTATGTTATATGATTATATAATATAAAATACTCATTTTATTTAAGTGAATGGACAAGTCTTAATAACCAGAAGATACTTACTTATCATCGATATCTTAAATAAATAAATAATAAGCATATAAATAATTTTTAAATTTGTAACGAGACGAGATAGAAAATTCTAAATATAAACAAATAACATAACTGTATTACAAAAAAGTATTATCTATTAGTAGTATTACGTCAAAAATATACAGTTATTTTAATTTATTATATTCTTTGAACAATTGAACGATTCGAAGTTGGCATCGTATTGAACTAAAGTTTGGGAAATAATTTAATATGTCCATGGCTCCATGTTTCTTATCTGGGATGTTGAAAAAACGGAATAAAAATACGTCCGGTTCCTTTCGGTTTTCTAAATGTCTCATCGACTTGGACTCCAACTGTATAAAGAAGTGAAACGCCGCTGGGAAAATAAAAAAATAAAATAAAGTATACCCCGAGGATTTACTCTCATCCGAAGTTTTGGAATTCCAGTCAAAGGTTATGCCCGTCGCAAGAAGTTCCCCTTCAGCGCCATCTGCTGACGCAAGCTGGAACTAAGATTCGCCAGAAGTCTGCCATCTCTTGGCTCGATTCGGAACTAAAATATAAATATATATCTCTATATTTCAATGAGTTTTTTTTTTTTTTTTAACTTTATTTTATTTATCCACACCTGTCAAAAATAGCATAGACAACCAGTGAATTGTCGTACTTCAATTCTTGTAATTGGTATGTGAAATCAAACTTGAATTGGTTGAAACATAACCAGTAAATAGGTACAGTAAAGTATTTTGAATCACCAGAATGATCGATTTTAAAGGAGGTTGGAGTTAACGATATTGCCTATCTGATATATAAAAAACATAGTATTAAATTGGATATATATTTTGTATTTTATTATCACAGTTATTTTTATTATTCACAAAAACGGAAAAATCGATTTAAAAAATATTTTATCGAATAATCCCATGCTTTAAGCAAATCATAAATCAAACAAAAAAACAATTAGATTTTTCTCCTGAGTAGAAAGTAGATTTTGAAGTATATATAGAATATATCATGTATTTTTATTCATTTGACCTAGAAACAACTAGTCTTTTAAATTTCGTTAAAATCCCAAAAATCTAGAAAAAGTTAAAAATACCCCCCTCCATATTTACTAACCCTAGTTATATTTATAAGGATTACTCCAACAAATAATTCTATTTTACTTGTAAACGATGAGTGTTTCAAATGTCGTTGAAACAGGAAAAACCTGTAGAAAATTCAAATTACCCCACTCCATTGACTATCCTCAATAGTATTTAGAGGGAATTACTCTCATCACTCCAATATTAACATTGTTAAAAATTTCCTTAAAATGACCCCCTCCCCCTAAAAATACTTATCCGTATAAATGTTTAAGAGGCATTAATATCGTTATTCTCCTATTTGGCTTCTGAAGGACAATTCTTTTTTAAATAGGACATATTGGCTATAATTCATTTTTTTTTTTAAATTGTTAATAAAAATAGAAGCGAAACACACGGAGAAGTTAATGTTGATATCAGCAAACGCATATCTAGCCTCAAATAAACAACTAAAGTTTTGGAACGGAATGTTTGCGTTGCGGGTGCGTCTGATATTTTGCTGATCGAATTGGAGCAGTCGTATGAAAGGCAATAAAGGTGCTTAAGCACAAATAGGAGTGGGATCATAAAATATTCTTCCGAGGTGCATTTATAGATGTTTCACTTAAAAAACCTAAAATATTAATTTTTAAATTAAATAATAAGCAATGTCCAATTCTACCATTTTTATATTTTAATACCAATATTATTTCCTTTATTAACTTATTTATATGTGAAAAAAAATTCATTCTAAGTATCTAATAGGTTAAACTGTTACGTCTTATTATGGAAATTGCTGAGGTTTCGTACATCAGTATGGTGGATATAACTACAATAAATTAATTTTATAGCACAAATTAGCATAAATAAAAATTAAATTAGATAAAAATAATGTTAATGGCCCTTGTTAATATTATTGAATGCGATTAGCAGCTATTCATTAAAAATTATACAATTATTTTGTGAATGAGTTTCACAGCATGATGATTTCACGACCTAAATCGGCCCTGGAAATTTCGAATCTGATAGCTACGGGACAACCAGGTGTGATAGCAGGTGCCCCGACCCGTTATATCATCCTGGATACTTTCATATTGCCATCATCCTATCTAATGTAAGATTGAAACCAGTCTCGGAGCAGGTGCTGTCATAGACAATTTAATGTTCCAAATATAAATTGGATAGCTAATATAAACAGATATGGACATTTCAATATTATGTAATTTTGGCTCCAAAAAAAGAAGAAGCTAGAATATGGTTAGGATATTTTTTGGCAAAATTTTAGATATTTTTCTACTCCATCCCCCTCCGATATTAACAATGCTTATATGTTTTTTGTTATTTAATACGCTGAAATAAAATACTTTTAGTAAATGTGAACAAAGATAAAAATGGCATGATGAGAAACTACCTAACTTGTAGGAAAATTGCCTATTGGTAACACTCTAATAATAGTTCTAAATTGGAAGGTCCTGTGGCCACCTTCTTTTCAGACACCTCGATATTCAGAGTTACACCCCTATGCCTCGGTATGAATCAAGTATTCTATATCAGGTAGGTTTAATCATCATTAAAGTGTTCTGAATGGACTTAAATGACGAAGGAAAGTATTCTTCCTATAAAGTACCATATCGATATTTTAATTAAATCATTTTATAATTATTTTCATCCCTTAAGTTACTCAACTTTGTTTTGAAATATTTTTACTAAAAAGGTTCACAATTGGAAATAATGTAAACTGAAATTTATCTGTTTGGGTAATCCTAAAAAGATTTTTATTTACTAAGATAGGAACTTTTAAATGTTCATTAATGGTTCTAAATCTTAATCTCTCTATCTTTCTATTTGAATATAAAGTGTGTTTATTAAATTTTAAAATTATGATTTGATTTAACAAATTGTAAGGATGTCCCCAGGGAATAAATGTTTTTGGCTGGTCCTTGCTGGAGGAACTGGCAGCGTCACCCAGTTGGAATCGTCCTCATCAGATTTACGGCCTTTCTATTTCTGATGTATTTTCTTCTTTTTCATTTATTTTTTTTTCTATTTCCCTCTTTTTTTTCCAAACAGCTGTACTATCTCTTTTAAAGTGTCTCTCAGAATTTAAAATTTCTCAAGTAGAATCGAAAAAGACTAGAACGAAGAGGACTCACGACAAGTTCCTTCTAAAATATTATAAATACTCCTTATTACATATACTAGTATTAATATCTACAAAATCGTCACTGACGAGCTCAACCCTCCTCCGACGAAAAATCAATATTTTATTTTTATTTCATATTTTATTTCCTATTTATAAATAATAAGCAATCGTGTGTTAAAACCGTTTATCGCAAGCACCAAAGGTAGCCCTAGAAATCATTGAACAAATTTCATGCATCAGCAAGTGTTTGAGGACAAGATAGAACAATATAATTATTTTAAAAAGAATTGACGTGTAGGTAATTATTAATAATAAACATACTTATTTATCTAAATTTTCTTAAAATAATAATTAACTATTTCCCATTCCATCTCTTTTTACCTATGATTTATTAAAAAAATGACAATACAATTACTTGCTGTGTGACTATTTAGATAATTAAGATTATTAATTTTATAACTATGAATGCAAAATTTTGTTGTGTTAGAGCCCATTGAATAAGACATTTTTTTTTATTTTTTTTTAAGTGGGGAATATTTACAATATATTTTTTCATGAATCATAATTTTCTTTCTTCTGTAAAATCATGTCTTTGGCACTTACTTTTCGCAGTGGCTAGGGATAATAGGAGAATAGGGAATTTTCCTGATACAAAACGCTTGAAGAAGTGCGGTATGGTGTTGAAAGCATGGCAGGCGCAAAACCTGCCACTGCTTTAAAAAATACATTATTTAAGAATCAATGTTTTTTTATTTTTATAGAAATAATAGTAGTTAATAATTATAACACTATAAAATTGGCCAAAAATGATCCTCCAATCTGTTTATCGCAAGCGCAAAAGGTAGCACAAAAACTATGTTTAGCAGTTTTGTAATTTTATTAATTATGGTTCCGGTCAATTATTGATGTTGACTTACCATTTTTGGTTACATCATTAAAGAAGAGAAAAAAAATAATATCATGTCCTATATTTGTACCCGTGATTTAACTTATCCTCAGGATATCCTTAGAACCCTTCATCGAAAAAAAAAATATGTATCAAAAGAAAATACTTTTGCTAAAATGTATAAAATATAAATTAAAAAACATATTTCCAAGCCTATCTGATTGCCGAGACAAAAAAGAAGAATTAAAAAGTATACTAAAATCTAAATATTACTAAATATTTGCCTTTCCTATTAGAATTCGGATAGTGATCTTAAACGAGTACCTGACATCGTACATGGTTGGGACATCCATTTTACGTCCTATCCGAAGGACGGCATAGCCATGGCTCTTTTACTCCCTTTAAAAAATCCAAGGGTTCCCTGCTGGGCTACAAACCTGCGACCTCCTATTTAGTAGTTGGCTATGCTACGCCTAAATTCTTTTTTTAACCAAACCCTGACAAATAGAGGCAAAGTTATGGTCAGCATCCTAGCTTATTCAGTACATTTTCCATTGAATAAAGAAGGACAGACACTTAAAAAGTGACTGAGTTGTTCTTGGAAGTTTCCTTTAACTTAAGCGTCGGACCAACGGAATGCAATGAAATTTCCAATAATTTTAGGTTATCAAATACTAGAGATTTCATCGCATAGGTGAATTTGGTACATATTGTTAAATCATAAAATTTAAATATATTTATTAAATTACAATTAGGTGCGCGGTTTGCCCTTATGCATTCTCATGATCCATTGTTTGACCAAACTGGCGGTCGTATTACACGGACCGTAAAGGAAAGGAATCTTCATTGCTTTTTGACAACCTATCAGCTTCAGGTATTGGGGTACCTGTAAACCACTCCCTTGAGAATCTTCTGCACCATCTCTTAGCTTGTTCTGAAATCTCTCGTAATGCCCGTGGGCCGCTATACTAACACAGACATTACGGTCAGCCTGGACATCATCGAAACCTCACAAATGGCCAACCATTGAATTGCCAATAATTTGCTGACTCAGCACGGTTGGATATATGTTTTTTCCTTTTACCAGAAGCACAAATTGTTTAGGATTCAAGATAGCTCTAAGAGAAGGAAAGCAAGAAATAGTTTTGAAACATCAGCATGCAACTGCTGGAGAGAAGAAAGCAAGATAAAGGATATAAACAAGTATTTTGGTTTCTATCCTATTATTTTTGCGAAGCTGTAGGTATATATAAATACATATACATATATATATATATATATATATATATATATGTGTGTGTGTATGTATATATACATATGTATATAATTGTTTCCCGGGTTACGGCAAAGATTTTTTATTAATTTAATATTATAGATTAAGTAAACAAGTTTTAAGGAAGAGACTATTTAATTATAGATATAGAATGCAAGGCCTCAAAGTCTCGTATTATTTCAATAATGCACTTAATCATGCAGATTACATGCCAAATTTTCGCCAATTCAGATCGCCTATGAAGATGCCTGAATAGGCGAAAATTTGGCATGTAATCTGCATGATTAAGTGCATTATTGAAATAATACGAGACTTTGAGGCCTTGCATTCTATATCTATTATAGATTACATAAAAAACATAAATTATTTTTTTACAGTCAACGTTTTGACTCACTTTGCAGGTCACCGTCAGGGCTGACTCCTAAATGTGTGAAAAGGCTGATTAGAGTTAGCTATACCAAATTCGTAATGATTTTTCCCATGCAAAAAATTTACACTTTACTATTCTTCGAGGTAACTACTACTATATATACTTACTAGCTGGGGTGCCCGGCTTCGCTCCGGTAGTTGTGTGGTAGCTTTAATACCAGAAAAACTTTAAAATTAAAGGAAATAGGGAACAAAATTAGCACCTTTTTGAAAATTCGGTTTTAACTTGGTATCAATATTCTGCAGACTTGAGATCTGCAGAGTGAGCCCAAATAAGGAACCCTGTATAATTTACAGGGGGTTAAAAATGGTAAATGAACAATTAATTTTGCTGCAACTTTGTCGAGTTATGCATCGTTTTTGATGGTTTCTGTGATTCTGAATCCTATAAGCCCATTCCAAGAAGTCAGCAGATAATAAGTTATTAGATTATAGTTGAAAAATCTGGTATCTCAGTTAAAAAAATTATATTTCGAGTAAAACTTAAGCTCCGACTACTATGGTGGTCCTATTTGATTCCGAAGTATAGAAACTTCATAGAAATGTTTTTTAAGACCTTGCTTCCATTTCAACCTCCCTAAAATAACCCGTATACGTTCTGCATACCTCGAATCTTACTACTGTTACAAAGTGAAAACCAAAATTTCTTGGAGGCACAATTTTTTCATCATATTTCTTTTTATCTTGAACTATGAGGGATGATAAAATCTTGAATGCTGTTATTGGAGTTAGTCGTTTTGTCAACTGGAATGCTCATCATACATAGTAATCAAACCAACTTCTTTTTCATAAATACAATAAGAACACTTCAAAGTTTTTATTTTCGATTTATATTCAGTCAATTTATCTCTTTTTTTATGTCTGATTTTATTAGCTCACGGTACTACTAAGAAATCTTCACTCATATTGCATTAAATTTACTTAAGTAAATATTATATATAGATTGAATGTATGTGCCTATCATATATTAGCCTTCTTATGAGAAAACTAATTCTTTAAGGAATCCAGTTGGTTTTCTAATTGATAGCAGAGATGTAAAATCATTATTTTATTTTGAAAGCAAAGGAGAAACTAATTATTTTCGCTTAATTTTTTAGTAATTTAAAATGAACAGCTGAACAAATATATAACCTCTACTATTTGAAGTGGATGGATGAACAATAAACGTTGAGTGAAACGAACCCTAGCGCTTCCTGGTAGCCTGGAGCTCGAACTAAATTTTTCATTCATAAACTCGTATCTCAATCTCAGAGACGCTAATTAAATGGTGCGAGAGGCATAAAATTCCAGTCTTTTTCTCTTCAATTTTACACTCTTAAGAGAAAAACGGAAACCTTCTTTTCCGTTAGGAGTCATATGGCTAAACGACGACATAACTTCCTTAATCCTACGTGGAGTCGTTTTTGAGCCTTTTCGGCACGCACATTGTACACTTTGCTTTATAATATTGATTATTTCTCAAGGCTTTTATTTTTGTTTGTTTATTCAGTCGGTACCTTCCTTAATACTTTATCAAATTTCATGGAAGAGGCATCATTTTAAAGCTTTCCTTAACCGCTACCCAGGAATAATATACAAATCACTCATTTCGCCTTCGATTGCGAGTTATCCGTGACCGATGATTTCGCAAGAAAGTCAAAATGGTCGTAGAGGTTTCTAAATGGTGTCAATATTTTCAGGTTTTCAAGGAGAATATTTTCAGTCATATACTTTTTTTTCAATTGTCGCCGTCTTTTGTGAGTTATAAGCAAAAACCTGTGATTTCAGTCAATAGAATCAGCGAACTCGATTTCCGCGAAACTGATAATCTCATACTAAAAAAAACATGTTATTATCATGTTTATAAGAAACCTAAACGTTAAGCAGGGCTTAATTAATGGCGCCAGATTGGTTGTAACTCATTTGGTCAACTACACTATCACAGAAAATTGATTGACTCCGGTCACACTGTCGTCATACCAAGCATTAAATTCATCCCCTCTGATTCTACCGTGCCTTCCAAACTGAGTAGGAAGCAATTTCCTATAAAAGTCACCTTTGCCAAGACTATTAATAAGGCACTGGGACAGACGCTTACAAAGTCAGGATTGTACTTGCCTCACCCTGTTTTTTCACATAGTCAGTTATATGTGGCTTTTTCCAGGGTGCGCACTTTCAGTGTCATCTATGTCTGTGTAAAACAAACCCACCAACAAACAGTCACAGATGACCATATCGTAACTTCAAACATAGTATTCAAAGAGTGAAAAATTTAAACGCATCTATTCTTTACGGCAACCCTCAACTATTCCCAAGCGCCCTAAACATAGTAGGTTAGAGTGGGAAATCTTCGCAGGGGTCAGGAAGTTAATATCTTATAGTTTCACGATCGTTGGTATACTGTAATTTTATTAGCCCTATAATTGAGATCAGCGGCATCAACAGGATTTTGAATAGGCGAGGGAGCAGGTTAGTAAAATTCTTATGGCCGAGCGAGGGGGTAGATTTAAATTACAATTAGTATATTATGACTATATTACTTTTAATAAAACATTGAAAATTAAGATACCTATTTGTTTACATATTAGTTAATAAATATATTAAATTAATACAAATTTATTTAATTTGGAGTTTTTTTTCTTTTTTTTCTCACTGTAATAAATAGGTAAGGAACCTGCCCCTTACAGCTCTTTCCTTCCTGCTGATCGAGATGAGTACTTCTATTATTACATTCTAGAATGCAACGTCCTGATAATGCACTAAGCGTTTAAAGGTTATCATTTATTCACTTATAGATATATTATGTTTTGATTTTTTTACGATGTACCATTCAAATATTATAATTATGTATTTTATCAATGATTGAATGAGTTTATAGATAAATTTGATTTCATTAGATTAGATTATTTGAAAGACTAAATCCCATTGTAGCTACACTTTTGTATGATCAACTTAATCGACGTTGAATATTAATAATAAATTAAATTAAATGTATATATTTCAAACTTGCAAGGGGCAATTGAAGTTGAGTTACCTTTTCTAGACTTGAGTAACCAATGATAACTAAATAAATCACATAATGGCCCACCTGGAATCGGAGAGGATGTCCTTTAAAAGTAAAAAAAAAAAAAAAACGGTGAAAAGGCAAGTACAAATCATCTCCTTACAAGGACGCGGGGAATTTACCGTTGCTAACTGAAGATAAATCTAAACCAGTAGGTCCTAGAAATCCTCTTTGTTGTTGTATAAGGCACTTAGGACGCCAGCCGAGGATGGATCGATGGGTTGTCGCTATGGGAAAAGTTGAGAGAAAACTGCGGTAGTTGTTGATTTAATAGTCAACTCGATTCGTTTGAGGGGCCGCGGCAATGTTACCAGTTGAACCACAACCGCGGAAACGCTATCCGCACAACCTTATTTAGAAATAAACGGCACTGGAAGTGAGTTGGTGCATCAATAATAAAAAAAAAACATTTTATAAAAAAATATTAAACCGACTTCGAAACCTAGGAACCAGTAAAAATAAATTCACTGAAAAGTATGAAATAATTACCTTCTGATTTTTATGAATTCACAGCAAAATTGAAAATGGTATAAAAAGTGGAAAAGTGCAATAAGACGAATAATTTTATTTTGATTTGTACAAATACACACTAATTGTTAATAAAAATTATTAAATTTAAATATTAAATACTATGTTCAATACAACACAATCTTTTCGGAGGCGGCGCAAAATAGAAATAACATGTTACTGATACAATTCCATTAGTAGGCATTGAAATCAATAGCTGGGAAGAGAAGATCCATTTAGAAGATTTTCATAATGTCTAGTGTAAAAATTTTTTAATTCTGCGCCGCCTCCGAAAAGATTGTGTTGTATTGAACATAGTATTTAATATTTAAATTTAATAATTTTTATTAACAATTAGTGTGCATTTGTACAAATCAAAATAAAATTATTCGTCTTATTGCACTTTTTATACCATTTTCAATTTTGCTGTGTATTCATAAAAATCAGAAGGTAATTATTTCATACTTTTCAGTGAATTTATTTTTACTGGTTCCTAGGTTTCGAAGTCGGTTTAATATTTTTTTATAAAATGTTTTTTATTTCACAATTTTTAGTTGGAGAAGATAAAGAATGTAAAAAACCGCACGTTGGTTTAAAAATTTCGTTAGTAATTGGTCGTTGATAAAATAAACGTTGGTTTAAAAATTTCGAAATCTTTTTACGCTCTAACACGTTTGTCTTTCCCAGGTCTTTTTATTATACAATAATTGTATAAAATTATTATGAAATACACTTTACCTTTTCAATTTTATGAATACACACAGAAAAGTGGGAAAGCGGTGCGTGTATTATACAACTTTCAACACACTACGTTTTATGATTATAAATGGATTTTTTTTTTTTTTTTTTAAAAGATCAATGTTCTATTGGGAAGGGAACACATAAAATGTTTTTCCACAATGACAATATTTTTCCTTTGCTAAATGTCGTCAGTACTTGTCATTTACGTAGAGAATCAGTGTTCCGAGATGTGTCGAGTTAAATATACATAAATCCGGCCATTCCAAGATGAAGTAGATAAGTCACTGAACAGTCGAGAATTTGGCCGGTTTAAGACAAGATATCTTTAATGGAGAATCGATGAGGATGCTAATATGACCTATAGTAAATTTGAAAGTAATTTTTAAATTTTGATTGCTTGAATATCCTTCTAAAAACTATGGCGATATTAAACACGACTTCATTGGATTACATCATTGGATAGAAGTCCCTGCAAAAAAGGGGCAACCATAAAATTTATCGATATCAAAAAGACTGTCTCGCTAGGATAGAAGCAACAGGGTTTGGGACTCACATATGGTTGATTTATTATTACGAAGGATATTATTATTCTCCGTATAATACTACTGACTTAATTCCAAAGGTTGATTCAATTATGTTCGTAATTCCTTTCGATGAATTTTTGACTAAATTTATTACCTAAGTACTATGAATTATATCCTTCGTAATAAAACATTATTCAGAAAATAAATTGCTAAACAATGTTGCTTCAATTCTTGTGGCGTAGCATTTATCATCATTTTTAACAATCATTTCCATGACTGCCAAATTTTTGCTGAGGGGACTTTCATACAAGGAGGTTGTTTTCGGGTAGTTATCAAGTTTTATTTTGTAGTTTTTATGGATGGATGAACACCAGCAAAAGCCTCGATAGTTGTAGAAACAAATTTAAAAACCGATACTAGTAATCCGGATAACATAACAGAAGTGTCACCCATAAAGGATCGGCACAAGACCTCCGGCAAGATATTCAACAGTAACCGAGTGTATCCGGAAGACAGAGGTATCTGAATCCTTTATTAAGTCAACTAAAAATGAGCTTTTCCAGGAATTATTGTATTCTTTTTTAATGTGCATAGTCAATAAAAGATAGAAATCAAAATCTAATTTAAATCAATAATAGCTACGATTTTAAATTTAAACGATTCTTCGTGAGCTTGAAGAAGTCTTAAATTCTGCTTTAAAACGATTACCAATACTCAGTCTTTCTTGGGATTCCACGAATTTTGTTGTCTTATGATTATGGTGTCCAAACGTTGATTAGATCTAAATAAAGAAGGTTTACTGTTATCGGTGAATATACATCTCTCTAATATTTATGCTAATATCGCTACAGAAAACGACAGCGATATTATATTCTGCTGATATTTATATCTTCATTTAAATTTAATGTTGAAAAATTAGTTAAGGTTATGTATAGATTTGTTCCAACAAGCACGTAAAACACATCGATAACTAACAGACTGCTCATGTTCTCCCCCCACTCTTTTGATTCTGAATTTGATTGGTTGGTTTTCTCATTTGATTCATCCAGCAGTAATACAATATTTGGATTTGTTAGTTATCAATTAGTTTTAATAGCTTGTTGGAGCATACTTTATGTTATATATGCCATATGTTTTTCCAATAAGTAAACAATTTGAGCGATAGTTAAATAATTATTTTCATGTTTTTTCCCGATAACTTCTTAAATAAATTAGGAACCCCAAAAAGGTTTAAATGGGACCACTTTGGGAAAATACTCTACAAGATGCAAAAGGTTTCATTCCAATTGGTCCACCCATCTCTGAGTAATCGGTGAACATACATAGAAAAAAAAAAAAAAAAAAGGCACAAAAAAAAAAAAGTCACGTACGTATCGAATTGAGTAACCTCTTTCGTTCGAAGTCGGTTAAAAAATGAATTCCATTTTTAGTAATATTATTGTAATGTAACACTTCTGTGGGTTAACAATATCTATTCAACAAAAATATACAATTATCAATGCCACACGAATAATCAATGCACTACTAATTGAACAGGTTACAAAAATTATCAATTTGTAACACAAATAATCATATGGCTAGAGCTTCACAATCAAGACTAACTTAACACTGTCCAGTCAATCGCTCCTTATATTTAGTCGTAAAGAGATGGTCCAGAACGCCGTAGAACCTCTTGGAACGGCGTGGATGGTTCTCGAACACCGATGTCCCAAATACGTGTTATGACAGTTCGCTCCAACTGTTATTTCGTTCCAACAAAAGGTCTGGGACTTTTAAACCATATATTTTTTTATAACGTTACAGTATTATACAATTTAATTATCTTATCATATAATTACATGTTGTCGATTTGTAGATATGTAGTTTTCTTACACATGGAAATTGTTAAATATTTTTTTACAAAATGTTAAACTTTTCATCTGTTGTAAAAACGCTTGTACCAGCTTCAATCCAATATATCAATATCAAGGAAAACAATGAACTACTTTGGCATTTTGAATGAATGTTAAAATAAATTTAACAAAATATATATAAATAACCAGTAAGGTTGTTTTATAAGGGACTATAAACTGAAATAGAAAGTCCAGAAATGTTGATAATCATCAATTTGAAGTAGTAATGTTCTTTTTTCGGGCGATTAATAACATCGAAATCGAGAATCTTAGTTTGTATTTCTACCTTTATTATATTTTATATATACATATAATTAAGCACAAATTTTATATAACCTCAAATAAGCAAAATAAAATTTGGTCAGAAACATCTCAGCACTCTAATTCGTACACATTTTGGGCCCGCTATTTAAAATAATCTTGCAAACAAATTATGCATTTGCATAAAACTCGTAATACGATTAATGTGTATGACTGAAATAATGCGTAATTGTCCGGTGTGTATTTTTAGTATTCATACCTATTGGCCTTTTTGCAATCTCCCAGCAGAACTCCACTAAAGTCAAACCTAAAATAGTATTCGAATTGGAATGATATCGTTTATTGTTAGCCCACCACTTTCAGATAAAAGGGGCTCACAGAAATACATTCCAAGGGGTTAAAATAAATTAAAATGTTTTTTGGTTTGTAAATACTTTTAAAGTGTATGATTTCAGACATATAACAATAAAAGAGTCATTCCTCTATTGAAGATTACAATCAGTTCGTTAAAGTTCCTTTAATTGAGCTTAGGCTGAGTTTTTATCAGCTGTTTAAAGACGACCCTTGTTTTGACCCTTCTACAGTCTTGACATTCGATATCAGGAGCGATCAACGGCCATCAGACATTCAAGGACGGCAGATCCAGTAGCAGTTACCGGGCCATCGCCGCACAAGACAAGGAGATAATGGGGCTATGATAATGAGAAGAGGACCCCGCTGGAGCACAATGAGGAGATAATAGGCTGGAGCTGGAGCTGGAGAGCCGAGTCAGGTAGCAGGCAGCACCTGGGGCCAGTTCCCACGGCAGCCAGCTGCTCGGGGGTGCCCACTTGTTGAGCCTAGCAACAGTTGGCCGAGGAAATCCAGAAAACGTGGAGGAGGAAAATCACGGCCTTGTATCCGTCAGGAATATCTCCCGTAGTCATCTGTTTTGAGATCGAAAGAGGAAAGATCTTGCAGGTAGGAATTGATGTACCCTATTAGCAAAGGTATCCATAAGGGGATATCATGATTTGTAAGAAGAACATTTTCAAAGGTTATATGCTATTGGAAGAACGACTAAGCCAGGGATTGAAGGAAATCTGAAAAGGACAAAAAAAAAAACAAAAAAAAAAAACGGAATAATGGCAGAAAAAAATAAAATTTTAACAACGATACAATCCATTAGGAAAATTTGGAAAAATTCGTCATCCCGTCAAAATATAAAAGTAAATAATCCTATTCTTGAAAAAGATATTTAATTCTTCCTCGGAAAATGTAACTTTATTTCAAAATGGTCCAGATAGTTTAAGATAGTACGAAGTAACGTGAGCTGCAACCCTTAACTGTGTCGAGTGCGATGGACATGAAAATTATTGGATATTATATTTATCGATTAGCTAAAAATCTTCTCCGTCACTCAACAACAACTATTTTTGTAGTCTTAAGTTCCCATGGTTATAGGGATAGGGCTGAGTTTATAGAGGATTGGGGTGGCCATTTTTATATCAATAATAGCAAGAATTTATATTAGATTATTGATCTTTGGGAGTAGATTTCGAATGGGCATACATTAAAAATTAATATTTTTTGGAAACCTTCCATCCTGTGAAGTTCGTTTGCTTTGAATCACTATCACATTTCAGAGCCCGAACCATACACTATTCGATGAAAGGAGCTTTCTACACCCTAGTGAGACAATGATACCATAGATCACACTAAGGATAGCCATGAAGAACATAGTTGACGAAGAGAAGAAAACCAATCAGAAAGTTAAGAAAAAGAAGAAAACATTTAAAAACTCCCGTTAAGATCTTTCACACCCTTCTCTTATAAAAAAATAGGAGCATCGTAAGAATGAGTTGATTAGATCTATTTGAAAAAGGGTTCCTCTGGTTCACAGCTGTCTTCGCCTGTCAGACTAGAACTGCTACAACAAAACCTGTCACTACGGCGAACAATTACCAAAGCTGAAATTGCTCCATTCTTCTATGGTCGTTAATGTCTTTGGAAACTTTTTCTTCGCCCCATATGTTACCTGTCCCTTTATGTGTAAACCTGCTATCATCACCTCAAAGTCTGTTTGTTGTCCGCTATTAAAGCAGGTATCACAATTAACCAGAGGACTCGTAGGAATGCTCTTGCTAAACCAGAACTAATAAATTGGAAGATATTGAGATGAAATGTGGAAATCGTGATATATGCTGGCCATCCAAATAGATTTTGAGATAGGTATCCATTCTGCTAATGACGATTAGCGTGCTTATTAATTAACAACATATTTATTTATTTTAAATTCTAAAGGTATTTATCATAATATTATTCAATCATTTTAATTCTTTTCAGCTATATCTAATAGACTTCTTCCTTCAAGCTGCGATCATAAAATTTTTATTAATTGTACTACATGTAGGTAATATATTTTTGATATTTGAGTTTCTTTCTGAAATTAGATTTGAAAATTCTATTCTAATCGAATCAAACTTCATAAGCTATAATTAAAAATATAATATATATAATATAATATACCAGTGATAAAAGTTACCAACAGTTATTTTTTTATGAAACATAATATTTTTGTTGTAACAAAGGACTAAGTTCTTCGATTTCAATTCTCTGCACCATTGATGTAAGTGGATGAGCTTTCATTTTTAATGAGATAAAACTACATGGTTTAAAGTCATCAATGACATTAATTTAAGTTTATTAGAAATATTCCTTTTTAATTTACTATATAGTTAATTTCTATATACATTTCTATTCGTTGTACAACGTTCTAGAATTTCATGGAACGGTTACAGTCATTATTACGTGATCACATGTTTGGATCATTCAAGGACTTTCTGCGTGCATACTTAACCGACCATATAAGTAATTGATCGACTCTTGACTTAATGTTATTCTAGACTCTTGATTTAATCTTACTCTTAGCGGAAGGAGATATCCCAGGGCTGTACCTTTTTATAATTTTTAGTTTGATTGTTTGTTGCTATTTCCTCATCGTTAACATAAAGTGTCTACCTCCTGAGGGTGCTGTGCGTTCCCCATGATCCACACATGACTTAGGATCCATTTAAACTTGCCCAGGTTTTGTAAAGTGCTTAAGTAGAAGTTGGCGCTAGAAATTTTTGCAAGTTCCTAAAACATACAATCTTTTAGAGACAAAGAGTCTCCACTTACGGGTTTAATACTGTATTCGGGTTTTTCAAAGACAGAAATTAAGATTGGTAGTGTTTGCATTGCATGGTTTATGAAGTCTAATTTTAATAATTAGGTCCTTAGTTATAAAAAATGAATTAAAACGCAAGCTAACAAAACTTTTAATTTTTAACAATTATTTTGAGTGGAAAAAATTGTAGCATTGCAATAGTAAATACTATATTAAGGATCAAGTAAAATATAGATTTTTTAAATTTCATCTATCATTGGACGGTTGGTGTCAAAAGAAGTATTTCTGAAAGAGAAGATTTGACAAAGCTTCCTTTGATGAATATGAAATAGAAGCTGGTGTTAGCGTGTCATATGATGGCGTTTTTGTCCAGTAATTAAAGTTATCGTGCGAAATTATGGATAGAGTAAACCTAGTAGGAAAGAGTATACCTAATAGGAAAGAGTATACCTACCCCTATACACTCCCTGCAGTTTGAAGAATCTCTGTGCAGGAGTCGGTGCAATCTGGTGGTAGGTACTAACAATCAGAGTTCTGCGCTTATTCTAGTGGAATGGAAACAAGCAAGCAATATCCCTAAGTTTCAAAGTGTAATGAATAGTTTTAGTGTTTCACCTACCAAAATAATGTTTAGTAATCATGACGAAATCGTTTTTCATTTTTGAACATCAAGTTTAATAAAGTTATAGAGAAAATATTACATTATTTACATACATATTTTTTTATGTTACTACCTCTGTGATACACAAAAATATTTTTGTGTGCAATTACCTCTATTTATTACATCAAAAATGTTTATTTATATAAAAAACTACCCTGTGAAATTTCACCTACATCAATACATCTAAAATCCTACAATCTACCGTCAACCTAACGACAGTTGACAACCACATGATTACTGCTTTAAACTATTTTTTATGAATTTAAACGGATATACAAATAGTATAATAACCATATCTCATATGTGTACAGTATATGAGGAGAATGTTAAAAAGAAGCGAGATGAGAGATCTCCTGGTAACTCAATCAATGCTGGAAGGGGATGTTGCCGGGTATAATCTTTCCCCATGTCATGCCATCTCACCTGTAGATTTTCAGCATCTTATTTACTGGTGAAATCTAAAAAAGCAAAAGAAAATCTTAAATCTAGTTTTTTATAAATAAAAGAAAACAGATAACAAATATTAAATATAATTCCCATAGGTTTTTTTACTCTATTGACTTATGTTGTTTTTTTTATATCGAACTTCATCTTTAAAATTCTTCTTATCATTATTATTAAAGTAAAAACGTATCTAAAATTTAATACTTTATTACCAGGATGTTTTTAAAAATCTTTTTCCCGAAATTATATATTTAGTTATTTCAATTTATAGATTAATTAACTGGAAATTTGTCACTTAGTTTTTATGTTCATAAATAAACCAATATATGATCGTATTTATATTTTTTAGCCACTGTAGTGTTGTTTTCAAAATACTTCAACAGATATCAATAGTCTTTCTATAAGCAATGTAAATTTTAAAAAATCAGAAAACTGCCCCGTCATTGCCTTGCATTTTCATATTAGTATATGAATAGTATATTGCATATATTTTCAATCGTGGCTTACGATTTAATCTCTTCATTATGTATTATTTAAATAAGTTATCAGGTAAGTGGGAATTTTTCGTCCAATCATTGTCTTTGTTCATGCTACTTCCTGACGAATATCAAATTTAAATTTGAAGGAAGAGCCCTGAGAAAGATGAGACGGAGTTGGGACCAACTGTTCCCATCAAGACCCAAAGAAACATCACCTGCTTCAGACAAAGCACTGCACTACCCACCCCCTCAACCTTCCCTCTGTCAACTATGAATTACAATTCCAAAACACCTTTTTGTTGTACCTCAATCCCTTAGGTTTTGCATAATGAAACAACAACTTGAGGTTAATTTATAGTATTTTTTTTTTTTGTTTTTACTAATTTATTAATTTAAACCGAACGAAAAAAAGTTATTAGAAACATATTGAAAATTTTGAAAAAATATCTTTAAGTCTCTCGAATGACAGCCAAGTTTCAATTCAATTGAGTATTAACGTTTTAATGATGATGTTTATAAATTTTAGCATTTATATATATTATCAATTCTGTCACGGAGGTTCTTAAATGTCTAAAGGCAGATTGCAGTTTAAAGAATCTAGGTTAGTTATAATATTCTAAGAAAAAAAAAAAAGAAGATAAATGCAATAACTATTTACTGTCAAAAGTTAGTATTAATACAAAACAACGGAAAACCGAAAGTAAACCATGATTTATATATTTTCTAAATATAAAAAAGAAATATAAAATACCATGAATGATAACATACTTACATATGTACTCTTATTTTTAGAGTCCACTTTGATCTGAGCATTCAAATCAATACCCTTAAAAACAAGCTTAGCTGCAAAATTAATTTAAACTTTCCTTTTTTTATTCTATCATCGTTATTCAAGGAATAGTATTTGCTTAGTTTAATGAATGGAAAGCACTAGATTAATGCAACACGTTAAAGAAGACCAATCCTCTCTAATGGCCTTGGCAGTCGAAGCAACATAAAATAACATAAAAAATAGATAAAAAACAGAAACTAAATCTAATGAACAACTGATAAAGCAACAAACAATACAAAATATTTCTAACTTAGTTTTTTGAGGAAGAAAAAATACAAAAATTTATAAATAATGATAATTAAACTATATCAATTGTAAAAATGCCCTACTATAAATCAAAATAATTTTAGCAATTACTTTTTTAGTAAATTTCAATATGAAAAATCACTATGTTTAAATATGATACTCAACAAAAGATAGTTAATAATTTAACATTTTACAAAATTTATTTACCAGACTACATTAGTTAAATGCGATAAACAAAAGTAAAATAATTTGAAGAACAAGCATGTAGAGAAACTATCCATTGGATAACATCCAACTAATATTATCTTAATTAGAAGATACTGAGACCATTTTTTTGCGGACGTCTAGTAGGATTGCCATATCTTTAGTATCTGGATTTGGCTAAATCAACGACTTGTGATACATTAAGGTCTTGGTAAATGATTTTACTTTTAAAAAAATAAGGAGAATTAAGGATTTTGCGGAGGATTTTGGATTGTAAGGATTGTATGCGATAGGAATTAGAGGGTTAGGTGGAACCCCAAAGTTCAATGCCGTATGTAACTATGCCTTGTTACTGTTATAGAAATGAACCTACTAACATTTAAACAGTAGTAGCTTTTTTGAATAGATATATTTAATTACATCGTAGCATAATTCATTATCTTACCATGGGTATACATAGGGGGTAAAGCTCTATTTTTATTTTTCTCTATTTCATCAAAAAAATAACTTTTTTCTTCGATTACACACGATCTTTGCTGTGGTAATTTGAAAATGAGAAGCATTCAAATGAGAAATCAGTGTTATTGTTTTGTTTTTTCCCTTGAACCAATGAGGTATCAAATATCAGATCTTGATTAGAGTTATTTTCTTACCATTGAACGTTAAAATTGAAACTGTTCCGTTTCTCAGGACAATAAAACGTTCAATTCTGAAATTGTACCCTTCCGAAAAGTCGCCAGTGTTCGTATTGTAAGAAACATTGTCAGTATATAAAAGTACAAAATAATGACAGCTTAGAAAATCAGCGTGACAAAGGAGAGGATGAACCTCCTTCTCACGCAACCCCTTTTTCAAGCTGAGGAAGTCTTGATTTGGCAGATGTCGGAAGAGCTTTTTAGGCAAGCTGATCGGAACCGGACTTATTTTTGGTTAGGGCCCTTGAGAAAAAAATCATAGAGAGGAAGTGAAAAATCTGAGAGCGGAAGCCTGGGAAAAACCATGTGTTTGCCGAGGGGTGTAGGTGGGCTGGCTACCTCTGGAGATACTGTGGGAACCAATCCCTCCGATGATAAACTTGTTTACACACTTGGAATAACTCAACAAATAATCCTCAACACTTCTAAAGGTTCGTCTTGATTAAGGGCTATTATCTGATAACGTTATCGTCACACCTTATCATAAATAATAATTAATTTATCTCATAGAGTTTTATGTTTATTTAATTTCGGGAAAGGGAGTTTTATGTTTATTTTATTTCAGGCTGTTCCAGAAATAGAAAAAAACACATAGTAAAAAATAATTTAATTTAAGATAATTAGCACTATTATAATTCTACCACACACGCCAGATCATGGTATAGACAAATAATATTTTTATTTTAATCTATAAAATGCTTAATTCATTATTATTATTATCATCAATTTTTCAAGATGAATATCATATAATTATTAAATCAACAAAATAATAAACAGTAGATGATACCTTCGCCAGCGATGTATTTGTATTTTAGAAGGTATAGAACACTCACAACTAATCTATAGTATTTTGATATTTTGTATACAACTTTTTTTTACTTTCACTTACCTATATATGAAATATATAGTAAGTGGAAGTATTGCGATCGTGAAAAATTTCGACTTCCGGTTTTCAACGGAAATACACGTTTTGGGGTCCCCTGAGTCCAAATGACCAAGTCCCTGTGTGTGTGTGTGTGTGTGTGTGTGTGTGTGTGTGTGTGTGTGTGTGTGTGTGTGTGTATGAACAGACTAGCTCAAAAACTATAAACCGTGCGAACCTGAAATTTGGTATTTAGTTTAGGTATATGCCCGCGATTTGACAGCGAAAATTTCATCGAAATTGCTCAAAGGGAGGTTATTACTTTATTTATACTTTAGTTATTACTTTATTTAATAACTTTTTACGTTTTTTTTCGATTTTCTCAAAAACGACTCTAACGATTTTGATTAAACTGAGTATTTGATGTACTAATATACCAGAGATATGACTGTAGAAATTTCACCAAAATTGATTAACCGGAGGGGGGACTTTACTTAATAAATTTCGTATCATTTTCACGTGTTTTTTTTATTTAATCAAAAACGGCTTTAAAGATTTTGATCAAACTTGGTATTTCATGTATTTATATGCCCGAGATATGACTGTAGAAATTTCATCAAAATTGATTAACCGGAAGGGGGACTTTACTTAATACATTTCGTATCATTTTCACGTGTTTTCTTTATTTACTCAAAAACGGCTTTAACGATTTTGATCAAACTGGGTATTTGATGTATTTATATGCCCGAGATATGACTGTAGAAATTTCATCAAAATTGATTAACCGGAGGGGGGACTTTACTTAATAAATTTTGTATCATTTGCACGTGTTTTTTTAATTACTCAAAAACGGCTTTAACGATTTTGATCAAACTGGGTATTTGACGTATGTATATGCCAAAGATGTGATAGCCCGCATTTCATCAAAATTGCTCAAACGGAGGGGGCACTTTAGTTTTTAACTATTTTTGCAATTTTTACCTTTTTTTTCGATTTTCTCAGAAACGGCTTTAATGATTTTCATCAAATTCGTCATGTTTAATGAAAATTAGGTGTTCTTTAATATTAGGTAAGCTTTATCATTATTAAAATGTTCTGGGGGGGCTTAAATGGGGTAGGGGCCTTTTTTGTTTGTTTGTTTTTGTTTCTTATGAAGTATCTTTGTTTTCGTTTATATGGAGAAATAAACTGTCTCTCATTACGCCTAAAAATAAAAAATGGCTAAATATGAGATATGATAAAAACCAAGTAAACATACAGAGGAGAAAAAAAGAAAAATATTCAGTCAACTCATAAAACACGTTGAGCCCACGCAGGACGCTTTTAATGACAGACCATTCAGTTCATAATTAATGCCCTTCTGTTCATTTAATGGAAATGATTTGTTTCATGGGAAATAAATGAAATATTCAACAAGTACATAGAGAATTATAAAATCAGTCGACTTGGAGTATTATGCTTGCATTGCCGAATTATCTCAAGTAAAAACTTTTATTTAATAATAAAAGAAATTAGTGTTTGTTATAGAGCAAATGATAACAAAAATAAGAAATGAATGTGGAAAAATGTGTAACTGAGTGAGAAGTGGCATTAACACAACGCATTAATTTCTAATCTAAGTTGGTAAGTGAAAGTTGTGTGTTACGCCTCACGCACCAGATTTTTTTCTTTTGTTATTAGACTGTATCTAATAACATAAATTAAGTAATTCTACTTTTATTTATTCTTATTGGTGTACCAATATTATTATTTTATTTATTTTTATTATAGCTTATGTTTATAATACATGTGTTCTATCAGCTAATAATGTGCAACTCATCTAATAATCATGCAACTCACTCCCAAAATCTCTAATCATATTTAAGAAACCTTGGAGAAAGGTGACAAAACTGGAGAATCAAAACAAACCCTGACAGATCCCAACAAAAACATTTACTCTTCTTGGTAAACCCACGACTTCCTATCCTTTAGTTCACTTTAAAGACACACCAAATAGCCCGTTCGAACCGATCCGCTACATGGGACAAATGAATAATCTTCATTCTATCCTTTTTCTCTTTATGTTTGGTTTTGATTTAATCGTTACGGAACTGCTCCATATAGGAACTAAGTACTCGAGTGAATTAAACTTTATATGCAAATTCTAATTCATCAGGAATTTCGTTTAAACCTCTAAAACGGTCAATGAAATTAATATTTCATTTTACCGATTCCGGTTTAGCGAGTAATGGGATGACCTGAGCGGAGGTGAAAGACAAGAAGTCGGAGGCGGACTGACGAGCGCGGACTATGATGGATGCCTGATGGGTTGCTGATGTTCTTGCTCTTTGTGCCTTGTCATCCTGTAATCAGCCACGTGGCACCCCATGCTCGCCCCTGAACAGTTTTTAATATTGTCCTCTGGTCTTCTTCCGACCCCTTCTCTTTTAATACGTTGCAGGTTCTTTCTGCTAAAATGCGCTACCGCTACTTCTGTGTAGTGAGCCATGCAACATACCAATCATAAACAACTTAACTATCACTTACCGTGTTTTTGTCCTTACAATTTTGTTTGTTTAATATTATGTCATTTAACTGTCACTTTATGCAACTAACGATGCGACAGTGGGAGCACTAAGTTTTGCCTATCCAGATACAATTAGTAAGCGCCTATCCAGGTAAGCGACCTTTAGTATTGTAAGTTTCTATGCTTACCACTACACTACAGGTGACCCCTAACCCCTTGTTCTTATAAGTTTTTTTTCGTTGTTTATCGTGTTCCTGTTATACTAAGTGTTTTTTTTTTTTTTTATTTGGTTGCTTAATCCATATTTTTTTATATTTTTATTGACTGTTTAATTAAAAACATGACAACAATTAAAAACATTTGGTGATTTCTCTCTTCAGAAGATAACGTGACGTAAATCATTATAAAAAATTTGGAATAATTCTACCCATGAAAGTGTGCGGGTGATGAGCTTGTTATGTCCATTAATTTATCTACTAACTATACTTAAAGATGACTTTACACTGTGCCGAACATCATCCTCGAACAGCCTGTCCAGAACACTGTTCGGCTAATCTAAATTAGACCCAAACTTAAAGAGCTAATTTGTCTATACGGCGCACAGTGGTCCCGATTCAAGCATTACGGTGCAAAAACTCCCAAAACCAACTTTTTTTTCTGGATCTAATAATTTTTCGTGGTTTTTATATGAATGCTGGACCTTAAAAATATAGTTGAAACAAAAATAGAATAAACTTTGTGGAATATACAACATTCCAAAGTTGTATGTTTCCGGCATCTCCATTTTGCAGCCCGGTAACCAATGGTTGTATCATTCACTATTTAATTTCTATCAATTTTTACTTATGCCACCTTGAATGTGCATTCCATATACAATTTACAGCCATCCAAATGATTTCTGTATCTATTGATTTGAGCGAATGGACTATTTTATAATGTACACCTTTTTGGTCTCCTATTCTTCATATTGGGGAATGCCTAAATAATGTTGTCCGCGATTGTCCGCAATGTTTTTGCCACTATACGTTACAGTACATTACAATTTTTATATGTTTCACGTCCCACACGACACCACAACATTAGGAAAACGGGAGTTTTTAGAGATAAAGCAAGAGTCACAGCCGGCCGGCTCGAAGGGTGCGCTAACTTAATTTGATATTTGTGGTCCTAATTTCTGTTGAGTTAGTTAATAAATCACTATTCACAGGGAAATGAAATGTTCTGTGTTTAATTTTTATTTATAATATTAAAATTCTAAACTTATATAATTGAAATTCAATATGTGCATTTTATTCCACTGTTGTATACACTTCAAATTATTCCCAGTGAACATTCTTATTATATTCTTATGTAAATGTGCACATATGTTTTCTTTTCGTGTTTTAAAATGCGTTTATTAAATTATAAAAATATAATGTACCTAATACAAATGCTCTAGTGATGACTTATAAAATGATCACATAGTATGAGTAATTCTGAAGATCATTAAAAGAGTTCTTTTGTTATAAATTATACATTTTACACGATAAGTTAATATAAAATGAAGTATGAACTTATATAAAACAACTGTACAATCTACTAATAAATACAAATTCTCCCACCCCTCCCTCTTACCCCCACCTCCACCCTTACCTATTTTAATGAAACCGATATAGAACAACTCTACAAGCCACTAATAAATATAATACAAAGTTTGAACAAGTTTTGTCTACTAAAAGTTATAATATTAGTAAGAAATTCATTTCGGGACCACTGTGCGGCGGCTTGATCGGGGAAAGCACTAGTATCGCTTTTGAGTTAGCTAAGATAAGGTTCTAGACCATCTATCAGTATTTTTCTGACGTTGCTCATATCTATAATAAGTTAGAGCAAAAGTCAGAACATTCGCTACTTCTATGTCAGCAGTCTTTTTAATGACATTTGTTATACGAGTATTAAGGTGCACAGCTGCCTAATCAGACATCATAATTTGCTTGACTTTATGTTCCAGTGTAAATAGCTGTTCGTAGTACACCGGTGTCTACGTTCAGGTGCTTATTTGTTCATCATTTAGTTCGACAAAGTGTAAAGCCACCTTAATAGCGGTGGTCAGAAAGTTTAACTAGCCTAAGTTTCGAACCAACCATGTAGGTCTAAACGTTTGAAGAATGTTCAGTTGGTACCTATTCCATTTTTCACCACGTAACATTGCTAACCATCGCCAAGATTTCCCCGATCATGCTTTGGGCTTCTTCAGGGCTTTTACAATAAGGAGATCTCATCCCATCCCCCATGAGATCTCAGTCCACAGCATTAAGGGCCAAAGATTGGCGATTGTTGGTAATGTTACATTGTTGAACAAGGAAGTCAAAGTGAATGCCAGACATCAAGACCACAGAGCCTAAAAAAACACGTCCGAATAATAATCAAATTACACATCACATTCGATTAAATCATGTAAGGGAAACAAAACTGAAAATTATAATGAACTGTTTTAACAATATTACGGTTTCATACTCTTCTTCAGGTTGAATTCAAATTGAACACCCCATTTAAAAAATATAGAGGGGTCATCTGTGGTGTAGTCTACAATTGCAGCCTACAATGGCAGTTTAGTGGTTAGCATAGCAGCATAATTTTTTTTATTAATAGTGCTTTATTTACATATACAATTTTATATTTACAAAATCAGAATTATCATACAACTATACATAACAAACACACATTAAAGCACAAACAGCAATGATCGGTAGACCGTCAGCTGGAGTTGGTCCCCGCTTATTGTATCATATAAAAATTAAGATGTAAACAATAATAACTAATAACAATAGTAAAACAGGTAAACAATATTATAACAATATATTTAAAATATATTTATATATAATTATAACAATATATTATAATATATTTATAACAATATATATAATTTATATAATTATAACAATATATTTAAAATATATTTATATACTTTGAATAGCAACAATGGACCAAAAGTTATCTACACACTAACCTGTATATCTCCGAGAAGGCTACCAATTAAATTCAGTAATAAGCATTTTTCTGTAGCTCAAAGCATCTCTAATAAAATAATATAGTTGGTCCCAATTATATCCATCCAAATATTGAACAAGTTCTACTCCATTGATTATTTCTTTATGAAAATATTTTACTCTAAATTCTGTCAAAATCGGACACCTGGCCAAGAAATGTTCTATATCCTCGGCCTCTTTCAAATTGCACAAAGAGCATAGGGGGAATTTTATCAAGTTGAAAAGGATTGCAATTTAAAGAAAATAGTTCACCTCTTGCTTTCATGATCAGTCCGGACTGCTTTAGGGTTAAAGTGTGAATGTAACCTATGTTATAAGATAATTTTGGGTAAATATTTCTATGTCTGGCTTGTATAGCTAATATTTCCATTTCTTCACTATGGCTTTCATTTATTTGCTTAAGCAGGTGGTTAGTAGTTTCTTGCCAATTATTTATAAAATTAAAACTGTTTGCTATTGAAATTTTATGGTTCGCACATAGATCTTGCCAAGATTTAAACCAGTAGATGTTGCGTTTAATTATTTCAGATGCAATAATTTTTGGAAGTCTGTGATCTGGTAGCTGCATTATTTTCAGTATGTACCTAAAATGTAATTTAATATAATATTGAAAACTACTGGGTAAATTAGTTTCTAGATGGATTATGTAGTTAGGAGTATTTTTCGGAAGGAAAAACAATTTTTTAATAAAAACCTCAATAATTTTTCACTCTCCTCAAACTTTTTAAAACCCCATACCTGACTAGCATAACCAAATATACATCTTGAAGTCGCATTATATATTTTAATTTTTGATAATACAGGAATATGTGGATTATTAAGAATTTTATCCTAAGTACTACCTAAACCTCTTTTAGCAATTGAGAGTTTATCATTTAAATGTTTACGGAAAGACAAAGATGGAGTAAGAGTGACGCCTAGATACTTGTATGAATTCACTATTTCGATTTTGTTTTTCCCTAGATGCCATTCCTCACTTTTCTTCCTTCTGCCACCACTTTTATTTTTACAGATCATGATTTTTGACTTTTCTAGATTAATTTCTAGACTCCAGTTCAGACAATATTTTTCATGTTGATTTATCATATTTTGAAGCGACACAGGGTCATTTGATAGTAGTACTAGATCGTCTGCGAATTTCAAAATTGTAATGACCGTGGAACCAATGTTAATTCCCCCTCCAAAATTTTCATTCAAATAGATTGAAAAAAGTATCGGGGATAAAATACAACCTTGCTTTACTCCTGCTGAAGAATTAAAATAATCAGAAATTTCGTGACCATTCCAAACCGCGGTTTTAGAATTGCAATAGAGATTTTTAATAGCGTTAACAAATTTTGTAGATAGACGATAACTTATAGAACAGAGCTTGCCTTGATATTCTGTCAAAAGCCGATTTAAGATCAACGAAAAACAAATATACTTTACTATTGGCAAGTTCTGTTTTAATCCTTTTGCATTTATCAAATTAAATATATTATCAATAGTGGAGTATCCACTTCTAAATCCAGCCTGGCTTTCTGTCGATATATTGTTAATATTTAACCAGTCATTTAATCTATTGAGTAAGACACCAGTTTATAACTTTACAATTGTGTCAATAAAGGAAATACCTCGGTAGTTAGTGACTAGATCTATATCACCTTTCTTGTATAACGGGAAAATTATAGCTTTTTTAAAGCAATCAGGAGTTGATTCTTCAGTGTAGATTTTATTAAAATTGTTTACTAAACAATTAAGTAAATTTAATGGAGCATGTTTGTAAAATTCGTAGTGTATTCGATCTTGGCCTGGAGCTTTGTTGTTCTTAGCTCTACTGATAACCAGTTCTAAAACAGAAAGTGATATCGGCTTATCAAGCTCAGTAATACTATAGAAGGGTTTAGCATAAGAAATCATGTTGTGTTTTATTTCTGGGTTATATAGTTCGGAAAAGTAATTGTAAAGAGTTGTTATATTATTATACATAGCAGCATAAAGGTCACAGGTTCGCGTCCCGCGGTGGTCCTTGGACATTTTAATGGGAGTAAAAATCCTTGCCTAAGCCTCGTATAGGACGTAAAATGGAGGTTCCGAGCCTGTACGTTGTCTGGTACTCGTTAAAAAATCCTTGTGCTCAAATATTTTATTATTAGAAATTGCCAAATAATTACTGGATGTATTTGGAAATAGCTGTAATAAAAAGTATTATTGTATTTTCAACTCAAATGCTACCTAACCCATTTAGATAGTGATAGAGAAAATAATCTCAGTAGGTTCGATAAATTGGTGCTAAGGAGGATGAAACATTAAATCTAATTTGTAATACCTTTGAATTGTATCAATTAAAACCGTCGATGAGCTCACGTAACAACCTAATCTTTATACTCACCTGCTTCATTAAAAGTAACATAAACATTTAATATTTTATAAATGGTCTCATGCAATCTACAATTTCTTTTTTTATATTTCATAATGGTATTTGTTATCTAGACAATGAGGAAATGAAGTAACATATTGGCCCAAAAAGAAAAAACTTATCTAATGTTTTGGACTTATTATCCAGATTGCTTGATAGAATCTTAGAGGATAACATTATGGGAGACATCCAAAACCTCAAACAGCACTTCAATTTTACAATATGACGAACTAATCAATAGGAAGACTAGGGTATCTCAAGATTCTTAGATATGGAGTTTACCACAGAATATTACAAACTTCCAGAAAACCAACATTAACCACTGACCTATGCAATGAACCCACATACACATATACACTTTGATCAACCCTATTAACTTTCATCCCGTAGAGTATAATATCAATTAAATAAAACCAATGAAGTTCAAACTCATAAATTTATACTACACCCATTTGGAACTAAACTCTACCGTTAGGCTTCGAATTAACCATTAAGTCGGGACACTCCATCGTTTTTTTGTCTTAATTTCATTAACCATCTGAGTCATAGAAATAAATCGATTCATTAACCATTTGATTCAAAGAAATAAACATGGACGTCCATGGTTTTTACGTTGAACAGATTTTCAACAAAATAGATTCGATCTTTGTGATTAGTCTTTTCCACATCAGTTAATGTGGAAAAATTAACATTAAACTAATGCTTAGTTTACAATATCAATGTACAGTGCTATGTTGTATACTTGGGAAAATGCAATGAATAAATGTGCTTTGAAAAGTTTGCCTTACCATGCTTTTTATCAATGCCCTCAATACTGAAGCGTGGCTCAAAAAGGAGGTAGAAGGTTAATCTGAATGGAAGTTTTTGATAATCATAATCGAAAAGTGGTTCGAAAAATGGAGAATCAAATTGAATGCCACAATATCTACTTCATTTTCTTTACGAAAATTGAGTTGACCACCTGTGACAATTCGAAGGGGCACCCAAGATCCACTTGGAACATAGGTACATTCCAAATTATGTTTTAAAAATCAAACTAGAACTCACCAGACGGTACAAGCAGCTTTCACATCTCCCGGAGCGACTAATGTAAACCACTATTATAAGACTTTAGGGTTCCGCAAACCTGGGTTTTTTTTTTTTTTTTTTTTTTTTTTTTTTTTTTTTTTTTTTTGTTATAGATCAAACTATACACAATGACGTGAACATACCGACAGTATAAAGACAAATACCAAACATTTCACTCTTCAACACTAAATCACCGTAATCCACTCATCCATTCTTTTCCCACCTTTTGTTGCTTTGTAGATCGTCCTTAGCGGTCAGCCTCCACGCAGGCTGAAACAACAGTGGCCTAGGGACCTCCTACAGCAACAAATAAAAATTTAGATACTAGTTAATTACTAATAATATTGGAGACTGTGGTTGGGCTATCAAACCCTTCAGGTTTGATGCGCTCTTGGAAGCGATATATTTCTTTTAAAAGACTATTTTGCGCGGTAAAAGATCTAAACGGTCTATAGCAGTAGACAAATATATACAAAAAAATGAATTAGGTGCATGGTTGCACAAGGTTTCGATCCCATCATATCAACCAAATTAATAAATATAATGTATTATAATGAAGACTGTTAATGTAAAAATGAAGGTCCCTCATGTCGATAGAACTCGAGAGGGTGTAATGAAGAGGAGAGACAGAGAATTTACTGACAATCAATGAGAGACTTCTAAGCCGTATAACTACAGCTGAATTAGAAGATTTGGAGAAAAGTTTAAACCGGAACGACAGGTATATGGAAGAGCCGAATATAGGTATGGCAACTGATACCTAAAGGTGACTTTACATCTTACGAACTTTACCTTCGAGTACCACCCTCGAACAACCTTCGTGAAGCCTTCACGTCGACTGTTCGGGTGTTCTAGGTACCTCATCTGTTCGCCTGGGTTCGGGGGTAGTGCTAGTGTCACTTTTGATTTGGTTTTTCCTAAGTGACAGGAGTTGTTTGTGATACTAGTGTAATTTGTGAAAATCGTCTCCTATTTTTTTATTTTTCAGATAATATAAAATATATTGATAATGGAGATTTTTTGTTTATCATAAGCTAGCTTTGGGTGCGTTAGCCATATTGGTTCGCTTAACGTCACGTGAAGTATAAATCGCTGTTCGCTTCACGTCGGTACGGCAAGGTTCGAAGGAGAACTTGTTCGAAGGTGAGGTTCGTAAGGTGTAAAGGCACCTTAAGTGAAGAGGTATCTGTAGTGAATGGTCACTCAAAAAAAGAGGTCGGGTAAGAACACCCTGAATCAGTCACACAAGAAATGACAAATATAAAAAAAAATATGTATTTTTTTATTTTATGCATTATTAATCCGATCATGTGTGTATCCCTCATGTGTATGTGTATAAATAATTAAACCTAATTTTAAGCAATATAATGTGTATCATCAAAGATGCGATGGAAACACAGGTCGATCAGTACACCCCAGAGGAAGGTATAATATAGTTGTTCGCCTGAAAATTGAGATAGAGTGGCTGCGAATGAGCCATGAAAATCCCTCAAAATGATCTCGTGAAGATGGAGTGGAGAATTAATAGTTCATCAACGCCAGCAACTCGAAATATTTTTTATTGGGGTGGCGAGGGGCGACCGCAGGAGTACCCTACCCCACCGCTAGGTGTTTGTTTTACAGCCGGCCCCGGGGACGATCGGTCATTACGGGGACCGTGGAAGATCTATTAGCCCGGGGACAGGCGGCGGATTATTGATGGACGGAAACGGATAAAAAACTCTTCACAGTCAAACACCGGGTCTCCACGAAAAAATTCCGCCGGGGAACACCTTTGTTTTAAACGGGCCAATCAATTATAGTTTTCCTCAGCCGCCCTGCAAAAAACAAACCCCGCACCGGGCTACTGTTCCCTAGAGCCTGGTTGCTTCCTGGTCTGTTCTCAGTTGTTGCACCACCTATAATGAATGCTATTTTCCTTGAATAGAATCTTTAATTACAAAGGCAGAGGAAGTAAGTCAGTCAATCAAAATTTCCTTATATGAAACATCACATGGTCAAAATAAAAAACTGTACAAAAAAATCTTTTACAATATAGAAATAATCAATAAATATAAGGTAGTGCTGTATGATTGCATTGTGTTGTTGGTCACACAGCATATCGATCAATCCTTACATACATTGGATCTTCTGGTTTTTCCTAATATGCACTGCTACCACAATGAAAGAGGTTTAGTTTGTTTTTAATAAAAAGGGTGGTGTTCATTTTTATTTTATTATATCTTTTCTCTTCCAGAACAATTCTTCTCTAGAAACTCACTCATCGATAAAGGAAAGGTTTACTCTACTGCCGAACAATGTTCCTTTACTTTAAAATTCCATTCTCCGCAAATATCTCTGCATTTGATTATAAGTATGGTAAGCACTTATGATAAATACTTTCCTTTTTGAATTTTGAGTTCTTGATCCGGATCATTTGTTTCTTATCTAATTGTGGGATCTGTTATTAGTGCTGTATTTCTTATCGTGATAAACCCCACATACCTCGCTGAGCTTTCCGAGTAGATTTCTTGAGTAGATTATTGTAGTTCTTATCTTAAAAATCTAGAAGATTATTATATGAGTGCCAAAATTTAAAGTACAAATATTAAATTGTCCGTAAATTTAATATATTTTATTGTATTGTAATTTTCCAGTATTGCACATTTCATCAACCTTTAAATCCTCCACAGACAGCATGTGATGAATTAATTTATCATTTATCAAAGAAACCATAGAGGCTACTGCTCCCCACTTCCAACTAATAAAATCAATGAAAAATAATAATCAAATTTCGATAGTTGAAGATAGTTGACGTTGATGTAATGAAGAAGAAATGGTTGGGAGTGCGGTCAATATAGGTAGCACTAACATGCGACAATTACACATTTTATTATTACGAAGTACAGTAGAAAATTTTCTCAACGAATGACATGTGATCGAATGACGATAATCAAATAATTCTTTTTTCATTAAGGAGCAAGGGATTTTCTTTATCAGTAAGAATAAAAAAAATCTGGTGTGATGCGCGCAACACACAACTTTCACTTACGAACTTACTTGGATTAGAAATCGACGTGTTTCGATATGTAAACCCCATTCCTCAGCTTCACACATTTTTCCCCATTTAAGTATTTACTTATATTTGTAGATCTCCATAAGTTATAGAGTATCTGTATAGAAAAATTTGGTAATTCTCAGCACTTTTCCATTCATTATTGCTAATTTATATATGAAGGGACTAATTTCGTCAACAGTCGAGTTTTTTTATTGCTTGTTTGTTTTTTACTAAGAGTTGCTTTTTGCAAATGCATCGTGAAGGTGAATCGATAGGTGTATTTACGTATCTTATGCCTTTCTGGAAAACAAGAACGATTACTGTTCCTCTAAAATCGCTTTATATTTTTTTCAAAAATTTATTATGTAACAAAAGTATACATATTTCCGTATTTTCATAATACGGTTAATAAAATTTTGGCTGTCATATATACACACATCAAATACCAACTTTAATCAAAATCGTTAAAGCTTTTTTTGAGTAAAAAAAACACGTGAAAATGGGACAAAATTTATTAAGTAAAGAGCCCTCTCCGTTTGACCAATTTTGATGAACTTTGGGCTGTCGCATCACGGGCATATTCATACATCAAATACCCAGTTTGATCAAAATCGTTAGAGCTGTTTTTGAGAAAATCGAAAAAAAACCTAAAAATTAGACAAAATTCTTTAAATAAAGTACCCCCTCCGTTTGACCAGTTTTGATGAAATTTTCGCTGTCACGTCGCGGGCATATACATAAACTAAATACCCAATTTCAGGTCTGTGCAGTTTATAGTTTTTGAGCTAGTCTGTTCACATACACACACACACACATACACAGACAGACACACACACAAACCATTTCGTGGGACTTGGTTAATTGGACTCAGGGGACCCCAAAACGTGTATTTCAGTTGAAAACCGGAAGTCGAAATTTTTCACGATCGCAATACTTTCCTTACTATATATTTCATATATAGGTAAGTGAAAGTAAAAATAAAAATACCATCACTCTAAGTATTTCAAATTAATTTTTATATTAATCCTTTCTTCACTTTACTTTAAATAAATTAGGAACAGGGTTGTACATAGGGAATGAAATAAGTCAGTATCATTATCTATTACATGTCTTTTTCAGGCATTTGCTCCATTGGAAAGATTTTTAAATAATCATTGTCTAAAGAAGAAATAATCCAAATCCATAATTTATATCCATTTGATATAAATATTTTTATTGGCAATAGCCAATAAAAATATTTATATCAATTTAAATACTTTCTTTTCATAAATTACATAGTCAACGACGATGAAACCAAAACGAATTTTGATCCAATGATTTTACAGTCATTCTTCTTATTTATAAAATATGTTTGGTGCATTAAAATAAAAAGTAAAGCTCAATAGGAAAAAAAAATTAAATTTATATTAAGCAAAATCTAGGCTCATCCCTCCGATATTATTTTTTTTTCTATTGAGCTTTACTTTTTATATTAATGCACCAAATATTTTTTCCGTTAAAAGTCCTAAAAAAGTGGATATTTTAAATTAATTGTTTTGGATTTTTTCTTCTTTAGAAAAATATTATTTAAAAATCTTTCAAATGGAGAAAATACCAGAAAAAGACATTTATATAAGCAGAAAGCTCGATAAATAATGATACTGACTTATTTCATTCTCTATGTACAATCCTGTTCCTAATAAACTAATTTATTTAAAGTAAAATGAAGAAAGGATTGATATAAAAATTAATTTGAAATACTTAGAGTGATGGTATTTTTATTGTTTTTTTATTCTCACTGATAAAGAAAATCACATGCTCTTTAATGAACAAAGAATTATTCTATTATCGTCATTTGATCAGGAGTTTTAGATTTTTGGCCACTAGATGACAAAATTTTCCCACTATGCAACGTTTCGACCCAAATTTTAGGTCATCATCAGGCTTTTGTCTTCCTCTTTGACAGTTGGAAGACAAAAGCAGAATAAAGCCTTGCTTTCGTCTTCCAAATCCACCCTTACTAAAGGATGCTTAGTGCAAGATGGTGAGCAAGAAACAAAACTTAAAAGATTAATGAACCGCATCTTTCGATAAATCCTTATTTGTCCGTGCCAAGCAGTTCTGGTATCCCTTACCCACAACCTTGTTTGTCAAGCATCCTCCATAGCTTCATTTAAAAATCTCTGGTCTCTCATCCAGCTTCTTTTTAGCCTCCTCCTAACGGGCAAGTCAACCGTGGCCATGTCGTGAATTAATCTGTTGTTATGTCCTTCTATTTTAACAAAAAAGCGTGAGTAAAGCGTTCGTATGTATTGTTGGGTAGTCGGTTGTTGTAAGTCTACATGTAGAGTTTGGTTGCTTACGTACCTGGGAGCGTCCGTAATCTTAAAATATTGGATTGAAGAGTTTGTAATTTTTGTAAGTGTGTCTTATGATTCATAAGCATCAGCAAAATTCATATAACCCACGAAAAAAATTATTTATTATTGTTATTTCGAACGATTTTCTTTCGTGTATTGAAGGCATGGTCGAAGTTTATCTATGATCTTATACTACGAACGTTTGGAATATTTAATCGTTCAAATAAGTTTTGGCCAATGTTACATTTTTTTTAAAACTACTAACATCTATATATCCTTGAATCATTTCGATGTATTTTTATTGAACACCTTAACTAAGTTCCCGTATTTGATTTTCTTTTCTTTTCTTTTTTATGATTATTTTATTTTGTAATTAATAAGTTCTTGATATTTCTTCCGTTTGTCACTATTACTTCCGTGGAAAGGGTTTAGTTTTTTTTTTAGTTTTTTTTGGTGTCTGTTTTTACAACTTGTCTTCGTGTACAGGACTATGGTTTAAAGTCTGTTTAAACTAAAGAAATTGTATTCATACACCTTGGTACTTACTTGATCCCACTTAACCTTCCATTATCCTTTTTAAAAATCAACTATTGGATACTTTTCGATTTCTCGCTTATGCTGCCTCGCAGTTATCCTGCTCACCCCATGACTAGACGACAGTCACCCGGTGACATAGTGCCACTTCGGAAGGAGGCAATATTTTCAGAAGCGCGTGCCATCTGCTAAGCCAGCTGGCCCATGATTTACCGTCCATCCTTCGGCGCGTGCTTCCTTTTTTAACTGCTTAAAAGATGCCAGGCCGGACCAAATGTTTTGCGAAGGCCTAGGACAGAAATAGACTACGAGACTAATTTTTTTTGCCTATATGAGAAGGTATCATAGCCCCGGAACCAGGAACTGTTTTAAATTTTTTACCGAGAGCGTCACGTTTTAGGTCTGCCTCGTCAAGACAGTTGGACGGATACACATGCTGGTACCGTTACCGGAGAGAATCAAGTCACAAATTGTATAAACATGCCGTCGAAAAAAATGACGTGCGGCACGCTTAAGAAACATAGGTTGCCTATTTTTAAGAAAGAACGCAACTTAAAAAATCAACATCCTTCCTCAATATGGGCATGTTATAAACGCCACAAACTGCTACTCATCTTAACAGTTATTAAAACTTATGCAAGGAACATTTTGGTTCATATTCAAACAAATGAACTTACAGAAATACGAATAACACTTACAGTCACTTATAAGCTATGTTATGAAATACATTTATATATATTACACATATTCAGATTAGGGACTATAAATAATGGTTGTACGATACACTAGTAAGGGTTTCCATCCAATTAATTTTTATTAAAAATAATAAAAATATATCTTAAATTACCGAAAAGACATTAGATGGATGTAAAATGTATGCAATTGGTACAAAATATTTAATGATTTTACTAAATTGTATTATTGAATTTCTTCCTGAATCATTATTATTCTTTTTAATGTATTTATATACTTTTTACTGTTTATAAAATTTATATTAATAAATGATAAGCTATAAACGCTTTGTCCTCAGGAATGACTTTAAATAACTAAAAGTGTATCATTATAAAATAATAAAAATAAAAACATTAAATATTTTAGATTCACATCTTTCTTATTAAGTAATAATTTTAGTGATTAATAATAGTTGTCCAAGAAGATAAATGAAGTGGACATTGTTGTACGCATATGCTATCCATTAGTATTATACCGCACACCCACTCTTCCACTTCATAATATTTTTTAAATACAAAATGCACTGTATATTTGATATCAATACATAGAATGCAGAATCTTTCATAATTACAGAATAAATCTTAATATAATATATATATTGGTAAATCATTCGTTGGTAAAACCTGATTCCTATTGATTAACCCCTTAAAAACGTGTAGCAAGCAAACCGCATAGCAGTTGTGCGGGCATTATCTACACTGTGGTTTTTTAGGCGTTATCGCTTCAATTGGAGGGTTCTCGGAAACCGGGAAAAACAGACGCATTAAATAAATTATAAAACTTGGGTTCTAATCAATTATTATTACATATATTTATCTTATAATCAATTATTCAATTAGCGCTTATGAATACGAATGAGTAAGTGTTGTACCGATTTGCCTTTTTTTTTTTTTAATTATATCTTTTTTTTTATTAACCCAATAAATAGCCTTTTTAAGTTGTATCTATATAAGTCCATGAATCATTCATATTAAATTTATTTTCAAAAATGAAAGACTCTTATAAACCATGAAAGAAAATACTCCACCTTATTTGTTTTTGATAATTGATAATTGATATGCTGAGAGTAACCCAATGCTTATTCATTCCTAAGTAAAGAATCGTATCGACATACTCCTCACGATTTTTGCCTCAACAAAAAAGTGTCCCACGATAAACTACAATCATTTCAATCATAAAGTTGATTGGCAAGTATATAAGGAAATTATATATACTGGATATTATCAACTAATTGCCTACAAATACATAGATGCTCTTTTTTCTTTATTCATTCTACACTAAACGACAAACGTATAAAAAACGATGCTTCTTTTGATCTACTGGTTAAATGTTTGTTTGTTGGTTAACGGCGTAAAACTGTAGGTACTGGCTATCAACGCCAAGTTAATCTTTTTTATTTATTTATTTTTATACCCGCTGGTTAGAAGGCGACTAAATTTAAAAATAAAATCATAACATACGCCGATTGTTTCACTGTGATCCAACAAGTTCGAATGAAATTTTGAAGAAAAGATTAATATCAATGATTTATATCAAATGTTTTGTTTGAAAAGAATTGAGGTAAGTAATTGTTATAAATAATAAATATTAAACTAAACTAGGGGCCTTTTTAAACTAATACTGAACGTTTAAATTATATTTGCCGAATACTGAAGTGTGTGAAAGTCTAATCGATCAGTTTTTATTTTGAAATGTTTGCTTTGAGATATGTGTGAATTACATTCACAATAATTGGACTTCTACTCCAAGTGGTACTTCAATGATGAGATATGAAATAAATTAAATTTCGCGGTAATTGTTGCCCATCAATCAAAATCGAGCCTACTTAAAGAAGGTGAGAGCAACGCTTTGGTTTTGAATACCACTTTGGAAATTTAATAACACTTTATATTTAATCATTGTGGGCTTTATGACTTTTTTTTATATATTTTTTAATTCCGTTGTAACTAGTTAATTTAATGAGAAAAAAAATTGAATTATTTTTCTTTTTGTCTCACAAATATTAGTTCGCAACATTTAATGAATAGTAACCTATCAAATTTATAATAAAATAACCTAGTGCGATTCCCGCAATATACAACTTTCACTTATGAACCCAGTTAGTGTAGAACACAATATGTTTTATAAATATAAAAACACTAGTTAGTAACTTCACAGGAAAAGATTTTTTCCCACATTTATTTCCTTTTTTTTTGTTAGATATTTCCTTTAAAATAGTAAGAAAAGTATTAAAATTATTGCAAACTCGACATACATTAGTAATATAAATAAATATTTATATTTTAGGAGGGGGGCCTAAAAAAATAAATGCTAATTTAATCAAAAAGTTTTTAACCGTTATTTGGCAATAGCTCGTGATCGAGGATAGTAGGGCTAATAGAAAGAAGGGGTATAGAGGGGCTAATACTTAATTGAAACCTGATTTCCTGATATATTTATTATAGAACTCAATTTTGTAAACTAAAACATAATTATTAAAAATCCTTACAAAATAATAAATTTTATTTTCCTTTATGTTTTACATTTACTCCATAACTGTTTTATATATCTTGAGCATCACTCATTTGTTTTACGCATTTCATAACTAAAGAATCTTAAAATGTGGAAAGTATGAACGAAGTTGTAATTTTATAAGTCTCTAAATACTCGTTAAGAAAACGTCTTATAGTTAACTATTTTCTTATTTCTATTTTCTATCAAAAAGCATTATTTATTTATATCGATTCCGTTTTTCCTCCTAAGGCTGATTCACCGGAACTCTCAAATTGAGCTTTATCTACTTTCTGCTCTAATGACATGTTTGAATTATTAAACCACATCGAGCAGAGTACCTGAAAACATGACTCACAACTTTGTTCGATTTGAAAAATTGAGGTGTATAAAAAATGAGAAAGTTTTAAGTGTTTTTCTCTTCACATCACAGTCAAGTAGGTAATCATTTAATGCCATAAAAGGCATAAAGACATATTGTTATGCCAAAATATTTCATACATTATTCATTAAGAAAGGTAAGATAAAATGACTGGAGCGAGGATTTGAAGATGAGCAAGGCATTTCGCTCAAATAGCCAGAAAGCCGAAAGTCTCTAAAAATCAACGACACCACCTAGGAGGCCAAAATAGGCTAAGACACTTCAAAACCTGACCTGATAAAAAATTATGAAAGAAATGTAGCTTGCTCATGTTCTGTTCTTCTTGCATGATGCCACAGTTATTTGAAAGCATAACTAAAGTAAGCAACTACTTATGAACGGAACATCCTACAAAATACATGTTACATGCGGTAACGTTGGTGTGGCAGGTTTCCCGCTGACCATTCGATACTTCTTTGAACGTGAATTGAAAATACTCTTGAAGAAAGATGATTGAACAAAGATCATTTTATAAAAATAAAAAGTATAGGTTATAGTTAATAAATGACAAACTAGAATATTTAGGAATCAATATTTTAATAAGAGCCTAACACTCAACCTCTTATGCACCTATCTAAAACATTCAATGATCAATTATCAAAATGAATATTTCATCAGGAATCAATATTTTATATGAGTGGCAGGTTAATCTTGCACTTCTCTCTCCTCGTTTAACTTAATCTCGTAAAATACCTATCATTACCAAATATACCATTTTGAATTTCATCTACCTCACCATTTTGATAAAAAAGAGTTGGAGAACTGTCTTATTTACGTTACCATAACGTTAGCGTAAGATAGTATCGAACGTGAGCTTTTTAGTTACTAAGTAGTAAAAAAAAAAAAAAAAAAACCCGAAAGTAAACAACAAGGCTAATCTCATTTCATATTTTTTATAAATGAGGTATGAATGTGGTCAATTAGAAATATTACCAATGTCTAGAAATGAGACAGAATGTAATAATAACAATAAAGAGTTTTTATTATTATTAGTCTCATTTCATTAAAATTGACAATTATCCTTCATTTAAACCAACGTTTAAAAAACTTTAACAAGCCTAAAGCTGAATAAAGATTCCCATACCTTAATAAAAATCTTAATAACAAATCTGTCTCAATATTGACAGAAGAATATTCACTTGAGATTTAAAGTCGTATCAAAATGTTGTGTAAGCATCCTGATAGTAATAGAAAATAAAACATCTTATCATTATCTTAATACTACGTTAATTCTCAGTCTTAGATGTTTTCTTCCTATTGATTTCTTGGTAAGCTCCATCATCAAACAAAGAAATGTTAATTTTTTATTACAAAAGAATTGAAGAACTTGGGATATTTAAGATGGTTTTATTTGAACCAATATCTCAAAAAAACTTTTTGACTGATTAACATCCGACCTCAGCCAACTCATTACCGACCTTATGACTAGCTTCAAAATAATTGTTTTTATTTTCCTCTATGTTTCACGTTTGCACATCCTGTATAGATAATTCATACGTTTATTCCTCCATTCACGTTTCTAGTCAGGTTTTTCTCTACTCCGTCATGGGTGATCCTAATTATTTCCTCTTGGATGATAGGGGATACCAAACATACCATGTCATATATACCCTATGACAAATAGATATGTCATAAACCGAATGAAATAAAATATATAACTATACTAATATAAAATTCATAAAAACTACTAATTCTCTTCATAAATTATAATGACTGGTTCAAACTTCAGTTGCTGCCGCTTAATCCGTTGCAATCGGCTTAGGATAAAATGTAACGGATTAAATGAAAAATCCGTTATAATAATTATGATTATAATAATTTGATATAGAATGTCATTGAAAATTTTATTTTATTTTCTCTTCAATATTTAAAGGTGATACCAACACTTTGGTTTTGAATACCACTTTGGAAATTTATTAACACTTTATATTTAATTATTGTAGGTTTTATGGTAATTTTGTTTTTTTATTTAATGATTTAATAACGGTGGCTTATATAAGCTAGGTGATCCGGCGAAATTCGTCCCAGTTAAATTATGTCATCGACAAATTCGAGTTACATACGAATAACGCTCCGGGATTGATGGAATGCATTTATTTGGTCCCATGGTAGTTTAAACAGCTTCAAGGCAATGTTTCAAATGTTTTTTTCGTATTAACCTAATTTGTAACCAAAAAGCATCAAATTGGTCCTGCAGTTCTTACGTGAACAGATCGCCCACGAAAGTCGTTTACTTTTTATTTTAATTTTTTTTTAATAATTTTTTCGATTTTCATGCTTATTATACCATTCAAGACAGATGCGAATCCAAAAAATCCGAGATCATGAAAATCCCTAAAAGCGTTCAAGCACTTCTTGGTTATATATTGCGTAACTAGCGAAACTTAGTTTTATGTATATATAAATAAGTATACATTTTATATACATGCAGTTATTGCTACTTTCTGATCATGTGTGTTTCCCTTATTGCCTGCTGATAAGACAGTGATATCTTAATATCGCTATCCTCGATATATATATTCTGCGTTGGACGACAATCCAATCCAATGACGTCCTGGAAGTTTGGGTGATCATTGAATCAGAATTCAAGGTTGCTGCGTTGAACGGTTCACTTTAGAAGCGTGCCCTGTTTACAGATTTGGGAATAGAATTATTTAAAATGTAAATTTCGTAGATATTTGTTCGTATATATATATATAATAAATTATTATAAATATTTTTATGAATAATCATTATTAATTAAAAAGTAAAATAATAACTCAAATTATTTATATACAGTTGTAAATTTCAATAAATTGAAGGAAAAAAAGTGTTTATGTAAACTAACAAAAATTGCTATATATACTATAAAAAAATCGCAAGTGATTCATGTGTAGATAAAAAAATGTAACTCTATTGTGTAAGGTTGGAAGGAAAGTAGGCTTACGATCCATGGGGCTACGATCTATTTTAAAGAGACCTTTAAATGCTTTTAAAAAATATACAATTTATGGCTAAACGGCTTTAGAAAACAATTCCTTCACAGATAAACTGTTAAATTTATCTGTAAACAGAGTAAATGAAATATAACTACATTATTAGCATTGTACAACTTATGCAAGGTGTTAAACTGTCTGAGAGATAATCGATGTTTTGGCATAACTCTACCAAAAGGCATTCAAATGATTGGAAGTGGTGGGACATTTTACCTAAAATTTCAGGCTCTTTGAATATATTTTCAAATATTATTCGGAATAATAACAAAACGGACCAGGATTTCCGTAGAGAATAAATTATTTTATTTTTTATTTTTAAATAAAAATGGGATACAAATCAGTTGATCGTGCATAGAGCTACCATGTGTAATAACGTAATAGGATATCTACTTATATTGTGATCGATTATCATCTAGCATTATCAAGTATTATTAAATATTTACTTAAGATACCCAGACATGTTATGTTTATTGTACATTACCAAGTCTTTTGTATATTATAAATCATTAACGTAAAGAAATAATATTATAAGATTTAATGCTAGTTTTAGAAGTAAATAGCAGGGGGATGAATGAGGAGGAGGAAACAGAAAGAGGTATCCCATAAAAAATCATTTGTCACGCTTATAGGTTTTATCCAAGACTGAGCAATCTGGACCGTTATGGCAATCCAGAAGGGAATGGGCTTAACAACATGGCGGATTCTTGAAAATAATAATTTTCGTACAAGACCCTAGGGCCAGTAATTAAATAGGATTTTACAGAACCATCTATAACTATTTCTTACTATTTTAGTAAATATATGTGTATGATGGATGTATTTATAATAATACTGATTTACAAATTGTGTACTCATTCTTTGATGGAGGATCAAATTTATTTTATTAGTTTCAGATTAAAATATTTGTTACTGTCTTTTCTGTCTTTAAATATTTGTTGTTAGAAATGGTAGTAATTTGTATTGTGTGCTGATATTCATGCACACATATGTATACGTTGTGCATTCTGCTAACTAATGATGATTATCATTTCTCTATTAAAATTTGGAATTAAGAAGTTAGATTAAGTCTAACTCCGGGCTAAAAGTCAAGCAGACTAAGACCTAATAATGTTTAAAATTGAATAATTGTTACTGTAAGTTTTATTTTTGATTTGATGAAAACTATTCTATTACATTCCATACAAAACTCGAAATTCTCGTCTCCGCTCGTACTAATAGAACGAAATAATAAAATATTAGAAAACAATTATAAACCCACAACCTATTTCCTGAAAATTGCTGCGCTTTAATCCTTAAAGGACATCAATTTATATTGGCTCAACTAAAATCTTGACATCTTCAGTCCGGAAAGCAGCTTATCAAATTCGACTTCAAAAACAAAAGTGAAAACGGCAATGTTCGTAACAATCTCTCTCCTTTGGTCACTAACACTTCCTATTCCACTGCATTCAATTTAATAAACTTAAGGCATTTTAATTTTAATATTTTTTTTTCGCTGACGACACAGCTATACTTTGTTCAGATAAAAACCCTATTCAAGCCTTCAATACCCTACAAAATCATTTGGATGATATTGCAGATTTGGCCATTAGATGGAAAATAAAAATGAATGAAAAAAAGAGTGTTCATGTCATTTTCACACTTAATCGTGGCCCCTGCCCAGCAATATATTTTAATAATATCTGCATAACACCATCTGATGAGGTTAGATATTTAGGTTTTTATCTGGACAAAAGACTGACATGGAAATCTCACATTAGACAAAAACGTAAAGAACTGAACAAACGGTACGGTCTTTTATCCAGACTACTTGATAGACGTTCAAAATTATCTTTGACAAATAAACTCACATTATACAAAGTCCTCCTAAAACCTATATGGGCGTACGGGATAGAGTTGTGGGGCTCTGCAAAATCGTCCAGCATCCAAAGAATACAGTCTTTTCAGTCAAAAGAGTTGCGAAGAATAGTTGATGCACCATTTTTTGTTAGCAATGATATAATACACAAAGACTTAGACATGCGAACTATTTCGGAAACAGCCAAAGAAAATTATAATAGCTTTCACCTAAGACTGACCTACAATACAAACCCTCTTACGGAAGCCTTAAGATGCTCGCACAACCCTTTCAGCCCACCACGTCGACTAAGCAGGTGGTGGCCAAGAGACTTGCTGAGCTAATTTGACATTTCCAGAAGGAACGCTCATGTAGCAGCCAGCAAAATTTGCTCATTGCAAGTAATTTGCAGATCGCAAATTTATAATTGTTAAACGTTTGTTATTAAATAAATAAATAAAAAAAAAAAAAAAATTTCAATTTGAGGCTTGTCAACAAACATAGACAATTAGCACATAGCAAATGTGCGCTGTGCTATTGAAATAAGGGCATATCAGGCATGGGTAAGGATGGCACCCAGCGGTACCTCTTTCTTGGCTTGTTTCAGGTAATCTGGATTTTTAACGAAGGAGATCTCTCATCCAGCGCCTTTTTAATCTCCTTTATGGGCATATCAGTTGTTGCCATGCCTCTAATCAGTTGTTTGAGATGACCGTGTAAGTGTGTATGGAAACGTTTGTAGAGTGTCTTTATATGTTGGTCTACAGTTTGCATTTGTAAGTCAGTATGTAGGGTATAGTTGGTCACGTACCATGGTGTTTTTACTATGAGTCTTAAAATTTTTTATTGAAAGGTCTGAAATCTTTGTAAGTGGGTCTTTTTGGCTGTACCTTATATCTGTGAAGAGTATGTCCATATTGGTTTCAGTAAGTATGAATATGTATTTAATTTTTGTCTCAGTCCAAATTTTGAAGTTTTAGAAAAAAGTGAGTAAAGTAGGTTGAGTCGTTTGTTAAGGGTTTTTCTTTTCATCTTAACATGCGGGCCCCATGTCATCCTTCTGTCAAAGATGAGACCAAGGTAATCTACGGTATCAATTTGAGAAATATGAACATTGTCTATATAAATTGGAGGGCAAGTATTTTTTCGAAGTGAACGTTATGTGTTTTGGTTTTTCATGATTTAATAGAATTTTCCATAATTTACACCAGTCGTTTAGTTTATGTAGGTGTTGTTGTAAAGTAAGTGAGGCGTGTATAGGATCTTGATGTTTAGTGAGAACTGTTGTGTCGTCAGCATAAATAGCGGTCAGTGTATCATTGCTTAGGGTTATGTCGTGTGTGTATTTAATGTAGAGAAAAGGAGCCAGTATTGAATATGGAGGTACTCCGCCAGGACTGGACGAATTGATGAATCTCCTGACCCCTGCCGAACGGAGAAAAATCTCTCGAAAAAATATGATTGAAGGATGAGATAGTAGATGTGCGGTAAAATGGTCTTGAGTTTAAAGAGAAGACCCTCGTGCCAGACTTTGTCGAAAGCCTGAGCTACATCAAAAAATACACCAGTTGCATATAGTTTTTGCTCTAGTGCTCCAGCAATGTAGACAGTAACTCTGTGTAGTTGATACGTCTTCGAATGGTAAGTGCGGAAGCCGAATTGGTGGTCAGGTAACACTTTTTGGTCTGTTAGTATGTAAACTAATCTTTTGTGCATTAATTTTTCAAATAATTTGGAGCATGTTGGAAGGAGGCTAATTGGTGTGTAGGATGATGGATTGCATATGTCTTTGCCTGGTTCGTGGATCGTTTTAACGATTGAATATTTCGATTGTAACGGGAATTTCGATGTTCTCAGTATACAGTTGTAAGAAACACAAGAGCTTTTCTGGGCATTTGCTGGAAAGCGTGGGCTGTAATTAAGTCATGACAGGGGCTTTTCTTTTAGGTAGTTGTTTGATTTGTAGTGCAACCTGAGAAGGTGTGAATGGCGGTGGTGGATGTGTCAGTTGGAGAGGAATGTCTAGGGTGTTAAGTACTAGTTGCTCATGATCTGTGTTGATAAGGTCAGTAAATGGTTGAAAAACAGAAGAAAGATTATTGGCGAAGAGTTTGGATTTTTCCTCGTCCGACACGGCCCGGGAACCATCATCTCTTCGAAGGGGTGCTGACACCTCTCGATGCCTTAACACTTTTTGGTATGCTTCCACAAGCTTCCTTCGTCTGTCGAGAGGCCAGTAATGTAAGCGTCATAGTTTGTTCTGTTGAACTTTCTGATTTCCCTTTTGAGTTGATTGTTCAGTCTTTTAAATATCTGTCTGCCTAAAGGGCGTCTGTCAGTCTGCCATATTTTACGCGCTCTTCTCTTTGCCCTGATCAGGTCCTTATGTATTGAGAGTATTTTGGTAAATGCTCAAATTCTGCTAGGGTAGGACCATGAAGCCTCTTGTATACTTTTTGTGAAGATGTCCACTGCCTCTTCTAATTCCGTTTCATCTTTAATTGAGACTGGGATCGTAAAAGATGAGTCTAGATGCTCCTAATAGGCATCCCAATCGATTGACCCTGTAAAAAGTGTTGGTCTTCTTAAAACATTTATTTTCTCCTCAAACATAACTAAATGTACCACGGAATGATCAGAGCAAAGATCGGAGGTTGTATTTATGGTGTGAGTTGCAGTTCTAAGTCCTTTCGTAATAAAAAGATCCAATAATTTTAATATTAAAATGCATAAAGTTTATTTTAGTTAAAATAAATATGTAAATAATTCACATATAAATTAAATATGTAGAAAAATATTAGAGACAGAAATCTCTGTATACCTTTCTATTGGTATACTTTTTTTCTTCATCCCATGTCTTTCAGCTCTAACGATGACCTGCATAATAGGTCGAAACGTTAGCAGTCTGTAGATAATCGATTGTATTTTTATTTATACATATTTTGACTGAATCTTGGACCAACATCTTCTTGAATTATCATAATCAATAATGAACCATCTAAGAAAATCTCCACCAAACTAATCCTCTCTGCTTCATGTTTCAGTTCGAACACAAACTTAAACTATCTCAGAACCTATTCCTGGATTCATGCCAAGTAGCATGACAGAAAAAATAGCCATCTTTCCGGTTGCTTATCGATTGCTGATGATCGTCACTCTGACTCATGGTGGCATAAAAAAGCTAGAGCCTTCCACACTCAACCCGCAGTGCTGTTTCTCATTTTGCTGGCACAACTGAGAACAGGTAGCTAATATATTTTTTTCGTATGTCTTGCTTTATTTTCTAGTCTCTCGTTGAAGATTAATAAAGGCGCATCCTACTTTAACTGATTTATTTATATGAAGGCGTTCCTTCAGTAGGTTATTAGGTATGTCTTAAAAAAACAAAAAAAAACAACCCTATATGTAGGCTTTTACATAAATGATTTGTTTAAGTAACTTTAATATTAAACTTAGAAAGGTTAGTTAGTTAAAAGCTATAATACTAATTATAACTCTATAAAATAAAATAAAAATAAAGAAGTTAATGTTGTATTTAATATCAAATTTATCTAAAAATCTCTATTTTAACGTTTGCTCGGCAACTAATTGATTAAGTGATACAAGGAACGTAGCATATCCCGAGAATCCAAAGAGGAACTGGATGTGAGATATTACTGTTACGATAACCGAGCGTGGAATAGGTTCTGTACACTCTTCTTCCTCGAACCTCCGTGGCCATATCGCCTCCTTAATCGGGCAGGTCATTAACTGATAGTCATTTCGTTTTCGTTCGAGGATAAAAATCCTTAGCCGAAGAAAGGTACGAAATCCTTAACCAAGTCTCGACTGATCCTTGCGCAACGGTTGAAATCGAGTTAGTAGTTGATGAAACCGATCTCTTGGGAGATGATATTGTTCCTTTTCGGGAAGAGCGCAGTAACAGTTCTTCTTCCATAACAGGAACTGAGATGGGAGAACTGTGAAAAATCCAAACACCGGCAATAACGGGGCTCTTGAGTTGGACACTGACATTAGGCTATTGTGTGGTTTCATCAGACTGTTTCTGTTTAACGAAATGTCACGTACTGCGAATGCGCATGCTTCAAGTCAAAGGATAATAATTCATTTATAAGACAGTCCCCGTTTTGGAATCCTCAGTCATCATAATGCTTTTTGTTTCATTGTGTAATCACTTTTTTCTCACCAAGCTGGACGTGTTTGGATTAAATTTGAAATTACTCATGCAAGATATTTTCCAGTGTAAGCAATTTATTTATCTTATCATAAATAAATTATGAAGGATTAAGATCGAGATGAAACCACTTATATTCATAAAAAAAAGATGGAAATCCTGATTTTTAGCTAACCAATTAGGTCAATACCCCTTCCAGGTCTTCAGATCTATATACACCGGCCCACTGAACGTCATTTTTTAAAAGATATATCATTTATCCGGTCCTCATCCTTATGGAATTCTATTCCACAATTGTCCGTAATTCCAGAACCCTCACCACCTTTACAATTCCCCTATTCAATCCCTTGAATAGGATTCCTAGCCATCCTGTGTCCCGAAAAAAGTCAAATTGACACTTGAATCTCTATACACTTAAATTTTTAATCGTGATTAATATATAATTACGTATATATTCTTAGATTTTGATAAATAGAGGTTTTTCTCATAACTTATCATTACTTGTTTCATTTTAATTTTTTTTATTAGATTTTTTTTTTCTCTAAGGCTCTAAAGCCCATTATATATATCAGTTAACTTTTTCTTAAGGTAATCTTCCTGGAACAAATAAATAGAGAATTTATTTATTTATTAATAAGCATGAAGAATCACTTGAACCAGGATTGATTCATAGATTACTTTTAGAAAAATACGATTAGCTTTCAATTACTTCACAATCTCCATCCGAATAATATTTTATTTATTTAGATATATAGAGCTTATTTGTCTAAAACTCAACTTAATAAGCCAATATGCTGATAGAAAAGAAAGTACTGACTTATATTTTAAAATATATTATAATAAATAATTTACTAAACTTTTTAATCGTAATTTTCATCACAAATAGGTACGTTCCAATTACGATAAGCTACTGAGAGAATTGAGGCTAACCTACTTTTTTCAACGATACGGATAAAATTATTGCCTTTGAGATACTAATTAGCCCTTAATTATTTTTTAGCAGCTCAAATAATTATCTATTTTCGAAGTTGAACCAAAAAAGAGAGCTCAAACTGTAACTATTTACCAATTCGATCCGCAAAACCCGCATGCTAGTAAAAGCCCCAAATATTGATTGAGTAATTCATCCATTATTGAAAAAAATTGTGTATTCATGACTTTTGTAATAAAACTTCAAACATGCATATACGTATGTTTTGATAAATAAATGCGAATATATAGATATAGAAAATAGCATTTTGCAAAAGAAACGTTATTCTAAAAGTACATAGAAGAGTTATTATTTCACATTAATTATTTTTTCGATATTATTATTTATTTATTAAACCATGCGTGTATACGTACAAAGTATGTATATTTGATATTTATAACAAATGTACACAAGCCTCCCACACATTATATTTGTTCGTTTTCTTGTAGGTTCTGTTATTATTTTGCTGGATATTTCTTATACTTAGCTACAATTTTTTTTGTAAATATACGGAGATACAATTGTACATATTCTGGTGAAAATCTGATTTTCTGTAATTAATATATCGAATTGTGAGCAGTCAGGCGTAAAACAAGATTTTTAACCTATAATCTGTAATAACTTTTAAACTATTGACTGGAACTTAATAGTAAAGTTATAACTTGAATTCAAGACCTTATAATCTATTAAGAGCAATGCATCACACCAAGTACTTGCCGAAAAATAAATTTGTACAACTTACAAATTTGTACAAGAATTGCTCATTTCAGATACAAATAGAGTAGGAAATCGTCTGAAAACAATTTATATTTCTTTAACATACGTATAAATAACCAAGTAAGTATGCATGTGCGATTTAACAATACAAGTATACATAAATATTTGCTTAGAGAAAGATTTCATCTTGCATCAGAATGTTTGGTACAGATAAGATTATTCCACTGTTTGGGAAGGGCTATTTTTTACTAAAAAAAAAATAAAATATTAAAAGTTTTTCGAAATAATATCACATAAATCAAAGCAACATTGTTATTTATTATCACTTCTCTTTGTGTGTTTGTTTTCTGTTTGTGTTATTCTGCTTGTTTGTAGCAGAATACTAAGCACTAGCTCACAAGTTGTTTAAGACTTTAGTTTCCTCATAACATTATGTTATTTTTTTTTTTTTTGTAATTTGGATATGAATTCATCTTCAGGAAAGGTGATGTACACTTAATGATCATGCTCACATGGGAAAAGAAATAAGAAACCGCGGTATATTCATGTTTTCCTCCCGTGTTTCTTGAATAATTCTTGAGTAATATTTCTAACAATTTATAGACATAGTAATAATAACATTTTCAGGATGTAACAAAATACAATACATTATTAAAGAATAGCATAATTATAGTAACTTCATGTTACACATACCTACACACCCAAACATATTAAAATATTAAATATGTAAAAATAACTGATATCTCTCGATATACGAATGGAATTCATGGATTATCGAATTTTAACAGTGGAACGTATCCAAGTTATGTACTTAGATACAATTCTTCATCATTTTATTATTAACAGCAGTTTCAAAGATAATGAATTTACTAATGATTACGAACATAATCTAGATTCTACATTTAAAAACCAAAAGGTTGATAAATTTAATATTTACTCTTGGGAAAATAAATTTTAATTAAAAATAGAATTTATAGGTATTTAATACGATTTATATTTAGGCCACCATTTTTTTTTTCTCTTTTGTAAAATCTGTCGTATCGTTAAATAAACATAAAGATTATTTAACGAGCAGATTGCTTCTCTTTGTTTGAAGGTCCACTAAAGATGACATAGACCATTCGACGAGAAGGATGTTTGAATTCAGATCAGGTCAGATTGGCCTCCCACAATTGCATAACGAGATAAGCGACTCTTATCATGTACCGGATTCTTCGTATAAAATATCTATATATTTTTGTATTTTTTAAAAACACACACACTTCTGCCAAAATCTCTAATCGAAAATAAAAAAGGTCGTCATTAATTTGTAAACGTTTAGTAGCCAAATTCTTTTCTCTTTATAAACACATAATGCCAACAGGCATTCAAGGCCATTTTCATGACGCTATTCGGGAGAATATCAGATGATATATGATCAGATGTTTCCAATCTAACAAGATATAAACGTATCGATATATTACCAATACAATAAAAAAAAGGTCAGGCGTAGTTATCCAAATAATACTTATTTGCGAATGAAATGATCTAGGATAGTAAATTTGTTACATATGTCGAACATTCTGAGTCTATTACGTTTTCCAAAAAAAAAAAAAAAAAATAGATTTTTTATATTCATTGCGGTGTTTATAAGATTTATAGACTTATATAATCTTAACATTAAAACTAATAAACAGTCAATAAAAACAAATTTCAATCTCTAAGTTTATGCTTTGAAAAATCATTAAACTGCACATTAATTCCTTTTTTCCAACCGCACATAACTTGAAGGTTACAGAAATGCTATTTTTCATAAATTAATTTTTTTTTTTAAACTGCTTATAACAATGCTTATATACAACTAATATATATTTTTCTCGATACATTTTCCCTCCACTTCTGAAATACGTCACTAATAAGCATACATTAATTAATTCACACCACCAGTATATTCTTGAAAAGTACTACCATTTAATACTCATTTTAATGCCCTTAAAAACGATTTACTACATACAGGGGATCGGACTTTTATGTCAGTAATCGCAGCGCAAAAGAAAACAAAAACCAGCAGTTTTTAATTATAAAAGAGAAGGATAATTGAAAGAAAGATAAAATTTCACTGATTAAAGAACTGTGTAAATTTAATCTCATAAAGCATTCTGTAATAAAAGAAATTTGCAATGATAAGAATAAAATGATAAACCATGAAAATATATAATTGATATCAGACAAGAAACAAGTCATATAACTTCACAAGAGACAAAAGATTTAAAGATCTAAGGTCGTATTTTTTTTGTTACTTTAAATTTAATTCGCGTTTGTCTAAAACCTTTGAAAATAAGCAAATGTTTTGTCTTGCAAGCAGAAAATGGTTTGTTAGGCATGGGGAAGGAAGGCATTCAGCAGTACCTCATCTCTCGCTTATTTCAGTTAATCTGGTTTGTTAACGAATGAGATCTCTCAAGCACTTTTTATCTCCTATATTATTATTATTAATATATCTTTATTATAATAACAAGCTTCCACATTCAAGGAAAGTGTTTACACTTAGCATTCTCTGAGCTCTCTCTCTCAAAAAATAAAAATAAAATAATAATATAACTAAATGAATAAATCTAAATACTAATAAAATGAATACCTTTATCAAATAAACAGTTATAATAAAAGCGATAAATATTAAAAAAAAAAAAAAAAAAAAAAAAAAACAGCACATCAGCACGCTCAAATTTTTTCCTGAAAATATTCTGTCTATAGGAACTAGGTTTTAATTTATTTTTTTAACCGCCTTCGAAAGAGGAGGTTACTCAATTCGATACGTATGTGCCTTTTTTTCTACTCTTAAATACATTTAACAATAAATATTTTTTCATCATTTTATTATTAGTAGCAGTTTCAAAGATAACGAACTTACTAGTTATTTAAGAACATGATTTATAACTATATTAAAAGAACAAATGGTTAATAAATTGAATATCTACTCCTGGGAAAATAAATTGAAATTAAAATGTATTTTTTTGAAGCTTTTGTATCTGTACGGCCTTAGTAAAAAGATATTTTTTTATTTACTTCACCAAAAATATATGCATTTCGGTACTAACATATATATATATATATATATATATATATATATATATATATATATATATATATATCCATAAATGGTCTTATTTCTTTAAATTTATACCTCGTAAGTTTCAAAGATTTATTTTTGTGTTCGGTAACTTTGCAATGCATCAGGATATCCTCTTGGCGTTTTAAGATACTTTATTTATTTATTTGTCTTATATTAATATTTTTCCTGATTAACTATCCAATGAGCAAGAAAGGATCAAATCCTAGCCGATCATTGTCCCAAATCCGTCACAAACTCCGCCAATACTCCCCCGTGACGGACGCGAGACCTTCCGCCGGCGAACACGATAACGGAGCGAAATCCCCTCCACAGGCAGTCCCCAGCAGCCGCTCGCACAGTATACACACATCGCACAGCCTCTGCCTAGGATGGGACCGCCCTTTAATGCATCTAGTAGTAGTTATATTCTTAGTAAAGGGACAATAGTATTTCGCATGTAGTTTAGTAACTACTACAGCCCAACTGCCAGGTCGGCGCATCGCATCACACAGGTAAGGAGATCCAAAATTAAATAGCAAACCCATGACAACATAGTTTTACTCACACACATGTACAGTTAATCTTATACAATTTTATCTTAAGTTAAAAAACTTAAAAAAATCGCCTCAGTCGGATGGATTTTTTTTCCTTTTAATTCGCCGAGTGAGTAGATGACGCGACTATATATTGGTAGCACACCCGAAACTGATCCGACCGATTTAATATTCAAATCTAAATATAATATAAAATATAATACTCACACACATGTACAGTTAATCTTATACAATTTTATCTTAAGTTAAAAAACATTCATTTCTTAAAGAAAAAAAAATGTAACAAAGTAAAAAAATGTACAAATCTTTGAGGTAAAAGGGATCAAATGAAATTTCAGCGTTGATTTTTCTTTTCTGCAAGTACCTAAATCAAAACAATGACATAGTTATCAATAATCATCTAACGATTATATCCATTTTGCCTCCTAAATGACGATATATCTCATGCGATAGATCAGCTTTTAGAAAACAAACTCCATGAGCACATGAATGTTTACGTCGCGCATCACTAGGTTGTTGATATCCGAAACGGGTACAACCTGACATTCTGGCTGATGCAACCATATGAGTACCTCCGTCAGTGGCCCTACTTTCTAACTGCCTGGAATTGGAGTTCCCAACATCTTTTCTCTGAGATCCCATCGTATGATGGGAGTAAACTTTCTGAATTTAATTTTTAAATGAAATGTAAAATTTAAGACTTATGTACTGTATAGAAAGTGTACATAATCTACAGATATTAGTAGTGATAGTGCGTTATCAGGATAGAGTAAACATTTTATACCAATGTTTGGTTTTGTCGGAGATCATTTGTTTTCGTTTGTAAATTTATGTTGCAGAACAATGAACTTTAAACGCTATACCTTATCGTTGATTTACAGTTCTAAATAATCCGTTGTTTTACCTACATTTATGTACACTATAACCTTATTATTTATTTATTTTTTTATGACAGTAGGATTTTTTAAAATAAATATCTAGATTAATAAATTTAGTTTAAAATGAAAGAGGAGTTTATTTCTCATTTGCTATTCTTACTTGTACCTATAAGAATGATAGTATTGAGTTAAAAAAAAAAGTTTAAAATACTGTTATAACAATAATTACTTAAACTTTTTTTTCTATATAAAAAAATAACTGCTTTAGAATTATTAGAACCGAAAACATTTAAAAAAATAATTAATGGAGGTTAATATGAATATTGGGTGGCTTAAAATATTAATAAACTGATTAGATGTCGTTTGAAATTATTATTTTTATATCCAGTAATCAATAAAATCAGTCATTCCCTGCATAGCTGAGTCGATATTCCCCTGCGATCGATGAATCGATAATATTGCCCCATTGATTGGAAGTATATTTACGACGTCCAAGAATTGTTGACAGTTACTTTGAGACAGTTACAATAGTAACGGACGAGAGATTCTACTTGGAGAAGCTTAGTGGTGAATATATATTTTCGGGACACTAAATACCTACTCTTCCATAACATACAGACAAAACATTATAAGCTAAAAACTTACCAATAAGTACAATAGGTTTAGTTGGCATTATGCTTAAAATCAATGTTGAAACCACATGTATTTTATTAAATACAAAATTTTGAAAACTATCAGAAAAACTCTTGAAAATAAAAAATAAAATATTTTTTTTTTTTTTTTACGTAACACGAAATACAACAAGTGATCAATTCACCTTCATTACATGGTATGCCCACTTAATAGCAGCGAAAACAGAAACAAAACCATCGTAATCCATAGTTACCAACTATTCTAAATACCCTTCCTTCCTCGGCATTTACATACGAATTTATGTAAGTTACATATGTAAAGACAAATATTAGCCATGTGAATATAAGATTTTTCGAAAGGTGAGTGTTGACAGAGAGAGAGAGGGAGAGAGGCGCGTAGTTTCCGGTTACTTACAGTCAAGGTTCGCGAATGTCAGTTCCACATCCGTGATCCCGTTCCTCCGTATAGTTTTACAATGATATTTCATACTGACAGGGCATCTGAAGGAACGTAATACAGAAGAAATAACCGTAACGGTCTTAGCCCAATCCTAGTGGATTATTTGATAACTATTTACATTACATGTAGGTAATATGTTGTATTATAAAAATTAACCACAGGTTTCAGATTGAATTTTTAAGACATTAAAAAAAGATTCCATTCCTAATCAAAGCCATAAAATAAAACTCATATCTAAATCTTACTGTTAATATCAATGAGCACAAAAAAAAAAAAAAAAAAAAAATTGGAGGTTATCAGTATTGGGACGTTGGAACGTAGTCCTAAAGGCATTGCCATACAAGAAATAGAGCTACTTGTTGTGTTGTCATAATTTCAATTCTTTTTTCTTTTTTTTTTGATGAGGTGGTTACTCAGTTGTGGTCGCTCAGGGGTTGTGTTAATCACATTCTTAAGTCAACCTTAACACATCCCCATATTTCTATTTGGATTTTCTCAGAAAGCAGTTGAATATATATTGTAGTAGGGCAAAACAATAAATGCAATTTTTAGATTTTAAGATTTATTTCCTTCCAAGTTTGTTGTTAACTGAGCTGTAAAAGAAAGTCGAATCGGTGACTAAATCGTGCTGTAAGATTTCACTGTCCCCTATTTATCGTTCCTAGTAAAAAAAAGTATTGAATCAGATCTTGGTGCAAGAAGATCCATTATCAGCGAAGGAAAAGTTCTCGAATCACCACGACAATGGTGATGAATGAAGATGCATATTTACCGACAATAGATCGTATAAATGAACGATAGGAAGATTTCTACGTTAGTTTACAAACAATAATTTGGAACTGCGCATTAGGTCAAAAAATTTGGGCGTATCAAAATATCGTAACGTATTTCTCGAACTAACACTGGAGAGGGATTGAAGGTCAGAATGATAAAGATGCCGAGACGTTTCAAGGTTAAATTTACGTCCACATGGAACTGCTCGTAAAACTCGCACGTGCTTAGCTGCGGAATTCCTTAAGAGACTGGAATCTCGAGTGACATTAATTAAGCAAACTATAAAAAAAAAAAAAAAAAAAAAAAATAAATAATAAAAATAACTTTATAGAAAATAGTAGTAAAATTATAAGATAACATATACAGTATGCTGATAAATATTTAGATAAATAAATCCAGAACTGTTATTAAATCGATAATTAAATTATTGAAGTTATTACCTGAATCAAATTTATAAAGTATTAATAATAAAAGAGGAAATGAATAAATTATTATATTTATCAACAAAAATTAAAAGCTTCGACAGTAAAAGAGGTGTTCGAGCTCTGGGGGATGTTCCTGGAATTTCTGTAATATTTTAATAATTTTCTCTTGATCTTTGTTCACTTATGATAGTTCCAAATATAAATATTTATTTGAAATTTCAAAAACACTAATGAATCCTAGTGAGAATGCCCAATTTTTTCACTTATAAATTCAAATTAAATAAAAGTTATTATTTTTAAAAATAATGTATGGTAATTGATTGAGTGAGGAATCAAATCTATGTTTTTGGAATGGAAAGAATGAAGATAAAAATAAATCGTGGAAATAGTAGAACAAACATTAATAATTTTCCAATTTTGAAGATTACTATAAATTGCTTGATTTACTTATTGGGTTTAGAGAGCCGTTATCTTAAAAAAAGAAAAAAAAAAACTGTTTAGGAGAATTAATGGACCTCAGAAATGGCAATTACAACAGCTCAACAATAATGACGAAAACTACTAAACGGGAGCTTTAACGCCATTTTTAGATTGAGTGAGATTTTTAATCGCATTCATTTCGTGAAATCGAACAATTACCTTGGTGGATGAATATAAACTATTAATGATCGATCATTGGATATAAGCAAGAATTAATCTCTTATATAATGATGCAAGGGCGGTAAGTTTGTTATCTCAAACTCCAAAAGTGGTGGACAGAAAGGCATGAAAGCTTCACACAACGTTGCTGCCGAAAAGTGTCGGTACCTCTTCTTTTAAAAGTTAATATGGGACATTTGATTATGAAAAATATTTTTTTTTTTCGGTTTTTGTTTATCAATTCGGTGCTATGAAAAATAAATCACCAAGGCAATTATTCAATTTACGTTTTTCATACATTTTTATTATTACAAGTATTCAAGTAGAAATTTTCAGAGTCTGAATTAGTATAAAAACAATTCTAATAGGTTCATACTAAGGCGTGCGAGTATATCGCATTAAATGTAGTATTTATTTTACGAAAACCATTAAAAAAAAAAAAAAAATAAAAAGCCAATGCCATCTTTTAATATAGATGGCCTTTAGAACTGTTATTCTTGTTTCAGAGAGCCCACAAATAGTGCTTCATTTGCATATATCGATATCTCCAACCAGCTATGAAAAATCCAAGAGCAAACAATTAATAATTTATATCTCGAACAAAGATTTTTTTTTTTTTTTATTGATATGGCTATTCTGGTCAATAAATTTGCTTATGTTGTATTTTCGCGTCTTTTAATCTCGAACGGAAACGGTTACGTCGTCTTTTGACGAACTTTCGTCTTTTCAATACAAAAAAAAATTACGCTTTTCAAGATATATCTGAATTATCAGAGATCAAGGATACCATTTCTCATAGGTCACCAATTTTTTTTTAATTGTAATATGTATTTAAAAGCGATTTAAAAAAAAAAAAAATCAACTGTTCGTTGTAATACATCAGTATTTTTATGAACTTTATTTGTTACTATAATTGGAAGATTCTCGATCAAATTTTAGGGTTCCATATTAGGGACGAGAAGAAATCACAAATATAAAGCGAATTAATAAACAGCTATAACAAATATAATTCATTATAAATTATTTAATTTTTTAAGATTTCTAAAGGCCTTCAATAATTATTATATTATAAATTCTTATATTATGGTCTATATTATCATTGATACAATAATCCTAAATTTATTATCATCATGATGTTAGGTATCAAATACTTCCATTGAATTAACTCATTGAACAATGAAATTACATTCTTTAAAAAACACGCCAGTTCGGTAAAAACAACATGTTTTTAACCAAAAACATAAATAAATTTAAATGTTTATTCTCTTTGAGAATATTATTCTAATTGCATCCGATAAGAGGTCTTGATTATCTCGTCTAGACTCGTAAAAGAGGAAAGATGTATTAAAAATATTACTTAAAAGACCCAAGTGTTATTTTTTTTTTTTAGAGAAGTCGTAAATCATCTATAACGAAGTTTTAAGGTTTTGAAAACAACTTTAAATAAAAATAAAACTATGTACTATAAATATTTTAGTGTTTCAGACGTAAGATTCAGCTCAAAAGTAGAAATTAAAACTAAGAATTTTAAAGTGTTTAGGAAAACTTGTCTGTATTTACAACATTATCATCAGAGAGCCATGTTTTATTTTAAATTAACAAAAAATAATTATATATGGAATTTTAAATACATTGTTCATTGTTCCACCTAAATACTTCATAATCTACAAATAAATATCCTTCTTTATCTCTGTAGCACAGTAAATCTGAAAGTAGGCGAGAAATTCAATGACTCAGGAGTCACCTGACTCGCCAATACTGCAAAGCAATTTAAGATTCCAGCAGGCTTGCAATTTGAATAGAAAATAAAACAACAAATATGCTTGGTTTTGTTGAGAAGTAGTTGCGAATGACTGGTGATTGAAAATGTCTGTTCATGAATGGCCCTGTAATTTGGATTAATTGAGAACTTTATGTAAGAACCAAGTTTTTATCATTTTCGAAACCTATTGCAGGTGTGCCCTCAGTCGTATAGGTAAATGACTTTACTGCGTTCTATAATATAATAATATGGGAGAGACTAAATTAAAAACCAAATATAACTATGTAATCCGTTAAAGCAAGATGCTTGTAGATCTTTTTTTTTTTTTTTTTTTTTTTTTATAAGGCGTCAACCACTAGGGTCATCATCGCCATTTATTCCAATTTTCGGTTTATATCTTATTATATAATTCTGTTAATTTTAGAAAGTCGTACTGTTTGTCTGTTACGTTGTCTTGCAGTATACTGTATAAGTCATTTGGTATGTCTAAGAGTGCTCTGTATTCTTCGTATGCCCTGCATTCCGTCAAAATATGCTTTACTGTCAGCGGGCATCCACAAGCCTGACAGTCGGTAGGGTCTTCGCGTGCCATTAGGTGTCCATGTGTCAAGCGCGTATGATCTTTAAAATAAAAGCCAACTTTCGTAGTATCAAATTTCAGTAAGTGCACAAAAATTTCACCTCAATAAGTAAATTTCTAACCAAAACCTGGAAAAGTTTGTTATGAAAATTTTGGTTGTGAGATAGGAATTCTAAAACTTCTTCGTCTACCCACGTCAAGACGTACAATCACGAGTCGAACTCATGGAAGTCATCACCTATATAATTCGAACTCGAATTGTCAAAATCGGAGAATTTCATGGTTAATTTTATTTCCTCTCGTTGTTTACTTTTTTCCTTATACATAATCTAGCCACTAGTTGGTTTCCCAACAAGTGGCTAGTTGTTAGCAATGACTAAGATAAAGTTGAAAATTCTGTAAAAAATAAATTTACTAGATATTTATTTGAAAATGAGCAAACATTTAAAACTGATTCGCGAAGTGGAGGTAGGAGAAAAGAATTCTGACGGTGATTCCAGCAAATTTGGATTCACGGGCAAACAATTTCAACCAACTTAAAGAATAAAGAAAGGAACAGGTATTTTATTCATCAATTTATTTCTTTAATCAATTATTTCTTTTTTAATGACATTATACGCATCTACAAACAACATTTATTGTTGTAATTAATGAGTTGATTATTTTAACTACAATGCTGTTTTTTTTTTCTCATTTACATGTAGATAAGGCGAATCGTAACCTCGATATGTCGATGTTCAGTTAGTCGAACAATTTTCCGCGGTTCTTCGAAAGTCGACTTAGTTGACTGTACATGGTCAGAACACTAACGTAACTGCATGTACACCAATTATGTGTAGATATGATGTCCTGAACTTGCATATTCGTTCAAAGCCTAGTAGCTGTAAAATATCTATAGCTTAATGGTTTATTAAATTTAAAATGGCTCTACTGATAGGACTCGGAATAAGTCGGACTTACTCATTTCTTACTAAAAATCTTTCAATTTTAGGTTAATCGAATGAAGAAGCCGGGATCCATTTTTTATTTACATGATATATATAAATTTCATCATCATTGCACTATTTTAGTATCATATTGGTATTTTTTTGCAGTAACAGCAGACTGATAGTTCAAAGATGACCAGGTCTTTGTGGGTTTTCGGTTACGGGTCCCTTCTGTGGTCCCCAGGCTTCCAGTTCACCGCAGCTCAACCAGGAGTCCTCAAGGGGTTCTCCCGCAGGTTCTATCAAGGAAACGAAACCCATCGCGGCCGACCTGGAAAGGTAAGGTCATCATCAATCATTAAAAAAAACGAAATTAAGAATGTTTCTTAGGTGTAATTAATCGTTCAGTTGATAGGCAATCAGGTTGTCGAAGCTTATGATAATCATAGTGTTACCTTAAGCAGTTGGTAATAATCCAAGTTGTGCTGCCTATCTGCGAAATCGAATTAGAATTGCAAATAAGGATGTTTTACTATCTTCGAGCTACAATGAATGGTTGTTCTGAGATAAAAACTATAGTACTTTTTGAGTCAAGGTTAGTTTTCGAGTTCTATATCCTGTATTGTTTTCATGTACTCCTTTTCAATCACCTGTACACGATGAGAATGAATTAAATCAATGAAATATACTAATAAACCAAACTCAGCCAAAACATCGTTCGAATGGATGAAAAATATTTTAAAAGATTTAGTTTTGCAATCCGATCAGAATACTTGAGATCATTGATCTACGATTCGCCAAATTTAATCCAACAGAAATAGCCTTCTTTAACAGAGCTTTTGGCAAAAGGGGTCATCGCAAGAAGAATGTTTGGTAGTATCGCAGTTGGAGCCCCTCCAATGTCATTCTTTAATTATATTCCATTTACTTATCGAATTATTAATTAATTAGTGTAATTAGATGATGGAGTAATATAGGCTGTAAGCGAATATCGAATACAAAAATATTTAGAATAACAAAATATATAAATGTATTAAGAAAGTGGTGGAGGGGTCTAGAAAATATATAAACAAGGTAAGATAAATGCTTAAAAATTCTTCATACATTCATCATATATTATCACAGGCAGTAAATATAAGTTACGGAATAGAAACTGTAATTTTTAGAAAAAAAAAACGCCTTCTCATAGGGTTAATATCGAAGGGGAAAAAAGTGAAGGGAAAATTTAATATAACTAGTAAATAACTCTATTTTCAGAAAAAATATAAAACCAAGCCAAATTGAAATTTAATTATAAGAACATTTATTACTTCACGTTTGGTTCCTGTAGCAAACGTGCTTCCTGTGCCATTTATTATCAGAAAATCGTAAATTTTAATTTGGTATTTCTATGTTTTTTTCCTTAGTGGAAAACATTACCAAAAATTACCGGATGTATTAACTAGAAAACATATATATTACATATTCATGTTCATATTATTTTACTACGAACATTTCTTTTAACGTCTATTTTCGTAACGCTAACGGAGTATTTATGATTACCACAATTAGACTACAACTTTACTGGAAGCTCATCCTCTCAATGTCAAATTTTTTTTACATTGATTTATTACTGGATGAAACAAGAAAATTATTCTATTACAAGATCAAGATTTCCAAAGGCCAAGGCTACAGTTTATTAATGATTGATATATTTCATCTGCGAAGATTATGAAAGAAATCGAAAAGTGAAGATAATAGTGCCTCAAAATCTTAATAAAAGATCAGCAAACAGATTTCATTGCTTATGTTGAGATACATGTAGGAGTAATACGACATATTATATTTTAAAAGTAAGAGAAGAAATTTTGATTAAAAATACAGTTTTACTATTTTTATGCTTATGAAACGATTATATTAATTCAACATTGGTGTACAAGTTACTTATGAGATATATAATATTTCTACGTGTTTATGAAGTTTAGTTCGATGTTTCAAAGAATTAGCTTAAAAAAAGAACAAAATTATTTGTTGATAGTGTAGAAAAGAAAGAGATTACATTTGAGCCCATAATTATGAATGTCAAAATAAACTATTTTATTAATTATTTCATACCACATTACTCAAAATTAAATTAATTCAATGTAATGTTTTAGATAATGTTCAAAACGAACCCTTAGGTAGAGGTTGTAATTTCAACGTTATACATAATTTATTTAGTTTAAACCAATTCATAATTATGGACCAATTTATTAAAATAATTATATGGAAGTTTACATTTTAATTTTTAATTTAAAAAAGTCGAGTCTTCATATAAAATATTTTTAATTTTTCCATTAGAAAGTCAGAACAGGGTTAAACTATTTTTTCATGCCTATTCTTACCGAGCGCACAACCTTGACGTGAGAAAGAGTAAGACCCACAGCTTTCTATCAACTGACAACATCCGTACAACTCTAATTCTTCTTCAAAAACTGTGTGCGTAAATAAATATTTTCATCACGAAGTACGCCTTTCTGATCTCATTTATCTATTTATTCATTTATCTATTTAAAATGTCATCCGTATCCTAATCATAGCAACTTCGAACTTTATGCATTTCATGCCGTTTAATTGTTGACATCCATAAACGTACAAAACAAAACACTAATGTTATATCTCATTGATTTCTTTCTCGTTTCTTTGATCCCAAATGCTATTGAAACAAAAACGTTTCTCAAACATTGAATGTCTCCAAAGCACTGCTTACACAATCCCCGAATTCCCTCAGGTCTCAATTGTAGTACGGTACTACGTTGTAGAACAACTCATCAACATATATCAAGGTCCCATAGCTGATCCTGTCGTGTATCGAGAGAAAAAAAAAAGTTTGACAACTTCACAAATCGATCACGTGATAGAGGAAGTTGATATTTCCCCATAGCAAAAATTTTATTTAAAATATATATCATCATTATTATGTTATTGCTAACATATTTTCCTTTTAATCAAGTGGCAGCCATATTATATCACACATTTTATGGTTTCATAAAACGATATTGTGAAGGAGAAGGTTCATATTCTGAAAATAGGCTCCTAGTAAAGGAGTTTAAAATAAAGAACTCAACAAGGTTTGGGAGACACTTTCATGCACAATATTTATTTTTGCCTTTTGCGCCTCTGCAACATCTAAAATAATTTAAAGTAAAACGTTAAAAATTCTGGAGGTTTTATTTCTGTATATTTTAATTTTTCTATTTTTAGGATTCGTTTCCCCCAGAAAAAGCTGGAACAAATCTTATGTGCTAAAATAATTATTAGCGCATAACCCGATATCCACTCTTTAAAGTCCAATGTCATGTTATGGCCACGAGAACTGAAATTAAGAAAATCAGAACCATTCATCTGCAGAGAATGCTAACTTATTTTAGCGGATTTTTCTAATTACTAAATAACGAGATCTGACGAAAAAAATGAAGAAGGGCTTCACGGTCTATTGGAAGAAGATAAAGTAATAGTTAAAATCAATCTTGAAATTGTTAAAAAAACTTGAATTTACCAGGGAATATAAGAAAGAAAAAACTAAAACAAAACGTCAAGGAATCTTAATCTTAGAGGCAAGATATGACAAAATCGCTTATACCTATTGTCGAATTATATGATCAATGTTTAAGTGATGAAATACGTTCCTCGTCGAAACACCTAAAATAATATATTCCACTTTTTGGTAATATCAAGTAAATAAAAAGGTAATAACACTTTATTTTGGTATTTGGAGAGTGCAATGAACTAGGTCTATTTGCTAAGTTATATATACATCAATGAATCTATATATGGTTTTACGTAAACCGTTATATGTTCATGTTATATACAATTGTATCAACATTATGCTCCTGAGTTGAACGACACTAGAAAGTGAAAGAGCACTGGGGAAAGGGAGATGGCCAAGGAACTAAATACTAAGAATAGCCAACCCCGATTCGGAGGTCTTCTGTCCATAGTAAATCACTTCCTCCTTAAAATAAATGTTATGTCTGACCATTCGCAAGGGTAAAAAGGTAAGGATTTAATCTATATAAAGGCGATTGGAGAAAATTTATAACAAAAAATAGAAGATGGTTTAAAAAACCAATAAACATATTTAATATATTCAGGCAATTATCATAATAGGCTAATCAAATTCTCATGCTGTCAATCAATTACTAATTAATGAATTATTAATTATTAATTCAACATATTAATTTTTTTTTATTTGATGTTGTTTAACTTCGCTTCGACTGCCCACGTCATTAGCTTTCAATTTATTTATTAGATTGAAATAATTTTTCATTTATCGGCATATTTTCAATCCCTTACCATTTAAATGTTGAATATTAGCGGAATTAAAGTTAAATATTTTTTTTGTTGGAGTCGCATTTCGTTTCTTTTAGAAAACGCAAGGAATAAAAAATGGAAAATAAAACAATAACCTGGAAAAAAAAACACAGATATTATCTATTTCACAAACATTTGAAACGGAACAGTTAATACAGAAGTGATAAGAAAGTTAGTAGTAGGTGATAGCTTGATTGGGTCCTCTGACATCCATAATATTACATACATACCAACAAATTGTACAGTTACTAGCTTTAAGCTAATAAGATAAATATAGTGACAAAATAAAAACCAATCTATTAAAAAATTTCTTATAATATTTAAAACAAAATTCGAAAAAGCTGTTAGTTAAACGCTTTCCAAAATCGATGGCTCTCGTCTTGTGGAGTGCACGAATATTTGTTTTTTTCCCCTATATCCTGCCACTTTTACAATATTTATTTCTAAAAATGATAGACATTATTTTTTCCGTTTATGACATCTTCTTCTTCTTTCCGTTCAGTGTGTAGGAGCCTCCAACTAATATCACCTGACTTCTTGATCCCTCGCCATTTCTTTCAACTGATTTCCCTCTTTCCTGTGCACCTGGAATGGATTTTCTAGGTCTGTTCATGTCCTCTCTTTTATACACTTCCAAGGCACTCTTTCTTCTCCCATTTGGCAATTATTCCATTTCATGGAAGTTTTCGTATTTCCACAGCTGTCTTCAATTAAGGTATCCGGAGATCCTATCTAATTGTCTCTTTTCTTAGTGTGCCCCTCCTGGTTTTACCCGACATTTTCTGCAATCGTAATGCTGTCCTACCCTCGTAAGATGCTATTGAGTTGCCAATTTTCATATTGCTAATTGTCAACGTTAGGGAATATTCTAACGTGATGAAAATATTTAATTCGGGGTTAAATAATATTGTATAAAGGAGGATTAAGTTTTCACTATATAATTGAATATCAATAAAATATAAATTTATCATGAGTCTTTTAACAGCATCATAAGTATAAACATACATAGATAATTTCATTATTTTTATATGTAGGTAACATATACATACTTATACTTGCGTTTTTTCAAGTCATTTGAAGTAGTGAATATTGTAGTGATTTCTCGCATCACATATGGTGGGTATGACTAATGAAGCCATAAAGTTCAGTAGTTAAGTTTGTTTCGTGTTAGTATACGAATATAAAATATTTGAATATCATTTTTATATTTATTTTAACCCGTGTGTTTACCAACTTGTTTCGTTTGTTCTAGCCGGGTCGTGTAGCAACGTTAGTAGAAGATAAGGAGGTAAGTTTTTTTTTTTTTTTTTTTTTTGTAAATAGAGATAATTCCTAGTGTTATACATATATATTAATATATATATATTAAGTCGATATTAGTAAAAACAATAGTTTCTATTCAATGGTGCATGAAAACCATCTTAAATGTCATTAATTTTTTTTTGTTAGTGAAATATAAGATGGAATAAAATGCTATAAAGAAAAATTGCTTCGTTAATGTATTCTTTAAAATTAATGATTTTATTGTTGAATTGATCCAAGAGAAATGTTTTTTCAAACCGCCCGTGTACAATGAACCTCAAAAATTAATGTTCACATTTTGTTGGTCTGAATTTAAAACCACTTTTTCAATTCAATTCATTACATTAGAAAAGCTCCCATTTCTCCTCTTCTTGTTAAAAAATAAATGACATTTTTTTATAAAATACTTGGACTGTGACCGAAAAACATCAGAAACTAGAAATGTGAATTGGTCAAATAAAGTAAAGAAACATAATTAAACAAATCAAAATAAGACAAAAAAATAATTTAATTGATTAGGGAAATTTCACAATATGATGTTTGTTATCCTCAACAAAAAATATCCACAACTATTAATGCTATTAAAATATTTTGATTTAATGAACTAGTTCATTTAATTTAAAATGAAAAGGTTTTAATGATCAATTTTCTTATTTTAATGCTAATGATGATCGGAATAATGATCATTTTAATGAACACGTTTCTTAATTTAATGAACAAGTTCACCTTGGCAAATGATATTGAAATAATTAATGTTCAGTACAATATAAGGAATTTCAAATTTACTATGAGGAAAAACAAACAAATTAAATAAATTAGAAGGCACTACGTCCTCAAATTTAAACCATCAAGTTATTAAAACAATCTCTAATATCTTGAAATTGTTGATGGCTTTTGCAAATAAATGTGACGGAAATCTCAGTAAGAACAAACCCTTTCAAGAGTACTTTTGAGATATCAGAAAATTATTCATTTAAAGTTTAAAAATATTTTTCGAAATTTGTACACAGGCACATTCATATATATAAGGCCAACAACCCGCATTATTGGCTGGGTGAGAATTTTCGCAGTTGGCATTGCTAATTGGCTATACTCTAGTTATATTTCACGTGGAACTGGTGTTGTTTTTGCCAAAATAGAAATACTAATTTTTGTCTCGGCATTTAACCTTGGTTTAAGAAAAGCTTGGGTATACCAGAATATGTTGAAAACTAAAGAGACATTCAAACAAGCTATACGAAAATAGGGAGAAGACAAGACGAAAAAAAAAAAATATTCGGAGGTAATATTTTTTCAAGATTTTCCTACTTTCCTACGATTTTTTACTTAGTATAAATTTTTGTTTTGTTTAACCTTTATGCCACTAAGGCTAATCGGACGATGCTACAGTGGGAGTCCTATATTTTGCCTATCCAGGTATAATTGGGATAGGGATCTTTAACGAGTACCAGATATCGTAGAGGCTCGGTACCTCCATTTTACATCCTATCCGGCATAGCCAAGGATTTTTACTCCCATTAAAAAATCCTAGGGCCAACACGTGACGCGAACCTGCGACCTTTAGTATTGTAGGTTGCCATGATAACCACTATACCACAGGTGACCCCAGTATAAATTTTTAAATTCAATGGAAAAACTCACATTGTGCCGCATGTACAAATTAAGAATTTTATTTTTAAGAAATGCGGAAGAAGGATGAACTAAGGAATGGATCTAAGTGATTAACATATTTTTCTATGTAATATGAAGATATTTATTGACCGGTCTTTGGATAGGTTGAAACTCTTATCCCAATAACAAATTTCTTTTGCCAATATTATGACAGCTGTATGATAACGTATCCCGTTCAAGGAAAACAATAGTCGAAAAAAAATATTATATTTTTCTAGCGGAGTTAATAAATAAAGTTTATCTATGATTTTTATAAAGTTTTTATTGTTTTCGGATTCTTCAACGTTCGGATGCATTATATTAAAAAACAATCTTAATCTAATTCTAACCACCGGAAGAAATAAATGACAACACGGGGTCACCTGTGGTATAGTGGTTAGCATAGCAACCTACAATACTAAAAGTTCGCGTCCCGCTCTGGCCTTAGGATTTTTCAAAGGTAATAAAAAATCCTTGGCTATGCAGCCCCTCCGACAAGACGTAAAATGAAGGTCCCGAGACTGTACTATATCAGGTACTCGTTAAAGATCCCTATCTTAATTATACCTGGATAGGCAAAATTTAAGACTCCCCCTGTAGCATCTATTAGCCTTAGTAGCATGAAAAGACGTTAAACATACAAACAAACAAGAATGCCTCACTGAAGTAATTAAACCTTTAAAATTTTATTTTAGTTTAGTTTTGTAAAAGAAAATGTTATTCAAAAATGGAGATCAGTTACTTCTAATATGTTTTGAATTTATTAAAAAATAATAATAACTTTTTTTTCTTTAAAAAACGCTAATTGCAATTATAATTGCATATTATGCATGGCAAACAAATGGTCACGTTTAGAATTGCTTGACAAATGTTATTGTACATATCTTTATCATTATTATATAAAAATCAAATTTCTAGAACTGTCTTAATTTTTTTTTTTTTTTTACTAAGTCCTTTTTATTAGAAAAAAAATCAGGGCAAAACATCGATGTTAACAAAACAATGGTTCCAATATATCGATGTTAAAAACATCGATATCGATGCCGCTTCCCTACCCCCCCTATGAGCATAGATTTACATGCACTTCATGTGTACATTGCCTACTTCCAAGTTCTACACCTCCTTAGTGAAATTTTTTGACCCCTTCTAATTTTATTTATTTTCTAATCTACATAGCGCATCATTTAAATTCGGTGATTCAAAAACTTGAAAAAACAAATATGATATACCTTATAAAAAAAGGAGCTGATTCAAATATATTCTGATTCAATCTATGATAAACCATCGTAAATAAAATAGATAAAAGTAAACAGAATTCAGGGTATTACATAAGGTTTCCTAATTTTAAATTATCACTCTCAACATAATCTTAAATAAAATAACTAATATGTCCAGAGTATGACCCTTATTAATTTTATAAAAATATATTAGATGACGATCAGCAACTATTCCCATGTAAAACTAGTTTTACTTCGTTTTGCTAAGAACACATAAGGTTAAGTGATACTTTTTATGTCTGTTACATGTTTAACATTTCGAGGAACCGTCATTACTCCTACATAAAATTCTCCTAATTTTGTTATTTATATTTTTCCATAATAATTAGTAGAAAAAATAAATCTAGTTTTTAATATTGAGATAATTGTTCATAATAAAATAATTATACATGATATTCACTAATCATAAATAACCTTTCTATCTTTAACATTATTGTGTCAGTATTAACATAATATGTCAAAGTTTAGTTTTTTAAATAGGCAATCCCTCACTGCTTTCTTCTGAGGTCTTTTGTAATTAATGAACAATTTACAAATTATTCGAATGATTTGCTACACACAATTTTAAAAATACTAAGATAAATATAAAAGTGCAGTTTACTTACGCAAAATTACCTCATATTAGATAGACCTTTTAATATACTTAATAATGCTATTATTGCTACATTTCTATTTATATTATTATATGAAGGGGTCGGGGCAAAATAGTGCCAAGTAACATTTTTAACGAAAATAAACTGTAGCTGCAGTCTGTTGTATATTATGTAGTACTATATGGCTATGATGGAAATGCCACCTGAAATATGACTATGGAGCACTCTATAGTCGTCATATTTAGGTGGCATTTCCATCATAGACATATAGTACAACATAATATACAAGAGACGGCAGCTACAGTTTAGTTTTGTTAAAAATCTCCCTTGGCACTATTTTGCCCCGACCCCTTCATGTAGTGTATGGCTTATAATGTGTTATATTGTATGGCTAACAGGGTCCATCCCTTAAGACGAATAAAAGCATTAAATTACATCATTAACCTAAGGCATATCAATTATCAGAGAATGTATGGGGGGGGGGGGGGATAGATTTGTTCCATACTTATTTTAAATTTTAAAAAAATCTTTAAATATATTCAAAATTAAATTGATATTTTATCTTTATTTTTATGATCGTTACGAGTTACATTTACAGAACATATCATAAAACAATATGCTTAAAATCTCGTGCGTGTAACCCTCAAATAGCAAAAGATAATAAATAACGTTGAAAGGTCAGTATGGTATCTTATTTTTCGCTAAAGATAAAAAGACAAAAGAATTAATTTCATTATATTAGTAAATAATATAACTAATAAATAATTAATAATCAAATTCTAAAATTATAACAAATAATTTTCAAGTGCTGCTACAAGCGTACGTCATAAACATCATTGGTTCCATTAAACCAGCTTACCTTATCTTGGCTTTATAAATGCCTGATTAGATTGTGCCCCTTTTCAGAACTAATAAAAATTAAAAATCTGATACGGATTGTTATGAAAAGTATCGATTTTTACAAAGCATACAAGCAATTTGTCAAATGTTCTGATAACCAGAGATAAGTATTTGCAGCTATAAATCATACAATGAAATTTCATAAACTATATTTAAAAAATTATAAATATAAAATAGTCACACCAACATTGTCAATATAAACATCTGGTCATAAAACAAGTTTTGTTTTCTAATATATTATCGAAAAGTTTTATATACTTTTCAAAATATCATTAAATACTTTTTCACTGATTTTCGAAAGTATTATTTAGATATTTTTATGTTTTAAGATGTTTTTTGATACATATTCTGATTACGATTTCGAAACACTATTCTAGTTTTTACACTAGATAAATCTTTAAAAAAAAAAAAAAAAAAAAAAAAAAAATATGACTCATATATTTTAATGACGACCATATAATCTTATTTACTACATCGTATCTAAACTTGTCTAAGGAAAATAGCTAAATAAGTAAACAAGAAAAGAGAAGAAAACGAAAATACCTAAAGTGTTTCCTCATGATTTTGAAAGAAAACCACTAATGGAATAGTTTTTCTAAAGCTTTTAAAAAAAATAAAAACTCTTGTTAGACAGATAGTAATTTATGATCATACCTCATTAGTTCAAACTAATGAGCTCAAAATATTTCCATGACTTCACTGGAAGTTCTTTGGCATAAATAATCAAATTACTAATGCATATCTCAAACATAATAAATAATTGTTAGTAAAAAACTTCTTTATAATAAAATTCTATGAATGGATAGAAGTTTAGTTCATAGGCATCATTCCCCCGTTTTTCGCCCATCCACTAGAAAAATCCTAAATGGTCAAATTGTAGGTAAAAAATTAGAGCGTATTAAGATATGAATATTAAAAAAAAAAATACAAAACAAAAACAGAATTTTTTTAAAATTTGATTGGCTCTACACCACTCTGGTCTCTATTTCATATAATTACGAAGACAACGAAATTTATCAAATTGGCTAATTTTTCCGAAAACGATAGCTCATAGTAAAGATGAAAACTGGTGTGAGTGAACAATGTCACATATTTTCTCTTTTTAATGCACCAAAGAATGTACATTAGAACACCCAAGCGTGATTGTCATGCTTTTCCAACCTTGATTTTCGAACCTAGCATTTCGGCCTACTATAAAAATATCCTATTAAAAAATAAAATATAAAAATGTGTATGAACAAAATTTACTTTAACCTAAAGTTGTTGAAAAATGAAATGACATGGGACGATTTCGATATCCCAGTTACTATTTAGCGTAAATACGATTACTGTGTATCAATATATAGCTAATTGAGTTTTCTTTAAACATTTTTCATAATTATTTTAGATATTAGTTTCCCGAATTCTGAGTGAAGCCAACGTAGTGTCGCCGTATAGTGTGGCTCCGATCTCAAGTGAAAAGGAACCGTTTGGAGATTTATTTATTTCTGAGTCCCCTTAAAATCACTGTCACATAACCTCACGAAATATGCCACGCCCTCAAAGTTACAAGGGATGAAAGTGACATGATGAAAAGTGACGTATGAAAATCTTTATCTAAATTTCTTTTTAGGAACAGCCGATTCAATGAAATATTCCAAAATACAGTCACAATTTACTGATTTCTCTCGTTTCGGGAAAATGGCATTTTTTTTTTTTTAAAAACTGTATGACGGGAACTACTTTGCTTCGTTAACAGATAAGGACTGCTATTAGAAATTTTCATAATACCTGAAACCATTTTACTGAACTCCAGCGTTTTGAATATTTGTCGTTTCGTGGTTCGTAAGAGTACATACCAATGGTGCAAATGAAATTGAATTACGTAACTAGCCTCCTTAATTATTTTATCTATTTTTTTAAAGTCAAAGTTCCTATAAAATTAAAAACCATTTAACAGAGAGAGATCAGTGAGGGTTTTTAAAAGTTCACCTGTCTTGCTCGGAGGTAGTTTCAAAATTAACCCGTGTTGTAATAATATTGTAATGTCAGCTACATTTTTTAAAAAACTTTTTTTTTGTATGTGGCGGGGGAGGCGTACCATTACCGTGAAGAGATTGGGCCTAGCGTACGTGAGGGTTCCTCACCGTGGTTTTTCTACACCGGGGCCATCAGCTGTTAATGATGGGCAACTATTTATTAACGATAATGCACTAGCCTTACGTGCCTTTGTCGGGGTACACTCCCACACTCGGTCTCCTGCATCATCATCCATGCATCCGCCCCGAAGGACTGGTAGTGTACGAGAAAAATATTTTATTCGTTTGACACATCTTTTTCTAGCTTAGCAAAAAAATAAATAAAAATAATAATGAAACAGGTACTTAATGATGGATAGGTACGAATCTTAAAAGTCGGAGTACCACCTCAGTGGAATACCAGCTCAGAAGAGGTAGTCACAGTATAATCTGATTACTAAAAACAACAAAAATAACTAAACAAAAAAATAAATAAAATAACCCGGCCACGTTTCGCTGTGGCTTATTGTAATATTATCAACTTTTATGGAAATAAATAAATGTACAGTAGGGTTCCGATTAACCGAATCGATGGGGGCTAAGCTTACCTCGGTTAATCGGAACCATACCAGTACCAACTGAAAACGTAGATTATTTTAAAATAAAAACTACTTATATGCTTAAAAACCTAATTAATACTTAATAATAATAATGCATAATAACAGAAATTATGAAAATATTTTTTTAAAAAGAAATCTTTTATTGTAGTTTGTTTAAATGAACTCATACACATACACATAACCTCCCCTCCTCCGACTTGGCACCTCGGTTAATCGGGACCTCGTTTGACTGGACATCGGTTAATCGGAACCCTACTGTATTCTGTAAAATTTACCCATATTATTATTACACATAGTAGCCTACTTTAGTTGGACTTAAGGAATTAAGGAATAAGAATTTTTACTGACATTTTTATTTAAAAAATTTATTAAAATGCAAAGAAAATTACATTCAGAACACAATGGGAAAATTTTAGTTGAACAATGAAAAAATAAAAGAGAGTTACCCTTACCTCTTGATTTTAATGGACTTATTGTTAAAATAAAAAATCATTGCTATTTTGTGATAATATCTTAATGTATTACAAACCATGTTATTGAAATATCCTCCGTTTATACAACAACAAAAATAATAGCAATCATATTCTTATTTATATAAGGCAGAATAATATTTATTCGAACATGAATCACCTGATAAACTATAAGACCATCGAAGCTTAAAATATGCTCATTTATTATGATGTATGTATGTAATAAGTTAGTTTTAGATGTCAATTATTCATAGCACAATAGTCATTGAGATGAAATTTATACATATCATATCAATAGGTACAACAGAAGGATGTGTTTTAGCAATCAAAATTTCAAGCCATTAATAGATGTTAGTGCTAATATTAAACATATAGACCGCGTTGAAAAGAAAGTGTAATATTAAATATACTACTGTATAAAATATTATTTCAAAAGTGTATATTATAACGGATTCCCTTAAAATTCCTACATTCAAAAATTTACTTATCCATCAAGGAACATTGTATATAACCACTGTTAGCCTGACAAAAAAATAAAGATAAATAAAAATATATAAATAATTATTAAAGAGTAACAAAAAAAGAGGATCATAAACATACATACGATACTGATATTTATCTGTATTCTTAATTGGAAAATGAAAACGGTTTCTGAATATTGCAATGTTTGAATTCATATGCTAATTTAGATTTTATGCTGTTTGTTTCAATTCTTTATTTATTCAGATGTTTGCATTCTACGACTCTAATATTTTTTTTAAATAACTAAAATACAAATCAGTAGTTATTTCCTATCATTATGAGGAAGGTAAACGAAAAATTTAATTTCTTATTTAAAATTCATTTCGAAACGTATTTCGAAACAAGTTGTTCTGTTTCTAATATTTTTATTATTTACATATGATAACTTGAGAGAGAACTTGAGATAATTTGCAATCTTCTTGTGTAATAAGCAAATATGCTGACATGACTTACGAATGAAAAACACACACTAAACACAAAAAAACAAACACAAAACACAAAACAAACACAAAACATAAAACAAACACAAAACATAAAACAAACACACAGAAACATAAGGAATTAACAGACAGAAATACAAGAACAAAGAAAAACCGAATAAGTTGACAAATGTAAGAGAAAACTGTAAGACAACTGTTTAATGCAGAAAATCTCTTGGCCAACGCCTCAACAATCTTCTCGGCGGATTATAAGGGTTTATGGGAGTGTGTAGAGCTTGAGTTAGTGAGTTGGAATTTAGAGTAAGTATGTCATTAAAGTTACGGTAGTGCTCTATGGCTGTTACTTCGACGTAAGGAATGTCAAGGTCAGTGTGTTAGATCTCATTGGTGACATAAAAGGGGGCATCTACGATCTTTCTTATTATTTTAGATTGAAATGACTGTATGAGTCTTATATTAGATTTTATGGCTGTTCCCCATAGCTCAATATCGTAAGTCCAAAGTGGTTTAAGAAGTAATTTGTAAACGGTTAATTTCAAGTAGCCTTGTAAACGGTTAATGTCAAGTAGCCTTGAAAGAAGCCCGTACCGCTGGTTGAGTTCTTTTCTTTTGCGTTTAACATGGTCTTTCCAAATCAGTCGTTTGTCCATGAAAAGGCCGGGATAGTGTACTGAATCAGAGGGGGGTATCGGAATGTTGTCAAAAAATACCTGAGGGCAAGAGTCAGGCTAAAGTGAAAGTGAGACATATTGGTTCTTGGCTTCATTCATTTTTAGCCTCCATCTTCGACCCCAATATGCTACCTCGTCTAGTTGTTCTTGGAGCACTTGAGAGGCTTTAGTGGCATCTTTGTTTGATGTTAAGATAGCTGAGTCATCAGCGCATGTAGCCAATAGGGTTTCCGGATGTTGGGGAATGTCTGAGCAGTATATATTAAATAAAGTCGGGCCCAAGACACTACCCTGAGGCACTCCAGCTCGTATTCTGTTTATTTTGGAAAATTCATTATCCATTTTTACGCGATTTAAGATTAAGAGAATTTAGACGCCGTAAAAGAATTTTTTCGAATAATTTGGATAAAGAGAATAAATTGGTAAAAGACTGATTGGACGGTAAGAATCTACACAATCTACGGGCTTGTTGGGTTTGTGAATCATTATAATAACCGAGTATTTCCATAAGATTGGGAAGTGTGTGGTTTTTAAGATTGAGTTGTAAATGTTTGTCAAAAAAAACATTGCTTTTTTAGGTAAGTTTTTTAAAATACGATTGGTAATGAGATCATATCCGGGAGACTATCTGTTAGGTAAGCTATTTATAAGATTACTAATTTCGTCAGGATGGAAAGGTTTCGGTGGTGGAGACATCTGCAAGGGAATTCGTAGCTGATGCTCAACTAATCTTTCACCCAGTGAATCTTGAAATTCACTGTGTGGAGTAAATATGTTTTCCAAGTGACTTGCAAATAATTCAGCTTTCTGTGCATCTGACTTGGCCCACGAGCCATCAGGATACCGAACAGGATGGGATGTTTCTTGATGGTCCAACAAGCGTTTTGTTATCCTCCATATTGATTGACTGTTGTTATCAAAACTACTTAGAAGACTGCTAAAATTTTCATTTTTTGCTATTTTTAATTCATTCCGCAATTCCTGTGTTAGTCTATTTAATAGTAGCTTATCAGAAGGATAACGCGTCCGCTGCCATTTCTTCGATCTCTTCGTTTCTGTTGTAAGAGATACCTTATTGACTCTGGAACCGCCTGATTTTTGCTATTAACCCCAATACTTTATTTTGGGGGACCGGAGGAAGAGTTCCAGGCTGCCTGTTGTATGGCGCGAGTTAAGGATTAGACAGCATTGTCAAAATCTTCTGGTGTCCTCAATGTAGTGTTTAAAGATATTGATCCATTCAATATAGTCTTGAATCTTTTGCAATTAACATTACCAGAGGTAAGAGTCGGTTGAGGAGTTTTGAATAATGGATTAATATAATATAATACCTAAAACGTGAAAAGTACAAGTAAGGATATATAGAGATATTACATAATGTCATTAATTTCGACAATAATTACACGTCTTAAAGAATAACATATTTTTTTTTTTCAAGCCGGTACTGACTATTGAAAATACCTAAAAAGTATTGTAGGTAAATAAAAACCTATGTATTTTGGTTTTTATGAAAGTTTAGAAATACTTTTTGTAATCTCCTAGCTAAAAGAATAAAACTATAAAATAAGATTTTTGTGTATAATATGTAAGTAGCAACTATTTGAAAATAACGTGTCTCTCCTCCCCAGCCAAGTGCTGAGATTGAATTTCTATTTTTCACAAAGGAATGCTTGCATGTATATTTATATATATATTCGCGAAAGCTATGTATTTTTAGATCTAGGACACGACCTCAAAAACCATAGCGCAAACAAACAGAAACATTCTTTGCTATTTACACCATTCACGTGGAAGCGGCGAGCTATTCGGATTTCAGATTTTGGTTCAGTTTGTTCTAAACTTGAAGAAATAATTTTTAATTTTGGAAATATCGTTTTATAAATATTAAGACATATAAATATACAAACCAAAGTTAATGAACGTTAAATAACTCCGCTACAAATGGACTACAGTTGGCTCGCTTCCAAATAAAAGGTGAGAGTGCCATCATAACATGCTCTGTCAACACTACACCAAGCATTACCGTTTATAAATATTTATAAATTTGTTTTTGCAGTTTAAAAATAATCTATATAGTCTTGCATTGAGAGCTTACCGATCCATTCCCATAGAAACTATCCAATAATTCCAAATGCCGACTATAGTTTTGGCTTTTTAACTTGTATCATTATCCAGGAATATCGAACCTCTAAAGGGCTATGAATTATTTCAGAAATATAATGAAAGATTAAATCAACAACTACACATAATGTTTTATTCTTTCTTTTCTAATTTTTTTTTTTATTGCCTCATATCCGATTTTATTCTGATATTTTAATATATTAATTTGTTATGAGGTGTTTCAACCAATAGGGCCATTTATACCTTACATATAGTACGACCTTGTTTATCCGGACTAACTGTGACCAAAGGCAATCCGAATGATCGAAAATCCGGAAATATGATTAATAAAAACATATAATATCCTCAAATAATTAATTAGAATTTATTAAATAAAAACAAATATTTATATATTCATTCGGAAGGAACAGTAGCAGAACAGAAAATTAACGTTGACTATTCCGACTTGGATCACTAAACTAGTCGGAATAGTCAATGTTTTTTTTTTCTAAAGATGATTTAAATTTTTGTTGTTACAATATTTATTTATAAATTTCGAACTACAAAAAGGTATTCAGCAGTATTGCTAACATTATTATGGCACTTTCCTTGCTTAAAATTTACGTTATTTCAGTTATAGTTGCGCATGAATCGAAAAAAACGTTAACTTCTAAAAGTTTTAGTTGTATAACTATTCTTGCTGACCGGCGTCATATTGAAATTACTTATAAAAAAAAGGTTCATTAAAAGAATTGGACAAATGTCTTACGTTTCTAAGACTGCGTCATTTACGAATTAAATGAATCTAAAGGCGTATTTTTGGTGAATTTCCTTGCTAAAAATTTTAAAAATTATCATTTACGTAAACATTTAGTTATATAGAAATATCTACAAACCTGATCAGGATAAACGGAGGATATTGTAGTGCACTAAAATCGGATATAAAATTGCTTTTGGAGCAGCAGCGATAGTTGGTGATGTCACACTTCAAACGAGTCTTCCTCCTGAATCAACTTCATATACCGCAGAATTGAATTTATACCTGGTAAGCTAAGAGGGGCTTATTACAGAGAAAGTAAAAGCATCGTTCTCTTTACTGATTCTTTGAGCTCCTTAGATTACATAAAAAATGGATAATCCACTCACTCTAGATTAGTTCTGATATTTGCTCTGCTTTACAAGTTAAATATTATAAAACGGGTCGTTTTTTTCTTATGGATCCCAGGTCATAATGACATACCTGGCAATTGTAAAGCCGGTAAAGCGGCAAAAGTCGCATCGTTAATTTCCACCGTCTGAGTGTCTTGAGATTCCCCATAGTGAAATATACCCAATAATAGCATAAAAAATAACAGACAAATGACAAATGAATTGGACTATGACGAGAAATCACTCAATTGGAAATCATCAATTCGGAACAACAGACGCGAAGAATTTATATTAACAAGCTTACGAATCGGGCATACTTACATATTCGTAATTATAGCACATAATACTTATACCGTTCTACATGCCAGCTTACAGGCAGCTCCGTACTATCTAACTTTTCGAATCTAAATCTTATGGAAATCTAATTATTTTTATTCTTAAGATAATTCTACGTTTGAGGCGTTGAGTTCAGAAACAATTTAAACCTAACATGTCCATCTCCTTCTTTCAGGGCGAGACTTGGGGAGTGGCTTTCGAGGTCCTATCACCAGAGGCACTTCCCTACCTAGACCAAAGAGAGTGCCAGCTCGGAGGGTACACCACGCTCTTCCTCGAGTTCCAGCCGACGAAGGGGGATCCCTTCCCGGTCCTCGTGTTCTGGGCGGGCCGGGACAGCTGCCACTGGCTGGGCCATGCTCCCGAACAGGAGATAGCGGATCAGATCCTCTCCTCCAGCGGCCCCAGCGGTCACAACGTCGAATACCTTCTCAGGTAATAATTGATTCACATGTTCATTAACTAACACGTGATTATTGAAATATCAACTGTTTATAAAGAAAGAACAACAACGACCTACCATAAGTTATACCAGAATTATATTTTTTAGAGAATAAATCAACAGATACATTAGAAAAAAATCGAATATTAAGAAATAGTCATACGTGTTAGTATGTGTATGTAATAAACATTGTTTAGATGTAAGTTATTTAAATCATTGAGATAAAACTTAGGCATATCCTATTAATAGGTACAATATACGGATTTGAAGATTTCGATCTAGAATTAGATTTTAATGCATTAAACGTTGAAAATGAAGATTGATACACCGTATATAGAGTAATATACCTTCTACATAAAATATTAATTTAAAAAAATTTAAATGTTTTTTGTGTTAAAAAATGTTTTTTTTTTTTTGCAATCTTATCACGGGACGTGTAGAATCCTTTTATTTTCTTCCACTGTCACCGCTAAAATCAGAGTTTACCCTAAATTCAAATTTTTCTACTCGAAGGAAGTTGACCATATTTTATATACTTCCCCCCACTTAAGTCATATATTCAGTAATTTGAAAAAACAATAGGCAGTTAAAACAAGACATATATTTTTTTAAGTCTTTTAAGAACAATGTACTGCTTATTCGAATCATCAGACTTACGCTTTTTTATATGCTCATGAATTGAAATAATTTGGCGTTTGGTGAAAGATATTAGAAGAGATATTTCGTTACATAATAATGATAAAATCAATAATGGCTTGATGGGTAGGTTATTGAACACAATTAATCAGAAAACTCAATTCTTTTCCTATGGTTCCTTTCGATACTTAATACGGGGCATATGTCTTTTCCTCCTGTCTATAGTACCCCACTTAAATCATATACGAATACAAATATGATTTAATTTAATCAGTTCTCTTTTAAGTAGATCATGGAATTATCTGACTTATGTTTTTTTATACTTCATTAAAGAAGATAATTTGGTGTTTAGAGACATATATTAGAAGAGATATTTAGTAATATGGTAAATTTCTAAAGGTAACTAGTTTTTTATGATGAAAAAGTATGTTTCGATGTCTAGGTTATAGAACACCAATAAACCACACTCGAAACCAATTCAATGAGTTAGGTTTGATCTTTGTATAAATATGGAGTGGACTACAAACAGTATCTATTTACTGAACTAACGGAAATAGCGGCTTGGTTGAAGCGGTGCCGACACTTTGGACTGATTACGACAGTTGAGTGGCTCATCAACAGTTGTTGTGCTCAGTTGAGCCTCCTCACCAACAATTGGCCAATCATCTATTTACACCAATCTTCCGGAACTCGAGAGTCTCGCCTTCAAGAGTCGATCAATAACCTAGTTATCAAAGTATACTCGTGTGATGCGTATTAGGCGCTGTTATTCAGACCAACCTGTCCATTTTATAAATTGGGATTATTGTTGAGCTTGAGAATGGATTTTGAATACCTTTGCTCTTTTAATGGATATCCTTAAAACGATTTATTTCCTCTGTTCCAGATTGGCCGAGTACGTGCGGATGCACTCGCCAGAGACCCGTGACGACCACCTGTTCGTGCTGGAGGCGCTGGTCCGCCGCGGGATCGAGGAGCGGGGGCTGGTCCTGAGGGAGCTGATGGGGCCCGACATCGCCCTCCCGCAGCCCACCCCCGCCTCCCCGGACGACCACCCCCCGACGCACATGCAGTTCGCCCCCAACGTGCCCTCCAAGAAGCTCCGCTGCCTCAGCATCTAGTCTACCAACATTACATTTTAAGATACGATTTTTTATATGCTTGTGAATAATTAATAAATTGTTTAGTTTTCGACTCGATATTTCTACTAATACTTTTTTTTTTTTTAACGCGATTTTAAGATATGTTTTTATTAGTTAATGTTAAACATTCCTTTAACGTGTCTTTTATTATAAGTTACTTTGCGAGTGTACTGTTAAGTTTGCTCTTGATATTTTTTGTTTTAAAGAAAAATGACAAATTATAACTTTATTCTAGCTCACGCTTTGATGTTTGATGTCATATGCATTGCGAATTTTGTAAATTTTTTGAGACAGTTCCTGTACATTATCGAAAAAAGGCTGTGAGCTGTGCCTGTAAAATAAATTGTATTTATTTGTTAGTTAATAGTTTTTTTTTTTATATATTTCATTCCCAAAAACTTCCCTTAGTTTTTAGACTTTCTTAGAAAATGGTCTTGTTAATATTCTCGTTTTAGAGCCATACGTTATGACATTTCATAAGCGACATTAATGGAATGTAATAATCCACTATCAAAGATCGAATGCGTATCAAAATAACTTCTTCCTTGTGCTACCCCCCCTACCAAAGTAAGATTTAAATTTTCACAAAACACACGTTTTTGAGTTGTTTCCCCATAGAGATACTATTGCGACATAGTTTCATTACAATAGATAGGAAGAAAATAAATTAAATAAAATTTATATTTGAGATGAAATGACACTATGGGTTATAGAATAATCCATTTCTATTATCAAGGGGAAAAACCAAAATACAAATACCAGCTTATTGTGTTATCAGCTTATGATGAAAATAATTGAGAATTTAATATAAAGGCTCAATTGAATTTTTTTGTCAAACAAAACTGTTGACTTCAAACAAGCAAACAAACTTTTTTTATTGTAACACCAATGTTGGTTGCAAACATTTTATTGACGTAAAATTATAATATAACGCTTAATATGATATAATATAATGTACCGCAAACACTTAAAACTCAAATTAGTAACATTACAAAAAAGTAACTATTAGATTCACTGTTTAACGCAAGACAAGGCAAGACTGAGACTCTTTGCATCTTATTTTTAGTCCGGCATGTGCACATTCTGAAAAGCGTAGAACAAAACAAACAGGTGTCCACTTACTAATACACGATAGTCCAGACAATTCTAGAACTTGGACAACGTAACATAAATAAACATCTTCTGTTTTGGTTTCACGCCACATTATTAAAGATGTATCCTTACGTAAAAAAAACATTGTTTGGTTTTATTCCTATTTTTTATTGAGGTTGTATAAAAAATTAATGTTTATTTACATACCTATCAGGCTTTTCAGGTATGTGGTAATTCGGTTGTATGTATGCCTATTGAGAATAATTCAGAAATTGAAGCAACATCTACTAAGGAAATTGAAAAGATAAACATCTTCCATTATTTAAAATATTTAATTATGTATTGATAAATATATTAATAATAAAGAAACGCCCAAAATAAGAAGTAAAATGAATAATATTAAGAATGACATTTTGAAGTCAAGCATTTTAAATAAAATAATTAGCTACAGAAAACCAAATTGCTACAATCCAATGATAATATTACAAGATTAAAACTACGACAAGCTCCTTGTACAAACTTTAAAAAAAAGAATAAAAAGAAAATATGATTTCGAAGAGCTAGTTTTAAAACCACTAAGCAACGGAAGTAAAGAGTTTTGAAGTTAATTTTTCTATTATCCACTTTTCCGTTCACTTATTTGAGCTCTGCCGGGCCCCTTAAAGATCCTAACTTATCAGAAAGAAATTAGTGCAGCCATAAAAACGAAACCATTACCAGCCGGCGGCCTCACCCAGGTAAAAGTTCATTGTACTAAAAAAAAGTATGGGATCCGAACAGATTCACAACTAGACGACCTAGAATTTTCGTTACGGAAACTGTATTAAAAATCTGGTACGATACGCGCAACAAACTACTTTTATTGTACTTACCAACCTAATTAGAGTATTAATCTAAGTAAGTAAGCTTTGATAAAAGCAGTTTTTGTTAGTAGATTATAATTATTGCGAAACTTGAAAGTCCTCAGTACTTTTCGATTCATTATTATTAATTTCTTTTAAGGGGGGGGGGCAAAAAGAAAAATACATATATATGAAAAATCCGGGAGACAAATTGCTATGGTGAAGGTCCTGAAATAAGTCCGGAGGACCGAATTTTTTTCCCGAGGCTCTATATAATGCGGGGGTGTATTACATCCCGGGAAGGCCATTACTATTATTACTGTAATAACTGAGTGCCTTACCAAACCCAACATTATCCTTTCCAATCAGCCAGCCTTTTCATTGAGGAACACTCCTCCCACCGATAATTTTTCTACTGAACCAGCTTCTCCAGCAGGGGTTTTTTGTCCAGTCCACCCTCTGAGATTTTCCCGTCCTTCGCAGCCCATTACGCGCCATATCTAAACAAAAAATAAAATAAATATTTTTTTAGAAATCATAAACAATATTGTAATTAGAAGAACAATTTTTAAAAAGCGACCGAAAAGTTTAATATGTAACTCTATATGTAATAAAAAGTTGTAGTGTCAACAAACAAATTAATTCTATTTTTTAACATTATTTAGTTATTTTTTAAGTAATTTAATTATTTATTGTGAATAGAAAAGATATAGGCAGTAGGAAAAAGGAAAATATGTTAAATGAGAAACAAGGAAGAGCGATAAACATTATGAAAGAAAGAGTGGTATACAGACGAAAAAATCTACTGTTTTATGTAATTTCAGTATATATAGTATTTAAATAATCGTTTATGTGTATATATACATATAAACGATTATTATCATATGCATATACATATATATATATGAAGGAAAAGTGGAAGTGTTAGACATTATCCAATTACTTACTATAAAGTTTGGGAGAAGTCTTTCTCAACTTCAAAGCTATTGAAATTAAAAATTAATTTTGAAAATGATTCGTTGGATATTGGACTGATTCCTGATCCTGAGAAAAATTAAAGAATATTTGACTAAAAAATGAAACCCAAAACTAAAATAATATTTTAATTATTTCCGTGTTTTTAACATGGGTAGATATAATATATTTTCTCATTCCCTTCGTTTTAGTTATTTTGGCATTAGATTTAAGTTTTTGATATTCAAAGTATTAATATTTTTAGGTTTACATGAAAAAAAAGAATAAATAAGATAATTCGCAGAAGATTTAAAGAAAAAAAGTTGATATGAAAAATAATATTTGATGTATTATTAATTATTAATATTTTTAATATTTATTAATAATAATAGTATTTATATTTTATTTTTATCATACAAGACTAGAGCTGCGAAAAGAGTACTTTATTTTACTACAAAAAAAAAAATATGTACTAACTCTAATATTTATAAAATAAATACCTATACTTTATCGGCTCGGCAGCAGCTAAAAAAATTTTCAATTGTTCAGATCCAATCATCATTTTTTTTTCCGCAATGGACGTCACTTCTATGTCACGTTACAGATATTCATTCTGCATCTGGAAAATATAAATAAATAAATACCAATTAATGTTTTAATATACATTATAAGAGTAACCTTACCTTCGTTGATCCAACCTTCATGAAAATTGAAATGAATAGAACAAAACCGTAATGTTTAATGATTTCGTTTGAATATTCCTTTGTGTTCTCACTTCTTGAACAACGCTCTGAGTCTCTATTTATGCTCACGTTTTAAAAAGTCTTTAATAACCTTTTTTTATTCTAACATGGGTATTATTATGCTACCTATTCCGATTGTACAGACTTCGCTTAGTAATTACTGTTCCACCATGTTTAAAGTAATGATATTTTAATCCTTTTGTTTTTCCTTTCTTTTAGGTATATTATTAAAAGAATTGAAATTATTCTATGTCTGATTCAGGACAATAACTATCTATTAATATACTGATATATTGCTTACATATTATCTTTAATCCATAAGATATTAAAGAATATATATTTTTTTCATTTATTTAACTATTAAGCTACAAATGTTAATCGGATGAATTCTCTTATATCTATATAATATAGGCATATATATATGCCTATATTATAGAGATATAAGAGAAACCTACATTAAACTGATTAATACATTGAGAATTTTTTAAATTTAAACATATTAATTTCATCAGATGCTGGAATAGGCATATCCTCATCTAATGTCATTAGAATATTTAGAATTTTATCTGGACAAGAGACTGACGACTACTGACCTGTTAAACTCACGTTCGACTAAAACAAAAGGAATGAAATAGGGGGTAGGGACTTTTATCTAGGTTACTTGACATATGATTAAAAGTGTCTTTAACCAACTAACTAACTTTGCACAATGTTCAATAAAACTGACATGGGCGTACGGTTGAGGACTCTGGGTTCCTTGTTTAGGGGTTCAGCTAAAAATCCGAAATTCAAAAGCATCACATCATGAGGAAATTTTTACGGAAGTAGACCCACAATATTACAACGGCGTTATACTTACGGTCTTAAGCATCCCAACTATTTCTTTAAAGGGTAAAGAAAATCATATCAATCAAAGTTTAAGCAAACCGTACAGCCCACCCCTAAGACAACGAAGTTGATGGTCAAGAGGCCAGCTAAGTTAATTTTTGTTTATTAAATTTAGTCAATTATGGAAAGCTGTCGGAGCAGCCCACAAAATATGCAAAACAATTCACAGATTGCAAATTCTAAATTGGAGTAAGTTAAGTATTAACAAAAAAAAGTGTTTTTGTTAAAATCAGTTACTAACAAAAAATAAAATAAATTACTTAAAATTAAAGGATAAGTTCGTGTAATTTGTTATTTCCGCTCACTCATAGAGCTGCAATAATTTTTTTTAATTGCATCTACAGCATTATCAGGTACGTCCAATAATAATGATAAAATTTCACAATTAATTAAAATTCATTCAAATAAAAAGGGTAATACAAAACTTTGATAAGGGCACATCCTTAAATTACATTTTTGCAATAATGATATTTTCCTCAATTTCAATTTATGTTTCTATGGTTTAAGAAAAAATCATTATTCAATATGGAATGGTTACTGTTATCCTAACTGAAATTCAGTCATTTTGATGTGGAATAGTGTTGACGGATGACCAGAATAAGCGGGTTGGTTTCCTTATGAATTTAAAAAAGTTTTTTTTACTGTAGTTTCTCGATGATAAAGTAAGTTCCGAAAGTAACTTTTCTGGTGACAGAAGCCAAAAAACAAAAATAAAAAAATAAGTTAGTCAATTTTTTTTAAATCAACTAGAAATTATTGGGTGAACAAAAATTAATATCCTAAATAGAAGAAAAACGTCGTTAAGTAAATAAACTACGACGGAGACGAATTGATTATAGAGGTCTCATTAGCAGTATTGCCAATAATGTGTTTCCCTCAAAGATTTGGCCCCGATAGGGAAGTCTCTGAGGGTTATCAGATGGATGTTTATCCTGAATTATCTCAATATCAAGCAAGCCATTGCAACAATCATGTACCTATTTGCTTAACGGAATTAAATTTTTGGCTTTCGTGTCTGTAAGTCGTTGATAAACATCTTTAAATTACATTACATTAAGAGTATACTCGATTATAGTTTCATTTCGCCTTTAGTATTCTTCTAAATTGAGACGCACGATCCAAAAAAGTCTATAGTGATCTATATTAAAATTTTATGGATCACTAACTTAAAAAAAATGAGGCTTAAAGAAGCACAAAAATCGTTAACATATACTCGCGAATAAAAGTCGTTATGAACGATAACATATTCAAAGAAAGACTATCAGTGTATCATCAACAATACCCTGCGACCTCAATTTATGTCCTTGACCTCATACTTTCTATTTTTTATTCCAACTATTCTCATATTGAATATTGAAATACTTTAGTTCGATCCCATTTTACGATAGAACCGCGATTCTAGACAAACCCATATAGAGTTCTTTTTGCCAAATGTGAATTATGACATTCTCATATTCAGAGTAAAACATTGTTTTGAAGCCACATAATAATAATCTGAGCTGTTGAGGATATTGGAGGTTGTCATGCCATGGCAATATTAAGAAGAATTACGATTTCTATCTTTTGATTTATTTTTAAAATAGCTGCAGGAAACCATAATTGCTATTCAATATTGAATTGTGAAAGAACTCAAATTCATTTTGACGACCTTAAATATGTTTTCTTTTTTCTTTTTTATTGATGATTAAGGTCCTCCGGGCCGGATTTGATATTTTTTTTAATGGGTATGGTCTTCCCACTCAATGCGACTTAAACTCTTAGGATTAATCACATCGCCTCAATCTTCTACCGGACCGTTGACGGGTCCGTTTAATCTTTTTTCAATGTGAAGACGTTAAAATTTCTACTTCTACTTTAACTTCTGCTGTGAGTGTGAGATCTCTAAGGCAACATAATTTCAGATATAGTGGATTGCATTAAATATTCTCCAAACAACTTTATTTTTAAATACTAATGTAATCAATCTTTTTGCTACCAATCCTGGTCCTCTTCCAAATATAGAATTCATAGGTCGTGGAATTTTTGTGAAGTGACCTTTAATTAAATAAATAATTTGTTTAAGAGCACATGAAGTGATGAAATATTTCGCCTAAATAGAATATGGAGTCACAATTATACGATATTTTCAATCTTAATTAACAACGTTATATTGTATAACTCGGCCCTTTGCTCCTACTATGACAGCCTTAGGACATAAGAAGAAGAAGAATATTGTATAACGAAAATTAACGTAAGAAACCTGCATTTTCAATAATATAACTAATCAGGAGGGTGATGATTATAAACAGAAGAAGGTAGGAAATAGTTATCAGGAAAGAAATGTAACACGAAGAAATCCTGGGAGAGCAAACAGAATCGAGACTATACAAAAACCTTCGGAGAATTCTTCAAAGCGACCGGTTGTCGAGGAAGAAACGCCAGCGGAGAGAGAAAAACTATTTTCCTAACCATCCCTTCTTCAACAAGTTCTTCATTAATTCCAAGCGCATTAGTGCTCAAATACGTGGGAATGGTTGTACGTCGTTTTTTTGATAAGTGAACTATCTGATTTATTTTAATCCTAATTTGAGCAATGAAATTGTTTTAATAAAACATTGAAATATGTTTTAACAACATCCGTTTACCAAGCTAGATGTTAAATATCTTTATCGTTAAATATTTGTTTATTATTTAATTCAAATTGGGTATCATGTATATTTGTAATTACGCAATTTAAAAAAAGTACTGCAAGTACACGTATGCTTTTAATTATATTGATAAGTAACATAAAATATATCCAGTTTAGCAAACATAGTTATAGAATAAGAAGGTAATTATGCATTAATAGATTGATTTCTCCATGATTTATTTAAATTAATATCTCCTATCAAACGTTTTTAACTTTTATGTTGTCTAAATTATAGCCATTTATATAACATATTTGTGAAGTTGTAGGAGTATTTTTTTTTTTTTCACACCTTGATTTGCGCCTCTCAACAAACTTCTTCGACAATTAGCAAATGTGCGCTATGCTAATTAAAAAAGGGCACGTTAGGCATGGGGAAGGATTGCCTCTTCCCTGGCTTGTTTCAGTTAATCAGGTTTGTTAACGAAGGAGATGTCTCATCCTTATATATTGGTACATCAGCTGTTGCCATGTCTGTAATTAGCCGGTTGAAGGGGTAAGTGAGTATGAAAACGTTTATAAAGGGACTTTATATGTTAGTCTACTATTTCTATTTGGATGTCGGCTAACGAATATTTTAAATTCAAATGTTTTCATCAGAACATTAATTCCTTTTCTTTTTTCAATATTTTTCGAGTCATTAAAAAAAAAAACTTAACTATTATAATTTTCAATATGTAATGAAAAAAAGCACTAAAACGATGTCCAGTAAATAATATGAATGACATGAAACGTTAAAAATACTCAAAAGACCACCTTTACTTACACGATCATGTTTTTGGAACAAAACGTTGCTCCGTCTAATGACCGGCATTGGGCAATTACATTGGACCAAATAACCTTTTTACACGGTAGTTAGTTTTACTATCTTGAGATTAAAATGTTCTAGTTCACTTGTTAACCAGTTAATAAGTGAACCATAACATATAACTTATTAGAAAAAAACTGGTCAATTGAAGCAACGTTTTGTTACAATCTTCGGTCCAAAAATATAATCGGGTAAACAGGACTTAAAAGAATGCAATTAATAAATTAATGCAAGAGAAGCTTCCAAAAAAAAAAAAAAAATGTTTACTTCTATTTATGCTTCAATAAATGCCAAAGCAATAATTTATTATTTTATTATGGAATATATGGGAAGGCTTAAAGCTGACTATTCCAATATTTTAATGGTATTCAATATATTACTTTTTAAATGAAAAAAAGAAGGAAAAATGGTATCTTCAAGACAAAATTAAGGGCTTAACGAAACCTATACCGACAACATAATTCGCCCTCCACACGCCTCCATTCATCATATTTACTGGGTTAAGTTCACTCAGTTCGGCGTTGTTTAAGCGTTTAAATTCTTCTGTTAATACGAACATGTTCGGTCCAAATATTCTAAGCATTATTTTATTTTTAAACATTAGCACTCATCTCTGCATGTAGGCGGCCTCGTTTCGAATCCGTAAAGCATCGTTAATAGTTTTGTAAATTCTAATATTTAGTTTTGGGACGGAGAACCGAGAAAAGCAATTTTGGTAACTGATAAGTAGTCAGCAGTTCCCGCCTTTAATTTAGATTTTCACTTCCAAACATCTCAACGAGTTCAAGCGTATTCCCCTTTAGACCAATATCACTTTAATCGACCATATTTCTGCAATTTGTCACATATTTTTGTCTTATCCGAATTTATTTCTAGAACAAGTTTTAACCGGCTGTCATGAACGTTGTTGTATTTAGTTTTATAATTTCACCATCATCATCATCGGTACCGATTTTTGTTTTCTATAACTAAATAATTAAATCAATACAACCCTCGATTAAATCGATATTACTATTTAAATTTTTCGTTCATCTTTTCTGCGATACTCATTATCAGCAGTCTGTTGTGAATTTCAAATAAATTTCAAACCTATGGTTTGGAAATAGATAAACAAAAAAAACGTAACAGGAACATTGAATTATAGTGCGATATGAACTAAAAATCATCTTAAAACTATTAACAAATTTAGGATTACAAAAGAACTTTATTTCTTTAGTATGAGAAAATTTTAAGTTGAGAATACGATACCTGATAGAAATATAAATTCGTTTCAGGTCGCATCGAAGGCAACTCCTCAACTGATGGAGTGGATAAAAATTTAAAGTCATCATTGAGTAATCGGACAAATATTAGACAATAAGGCTCTATAATATTTACACAAAGCGGGGTCAGTAGGCCAGTGACGCAATTTCAGGTTGTATTGCAAACACCGTACGGAAAATTATTAACTCTTTTGTTTTGTTTATCCTCCCAGTTTACTACAGCTACTGTCGGGTAAATATCGACAAGTGCATCATCCATTGAGGCGACTTTGTAGTGTTTGTTTGACGAGATATTGAACAATACTTCAATAATAAACTAATTTCATCAAAATGGCAACGTTGGACATTTCTTGTTGTTTAACCGTCTTGAAGTTTTATTTTTTGATTTTGCATTAATTTATATGTTTATCTATTAAGCATTTAGTCAAAATTGCAAGTCAGCAATGGAATACATACTGTACACTGACAACATAGGAAAGACATATTACTAGACCATGTAACGAATTCTTATTGGTAATTGCTACGTTTGCTACATTGCCCCGCAAAGGGCAGAGCTCAAAAACGGGTTGTACCCATCTTTATTGATTGATTCATCTTATCAATGAGTGTGAGGTGATAGAGAATGTGCGATAACAGTCCCTGCATCTGGGCAAACTCACAAGTACTCATGTTTAAATAAAATAGTAAATACCCATGTTTTAAAAATAGTACTGCAGTACTATTTATTTTTTATTAACAGTTATTTAACAGGTCACTAGGGGTTGCCAATAATAAAAAATTAAACACACATATTACGCAATCGTATAATAATTTTATTGGACCTTAAACCTAAGAATAAATAAATATACATATTCAACAATTGAAATAAATAGCTAACAGATAGGAGGACGAAACACTAGGTACATATCTGTCGAGGAGACGCCTCAGGGGAGGTAGCCGCCGGTGGGGTAGGCTCTCTGGTGGCTGGGCTGGTGGTGGTAGGACATCGGGAAGTACATGTCCTCTGGAACCCTGTCTTCTGGTAGCCTTGGCCAGCTCTCCGCCAGGCTTTCCTTCAGTCTTCGCCGTTCCAGCTCCTCTTTCCAGTCCTTCTTTCTGCTGGTCAGTTTTTTGAACCTCCTTTCCAGGTCCTTGTTTTCTGCCAGAAAATCTTCCAAGTTATCTTTCAATTTCTTATAGCTTTCTATATCGCTCTTTCTCCTCTTTTCCTGGCATTCCTCAATTTTCCTTTGCCATTTCCCCCCTCTTCTACATGTCAGATCATGTGTTTTTCTCATACCTTCTTCCCTCTCCTTCACATCCTCCGGATTCTTTTCAGTATCTTGCTTCAGCTCGTCCAACACCTCTAGAAGTCTGTCGATAGTTTTGTCGTCGAAGCCTTCCATACCTGAATAATTGCTGTCGTCCCTCTTGTAACGAGTGGATTGTGGGTAAAGTCCATGGATTATCCTCCTCACGATCATATTCAAATCGTCCAAAGTGGTATAGCCTTGGCAGTCGTCACCGCCTTCCGCCTCGGCCTCAGGTTTTTTCCCGAGAACGACAGATTGAAAAACGACATTGGGCTTGGTTGAAATTTCCCCCTGGAAAATAAAGGAAACAAAAAGTCAGAAACACAAACAAAGCATCAAGTTCAATTATAAATAGATCTTTACTAAATGTAGTACAAAAAATAACAGAAACAGTTTTTGTTTGCTATTGATTTTATTAACCGAACTTGTGTAGAGCATATATCGTCATCACCATGCTAAAGTAACGAATGTGCAACTAAAAACATATTCACATTCGTTACTTTAGCATGGTGACGACGATATGACTGTGCTGAATGAATGTAAATAAAAACAAAAATTATCGGTAGAGATACTGACTTTACTGAGTCATAATTATAAGTTTTATTTTTCATATTTCATATTAACTTTAGTGCCGGGAAGATACACCCCATTGCCATGTCTCACGTCCTGAACCTATTACATTTGGTTGTTTGAAAAATTTTAAAGTCAAAATTTAAAAATAAATTAGTATGTTTAAAAAAATCAATCAAAAATAATCTCTTGTTATTCGTTTTATTATGACTGCAATAAAGCAGGAGGGGAAGAAGTAAGATCAAAGAGAAGAAAAAAAGGAACGACGTTCTAATCTAAAAAATGTGCCAGGGGACGTAATGAATAATGTTAATAATAAAAACCGTATATATAATTGTTTTATTTCTTTAATAAAATTGATATCCCAAAAACGAGTTTTCTTCAATAACTTAGTTTCTAAATAAATAATGAGGCACAGATATAATCATTCCTGATTATGGTGAGCAGATTCCTCGAAACCTGAACACAATTTGTTTTATTTCTAAAATAATAAAAATGCCTCAATCCGGTTGAAATAGGAAAAAAAATTATCATCGTAACGTTAAGTCATAGGCCTATACAGAAATTTTAATGTAGAAAAGCAACTAGAACTCTTTAGGATGTTGAGAAGAACAAACCAAACATATTACATATTTTTGCCTAAGCCATATTGACATCCTTTTAAAAATAATTTTTTATAACTTCAATACGTCTGCACTAACCAACATAAAACAGCAGACATGTAGGGCTAGATGGACTAAAGATGGTCTTAAAAGAAAACCAGATTTTAGTTAGTGAATTTAATTTTAGCGGCGATATGAAAGAGAAACCTTCGAGGAGTTTTCCCCGTTTTCTCTTTTGTGAAATCTAAAAATGATTGATACTAACTCAATGAATTAGCAAAACTTAAGGTTTCTAGAGATTGTATTAACTTTTAAATTGATCTATTACTGATTAATTTCTATCCATCTTGATAGACTAATATAGTGGTCATCAAAGTTTTACTTCGAATTCCCCAACATAGTTTAACCGTAATTATAACATTTATGTTACAACATGCATTTTTTTATAAAACATTTACTTATCCATTTTGTTTCTAAAGCAAGAATCATATTGAATATTTTTTTGTTACCTATCATATCGTCGGCACACTGGGAAAGTCGCGAATCTGATTTTTTTGCGAAAATTGGTTTTTTGGTTAAATCTTACACATAGAGCCTCTTACTTCTTAAGATTTCACCAAAATTCAAAGTTAATACCGTCGTTAGAAAAATGGATATCCGGTCCTTCTTTTCGTATAAATAACGTTTGGTATCGATTACTTTATTAGGGATAAACGGTGCAAACGGCCCTAAAAGCTGGCCAAAACCCATTTTTTTAAATTTGAAATTTCTGGTAAATAATGACTCGAAGTTCAAGTAGAGGACCTGTTGGATCATGCAAGATGATTCTTATCTCTTCCAGGCCCTTAATCCGGCGGATATTCTAATTCCAATCTGACCTTAGCCTTTACCTCGTCTCTGCTCATAAATATTGTTCTACAAAATGTATTAATTTTCTTTGTTTTCATTGAATTATCGGCATTATCATATGATGGATAGTTCGAGGCCAGGTTTGTATTTGTTATCCAGACCGTTATAAATTTGTTGTATTCAATACTAGTATCAATATTTCTTTGTTTTTTGGTAGGTAGATTTTAGAGCTAAATATGAAGGTTAAAAAGTTATACTTCTGGTCATTTCTGGGCAACAAAATATTTTTTATGATAATGTGTAATTATCGTAGTTTATGTTTCATGAAAAAAATTCTGCGAATGGGAGACTTATAATTTTTTATTTCTAGAATGTCAGTTTCATCAAATAACACTGAAAAAGTAAATTTTATTATATTTTCATTTATTTATATTTTAGGATCTTCTGGAATAATAATAATAACTAGAAGGGAATTATTTGACATATTTTTAAAGTCGAAAGCATTAGCTTTTAAAAAAAAATAAGGAATTTTCGTAGTCTTTTCTCATTAGGAAATATTACCTAGCTAATAGCCTAGAGCAGGTGAAAGAACTAAAACATAAATTATCAATTTTGAGGCACGATTTCTAAGTAAGATGGGATGCTTCTTCAAGGAAAAGAAAAGTTTTTAAAACAGCAACAAGGAATGGGACTAAGTGGGACGATATCAATTAAAAGCTCATGATCTGGTGGACGCCCTGAAAAATCATTTGATGGTTTAAGTGAAAGAAGCAAGAGGCGTAAAACAGAAAAACTCAGATCATCAACTAGTACTGATATGCTGACGTACGCCACTTATATAAAACTAAGAGATCAATGCGCTCCATGTTATGATGGATCTAACAAAAACTCCATCTCGTGCCATAAAATATAGGAAAGCATTTAAAAATTTCAATTTATCAGAAAAAAACTACCTATCAGCACTGGAAGCTTTATTTACATACATTGCATATTGGTGGTTCTATCAATTGGTTATTTCAAAAATTTAGAAATGTTTTCTATATTTACTAAGGATCCGTATCCTTTTCTCCATAGAAACTTTACGTAAAACTTTATCACCACAAATTTTTATTTTTATCTATTTTACACTATTCCCATTTTTCAAAAATAATAGTAATAGATAAATTCATAATGAATCTTTATTTGTTACAAGCATATTACATAGGTGCAATGCATAAAGAGAAAATAATATCAACATAAATTGTAAACCCATACATGCTTATTTCACAGTCGGTGGAGTAGCGTAAAAACTTATTTTAGGAAAATTTTCACCTATGAATATTTTTTTAACTTCTAAAAACATATTTTTAAGATCTATTAGAAATTTAGAAGCCATTTTGAGGACGTTTGAATTAATAAAATGGAAGGAAATAGTTTTGGCCAGCTTTTCGGGTCAAATAGTGTGCGGTGTAAAAATTCTCATAAGTATTAGATATTAAAATTTTATATTAATCAAATATTACTAATTTTAAAAATCCACATTCATATAGATCAATTTTGCGTCACTTCGTGATGATTATAAAGCAGGGGATTATGTCGTACGTTACTTGACTGTGAAGTCATGTTAAAGTAATATTAATTTTAGTGACTGTCGAAATGTAAATCGAAGGGCCTAGGTGAGTGAAAATTTTGAACAAAAACGTTTTATCCGTGATTGCTTAGAAAGATAGTATTTATTTTGTTTTTTAGTACAAATAATATCATCTAAGTTTTTTAATAAAAAAATACTCTTAATAAGCTGAATCAGTCTTAAGAAAAAAACGAGTATTGTTAAAACTTTCGACTTTTTGCACCACTCCGAAAAAATGGAATAAATTTGAGGTTGTCCTTATGGCTTAGGCAAATACACCGTATATGTTTCGTTTGTCCGATTCAACATCGTTTAGTGTAGTTATAGCTGCTTTTGTTCAAATTTCCTTGATAATTTTCTCCAAAAAGGTTAAAAAAAAAAAGCTTAACAATTGTGGTTAGACTTAATTTGATATACTCAAGATTAGTTAACTGATAAGAGTGATATTTTTGGTGGTTAGTAGGTAGGTAAAACTAATATCCATGAGCAATATAACCTATTTAATGTAATTTTATTTTATATCACCAAACACGCTATTTTATCGAAAAATAGGTTGGATATTTTGGTAAGAATACGATTCAGTTTTTTCGAGGAAAATACAAATTGACATTGTCAAATAAAATTTTGAGAGAAACGGAACTAGAGGAACTTTCATTTTACACCAATTCTTGAATTTTATGTGATCAAATATTTCCATTGTTGAGTCGAACAACAATATTTGTCAACTTGTCTCGTTATAGACAGGAATTTTCTCCTGATGACAAAATAATTTATTTTTAGAAAATGAAAGATGCACCTGTTGTTTCTTTATAATAGTTAATAACGTTTATAATAGTTAATAACGTTCTTTATAATAGTTAATAACAGTTTATAATAACGTTTTTCATGCTTTGTGAGCAATTATCGAATTTCCAAAAGTTTTTTAATTACATAGTTGTTTTTTTAACCTCGAGACATTTAAAAAAAGAATATCTGTAAACGTTGTTTGGGAGTAATGAAGTTATAAATAAAGTATAATGTAATTTATTAAATACATAGAAATTGATGATGGTCCATTTTCACTTTAAACAATCTATACTAGCTCCTGATTAATAAGCTAGCTCCACCATCCACCAAAGCTAGCTCCTAAAAATAAATACGCCCTGTTAGATAATGCCGTGTAATTTGATATAAATGCGTGCGTGCGTGTGGACAAAGTGAAGACACTAACCTTAGCCCAGGAGAATGCCAAGATACACAGAAGCGGAAGGGTCTTCATCGTTTGATGGAAAGCACGGAGGAGCAGTGCTTTAATCTGGCATCGGGTTTAGAAGAGGATCACGTCCAGCTCACATTTCGTCTTCCCGGATGGTATTGGATTACATTCGATTCCCGCCGGTCTTCGCCATTATTCAACACGCACCAATCCAAAATAGATTCTGTTTCATTAATTAAAAAGTGGGCCATAAATGTGACCGTTGCAGTAATCTCGAGAGAAGTCTTCTCATACATCCCGCCACGATGATAGGCAGCAAGGGGGGAATCATTGTTCGAAAGGGGAGGTAAGTAATTTTAAATTTAATATTTTATGTCAGCGAATCTCTGATTGATAAATTGCCGGATGTTGTCTGGGTTCGTTGTACCAACTCCTAGATCAGAGGTTTCCGAACTTTTGACTATCTCTAGGATTCTCTGAAAGGAAGATAGTAATGAAAGGATGAAGAAATAGTTATATTTTCTTTACAGATATAGTACAGTGAGTAAAACAAATTCTTTTATTTTAAAAGTATCTCTGTCCGCTTGAGACAGGTATAAAAATCTTGTCGAAATCTTCAGATACTGAGTAATTAACTCAGATAAAGTCATATCCCTCATGAACTACATAGCTACACAAAAAAAAACCCACTTTTGTGTTGTGAACAATACTTTTCATCATACCGCTCCTCAAGTATGATCAGTATGATGAAAAGTATTGTACTTCTCATACTTGAGTACATTAAAACACGATTTTACAATCGTCAAATTTTAATAACAATTAGATATAATATATAATAAATTTAATTGGCAGTTTTTATTTTAAAAACTTCTGCTTATGAACCTAGAAGAAAGATACTTATATATTGCCCAAAATGCTATCTGGTCAAAACTTATTATCAATAAGAACATAAACATTAACAAAAAGCTCCAAATTTTTGACTCAGTTATAAAAACTACAATACGTTACGGCGGTCAGGTGTGGGGATACGAAGAAATAGACAAAGTGGAACAAAGATATTTTATTAAAAGAGCTATTGGTTTACCACAGAACACCCCCAATTACATGTTGTATTTAGAAACCCGACGTCACCCATTATTCATATACACCCTTAAACTAAGCTTAAACTATTTAGCAAAATTATTAAAAATGGAAAATGAAAGATTTCCAAAAATAATAGCCCGGAGGATAATAGACAACAGTATAGCCTGGTCAACATCATTGAAGAGATTAGGAGCAAAACACTGAATAGTACTAACAAAAGAGAATTTTCTACAAGACATAGAAAAAAATCTGGTGCGTGCGCGCAACACACAACTTTCACTTACCAACTTACTTAGATTAGAAATTGACGTGTTTTGCTAATTATCATTTCCTAAAGTCACACTTTTTCTACATTCATATCTTATTTTTGTTAATCGTTAAAGCCGTTTTTGAGTAAATAAAAAAAAACCGTGAAAATGATACAAAATTTATTAAGTAAAGTCCCCCCTCCCGTAGATCAATTTTGATGAAATTTTTACAGTCATATCTCGGGCATATAAATACATCAAATACTAAGTTTGATCAAAATCGTTAAAACCGTTTTTGAGTAAATAAAAAAAACACGTGAAAATGATACAAAATTTATTAAGTAAAGTCCCCCCTCCCGTAGATCAATTTTGATGAAATTTTTACAGTCATATTTCGGGCATATAAATACATCAAATACCCAGTTTGATCAAAATCGTTAAAGCCGATTTAGAGTAAATAAAAAAAACACGTGAAAATGTTACAAAATTTATTAAGTAAAGTCCCCCCTCCGGTTAATCAATTTTGATGAAATTTTTACAGTCATATCTCGGGCATATAAATACATCAAATACCCAGTTTGATCAAAATCGTTAAAGCCGATTTAGAGTAAATAAAAAAAACACGTGAAAATGTTACAAAATTTATTAAGTAAAGTCCCCCCTCCGGTTAATCAATTTTGATGAAATTTTTACAGTCATATCTCGGGCATATAAATAGATGAAATACTCAGTTTAATCAAAATCGTTAGAGCCGTTTTTGAGAAAATCGAAAAAAACCTAAAAAGTTATTAAGTAAAGTACCCCCTCCCTTTAAGTAATTTTGATGAAATTTATGCTGTCACATCGCGGGCATATACCTACTCTAAATACCCAATTTCAGGATCGCTCGGTTTATAGTTTTTGAGCTAGTCTGTTCACATACACACACACACACACACACACACACACACACACACACAGACACACACACACACAGACCATTTCGCGGGACTTGGTCATTTCGACTCAGGGGACCCCAAAACGTGTATTTCCGTTAAAAACCGGAAGTCGAATTTTTTCACGATCGCAATACTTCCACTTACTATATATTTCATATATAGGTAAGTGAAAGTAAAAATAGAACCATTCTCGTCAATAAAACTATGGAATATAAAAGAGAAATATTCGTAAAAAGAGCTAAAGCAGCCGAATTTCACCAGCTCTATGCAACTCTGAATTATGACAATAGGTACTTTGAAGACAATAAAGACATTTATTTCATCAGATTAATATTTAAAGCAAGATGAGAACTACTGAACCTCAACTATTTACCTGCAATGAACAAAGAAATAATTGTACCATGTGCAACCTCAATACAATAGAAAACACCTTCCACTTTATCTCAACATGCCCCATTCTAAATGAAATCAGGATAAACTGTTTTGGAAAACGGTCTCTGAATATGGAAGAAACCGTAGATATCCTAAACGGCAAATGCAACCAACAACTATTTCTGTATCTAAAAATTGCAACAAAATATAGACAAGAAATGATTCATGAATATAATCAGTAGAAATAGATTTCCCTACACGTCAGTTGAAAAACAAAAAATCACTTATAGCTAGTTTTATAATTTGGTCATTTATATACGAAGAGTTTTTCAGTATGTATGTCAGTTCAGTTCAGTATGAAATAATTTTTCTTTTATTATTTGGCTTTTATTACAACCACTTATCACATATCTTCTGTTATTGTTATATATTTGCAACCTATTTATATTTATAACAAGCTAGGATATTTTGACAGACGGACTTGTGTCCATTGTCTATTTACATCTTAGTATTTTCTTATTTTGTTTTGTATTAAATAATATTTTTCATGAATAAACGTTATTTCTATCTATCTATATTGGCATTAATATTTATAGTACAATTATTATTATTCATTATATTAAATCATTTGTTTGGCATCTACTTATGGTATTAGCCTGGTATTTTGCACTTCAAGCATTCTACTTAGAAAGAAACACAGTATTACTATAAGTTACCTCTTTTAAACAGATGCTTACAAAATTCAAAGTTAATAGTCATTAGAAAATGGATATCGATCCTTCTTTTTGTGTAAATAAATTATGCTATATCTTAATATACCTAGGATAAATAGTAAAAACTTCTCTAAAATATCATTTTCTCCGGTAATTTGTTCATCAAAACAGTCTGCCCCACCTCCTTCTAATCCAGGCTATTGATTCAATTCTGTGGTAATCTTTGGTCATTCTACATCTTCCTCTGGATATTTTTTTATTTATTTTTTTCTCCCAAGCTTGCATACCATACCCTCCTCAGTAATATTTGTGTATTATATCAATTCTAATAATCTAGTATTAGATTATTATACTAGAGTATAATAATCTAGTATATACTAGAGGATCTAGTAAGATGGTAATGACTAAGACTTTTATTTAGCCTAACATCATAGATATCACTGATCTAGATGTATAATGACACAATAGCAAATATTTAAACTTTACATTACCAGCAAAAGAAAATTAATTTGTTATTGAATGGCCAATAAAGTCATTGTTGATTTTTTTAAGTACAATTGTGCCATCTAACAGACATCTAGTAAATGCATTTTTGATCCTGCCAACACAATAAAATAAATTTCATATAACAGTACAGTAAAAAATAATTTTTGAAGTTGATTTATTATAATTCTGGACCAGTGATAGAAATTATAAGGTAAATAGACTATTGAATAATTTTGGATCCTAATTTTTAAGATTCATAAGGTCCCCAAGAACAATTAACTAAGCCTCCCAAGTTGGTATGCATGCGTTCATGAACAACTAGTTCTAATCGAAAATTTTTATGACATTTAAATAATTAGATAATGAATAATGAATGAAAATAACATAAATAATGAAACTTAAATATTAGAGGATAGTATGAACCTGCGTTGTTAAAGAAACTTTTTTTATTGAACTGAACCAAATCTACAATTTAATGATCTTTAATATGAAAAATGTCCTTTTCTTAATGAAAATGCACATATTTTCAAAATTATTTCATCTGAAGAATTACTACTTTTGTATATTTGAAATGAATAGGCATAAATAATTGTTCATTGTGAATAAAATACATTAACTAATTAAGAATTTATTGATCATCTAATAAAAGATATATAATGTGACATAACAAAAATAAAGGTCAAAAGTAAATTGCCAGAAATAAGAGTAGTAATGTATGTGTAACTTAAGAAATCTAAATATTTTAGATAAAGTAATGACTTACAGGGTATTAGGGTAATCAGAAAATAATGAAATAAATATTGACGAACAATTTTTACTTTTATATCATTGAACAAATTAAAAATTAAATCTTATTTTCAGGTAGTATGTAAACACTAAACATTAATAATTCATAGTATTTATGGATTTATATTAATTAATTATTGATATTTTATTTTTATGTGATATTCTTAAAGCTTATAAATTTATTTATAGTTAATTTTTATTGAAAGTAGAAAGGTTTTTAATGTGTCTATAAAATTTAATAAAGGGAATAAATTTTAAACAAAGAAAGGGAATATGTGAACAAACATATCTCACAAAAAAAAAATAATAATAATATATAGGGGAAGGTTGCCTAAGTTGGACCGTCACCTAAATTGGACCACCTTTGTTATGTGTACTAAAGGATATGACAGTGCTGCTATTTTGGTGTTGAATGTTAGAACTAACTACTCCCGCCCTAAGTAAGGTACAAGATATTTCCTTATCTTGTTTACAATTCCCACATGAGAAAAGTCTGGTATTAGTGCTGGCTGATGTTATTTACTAGTGACACATCATAAGGTTTTCTCCCTTTTCTAACAAAGGTATGTGCATTATTTCTTCATATTATTTGTTGCAGATTATTTCTTTACACTTAGAGTGGTCAATTAACAGAATAATATGAATATTTTTTTTTATATTGAAAGATCAAAGAAAAAAAAGTGTGTTCCCTAAATTGGACCAGAAATGGTTGCCAAATTTGGACCGGTCCAATTTAGGAAACGATTTTTAGAGTGGTGTTTAATTACTCTTTTTTCTTGTAGAAAGATGTCTAAAAGAGGGAGCTATGGAAAATGGAGTGATGCAGACCTAACTTTAGCGGTCAGTGCTGTCGCTTCAGGGAGTGTTGGCCTTAATGAAGCCGCAAGGCCATATGGTGTCCCAAAAGCGACATTAAAAAGACATCTAGATAGAAAGAATAAGGACCATTCACTTAAAAAACATTTTGGGAGACCCACAGTGTTCACAGAAGAGATGGAGAAAGAACTGGCAGCCCATATATTAAAATTTGAAGAACGCATGTTCGGTCTCTCAATCATTGAGGTAAGAAAACTCGCGTTCCAAGTTGCATCATTACATGGTGTGCAGCACTGTTTTAGTGTGGACAAAAAAATGGTGGGGAAGAAATGGTATTACAATTTCATGAAGAGGAATCCAAACCTTTCGTTGAGGCAGCCGGAAGCTACTTCTCTAGCCAGAATGAAAGGATTTTCCAAGGAAAGGGTTCATAAGTCCTTTGATATCTTAGAAAATAATATTGATATACCTAAACTAAGTGGCAACAAAATTTATGATGTAGATGAGAGTGGGTTCACCACCGTTCAGAAAAAAAAACCAAAAATAGTTGGGCTTAAAGGGAAACTTTAAGTTGGAGCTGTGAGCAGTGGGGAAAGGGGTGTAAATACGACCATAGTGTGTTGTGTGAACGCTGCTGGATCCTTTGTCCCGCCAATGTTTATCTTTAAAAGAAAAAGACATGCTCCTGAGCTTGAAAGAGGTGCACCAGCTGGGAGCAAAGTTGAAATATCTGATAGCGGATTTGTAGAGTGGCTCCATCTTTTTAAGAGAAATGTAGTTTGCTCAAAAGAAGATCCAGTGTTGCTCCTTCTAGATGGTCACGTGACCCATTGCAAAAATTTAGATGCTCTTATTTTTGCTCGGGATAATGGTATCATAATGGTGCAGTTACCGAGCCATACTACCCATAGGATGCAGCTCCTAGATGTTGCCTTTTTCGGTCCCCTAGGGATATATTACACCCAGGCACAAGAAAAGTTTCTACGACAAAACGTGGGGACTAGAATAACTCAATATGATGTCGTGGCTTTACTAACAGAGGCATATGGGCGAGCAGCTACTGTTAACAATGCTGAGAGCGGATTTAGATCACAGGTATCTGGCCTGTAAACCGTCATATTTTTCAGGACCACGACTTCGCTCCTTCAGATGCCTTAAACCCAATCTCAGTTGCTATTTCCCCATCCAAAAGTTCTACCCTAACTTTTTCCGACACCTTAATAGAGGCAGCACCAATACCCCAAGTGATAGCTGACCTTTGTAAGAAGAGGAAACAACAAGACGCTGAGGTTCTAACAAGCACACCTTATAAAAATAGCTTAGAGGAACAAATTGCTAGAAAGAAGGAACTGTTCACAAGAATAACAAAGAAAACACTCTTTAATAAAAAAACCCCCAATAAAAATCAGAAGCCTAAAAAACTTTTTGAAAGCAGCAGTGAAACTTCTGATGAGTTCAAAGCTAGCGGATCATCGTCTGGTGGAGAAGAATTCATGCTGGAGGAACAAACACGTCTTGTTGATGAAGGCGATTTCGGTATTTTAAATTTCCAAGATCTCAAAACCGATGATTTTGTATTAGTTGGGCTGAAGGATGAAAAAGGAAAAAATATTTATTACGTTGGGCAGATAACGAAAGACAAAAAAACTACTCCATCACTCGAAATCTCATTTTTGAGAAAGTCAAGAAAAGCTACGAATGCGTTTGTATTTCCAGCAGTACTAGATGTTGCATTGGTGGATGACAGCGACATAAAAATGAAATTACCACCATCTAAAAAGCTTGGCCAGACATAACGGCAACAATCTTTCCTTTCTTTTCCCACCGAATTTAATTTCGAAGTTCGATAAAATTGCGAAATTCGATAAATTATAAAGATGTTTCTTATTGTAAAGAAGAAGATTTAATAACTATTGTAAAGATGTTTCCTGTATTTTATTACTATTATTTTATGACTATTTCCTATATTTTATGACTTATTAACTTTAATTAATCTATAATTGTAATAATTCTTTATTGTATACAGTTTTTAAAATAATATATATTTACAAAAAAATACAGCATCATAATTAATATACCCTACGCACACCACAAAACCTTCTGGTCCAATTTAAGAACCATGGGGTCCAAATTAGGAGACCAAGCTCCTAAATTGGACCATTTTGAAAATTGTAGTTTTTTGGTTTCTGTTCAACATTATGCGCTTATAAAATTAAATATTAGATATTTTTTTGAAGCTTAATAATAAAGGAAACGAATGGCATGACTTTGGAAGTTTTAGGTGTTACACATTCGCACAAAATTAACAAAATGTCGGAAGTGGTCCAATATAGGCAACCTTCCCCTATATAAAAAAAATAAATAAAAAATAATAAATAAATAAAAATAAAATAAAATAAAAAATGAAGTAAGCAGTAAAAAAATTATAAGAATAATAAACCAAGTCAGAAAAAGAAGAATAAACCACTGAAAATATGTGAGATGTTTGAGTTTTTACTTGGGTATTAAAATGTTTGAAAAAAATTAACTTTGTTTTCTCATCTTCTTCCATTGGATAACTTGATGAAGCATGATTTGAATGGATACTTCATTAAATGCAGCTGGTATTTATTGAGCCACATTGAGCTCTTTGCCATTGTACAGAAATGGACCTCAAGTGATCCCTCAAACACAAATAGTCCTTGGAAGAAATCATGGCGATTCATTTACCGCCATAAATCCAATCTTCCTTTTAATCCTTTTAATAATCACAATCTGAATATGATACAAAACCAAATTTGTTCTAATGAACTCTAGTCGTCGTGAAGAATAGAAGTCGTGAACTAGTTCCTGACTATCTCCTGAGATAGTTCAGTAGATTTACTTCTTTTTTTATTACGGATATGTTTCAATCAATCAGCGGTGCAAAAAATCATTGCTGAATTAAAGCTTCCTAAATCAGCCTGTGTCATATGTCCTAGTACTTTGCTGGGATTATCGAATTCAGCTCTTCAAAAAATGTCTGGTCATCATGGGCAACTCCTTCTTTCCACTATAGTTCAGTCTTCCTCTATCCATTGGCCAATGAATTTCTTCTAAAGAATGGAATCTTGATCCAACATTGCATCCTTAAAGAAGGATATAATAATTCCTGATTTTTTCTTTGATGCCATTCTCTGCCTTCCTTGGTCCATGCCTAATGTAGATCAATTGGAGGATCACCCGTTGATGAATAAGTAGTGCCAACTGATCTGAGCAAGTGTCCATGTCTCTGAACTGTAGCTCAGTGTTTGGCAGACTAAAGTTTTATTAGCACAGGATCTTCTGTGCTCTCAGAAACAGGTCTACAAAAATAATTATAAAAACCTTAAAAACATTACTGGTCTTGCTGATACAAGGTCTGATCTCCCTGGATGCATTGCCCTCCAAATCTTTTTTAAAGCCAAGGTATACAAATTTGTTAACTCCCTCAAATTTGTAGTCCATCCATACTTTCTCGCCATTTACCGCCTGTTCACTTGATACCATGTATTTTGTCTTTGATTAATTTATTAGTTGACCAACCTTTCCAGGAACACCTTTAAGTGCAAGTAATGCTTTGAAAACAGCAAGTAATATCGTCCCATTACATCAATATCATTGAAATATCTGAGCAGCTGTAATAGTTGATTAAATATTTTTCCACCTGTTTGAATTCTGGAATCTCACCTCTCTTGAGGCCGATGTTAAATAGAAGGAAGGCTAGAGCATCCACCTGCTACCAACTCCTACTGGAGGCAAGTGAATCAATTTTTCCAGCCTGGAACCTGACATAACATTCTAAGCCCTTAATATATATTTTCACAAGCTTGCCAGGTATCTTCAAGGGCAGGATAAATCTCAGTCCTGTTTATGCTTTTGAAGTCCACAAACAGTTGGTATATTTGTATTTTGAATTCTCTATCTTTCACAAGCACCTGGTGACAGAAAAAGATCTGATTCACTATTGATTTTCCCTGACAAAAACCACACTGGTACGGTCCTATTGGACTTAGGCACTGGAACAACTGTTGACCCTGACAAACAGATGAAGATTACATGCTCCAGCCCTGGTCCATATCGTCTTTTAACAACTCATCTATCCCCATTATTATATTGATTTCCTGCCCTCTCCCCTGGGCACAGGAAACCCCCACACAGCCAAAAAGGAGGGAAGAAGGAAGGAAGGAGAAAAAAAAAGAAGCTTGGCTACATCTTAGAGAAATCATGAATATAATGTCAATAATGGCCAGAAAGGAGTTCTTAACAATAAAGAAAAAAAAAAAATTAAGAAGTCCATAAAATAAGGTTTTATTTATTCTTTATTAATTACTATGTATCATTATTATTTATTTCTTCTTGTTTTATTTATTATTATTTATTCTAAAGTTCTCAGTATTGATAATATTGAACAATGGAGCGCATTGACATAACCATAAGTTTTTCATACAATCATTCATCTTAAGAAGAAGGAAGTTGGTTTTAAAAACAAAGTTATCAGATTATTTTCCTGAATTTAATACTGTTTACACAGTCCTAGCCGTGATTTAAAAGGAAATAGAGTAGATACCCTAAGTGCCATTATTAAAAAGTTACAGTATTCACAATGTCCCTCTTCCTGGCATCAGTTGTCGTGCTCCTGAGTTTAGTGAGTACCATTTTACAACTATGATTGACTTAGAAAAATAAAATATTCATTCATAAGGAATATACATAATATTTTTCATGAATTATGTAGAATCTCTTTTCTCTTAATCAACTAAAATCACCACCAGATAGGTGTGGATAACTATATATCATCAGTGCCTACCATATATTTTGGTAGTTTTAAGAGAAACTCTGGTGATTTTAATTTTCCAGAAGAGAAGTTAACACTTTTGTTGTCGTTATTATTATTAGTATTAATAAGTGGCTAGGTAGAGTTTGTTGACCTTGGATAGTTAAGAAATTACTGTTTGAGTGCATAGTTAAAAAATTTACACACTGTGAAATTTAATTTTTAATTTTTGGGAGCTTCCAACTTTCTTTTGACATAATAATAACCATTTTATTTTGCTTGATTTAGATAAAAGCTCTTAAACCTGCCAAAAATGTTTCAAAGGAAATAAATATTACAGCAAACTGATGAAAACATAAGCAAGTATTAATGAAAACAGTATGCTGGAATTACCATTTATGGCAAAATCCTTGCTAAACAAAGTTGTAGCCTGAACATCTGGTCATCTTGGGACTTATTGTGGGATACTATTAGCGATTGTTGAGCCCGTGTTGAGAGTTGTTCGCATGGTCATTTAAACTGTCTGTTTTTGGGGCTAATGTTTTTTTTTTATTTAGCTCTTAGCTTATTATTGATATCCAGTCATATGTCATTTTAAAACTAAAAGACAACCATCTTAAAATTAGAGGTTCAGCTTCTTAATTTTTGTAAAATCTAAACAAATATTTAATCAGTAATCACACTAATAAATAAATAATTGTACCCTAATATGCCGTGATTGGCGTGATGCTCAAACTAGAATTCACTTTAATATGCTATAAAGAAAAGGATGTAGAAGGCTCTTTTTATTTGTCAAATTATTTTTTAAATTTATTATAATAGATCACTGTTTCAGGTGATCCTCAATAAGCTACTTTTTATTTTACTCTTTTTGAAGCTATAAATGTCCATTTCATTGTCCCATTTTAATTTATACCAAGTAAAGTGAATGAAATCAATGGCGATGAATTCTTATAAATTTAAAAATAAAATTTTTTACATACCTTTTTTTTACATACTTTTTTTACATACCTTCATCATAAATTAGAAATAATATACCACTTTAATTAATATAAATCTCTTTTTCAGGCAAGTGCTTACACCTATCCTCCAAGAACAGAATGCTATTTTGACAATCAATACATCAATGTAAGTATTTTAAAAATAATTAAACAGCTTTTAATTATATTAATCTTCACACAAATATTTCATAACCCATTAGTCAATTGATTTTTTTTTCTTTTTTTGTATAACTATTTCAATTTCATTCGTCCAATTCTAAAATTGGAATAAAGTTCATATTACACTAATTTCCTCCAATTTATTTTCTATGAAATCATAGTATCTCGTATCCATGGGCGTCCGCAGTGAGGGGACAGGGAAGGGCAGCAGCCCTCTAAAAATTTTGAAAACCAAAAATTACAAAAATAAAAGAATACTATAATAAATTCATATTCATTTACTATATCCTAAAGCATTACATAAACAAATGTTTTAACTTTTAAATGTGAATAAGTTTTATTTGAAAAAATTAATAAAGCGTTAAAAGGTCAAAATACTTCGACCCCCTCCCCAGACATAAGAATTTTATTTGCCTGTCCCCTAGACGAAATCCTGTGGAGGTCCTTCAAGGTATCTCTATTAATTTTTCATTATTTCCTTACAAATAACCTAAAAGAAAAAAATATGGAAATTGGGTGAACATAAATGTTTGGAAATTTCAGAAAAAAATATTAAGGGTGAACTTCGAGGGTGCATGACTTTAGGCTTAGGCAAGTCAAACCTTGCAAATTAACCTTAATTTTATTTAAAATTTGTTATGACATATATTCCTTCATTCTAATAGTGAATAAAATAGTTTTCCTCTACAAAAGATTATTTTACAATAGATTAATATGGTAATAAGATACTAAAGCTATTTTGGGCTAATTGTAAGGGCTCTTCTATTGATAAAATTGACAATTGCATTAGAAATTGACAAAACGAAGCATGAAAATATCCCGCTCTTAAATAAAATATTAATTTAAGCAGTTTATCATGAAGAAATGGATTATTTAGAAACCTATTCAAAATAATTCCTTGTGTAGGCAATCCCACATTTCAAGCAAGCTTTGCACATTGCCTAATAGGTTGGCTCTTATCCTCTTCAATATCCCCAACGAGCAATTAATTATCTTGTAAAATAAATGAGAACTCAACAACATTGAGAGTCTGGAATAAGTATATAAACTTATAAACATTATAAAGTTTTTACTGTAAAATTATTATAGAATCAATTTTTGTGTCCTAGTTATTGATTTTTGTTAGGCTAAAAATATTGTGGAAGCTATAGCTTGCCCTCCCCTCCTTGGATTCTTCAGAAATGCATTGAAACCAACAAATAGTAAATGTAATTTACTTCATGCATTAATATTTTTTATTTCATTGAATATTTATACAATGTAGTTATGTTATGAAAATCAATAGTTTTTAGAGAGAGAGAGAGAGAAACACTTTATTGAATACAGTGATGCTGCCCAATTATATTGGGTTGCTTATAAACAGCAGGCTGATCATATATTATACAGATTATTTGTTAAATTCTAAATACTAATAAAACTAATATATATATATATATATATATATATATATATATATATATATACAAAGAAACATAATATTTTTTTTTTTTTTTTTTTTTTTTTACGTTTATAACATTTTCTCTCCATACGCTTACTTCCTTTGAAAATTAAGTAATGTCTGTATGTAATAATTAAAAATTTGAAAACTAGGTAAAATATTAATAATATGGAATAACAACAGCAGCATTAAATAGTATAAAAAGATTTAAAAAGCCAAAAAAACAACAACAAAAAGAACAATATATAAATAAAAGACATTTAGTGGTAAATATATATTAATTAATAAATAAATAATATACATACATACATGTCCCCTCAACGATTTGTAATTTAAATTCTAAGAATGGATGTGGTGGTGAATAATTCCCAGGGAGTCAAGAACAATGTATTCTGCAATCTTCGCTATGTCCTTGATGTCAACACCAAGATCCTCATTGAAGCTCCTTGTTGAACTTAGTATAGTTCCGCGGGCTTCGAACCAAAGGCCTCTCACGTTGAAGTCTCTCTCGTCGAAGCCTTCATGGAACTTCTCTTTAAGGAAAGGGATACATTTTTCGTAAATTTCCTTCTTTTCCCTTTCAATTTTGCTTGCCTGCTCGCGGTCATTAGATTCGTATCTAACAGTGGGATCCAGAACGATTGCTGACTTTCCGGTCTTAGAAAACACCTCTATATCAGCATATCTCGTGGACCCCTCTGTATCCATCCCTTTCTTTAAGGAGCTTCATCAGCTCTTGCTTGACTCTGTGGTGACGGCGTGTTATCAGGAGCGAGTTGTTGGGGCATTTCCCCAGCACATGTGCTGGTGTTTCAGGCTCTCTGTTGCGTTCGCGACAGAGGGACCCAACTTCTCTGACCTGTCCACTGACACCTGGGACTCCTCGCAGGGGTGCATAGTTAATGTTAAGTTTCAAGGCATTAGATAACACGTGAATTGCAGGACTAAAAAGTAAAGTGGGAGTACACAATATTTCACCAACTATCGAATCGCAAAAAAAAAAAATTATTTTAATCTAAGTTTTGCCAAATAAAATTTGTTATATAATTAGTTATTAATCATTTTTGAGGCATTTAGCCTCATTATTATTAAACAAATATAAATATATCTGGAATTATATTAATTGACATTTTAAAAAATGTGCTAAAAATTATATAGGTTTTAATGATATAGCATGGTGAGGGTAGTGGATTAATAGAAAAAAAGTTCTGAATTGTGGATAAATCATTTATAAAGTAACACTTTCAAAGCTCAGAATCTCTCCAAAAGGCTGACATGAACTAGTTCCCCAAAAGCTAAACACACCCCCTCTTGCCTGATAAAAATCAAATACCTGATAAACAGTATAGACTTATATCTGGAAAGGGGCCCGCAAGTGACATCTGTTATCTTCATCTTCTGGATCTTTTAATACACCAAACACTTATCGCTAGACTAGCCCCAAACAGAAAGAGGCATACTAACTTTATACAAAACTCATAAATTCATAGTGTTCCATGCAGTGAACTAACACCTTCACTGCATGGTTAACGCTTAAATATTTAGAACTCTAAAGTTTTATTACTAAATGCCCTTAAAAAAATCGTTTCTTACATACCTCATTCTTTTTCAGAGTGCCTCAGCAAGTCCTCCACCAAGCGATAAATGTTTAGTGTCAAGAGAAACACTACTCAGAGTTCTTAGATGGGTCTTATCATTAATAAGCCAGTTACAGGAAGCAGGACAAATAGAAAGAGAAGAAGAAGCAAGAAATATGGAAATAAACCAATCCAGTTCCTTCCCTAAATCATTTTCCTTTTTCCCAATTTTCTATAGAAACAATTGGCCATGTAACTAATTCCTTTTTTAATACTGCCGAAAATTATTATGTCCTAAGATATTAAAAATCTGTGTTAATATGTAAGTAAAAATAATTTATATCAGTAATTAATAAACCAGCACTTCTTTTTTTTTTACATTATTGCTTTGATTTTTTATGAAATATTAATTTTTCTTTGTAAATGAATTAGATGTTTCCATAAAAGATTAATGAATTATTATAAAAATTCAAAATTATTAATTAATTAATGATTATATTGAAGGCTATGGGCAATATTAATTTTTATTTATCCAAATTTAAGGTTTTTAGTTTTTTTCAGAAATAATTTGAAGTTTAATACTCATATTATCATTATTATCCAGCGCTACAATCCTTGAAGTCCATTCTTGATCCGCCCCAGCATAGACCACTAGTTATCTTTGTTGAGTGCTGCTGCCTCCCAATGCGGACAGCCAATGTGGTCAGAGCATCATAAGCCATGCAGTCCTCCCATCAGTCTCCAGCCTGCTCTTTTTCCACCTGAAATTCGCTCCCTTAAGACTTTAGCTGGGATTTTGCCGTGCTCCATGACAATCGCAAGTCCTTAATAGGATTAACCTTCATACAATTTGTTGTCTTCATTTTCAATTTGTTATCAAACTAGATTCTCCGCTCCCTATTACACTATGACTGGACCATACATCCTTTCTCTTTTAAATCAAAGAAAAGAAACTTGGTGTGCCTCGGTTAGTGTCGTTTTCTAAAGCATATGTAAGAACTGGTAAGATTTAAGTTTTTCAAAGCCTTAAAGGAATTGGAAAGGAGACAACCACTTCCTTGCATCTTAAATAATATTGATTAGCAGCCATAATCCACTTCTTGATTTCTACCTTAAAATCATTTAGTTTGTTTACCAGTGATCCAAGTTATAATAATTCCCCAACACTCAAATAAACCAACAGCTCGGATGTTGTTCTCAAGGTTCATCTGTTGAGGGTTTGCACACACTTTTTTTTTATAGTTAACGATTAATTCTATCCTTCCTACAGTATTTTTCAGATAAATCACTGCTTCCTTGACTTCTGCTAGCGACGTCAATGTCATATGTAAATTCAAGAAGCTATTGTGTTTACCTGTATGAGTACAAGAAGGACCTATTCTTCTTAGGTAATGCTCCACAAACCTCTCTTTTGATTGAAGTCAACAAATATGTAGTGTGTTGCTATCTTGAATACATACCTTTTCCAACAGCAATCGAAGTGTGAATATTTGGTCAGTTGTTCTTGTGTATCGGACAAAAAACTGTCTTCTTTCCTTTCTTCAGTCAAGAAGTCATGCAGTAATTCCTGAAAATATTACACCTGTCTATATCCACCATGTCTCAGCAGTGTTAGTGGGATATTGCTGATACCGAGGGTTTATTATTCTTAAGCTTTATTAGGGCATCTTGAAGTCACAGAAAGTATGAAAATATGTTCACGAAATAATGGGAAAAGTTGGAAAACTGGCTCAAAGTACTTGTATTATGGCAAACATAAATCAACTCAAAAGACCATTTTTGAAAAACTTTAACATCTTGTCTTATTAAATTAAAAATTTTGGTATTTGTTCATGAAAAGGTTATCTTCATAAATAATAGAAAATGATAAAATCGGCAACCATGAATATGCAAAAGTAAAGGAGACTACTGTTTTGACTTAATAAAGTATTCACAATTGAAAAATTTAACTCGAGAGTAAAAACTGAAATTCACCCACAGATATCAAAAAGTAAAATTCTAATATAGTGTGATAAAGAAATTTATCCATATGATAAAAATTGAAACATTCAGAGGATAAGCTCTAGAAACCACCCCTTGATCCCCCCATCATAAGGTTTTAAGTCATTTGTCTGGGATCCCGTCTTTCCTTCTGAGATTACATATAACAAAAAGAAACAGAAATGTTTTAAGAGAACAAATTGCCAATATTGGTCCCTAAATTATACATTTATGCTTAAAGAGAATCAAACACAGTAAAGGTAGTTGATAAGTGATTTTTTAATTATCATATTCTACAGTTCAAATTATTTAGGTTCAAAGTCATGATTATAAAAGAATTTATTAAATTTGATTTTAGAAAATAATTATGCTGCTATATCATTTGGAGATTATAAACTGTAGAACTATATATTAATCCTGTTGGTAATGTTATTTATAAGTGTTGATATTTATAAATTAACAGTTGAAAACAAAAAAAAATATTAAAATTAACTAATTAAGTATTTAAATTTGATAACTTAAATACAATGTTTTATTCTTCATTACAAATCATCAATAACTTTTCCGATATTTGAACATTTATTTCATTGAAATAAATAGGTAGATGAATTTAAAAAAAAAATAATAATAATTATCATTATGTATCGTTCTAGTGATAATCTACTGGTGAAAGGATAAAGTAGCTACTTCAATGAAAAACTTTAAGTTTCCGTTATCACGCCTCATTTCAAATTCTTACTTAAGTGCATAGTCTTCTAAAATATATATATATATATATATATATATATATATATATATATATATATATTTATACATATATAATGAAAATTTATGAAATATGTTTGAAGCCAATTCGACAATAAGTTTTTCTCTATCTATCTTCATGTCCTTTATTTTTATAAGATATTTATCTCTGAAATATAAGTTGTTGTGAATTATTCAGAACCTGTTTTTAATCCTTTATATTTTTTTCTGAATTGTAATTTCCATATTTTACTTTGAGAATAATGATCAATGCTCAGTAACAGTTCTAGTTTTTATTAGAAAAAAAATGGAGAAAGTATATTCGATTTATTAAGGCATTTCCTGAATGCTTCCAATATGTGTTTTAGGAAATCAGGGTGAAAAAAGAAATATTGCAAGTTATTTTTTTAAAAAAATTAAACTTATATTTTACTTTTAATTAAATTATATACACTAGAAACAAATAAAATATTTAATTTCTCTTAGAGAAAAAAGATTCATTTGGTTAGCAGCAATAACAGCCACAAGGGTCAGGACATCCACAAGGTAACTGTAAAAAACAAAAGGAAAAAGATTAGAATACAAATGATATACATATACATGTAAATTAGTACATCAATTTTTAATTTAAAGTTAATTCAAATTAAATATGCATAATTATTATTGAGTAAAAATTATTTCTTACCGGTGCACAAGGAGGTGGAAGGCATGGAGGAGCGCATGGTGGGAGTGGTAGGCATGGTGGTAGAGGAACTGGGGGTAATTCACAAATACCACATGGAAATGGTGGTGCACATGGTGGAAGACATGGAGGCAGACATGGGGGTGGGCATGGTGGTGGGCAAGGAGGTAAACAGGGTGGAAGGCATGGTGGTGCGCATGGTGGAAGACATGGAGGCAGACATGGGGGTAGGCAGGGAGGTGGGAGGCAGGGAGGTAAGCAGGGAGGAGGAAGGCAGGGAGGGAAGCATGGTGGCAAGCAGGGAGGTGGGAGGCATGGTGGTGGAAACAGGCATGGTGGGAGGCAGCATAGTTTCTTAAATTTCAGGCAGCCTTCCACATTCTGAAAATACAAACAACCGTTATAGAAATAGCATAAAAAAATTCTTAATCTTATCGATAAATAATAGCTTTACAACACTGATTTAGATCTAGCAAAAAAAAATTAAATTTGCCAATGGTCAAAGTACATTTTTTTTTCTTAACATAAAAATATATTTACTTGGCTAAGAGAAGAGTTTTCCTTTTTGACATGAAAATCGGATTGTTATATGCTACTTAGCTATCCAAACAATTTTAAATTGTTCATTTTCGTTCCATCATCTTATTTTTCAAACGTTTTGGGGCAAAGTATTTCCTATAATAGGAAACAAAGTTCAACAATAACTACCAGAAAAAGCCTTGTTGGAAAGATTATGGGGATCCATAAAATCGTCTTTAATTGTTTGATTACCTATCTAACATCACATTATGCTACTATGGACGATGCCGCTCAGAGAGTGCTAAATTATGCATATCCACTTATAATTAGGACAGGGATCTTTAACGAGTACCTGACATCGCACAGGCTCAGGACCTTCATTTTACGTCCCTTCCGAAGGATAGTATAACCAAAGACTAAATACTCCCTAAAAGAAATCCTATGGTCATACGCTAGGCTACGAACCCAGGACTGAGCATAAGAAGCCGTCTATGCAAACCACTATTCCACAGATGATCCAAGGATCGTTGTAAAATAGATAATTATAAAAGTTACACATCGTAAGTTTTAGTTTATGAAATAAAACACTGTTTTAGAGGCCTTTCTTAGATGCATTTTGTAAAAGTTCAGGAATTGAGCGAAAAATCCGAAATCTGTGCTCTATATTTTTATTCTAAAGATTTGCTTTTTATTGATTTTACCTTGATGCATTTGCTATAACACAGATCATGTAAATCTAATGACGTAAAAGATTGATTTAAAATAAAAAGACGTTTTATGGCATGAATATCGGGATTTACATCCATGAAAAATTACAGGAAAAGTTCGATCAGCTGGTATTAATATGAAGTTGACACCATTAAATAAATATCACGGAAGAAGATTGTTTTAATAATCAGATCAGAAATCCCAACTATCAGAATTCAGGAGAAAGAGCAAGATACCTATTTGATCCATAGAGGTATAAATGGTGAGCTCGTATAAAGATGACCTGCTCAATCACTTAAAACAATCGATTCAAACTCGTTTTCTTTCTTATTTATTACAGTTTCAATAAAACTCAGCGCCATGATTGCTATATTCCAACTATTTTATAAGACTGATTTGTTGTTATGATGTGTGGTAATTACATTGGTATTGTTTTAACAACGAAGAGGATATAAAATAGTACGCGTTATCTTAGTAATTTCTAAATCCACTTCATTTCATGTTAGAAAGGACAACAGCCTTGTAAAAGCGAACGGTACGGTAAAAGAAGATATGGTAGCTTCCTTTTATATTCGGTACCGTAAGGATGAAGGTAAGGATTAAGCTATGAGAGGGTACAATCTAAGGATAAAGGATGTGAAGGTACCTGTGACGTAACCACAAGGGCGAAGATTAGAGGGATGATCATGCTGGACCCTGCCATTGTGCCTGTCTGTCTGTCGCAACGGTTAGGACAAGAGAGTTGATATAGCTAGTCCAGCAGCCAGCTCAGCAGTACGGACGAGGCACATAAACACCCCGCCAACCTATACGTGACCCCTCGCCACCTCACGCCGGCCTGCATAAATAGTTGCTTTTCGACATATTCTTCACACTCTGGGGTACATCGGCCGATCTATACTATGTGAAGCATTAAAGGAGAACAACCTCAAAAAACAGAAAAAATAAAGAAAAAAACCTTAATCTCCACTTCCTTATCAATTCTTACAAAATATACCTGATGTTGACCATTTTTAATCAATCTGAAAGCTTTTAACATAGCTGTCCCTAAAGTTGTTATGTTGTATTCATTCAATTTTCGCTTAATCGTGTAATTTTAGATTAAATTAAGTTAAAACAACAGTATGTAATATATTTATAAGGTTGTTTTTTTGTTTATGTTTTATTGTAATTTATGCTTAAGTAATTAACTTAACAGATTAAATATTCCAGCTATGCAATTCTGATTCATAATAGAACATAAAATTATTACCTACTTTTTATTTTTTTATTTTATTACTTTATATTATTATAAATCATACATTAATATAAATCATTCCGATTTATGTTCAGACCAATTTAGCCCAAGAGAAGTGTCGATATGTATACATGAAGTACATTTAGGCTGTGGTTCGACAACCTTTTAAGGAAATTTTATGAGTAATACTGATTTATACCGTTCAAGTATTCAAATCATAAGCTTTATATAAGGCACATATGTCCGAATAAGAATCATCTTTAATTAAATACATGGTACATATAAAATCTTTAAATCCTTTTCTAAGAGAGAAAGAGTTTTATTCAGGGACATTCATCCAGCTGTCTTTATAGGAGTACCAAAACCCAACGAGCAGCCCTCAGTCGTATATATAAAATATGTATTTAGGGAAATTATTGCAATCGTGAAAAATTCCGACTTCCGGTTTCCCACGGAAATATACTTTTTGGGGTCCCCTGAGTCCAAATAATCAAGTTCCGTGAAATGGTCTGTGTGTTTGTGAACAGATTAACTCAAAAACTGCACCAACCTGAAATTGGTTATTCAGTGTAGGTATATGCCCGCGATTCGGCAGCAAAAATTTCATCAAAATTGGTCAAACGGAGATGACACATTATTCAATAAATGTTGTCTCACTTTTGTGTTTTTTCTTCTTCGATTTTCTCAAAAACGGCTCTAACGATTCTGATCAAACTCGTCATTGAAGTATCTTTGATATCAGGTAAGTTTTAGCATCATTAAAGTGTTCTTTGGGGACTTAATTAGGGAAGGGGGCTTTTTTGTTTGACTATAAATCACTTTTTTTTTTTTTGTATATGGAGAAATTAACGGTCTCTTGTTATGCCTAAAAATAAGAAATATGAAAAAAAAAATCGAGTGAACATACTCGATTTTTTTCGAGAAAAGGGGAGAAAAAGAAAAATGTTCCGTCAACTCATAAAACACGTTGAGCCCAGTAAGCCTTTATGATACACCATTGATTACAATTATAGACGTTCTTTTCATGGGAAAGAGATTTTTACATGCTTTGAAACATACCTATTTCATGGAAATTATTTGTTTCCAGGGTAACTAAATGATGTTTGCAAGAACTAAATAGAGAATTCTAAAATCAGACGCGATGGAGAATAATTGAGATTTAACAATAAAGAATTTTTAACAATAAAAATTATCAGTGTACTTTAGAAAGCAAACACAAACAAGAATAAGTTAATAGATGTGGAAAAATGTGTGAATTTGAGGAACGGCCTTTACATATGTATCAAAAAACGTCAATTTGTAATCTAAGTAAGTTGGTAACTGAATGTTGTGTTGCGCGCATCGGACTAGATTTTTATAAAACATAATAGAATGAAGCTCTTAAAAAGGCTTCAGCTCAGTAAATAACATTTTTTAGGTCTGCATCCCAAATGTATGACGTATGACATGTGAATAGTTCTCATATTATGGACAAAATTTGAAGTAAAAAATTTATTACTTTTCACAGTAATAACTTCTGGAAGGAAACAGCCGTTTAAAATCCTAGTAAACAAGTATGAAATGCTGTAATTTCATTTATTGTTCCGTAAACATCTCTTGTTTTTTCTCCAACTGGTATTGTTCTGAAATTGGCGTTTTGGCCATGAAAGGCTTCTGTTTGCAGGTAGTTAGTTCCCTTGAATAGCTGATCGTATGCGGCTTTAATAAACTACGGAATTGGGACGGTAGAAAAATATATTCAAAAGGCTGTCAACAGCTTAACTGTGCCGTCATTATACGTGCAAAACCTTCACTAAGGCGCTTTACTTCAATATGCGGATCCTCCTTTTCAAAAAGATGCAATCATTCATATGAACTCGCTTTTATTGCCCAACATAACTTAAATTTGAATCAGGTTCCCATGGTGCAATGATAGGCTATACATGCTTGTTTTATAGTTCCATTCCACGGATTATATACTACTGCAAGCGCCATATATGCATAAAAAAATGGCGAATAGTCGTTTTATTTTTTCAATCTTGAAGTTAAACATCTACAATAACGAGTTTAAATAAAATATTATTCATATTAATATTTTTGCAGTGATGGCAAACATATCCTGATTTATAGAGTTGCTATTCATAATGTTATTATCGATGTTTAGCACGTAACTTCGGTTACTGACTTGGGAACCTTGGCAATGAAAAGGGCTGTGGTAATAGATTCGCAATCGGTAAACATTGTAAAAGGCCTGAGCGTAGCAATGCCCGCCCCCATTCCATTGGCCTGACCCAATATTTGTAATAAACAATAGCTTCGCTTCGCTTCAGGGTTTAAAGAATTTTTTTTTTATTATCAAGAATCTACCAGAAGCTTCGTAAATGTTAAGACACGTTAGCATTAATGTTTTTATGTAAATTTTGCTTAGTCCACATTTATATTCTTAAGATAAATCAGGAATTGACAGGACTTTTAAAATGATTTGACAGGATCGATTTTAATGCTCCAGTTAAAGAAACCAAACTTCAAGGTTTTTGATGTGTGATTGGAGAGTTGGGATGCATTTATTAACTGTAGTAATCATGTGTCGTCTGCGTACGTGGTGGTGGTATTATCAGGTTGGTTTGGGGTGTCTGCTGTTCAAACTGTATATATGATGGGACCGAGGAGCTACCTTGAGTAAAACCGGCAGCATGAGAAAAGCGGGACTATTAGGCATTGTTATGATTTAGTTTGAATAATCTGTCTGAGAGATAGGAGCAAGTGTGTACCGATGGGGTGGGAATTGAAGGAGATTGTACAGCAATCTTGGGACGATCAATTGCCTGTTCTGCTTAGAGGAAGACCCGAGTACAGTACATTCCGTGCTCCATTGCAGACTATATAGATATTGCTGGATAATGGTGTGGGATGCTCGGTATCCAAGCTGGTGATCTCGGATTATGTACTAACTAATAATATATAATAATATTAATTATTTTTTTCAATGAAAATAGCCTCCTTGGCTTCCATTCTTCTAATAATTTTTAAAATAGCTTCGAGATCAAAAGTTATTCATAGATGATGATCCGTACCCCTTTGGCACTTTTAAACCAATTTTAGAAAATAAACAAGAAAATTGAATATAAGCAATCAGTTCTGATCAGTGGGTTTAGTAGTGATTAATTAAATTTTAAAAACTAAATGAATATCATCATATATTGTTTTCTTCTTAGAAGAAAATTTGAATTTGAAAATTTTCTCAAAATTTGCTGTTCCTCAATAAATGCTCTATAAATCAGTTTCCTAATCTATAAAACAACTATTAAATTGGTTAAGAAGATTTTTTAAACGCTAAATAGCGTCTTAGAAGCTGTTAAGTAATATTCGCAACTAGGCAATGGACACGGCAATTCAAGCCGAGTAAATCATTACAAAAGCGCGTAACGGTTCCTATAACAGTTGTCACAATGTTACACAAAAGCGTTAAATCTTTTTAACAAATCAATCAGCCAGAATGGCGTAGCAGTAAATTCAACGAGTAATCGTGGTGGATTTGTACGAGTAATTAAAGAAAGCTATGGTGTAACTATACTCCTTATTTATTTCACCCTTCCCAACCAATAATCTAGTCACAACGATATTAATTCACAAAAACTAAAACTTCAAAAATTACCATAAACGATAAAAAAAAATTAAATTTTTTTTTTATTGCTTACTGCTTCATATGAAGATCATTGACGCACTAGATATTTCTAGTGGCCAATAAAAGGATCCGATTGTCAACTGGGATTGAATAGAAAATAACACTTGCATCAACTTTTATATGATTTTAAGCTGAGCATCGGACTCAAGACTGAAGACTAAAAGATTTAGTCGGACTTAAGACTGAATTTCTAAAAGATGCTACGCATCCTCTCGAATAATTTAAGAATAAAAAAGTTTAGTTAAGAATAAAAAAGTATTTTAATGAAAAGTAGCTTATTAGTACATAATAATATAACAATAATATGATGTTTCTTGACCAAAGCGAATTCTCCGGGAGAGTAGAAAATAGGTTTTTAAAATAGAACGATTGTTATATCGATATCTGATCAGATATCCTGAGCAAGCTTTCTTGTTTTTGTGTTCTAAACTAGTCCAAATTCTTTAAAGATCAATGCCAAATTTGTTGCTTGCATAAAATAAAACTAAATAAGGCTGGATTAAGATAAAATTATAAGAGAAATGAGCAAACCTAAAGCATAGCACATGTAAAGCTGAAAGTTCACACATTTTAGAAGCTTCACTGTGTTAATATATCCCAATGCAATTATTCTTCCATGGATCCTTATAACATATACCATTGCTATGTATATAGCATATACATAGCAATCAATGGTAATAAACCATTGGCGGATCCAGGGGGGCTTTGGAAAAAGTTTTGTTATTAAAATATAGAATTTAACTTAACTAAAGTAATTAAGGTAAAGAACAAATAATATGCAGAACAAGTAGAATGGTAGTAGTGAGAAAGGAACATAAAGGTGAAAAAGCTGATTGGCAGATCCAGGGGAAGTACTGTAGTGCTGCAGCCTCCCTTTACAACCGGCTGGATCCGCCCATGTACCAAACTCTTGTATCATTAATACCTCAGTATGATGGAAACGTACCTCTTTATGTCTCAAAACTAGACTATTTTCTTCATTTACCTGAAAGATGGAAAAGTGGGACTTTCAATCAATTGATATCGTTTTGACGCTCGCAATACGAAGGATTTAAAGGAATGGAGGGGAAAAACCTGATTTCAGAATTCCTTATAAAACTCAACATCAAGAATCCTCAATATTTTTGTTTAATATTTTAACAAAATACATCTTATACATAATCAACATCCTATTTACAAAGTGTATACAATGTTAATAAATGTTATTAATATTTATTACATTGAATGCTTTAACCGTGATTGTTGAGAAATCAGTAAGTAAATAATCCTAACACATCTAAGCTTTATACAATACCATTTGTGGGTTACTTACAAATTTATAAATTCAACTTATTTTTATGTCCAGATAAATTTGTAAGATCAAAAGTAACTTACTTAACATATCCAAACCACAGTAAATGGGTATAAAAGTAGGGTTACGTTCCTTAATATGAGACACGTTCCCAATTGGAACCCTTAGACCCTCCTAATTCTAGTTGATAATATCTTCCAATATCAAAAAACCCGCTTATTTGTCAATGTTGATACAGATGGCACTGGACGATATCAAACGTCACTGAGTTTTTGAAATGGGAAGATTTTATAAACTAATATTAGGAGGGTGTCTCTTGTTAGGAACGTGTCTCACTTATGGCACTTTACCCAAAATGTTACGACTACCAGCAATATTTACATTAGTAAACTAAAATTCTGAACATAATTAATTTTAAAATATGCAATAATTTCGGGAGTATATAAACATTAAAGTTACATCCTAAATTGAAAGACATATGACAAAATTACAATTATAACATTATAAAGTAATACTTTTTCATAAAAATTAAATTCGCTTATACAGTCACAAACAATTAACAACTAGGTGACTATAATTAATTGAGATCAGCCACTAGATCCATTGATCTAGAAAATTTTTAAACTATCTTAAAAATATTCAGTCTTCAATTAACTATATGAGATAACATTATAACTAAATAGGAATATATAGTTTCATTTTTATTATTATTATTATTTTTTTTTTTTTTTATCACTGATACTGATGGAATCTGTTTTAAACGAAAGGAAACCTGCACATAAGCAGCTTTTAGCTAGATATAGAGAAATAGGTCAAGCTATCAAGAATCGTGACACTGGTGTCTTACTTTACCCAGACGTCTCAGAGCATATTCTAAAAAATAAAACCTTTGCTGTAATAAATCTTCAACAAAAGATTAAATTATTTCTATACTATACAATAATAATTTAAATTTATTATATTAGTCTAGGGAGGATTGCTTTATAAAGTAATCTGCAATCGAAACCTATCTCCACACCCCCTTCAATAAGAAATCAATAACTCTCTAAATAAAATCGTTACTTTATTTCTACAAAATATATCTAGTATATTTCTTCCTTTTCTCGATGCAGGAACAGAAAAAAGGTGAGACTGGGTAACTCCAACATTTCTGAATTAGACAGAAGTTGCCATCACCTTAGCCCATCGTGCCATACAGCTAGTTTCTTCGACATCTAGTTGTAAAACCGAAAATTATTAATTAAAATTGGGAAAAGGTGACGACAAGGTTAAATTTTGATAGTTAATATTGATTAATAACAATAATAAATTATTACCAATCATGGAATGCCGTCTCCACTAAAACACGGTCATGTTCTTGTAGACACTAAGCTCGGTTGGAGCCTTATAGTGATTGTTGCTGCAGTTGTACCAACCGTAAACCAAGAACGTACACAATGCACCGACAACGATAGCGAAGAACCTGAGGGTGAGGTTCCTCCTCTTGTCCTCCATGTAGGCCAATATCCGGAAGTAGGCTAGCAGCACGATGAAGAGGGCCGTGTACAGCCAAATGTCGCAATTAGGCGAGCAATACCGCTGCCTGATCAAGTTCTGCCAGAAGTACCACATGTCCCATTGATGAGGAACCAGCACTGCCGATGCGAAGACAGGTACCGTACCCTTCCAGTGTTATACAGAGGTACCTCCGATCATGCCCCCTTCACTCCAAAGACACCATTCCAAAACTGACATCCGTGCTACTGTTACAATCTCTTCCAGGTTGTCAGCCAACCGATAGCCTCAATATTCTATCTCCCCGATCCAATATGGCTCCCGTTGTGTTCCTTCCACAACAGTGTACAGTTCCCATACTCCGATGCGGTGGCTTCTCTTATGTTCTGCCACTTTCCTCTTCCTGGCAGTAAGTAGCTACGCTTATCTTATCTATCATTCCGCTATCATTTTCTAAACACCGCCTCCTTTGTAGGTCTACCACTACATAGCTCAAGTCAGATTTCAATAACCGTGGTTTATCTCCAATAGAAACTGTGAACCGATCATCTTCTTACTCCATACTTGTTAGAGAGGGGCATTTACTGTTAGGCAGCAGCAGTGGTCGTCTGTATTGACGGTTTTAAGAACAGATGACCTTTTGAGGAAATCAATGCTATATTAAGTAGCTCTACTTATTTTTTTATATTGCATTTAATATTTTATAAAAATTATTTTTTCTTTAATAAAGCATTCAAAAATATTGTTCAGCGGATCTAAGACATTTCAGTCCTTCCAGCTATTGAGGAAATTTTATAGCTTAAAACAAAAACAACATTATGCAGTAATTACTATAAAATGAACAGTTTACATTTAATTTACTTTACTTGAGTCAGCCATATCACACTTTCACTTAGATAAAAACTTAATGAGTAAAAAAAAAACTTTGAAGCATTTACCAACTAGTAATGAGATGACAGGAATAGAATTTATTTTATTTTTATAATGTAAAATCGCTTGACGAAATATCATTGCTTGACGAAATAGTGATATTAAAAAAAATAATGGTAATAATGGATCCATCCATCAGAACAAGTATTTTTCATTATCCCGGGGTACCTATTATTAACCAGCAGATTGGACTTGAACCTCCTTGATGATAATAAAGGTTTATTATTCTATTCGTATGATGAGTATCAGATGACTTATATTATGTTGTACTTTGAAAATTTACTTTTACTCGTTAAGAAAAACCAATATTCCATTTTTTGTTTGATCGGGGCTTTAATTACCTTGAGCTAGATCGATTACTGCCCACTACGCCCGCTTTACAAAGTCAGTAATAGTATAATTGCAATAGTATAATCTTTTATGGCAAAGGTAAACCACTACTGTGTGATTCGTAGTTTGCAAGTTATATGCAAGAAAACGAAAAAAAAATTTCGATTTCATTTGCCTATAACACATTATATGGCAACTGATCAGAGATGGCCGACTCGAAAACATTCTTGAAATCTGACACTTTGTCCATCGGCTCCCTGGAGAGGTAATTAAGTAGTTCCATAAACTGGGAAAACTTTGACACTTTTTTTTTTACCAAAGGCGATATTTTAACTGAAAATAAGTGAAAATTCTTTGTAATCACCAAAATTCCTTAATATCGATAACTAGTTTCTAAAAAAGAAGAAGAAGAAGAGAAAAAAATACAGTTTTGGCAAACATATATTGTATATGTTGAAAACGATTGAATTCTGCACTAGTAACGAAATTATATTGGGAAAGAGGGCTACTTTGCCTAATGTGTCAAAGCGGATATAACGATATAATTCGTTGTTAATTCTTTAATATGCAAAAAAAAGTTCCTACACACTTCAAAATGTTTGCATTTTCAAGAGCAAAAGTGAACTCGCCTCCTTTTCAAGATAAGGGCACTGTTATATCTTCCAAGTTTAACTAAGCTTTATCAGGCAAGATGGGAAATGAATGCTCTTCTCTGGGCTAGCTACAATCCTATAACCCCCCCTATCCATGGTATTACGAAATTTTATCCAGGAAGAGTTGTAAAAGTCAGAAATAAAAGCAATGATAATTTAAGTAAACAAACTTAAAAAGTAAAAACTTCAGGGATAGTAAAAATCGATTATGCTGGTATTTTCTATACAATGGCGCCTTTAGTTGTGAATTGGTTATCTTCTTAGGAGTCCAAAATATTATTTTTCAAAAATTAGCAGAGTTTCAGTTTACAGTACCCAATATATTCATGTATTATAAAATTAAATGCATACATTTGTTAAAATGGTTAACTAGATAAAAAATCCTTTTATTTTATTTTTTTGTTTTTTGTTTAAAGGTGTTAAAACCATCATCAATGCCTAAAAATGATTTTTATTCTTCACATAAGAATCCTTTTCCTTTAAAAATCATAACAGGTGAAATGAAAACTAATAAATGTGATCATTTTTAATAAACCACAGCTATCAAAATAAAAATAGTTATTTTCAAATGACTGCCCATTTATAAATTATTCTACTGCTCATTTAATTTAAAAATAAATTCCATAAGTTATTTCAGAAGTTTAATTTGTAGATTTTTCATGAAATGAGGAAATGTAAAATAAAATATTACTCTAAAAACTTTTTTATATAAAGTTGTTAAAAATTATAACTGGATTTGAAAATTAAAATACCAACATTTTCAAAATAAAAAAAAATATTTAAAACAAAGCTATACAGTCGTTGAGGAAGGATGTTCTTCAGACCCATTCTTTTTTTAAAAATATTAATGATTTATAACACTTGTACTTCCCTAATAGTAAAAAACATGGAGAGTCTGATTTGATTGTTTCAAAAGATCTACCTGAATAAAATGAAATATGATAGAATTTTCAAATTCATTAAACTACAGAATTTCTTACTCTCCGTTTATTTTTGGATGTTTTATAATTTGGAGAAATTTGTTTTAGAAATTTTTGGGAGTGTGAGAAAATACATTGATCCCCCGAAAGGCACTTATCTTAGATAATACTGAATTCTCATACGAATTTTCAATCCTGTAACTCCCTTTGCATCATTTATAGGTAAATAACAGTTGTGATTAACAGTTTAATGGCCAATTAACAAATTTATTGAAAAACAAGTATAATTTAAATGGAGCCATGATGTAATTTCCAAAGAGATTATAGTAAAAGTTGTCCTCACAAATCCAGTTTATCTTTAGAAATTGAAGGCAGAATCACATACTAAATCAAATGCTAATAAACTGCTAGAAGAAAACTATAAAAAAATACAGATTTTAGATAACTAAATAAGAAAATTACTAGGTAAAACATGGTTTGAGTTGCGTGTATTGCATACTCCAGATTTGAAGGGGCTTTTCAGATTTTAGAGAAAACTGGTTTGGTTTAATCAAAAATTTAATATGAGCAACGTAAAGTTTTCAGAAATGCATTTTCTTACAACCATATTCCTAAGCTTTAATGTTCAAACACATATATGTATATATGTATATGTAAATATAATGAAGAAAAAAGATGAAACAGTACTTTCTGAATTTGGAATAATAATCATTTTTAAAAATCTTATTAATTTTTGTGGTGTTCTTCTAATATAAATCCAATATTATAACAATACAGAAGGGACTTTTTATTTTTATTTTTTTTTATTTATTTATTTTTTTTTTGCGGCCTTGGTAGGCCATTATCAATTATTAAGATTATGAACAGAAATATTTTAAAACAATATAATGATTTCTAAATTTGTGGAACTATGATTAATTGATTGAACTATGATTTGTGATTAATCTGTTCAATTTTAGCCATGTGAGAAAAAACATAGATTTCTCATTTAAAAAATTTTCTTTGGATTCATGAAATCACATCAAATAAATCTTCTTTATTTTGCATGAAATCCACGTTTACGCTATAAGATTCCCATTTCGAAAAACACTGAAGTAGTTTGCAAATTTTGATATGTTAATTAACATCATACACATCATACAACATCATTCATCATGTATAAAAATACATAAAAAATAAATAAATAAGTACATATATAAATACCATATACATATATAAAAATAAATAAACAAAGTCTTATGATAGGTGAAGAGGTAAATTCTAAAATAACTACTTAAAAATCACTGGTTCCTAAATTCCACATAAAACGCAAGCCCTGTATTAATTTTTACAATCTTAACTTCTAAACAACTATTTACACAGTTAAATTTTTCGAACAAAGTAAATACTTAACTGTTAAAATTTCCAATATATACTGAAAAAAGCACCTGAAATGAGGTCCAGTAAATAATATCAATGGCATGAAACATTAAAAATACTTATAAACTATACATATTATGATATTTTATAATACTTATAAAGGCCTGCTTACACGATGATGTTTTTGGGAAGAAGTTTGGAGCAAAACGTTGCTTCGCTTTTTGACCAACAGGGACAATTGCAATGGATCAGATAGTCCTGTTTACACGGTAAAGTTTTTTCATCAATCTCGGAATAATTAATAACCTAAGATAATTAATTCTTATTAACCAGCTAATAAGTGGACAACATTATCATCCTGAAATTGATCAGAAAACTTATCAGTGTAAACAGGTCCATATTGTCTATTGTAACTCTGTTGGTGGTCAAAGAACAAAGCAACATTTGGTCCAAACACTTAACCGTGATAATATGCCTTAATGACTAGTTTCACAGTAAATCTGAATCAATTTTAATCAAAATTTTTGAATTTAGTGAAGTTTTGTTTGCATTGAGTGAAGATTGATTGTAATAATGCCATTAATTAGTAGGCTGAATCATCACAGTACCAATGGAGTGCCAGCCATATCTTTACTCATTTACAGCTAATTGGAAACAACTAATTTACTATTTAAAAAAATCAATGTAACAAATAAAGATATATAAATTATGGTAAATTATTTATTTATTAAACACCCTTCCCTGCCTTTTGGCAACACGGGTTTCGGCAACATTTACATATAACGCTCATGCGTATGTTAATGTTGCGCAATTCTTCTTCCGCTTTAGTTTCATTTTTTATTCTTATCTTCCTCTTCCATCTTCAATTCTTCCAAGGGTTGGTCTCCTTCTACCCAAATTATATAGTTCTGGACCCATTGCTGTTTTCCACCCGTGCGCAAACTCCTAGTAGTACGGGTAGTTATTCTCAGTGACTAGCTGAGGAAAATCAGTCTCCCTGAGGAAAAAGAATCCAGTTTTCCTCAACAGCCTGGCCCTTTGTGTCTCAAAGGCAACACAGTTCATAACGATATGCTCAGCAGTTTCTAAGACACCGCAGCTAGGGCAAAGGGGATAGATATCCTTCCCAAAGCCATGAAGCTTAGCTCGATTAAATAAAATGGTAAATTAAATGAAAAGAACTAAACATCTATTTGCAATAAATGAAATTAAATTACATATCAATGTTTATTTTATAATTATTTATTTCCCATCCTTTTTTAAAATAAAATTCAAATTTCAAAAATATTATTCTTAAATAGCATGAAAACAGTAATAACTGCTCATATGCTGAAATAAATAATTTGAATATTTAATACTTGTTTCAATTAGTAAACATAAACTATATAATACTATATATATAATAATTAATTAAACTATATTAATATGTAGTAAGATGTATTTTTATACATCCACAAATTGGTATTTCTTCATTAGAAATTATGTGATGCTCTAAGAAATTTTCAATGGAGGTGATACCAGTGATCAAAATTAATGAATTATAAATAATTAAATGGGTGACTTTCATGATGAATTTAATTAACTATCATTTTCTTAATCTGATTACAGCTTGCCAATATATTACAAGCATATTCAAACAAAATGTGTCAATATAATTAAAATATATTTGAATATGAAATAATTTTATTGGGAACTTTCCTTATTTTAATAATACCTTTATATTGTTTTATAGGTAAATAATATAAATGGTTCTGAGGAGTTATCCCCATTAGCAAAGGACTTATGCAAGTATTTGATACATTTAAAAAGGAAAAACTTTAGTGAAAAATCTCAAAATATATCAGAAGAGTTGCAAGGAAATTTCCTAATTGGCAAGAATGTCACTGTTCAAAACAGTTCAGAACTTCTTGGAATGTCTTCAGGAAATAATATATGTTTAGATAATGACGATAAACAGAACCCAGTAATTGAAAATGGTACAGTGGTTATTTCAAAAATACAATCCAATATTACAGATCAGTCATCAAAAGTTCAAAAAGATATACCTGAGGATGATTTACAAAATGTACAATTAGTATTATATGCAAAAATACATGATATAACTAAGAATCCTGGTTCTTGTAATAACACAGTTTCAAAAGGGTGTCACTGTGATTGTCTTGATACTAAAAATGAAAATCATATAAGCCAATACAATAATCAAACAAACAAGACTGAGCTATGTTTAGAACCATCCGTGGTCTGTCCTGAATCCAAAAATGTATCATGTGATAGTGGACAATTGTGCAAGAAACTAGAAAATAAAAATTGTTCAAATTCACATTATAAAACAAAAATTTCCACATGTAACGAAAACTGTTCTTTTACCTCCAGCAGTAATCAAACAGACAGGCTTAAGGAAAGTCACAACCATTTATATATTTGGCGCAGATGTCCTCTTAACATGTGCTTGGAATATTTCTTGCCATTTTTTAAAAAGTGTAAATTAAAAGTATGTAAAGACAATGAAAGTCAATTAGGGGAAGCACAATCATATTTAAGTGGTGAAATAAACTATGAAAATGGCGAAGATAGTAACCAATGTCATAATGTCAATAAAAATAGAGAATGCCTAGTGGAAACTTCTGAAATTCAAGCTTTGAAAGGAAATAAAACATCAAGTACGACTGATCTTTGTGATACTACTCATACTACACACAGTTGTAACCAATGTTATTGTGATGAGTTAGATAAGGCTTGCTGTGAATTAGATATAGAAATCTATAATATTTCTCAAAATGTTTCCTGCAATGCATCTGATGTATGTAACAGAAACAATTCTGAAGTCATTATTTCTGTTTGTGATAAAGTAAATGAATGCTTCCAAAATACATCATACTGTAAAACCCAATCTGAATGCCAAGGATGTGAAAACAAATTAAGAGTTTATGAGATTCTAAAAGAAAGGAATCCTGAAATTTCATGTTGCAAATATTTTAAAATGAGTTTGTGTCCATTTCAAGAATTAATTAGGATGATAAGGAATTATAATTGTCATTTGTCTAAGAAATGTCAAAAAAATTCTAGAAATATAAATTTTTTAGAGCCAATTCTACAATACTGTAAACAAAAATGTAAAAAAGACAATTTATTTGATAATTATACAGCTGATACAGACATTTTTTCAAAAGATCCATGCTGCAAATTTATTAAAATCATTATCATTCCAATCCATAAGAACCCGAGATGTGATTCCGATATAATTTCTGAGGAATCAAATAATAAAAAAAAAATAAGCCAAATATTGTGTGGTGATGACAGCTGTTCACTCAAATCATGCTTCGATAAAGAGTACAACCAGAAAGTTGCTTCTAAAATAAGATATAAACATTGTGAAAGCAAACTAAAGCATAGTAGGTGCATATTCTTAGATGATCCAGCAGTAAAGAGTAAGGGAAGTAATGACACTGCTTTAGACAAAGGAGGTTTTGGAGAAATCAATAAAAATGTGAGCACCAACTGCATTGATGTTTTGAAATCTGAACCTCTTAAAAACTGCAAAGTTTCAAGCAAGAAAAAAAGCAATAATTGCAGTTTGGCAGGCAAAAAATGTAGTAATCTTTGCAATACTGATACAAATGCCCAAAAAATTGTCAATTTATGCAAAATAATCTCAGTAGTTAGGGATATTTTTACCAAAGAATGCTGTAAAAAAATCAACTCTATTTGTCAGATGGCACAGAAAAAGGTTGTTGCTTCAGTCAATGATTGCAAAAGTCCATTTACTAAAAATATTACTGATTTTAAATCAGCAAGTGCCTACAATAAACATGAAGTATGTTCTATTATAAATACAAACTGCAGTATAAACTTGAAAAATGACACTGCATCTTCAGCAGATCCTTGTAAAAATATTGAGCAAACGAATATCAGCTCTATATGCGATACTGTGAGGCCTAAAATAAAACCAATTTCAAGTACTAAAAAGAAACCAAGATTCATTATTCGTCAGCATAATAATGGCGGATTGGGGAATGGATTTAGAAAAAGCAATAGAAAGGATAAATCAAATAGCAAATTGAAGTCAGAGCATAATGATTCAAGTATTGATGAGGAACAATGCAATTCAATAATTGATAAAACTAAAGAAACATTATGCAACCTACAATTTAACCAAACCGAAAGCTCTTCAAATGATACAGACACCAGCCATTTAGAAGAACTAATTGAAGAGTGGATAAGGGATCTCTTCTTTTTAGGTTCAGATGGTTCTCCGAAATCATTTGACGAATTCATTATGTTTTTGAAAGATAATAAAGAATCCAATTGCAAACACATACCACTCTCATGTTATAACCGTTTGAGAAGCCGCAAGAAGTCACCTCGACACTGTAAGTATAAAAATTTTAATATTTTGAGTTGTTTTTTTTTTCAATTATGCAACAATATAACTGAACTATCATTAATTTTCAAGAAAGTTTCATAGTTACATTAGCAATACTGTACCAGACCTGTGTTACAGTATGCTATCTATAAATAAATATTGCAACAATGATATTATAAATGTTTCTTTTAATAAATTTTAATGTTCACAATTTCTACTTACCCCTCAATTCTGCTCTGAATTGACTAATTTTTTTATTTTTTATTTTGTTTATTTATTTAATTCTTTATTTATTTCTTTTGAACCCCCCCTCCCTGTAACTCACACACAATTTTTATGTATGTCTCCCTTTTTGAGTTTTCATTATTTTACGACAAAATCTTTCTTCATTTTTGTAATAAAAAATTAATTTTTAATAATCAAACTATTCACCAAGGAGCCTACTGATTCTTTAAAGGGAGCAAAAAATCCCTAGCTGTGCTATTGCTCGGATGGTATTCAGGTATCCCATCGCAGTATCTAGTTAAACATTCATATCCTAATTATAACTGAATAGACTAAATTTAGCGCTCCCACTGTAGCATCATCTGATTAGCCTTATTACCATAATATGTTGTTAAATAAATTATCAATTGAATGAAATTTATGTTAGAGGAGTTAGAATCTTATCAAACAAACATACCAACTAGTTAGAGATGATTTAAATAAAAAATAAATATCAAAATAAATTTAACCATAATTTTGATTAGGTTTATTCTAACAAACAAGTCTGAACATTGAAAACAAAACAAGTCAGATATTTCATTACATTTAAGTATTATTATACTTTAACTGATGAGAATCTCACTTCACTCAGTTCTTTACTGTTAGTTTGATTGTTTGGTTTTCCCATTCGAGAAGTGGTTTGTCATTTATTGGAATATTGGTCTGTTAGTCAAACCAGAAAGTTAGCATGCAGAGTATATAAAAGAGCCCTGAATGTGGTTGAAGTGCTTGTTGGAACAAACCTTTTATTAAATGAAAACATGTTAATACTATATTATTTGTGAAATTCTGTACAATGCTTTAATTGCAAATGAAACAATTAGTATTAAAAGAAATAACCATATAAATAGAGTCATTCATTATACGTCAAAGAATACAAATATTAAATTTGAACTAATGCCTTATTTTAGAAATAATTAGAAAACTTTATACTAAAGAGAGAAATTTTTATTATTTATTAGGGTTGACCAGTAAAAGATACATCTACAAAAAACCTAGGCAGCTTAAATTAAAGAAGAGGAACTGGTGTGCTAAGAAAGTAATCAAATTTAACCCAAAAAGAAGGCTAAGGAGTTTCAAGAAAATATGAGGCCTCCACTTCTGGATAAACTGTCTTTATGAGCTATAATAAAGTTAAACTTTAATAGATATACTTATGCGGAGAGTATTAGGTATTGTTGTATTTTGAGTATTGAAGTCTGCTATTTGCATATCTCGAGTAGTAAAGACATTAATTTTTCTTGAAGTTTATTATAAATAACAATCTTAAATGTATCTCTTGTGAATTTTAAATCTGTAACAACCATGGCTTAAATATTAATCAATATACAGCTAATAATGGAAATTATAGTTTAAAGATTTTGAGGGCATACATATTAATGTGAAAAACCATGCGAGAATCCATACCTTCAAGTTTCCAGTTGAGCAATACTATAAACATAATTTTTACTTAACCCCAATTTGGTCTCCTTTACACACATAATACGTGGTATCATAATTGTTTCTAGTGACCATTGGCATAGTGTTGGGTTGTTGTATGTGTAAGACTATGCAGACTCAACTGCAGTTCATTATACCACTTATGGTGTTTAAGATGTTTTGATAAGTTGAACTTACTGTTTAACTCAAACAAGCCAGAAATCAATTTTTTTCTTTTTCCAATCTGATGAATATTAATCAGGTGTCTTAATACTCAAATAAATTAAATCTATATTAGTTAATTTTTTTTCTGCACCTTCTTGGCCATAGTCCTGTGTACCATCTTATTCTGAACAGCTCACGATAAATTCCGAGTTTTCTCCACTCAATTTATGTGGACATAAATTTTGTACCAGAACTTAAAAACATGGATGGGAATGTTAAGGCAGGAAAGCCTATATCAATATCCCATCACGGCCACTTCTGCTGCAAACCAATATTATATCTATATGTATATATAAATACAGATATTGATATTTCTGAGGCCATTGTTTTAGTACATTCACTATTCCATGGTATATGGATTCTTTCATGGTATACTTCACCTAATGTCATAAATTTTATTAGATTTATTTTTAAATTGGATTTTGATTTTTAAATTTAGATGTAATAATTTGCCTCTTATCAATGACAACCTTTGGTAGAAAATTAGTTTAAATATTTTTAATGAGTTTATTACTATTTTGTAGATTTATTTATTATTTTTTAGAAATACAGTATTTATTATTTGTTGATAAAAATAAAATTGCTGTAAAATAAATGTTTTTATGTAAATCAAATTTCATAATTTTTTTTTCCTTTTATATTTGTAGGTATTTTGAAGGTAAGTAAAATATTATGGCAATACCCTCCTTTCCTCACTCATGAACAAGCAAAAGTGAATCTGGGTCAAATAGGAAGTCAGTCAGCATTTATTCCGAATTGTTTAGACTTTTCAGGAACTGGTCGGCTTAGGCGATAGGATTGTTTGATTTCATTGATTTATTTTTTTGTACTGCATTTAAAAATAAAAATAGTAATTTAAAACTGAAAAAAAATGCAAAATAATAAGATAAAAAAAAATTATTTAAAAAATAAGGTATTTAAAGAATTATCAATATTTAATTTATCTCATGACTTTTCAAGTAACAATGTAAGATAGTTAAACAATTTGTTTCACTGGTTTTTGGGCAAAAGGACTAAAGTCATCGAAAGTGTAGCTTAAACAACAAATTACCAAGCTTTTAAAAAATTGATTACATATTCTGTCTCATTATATTTCTGTATTCCTAAATAACAGATGAAACTATAATATTTCAATAGAGACTGGTCTTTATTGTAAAATATGAAGTTTAAGAAGACAAGACAAAAAAAAAAAGTTTTATGAATTAAGCCCTTTTAACCAAAAACGAATGATTTATAATCATCACATTAACCACATTTATTAGATTTTTATTTTTGTTAGTCGTGAAATTAAATACATTTTTTATCCTAATACATAAAAAAATAATAATAAAACAAAATCAATTAGGAAGTTGATTTGTGTTATGTGAATCATTCCTTTACTGTTTAAAAAAAAAAAAATTATATAAAAAATATTAGTAAAAAAAAATGCCGATAAAATATAGCGATTCACATTACATTATTGCAGTCAGGAGCAAGTGCTGATATATTTAATCATTTATTTTTTTGACAAAAAAAAATAAGATCGATGATAAATTTATGGTTAAATTATATCAGAGAGTACTTGCACTTATGTTTTAGGAAGAACCAATTGGCTTTAAATAAAATTGACAAATAGTGTTGTGAATACCAAAGGAAAATACAAGGTAAAAGAAGTAATTCATAAGTTTCTTCAATTCAGTATAGATCAACAGAATTGCTCTCATGAATTATCTAACATATTAAGTGGGGAAAAAAATTTCATTTTTTAATTTGGATAAGTAATCTTTTCGACCAGTGGTTCCTAAGCTGGGGTATTTGAAGGCAAGTCTGGGAGGGCTCTTTTTTAGTTGAAAAAAAAAAAAAATATCTAACTTAGTGGAAATTTTAAAACACAGTTTATCAGAACTAACTTTATGTTTTAAATTATTTTAATTAACTGTAATGTTTAGAAAATTAAAATAACGTTTCAATGTAATAATTTTTTTTACTTTCACTTACCTATATATGAAATATATAGTAAGTGGAAGTATTGCGATCGTGAAAAAATTCGACTTCCGGTTTTCAACGGAAATACACGTTTTGGGGTCCCCTGAGTCGAAATGACCAAGTCCCGCGAAATGGTCTGTGTGTGTGTGTGTCTGTGTGTGTGTGTGTGAACAGACTAGCTCAAAAACTATAAACCGTACGATCCTGAAATTGGGTATTTAGTGTAGGTATATGCCCGCGATGTGACAGCATAAATTTCATCAAAATTACTTAAAGGGAGGGGGTACTTTACTTAATAACTTTTTAGGTTTTTTTCGATTTTCTCAAAAACGGCTCTAACGATTTTGATTAAACTGAGTATTTCATCTATTTATATGCCCGAAATATGATGTAAAAATTTCATCAAAATTGATTAACCGGAGGGGGGACTTTACTTAATAAATTTTGTAACATTTTCACGTGTTTTTTTTATTTACTCTAAATCGGCTTTAACGATTTTGATCAAACTGGGTATTTGATGTCTTTATATGCCCGAGATATGACTGTAAAAATTTCATCAAAATTGATTAACCGGAGGGGGGACTTTACTTAATAAATTTTGTAACATTTTCATGTGTTTTTTTGATTTTCTCAAAAACGGCTTTAACGATTTTGATTAAACTTAGTATTTGATCTATTTATTTTTTTTTTTATTCAAAAAGGGCTTTAACTATTTTGATCAAACTGGGTATTTGATGTATTTATATGCCAAAGATGTGATAGCTAACATTTCATCAAAATTGGTCTAACGAAGGGGACCACAACAACGCATTAATTTCTAATCTAAGTAAGTTGGTAAATGAAAGTTGTGTGTTGCGCGCACGCACCAGATTTTTTTAATCATATGCCCATATTATTAATTGTGTAAGGGCAGTTCGGATGGCTTTAATTTCAACAGCGGGGCTTGGGGGGGGGGGGGGGGTTCATTCTAACAAGGGAGGCATGGAAGAAAAACGTTTGGTAGCCCCTGTTCTGGAACGACTAACTTGTTTTAGTTATTCAGAAATCCCAATAGGGAATTTTATTTTTATACAGGAGAGTCTTTGATGGTCTTTAAAATGATTCTATACCAGGGTTACGTTTATTAGGTTGATTATAGTTCATGGAATGGAATATATACAAATTCTTATTTAATGATCCAATTGTTGATAATTTTCAATTTAAAATATTCTCATTCTAAATCCCTCATTAAAATATTTGAAATACCCAGATGTTACCTATGGTGTAATGGTTAGCACTACCTACTAAACCCAATGTTGCGGGTTCTCAGCTGGGCAGGTGACCCTAGGATATTTTAGAGGGAGTAAAAAATCCTTGGTTATGAGCCTGTACGATGTCAGTTACTCGTTAAATATCCCTGTCCTAATTGTACATGTTTATTCAAAATTTAGAATTCTCACTGCAGCATCATGCATAGCAGCATAAAGTGATATTAAATAAGTAAAGAAAGAAAGACGATCATGGATCACTGTAATCTTCCCAACTGGACTTTTCTTGGGGGTTATCAGAACTTAGTATCCTACAATAGGAAAATACTACGCCTCAAATTGAGTCCTCTTTCTCAAATGGTTACTTCATTGCGAGGATTGAGTGCTGATGGGTGGCGGGATGGCCGAGTGGGGAAACGCGTTAGAAAATAATAGCCTACAAGGCGAGGAAGGGGAGAAACAAAAAAAAAAAAAAAAAAAAAATAAAAAGATTGAGTGCTGATTCCCTTGAAGTTTCCTCAGCCAACCATTCATAATGTAATTCTTTAGCTTCACCATAACCTGATCATTCTCCATAGTGATTTCATTCTCCATTTTTTTTTTTTTTTTTTCGGTTGGCGCATTAGGCCTAATGAGACCTTTGGCCGCGCAGTTTGGTCATCTTACAGACATTTGTTTTGCTTGCGGGAGCACAGACAGCCTGGAGGGGGTAGGACCAAACCTCACTTTGCTGCAAGTCATGGTCACCATGGTACAGCGGCAGATTGTCCATAGCTCCATAACCAATCCCATTGGGGCCAATTTGGCAGTGTCCTTCCCACCGATGGCATCAGCTCTCTCGGGTTCAAGGACAGTGACAAACTGGTCTAGGTCCAAGGATTATGGTAGCTCAGAGTCAGCAGGCCCCGAGGACTTATATTTCTTTCCCTGAAGCATACCGTCCCTGAACCAAACCTCCGGGCGGTTACTGACATCCTGACAAAACCCACACCACGATTCTCGATGAGATACACGGGGAAGGTTCATCACTCCTACGCCCGGTCGGTGTGAGTCGCCTCCAGTAGGCTGACGGGCCTCACATACTCGGGGGTGGGGGTAGACTTGGACTGCGTGGTGTTCATTGGTGGGCGGTCACCCGAGTGGAGCGGTCACCCATCCAAGTACTAATGATGGACGTTGCTTAACTTTAATTATCTATTGCAAACGGCCTTGTCCACTCGGTCATCCCGGCCCCTTTCGTTCTCCATAGTGAGTTCAAACAATGAACTACAAATTAAATATCACTTGTAGGCTCACAGCAGTCCAGTGAAAAAGTGCTACAGAAACAAGCATTTCACGACCGGGAGTATAATATACTTCAAATTCATAATTTAGTCATTTTAATTTAATGCATAATAAACGGGGTCTAAGACTGCTGATATCTTTCATAAAAGTTCTCACTAGTGGTTTGTGATCTGTTTTTACAAAAACCTTACTACCATTCAAAAACATTTGAAAGTTGCACCAAAATGTAATGCCAAAAGATCTTTTTCTATGATGACGTACTTTTGTTCCCCAGCCGTAAGAAATCTGGACAGAAATTCAACGGGATGTTCTTCTTTAAGTCCGCTATTGTATGTGTCTACAAGCATTTCAGTCACTTTATTTTGGTCAAAGTAAAAACCAAAACTGGGGAGCCATGAATAGCCTCTTTAAGTGCCTGAAATGACTGTTTCTGCTCATTATCCCACTTCTAACAACTATCATTTTTAGTTAAGTTCCTTCACGGAGCTGACCTTTCCGACAAATTTGATATAAAATTAGATACACATTTAATGATACCCAAAATTCTTAAAACATCTCCTTTGTTTTTTGGTTTGGCGAATTTTTAATAGCCTCCACATACTTATCATCATAAGCAATTCCTTCACTTGAAAAAATATGTCCAAGATACTTGACGGATTTCTGTTTTATTGTATCATTGAGCTATTAAATCGAACATTATATTTCAGAGCCCTCTCTATTGCTTGTTAGACTGTTTGGTCATGATCTTCCTCTGAAGCTTCAGAAACCATCAAATTGTAAAAATATACACGAACACCAGGAATATCCCCGTACAACCTGGATGCCTGATGCTGAACAATTTCCGCTGCTGACCTTAATTCGAACGGTATTCAATGAAATTTGATTTTCCCAAAGATATAAATGTAAAAAGCAAAAGTGCTTTTCTACCCCAAACCTGACACCATGTTTCAGTACTCTAAACAAAAAACATTATTAATTAATAGAAACTTTTTATTTACTTCTAGGATAAAAGATAAAGAGCATATCTTTTTTTAAAGCTAAAATATGATTTTATATTTTTTTTGTGACTATAGTCACAAAAAACAAAACTTGTGAAAATTATGAACATAAACGTGACACCAGAGATTGATGGCATAATTATCAAACAGCTAAAAATAGTTACAATTTTCTTGTTGAAGTTAATTGTCAAATAAAAAATATTGCCAGAATGCTGTGGAAAAAAAAAAGAAAATTTGTCCTTGTTTACGATAATTTTCTTCATTAAGGTATTTAGTTTATTATAACATTAATCTGAATTCGTGGACTTGTGGTAAAATGTTTCATTTTACCTTTGTTATAATTTTTGATATCGCGGGTCACTATCAAGAATAGTGACACATGTCAAAATTTTATGTTTTTTTTTGTTCGATTTATGAACCATTTGTTCACCACTTGTTTGTAGTTAACTATTTATAAATAAATATAAAAATGAAAAAATAAATGTTTCTATTGATCAATTTTTGTGTTGACCATTAAACAATGATGAACTCCTGAATAATTTGAGAGAAGAATTTGAAAATTTATTAGGGAAAAATAAAATAGAAATAGAAAACAACAAAAAAGAAAAAGAAAAAAAACAACAAATATATAATTTGTTTTACAAATTGAAAAAAAAAAATTACATTTTTAAAATTTTTACAAAGTAACAGGAGTTGGTAAAAATGAAGACAAGGTAAGCCAGCGAAGGTTTGTTTTATAGAAATTTAAAAATCAAATGTTTGAGGTTGTGCAGTTCAGGGGAACTGCAAAATAATGGACCTCAAAATACTTCATGTAGCACAAAATAAACCTATGATGTGGAAAAGCACTTCTTACCAAAAATGCCTGGATGGATAACGTTGAACTATGTCGTCAAATTATAAATTTAAATTAAATGGGATTCATTTTTTATTTTATTTTTTGTTAGTTTTACACAACTTGTAGTTCTTAAGCCGCCTGAACCAGCCTTCGCAACCTCTGCCTATCTTGGTCTCCATTTTTCGAGTTTGTTACCACCTCTGCAGTATCTCTTTTGGTTTTATCCATCCATCAACGTTTCGGCCAAAGGCTTCCTGATGGGTTGCTGCATGTCCTGTTATTACATTTCATACATATCTTATTCTCCTACATGTCCTGTATCCTTCCTAAGCGCCTAGCCTTGATATCATGAGATATGGATTGACTAGTCAATATAACACGTTTACTTTGAACTATTTTACTGTGTCAAATAGAAAATTGTATTATTTAATATACTAACGAATTAGAAATACTTTAACCGTTCTAATCAGAACTATTTTAAAATCCCCTCAAAAAAAATATTTTAAAATTCCATAAAAGACAAACTTAAAATTAAGCACTCTAGCCAGCGAAATAATTAGGCCCTCCTTTTATATTATTTCATCCATTATATCCATCGCATTAATTATTTAAACAGAGGAAAAATAATGTTAAAAATCAAAAATAATTTTAGTTGCTCGTCTTGCGGTTATTTGATAATTCAATATATACAATATTATACAATAGTGTATAACTATTTTATTTTTTATTTATGAATAACAGAAATATTCTGAGTAAGATAAAAATAATTTGATGGAATTCAAAATTAATTTCTAATTAATTAATAAACTCCATCTTAAATATTATAACATCCATATTATTTAGATATTTATTAGTTTACTGCTGTTTCAAATTGAAGCATGGAAATGCATAAGGGTATAGGTGCCTTAGGAAATTTTTACAGAAATGATGTGACATATATCCTCTAGGGTGAACTATGTTCAGTGCTTACACCCATGCCATCTTTCATAAGTTCAATGAACTCTTTTCTAACAGAGCATTACTTATACCCATTTCTGAAGAATGGCTTTGGCACATATAAGAATTTAGCAAAAAAAACTTTGTTTCATTTTTTTAGCACTTAGACCCTTATGCGTTTCCACGTTTCAATTATTAATGAGATTTAATAGAAAATGGAAATAATAATTTTATATCAATAACTGAACTTGATATTTTCAAAGAGAGATGTTATTTTGCATTTTACTTTAATATAAAGTCATTTACGAAAATCATGACAAGTAAATATCTATTTGCTTGATTATTTACTTTCCATAAAAAAGAGGTGATGTTTTTTTATGATTCTTTGGAATGACAGAATAAACGAGGAGGGTTGGTGACCGAGAAATTAGAGCAAAGACCTCACCAGTTTACAAACTACCAGCGGGGGCACTGTAGCGTGGTTCCAACATTCCACCCAACAATCGAAATGGATGTCATTGAAATAACGCTTTTATATTCAACTATTATTATTATCGAATGTGCCAAATGAACATCATAACGTATTCATTAAAAAAAAAGAAAAGAAATAAGAGTGTTATTTATAAAGTACGTAATATTATAAGATCACTGAAATTAAAATCTGTATTGACATTATAAGTACATACAATTTGGAATTTTCAGCCCCCTAAATGAGATTAGCATAGAAATTTACTTTTCAAGTTAACTATCCGATTATCCGTTTTATTGATAATTACTTCACATGCAATTATGTACATTAGGTCGGAATATTTTCGGGCTTGTAGTTCGTAAATACAGTCAAGTCTCGATATATCGAACTTCGATTTGTCAAATTCTTAAATAAATAGAACAGGATCTGTGGTTCCTAATCATTACTAGTAAATTCGCCTCAATAAGTCGATTTCAGGCCCAAATATGAAAAACATCAGTTATTAGAGGGAACTTTCAGGAACTCCTCTTCTATGGTGGAACTCTTGATAGTAATCAACTCTATAACTCGAATTCGCATTGCCAACGTCAAAGAATTTCATTTTTTATTTGTTGTCCTGTCAATACGTAAGTTTTTTCCTTTTACAAACACAAGTCACATTGAAAAGTCGAAAAGTCCGTATGAAAATAATCAATCAATCAGTCATTTGAAAATTAGCGATGGATTCAAAACTTCGCGAAGTAGAGAACAAAAAAAAAAAAGAACAGTGAGATGCTCATTGCTGTTCCCACTCATGCTCAGTTAGGAAGAAGACTTCCACGAATATTTTCGTTTTTTCTCGATCTTAAAAGACTTCATGTCAAATTACCTTTGAGACGAATTCCAGAATTTCAAATTCGATAACTTTTAAATATTTAAGGTTGGATAATCGGAAGATGCGACCATCCAGCTACAATTAGGTATATCAAGGTACAATTAGGATAGGAATATTTGACGAGTACCTGATATCGTAGAGGCTCGGGACCCAAGTATTTTTTACTCCCATTAAAAAATCCTAGAGACACTACGGGACGCGAACCTGCGACCTTTACTATTGTGGGCTGCTATGCTAGATACTTTCCCACAGGTGACCACCATGCATTTTTGTAAAACTTGAGAAGATGATATTAACTCCAGTGCTGTGTTTTTCTTGTATAAATATAGATAAGTCAAATGACACAGTAAGTGGCCAGACCATTTTAACTTTTTAAGTTCGATCTGAGGAAGTATGGTGAAGCATGGAATGGTTTCATGAACACCGATCCTGTCTATGGGAGACATGGGCACCATGTTTGTGATTCGCTGAAGCATGGGCGTCACCGCCAAGAGGAACAGGGGGGACGCCCCCCTCCCAATTATTTTGGAAGGGGGGAACTACTTACACTCTAACTGTAACATAAATTGGCAAGTTTTATAAATACCTTTAAAATACATCGTTGGAGGAGGAATTAAATGTCCCAAGAGTTGTTTTTAGGCCTTGTTATTTCAACTGTTAGCCTCTCGAATTTTAACATTGCTAAGGGAATATTGATTCGCCCCCCCCCCAATGATTTGTTGCAGGTGACGCCCATGTAAACTTCAGCGGCTGATGTTTAGATTCGCCTCAGCTTTTCCTCCAGAATGGAAAAAGCACTTTTTTTTTAATTGCACAAATTTCTGATCTATATATGATGGCAAAGCTTTCTACAAAGGAAAATAAATATATAAAATATGAGTTGTGGCGTCTACGTTCATATTGGAACAAATCAATTTTTTATAAAGTTCAATTTTAAAAAACTTATAAATAACAATAATTTTTGTAAAACGCTAGCTCATTCTGTGAAACAAAACGCATCAATGAATGCCTGGAAAATCCCAAATAAAAATCTTAATCCTTTACATTAAATTTTTTAATAAAAGTGAGCTAACTGCTAACACCTTAAGCTAATGTTTGTTTCAATTCTTATTTTTCGTCAAAATCAATTGCAAATTAATGTTAGTCATTAGTTTTTATTAATATTTAGTTAGTAGTAAAACTTCATTGTAAGTAGTAACACTGAATGAAATTAAGTTCATCATGAAGGATTATTAGATTGAAACGAAGAGCCGAAAAACGTTAAATTAAACGCTCCAATTATTTTGATTGAGAGATACGATTTGTCACTGTAATGTAAGCAAAAAGTGCTGGTAACATGCCTGATAGCACACTGTGCTGAGTCACTTCAGAATCATCAATGTGCTATTGGCACGTTAACCCATTCATGTTCCCAATATAGTTAACAGACAACTCCAAATTACGAATATTCCAATAGGTTTATTTTATTAAGAAAAATGCAACATTTATTTAAAACTTGATAAAGGAGTTAAAAAAAAAAAAAGAATTAAAAAACCAAGTAGGGTTTATGTAAAAAACTCCTTTAACAACTTAAATTCAATCCTTCATAAACAAATCAGTGTTAAAAAAACTGAAATTCTACTTTACTCTTCACATACAGCCGCCCATCACAAGATCTGGTACGAATTAGAGGAAGATATTGCCAAAGTGCAATGACACTGGGCAGGAAGTTTCGTTGACAATCAAGATCGGCATCTGGAAGAAATCGTTTCGGCTGATAAAAATCTTAGCACTTCTGAAACCAGCTATTTTCAAGAAATGAAAATTCCAAGGAAGTGAAGATTTGAAAAAAGAACCGATTAAGACTTTCTGCTATTTAGTTCTTGTTAGTGATAAATCTACCTTACCATAAGTTGAGTAGATTGATAATTTCTTGACCGTTATAGAAAAAAATAAAAAATCTTGATCATAACAAAATATTAATTTCAAGCTGGTATGAGGATGCATTGAAATTGAAATTTTTAAGAAATTAACAAAGCTCAGTTTGAGTATTAGGTTTTATATGCTAAAATAATCAATAAATATGGAAGGGAGTTCATCGTCATTTGTAATCATTGCCCCATTATTGATGAAGTAACGTTAAATAAGCTATTTTTCGTTTTTTGTTTTTTTAATTGTTGCAATCTTTTGTGATTTAGTACGGGATATTGTCAAGAATAATATAGCCGAAGTTGGTAAATAATTAATGTAATTTTTTAAATGTTTTAAATTAATGAATATTTGAGACAAAAAGGGCGTGGTTGCTGAGGAAAACTGGACCCATTGTCCCATCAGTGATTGATTTTCCTCGGCTGGTTACTAAAAATAACTATACGTACTACAAGGAGGACTCGGTCCTCGAATGCCACAGGAAAGAGGAGACACTATGGAGGAAATAGGAGAAGAGGAAAACTGATGAAATGGAGATGAAAAAATGAATAGATAGAAAGAAGGCTTCAAGAACACAAGTGCGACATTACCATATGTTGTTACCAATTTGTTAGATGATATTTTTGCCGAACCCATGTAGAGAAAAGGCGCTATGGAGGAAAGAAGACAAGACGAAAATAGGTGGTTAAATATGAAATAATGAAAGGCACGGCAGGGCATAAATAAATAAAATACCAATGAAAATAAGACGGCGTTCAGTTTTTCTAAAATTATGGAAACACAATTAATCTTTTATTTATATCTAATATAAAAATTACTAAAATCTATATAAAAATTACCAATGCGGAAATGTACATTTAGCAGAATTTTAACGAAATCAATTACATTTTTCTTTTTTCTCCATGTAACGGTCATTAAAGAAAAAGCAATTATCGATTTATTTTATTTATTTCTTTGTTTCCTTTTGGAGAGTGGTATTTTCAAGGGTAAAGTTAAAAATATATATATATGTTATAATTCGTTTAATTAATTACTCTGACTGGAAATCAAGAGATGCAGTGACAAAAATCGCAGCCTAAAAATAAAATTGGCACTAAAAAGTATAACTTCATATGAGAGCTTTTAACGCTCATATTTAATTATACACTGATATACTAAATTATATAATTAATAACATAGTAATTTATCAAATATATAATTTTTTAATAAACGTTTAACGAATCATTATTTTGATTTAATTAATTTTTTTTCAAAGACCAGTTGTTAACAAAATAAAAAACTTTTCTGGCGTCTGATTTATGTGATAAAATAAAAACTGATACTAAGGTTTCTTGATAGAGAATGGTTGCATTCTTTTTTTATTTTCCTTCTATATTTGGATACTTAAAGTTACCGAAAATTATTTTAAAAACATTCTTGATAAAACAATTTTTTCTTTAAAAAAAAACAGTGTTGAAAATCACATAATAATCTTAGGTAAACTTTTTCCTCGATCTGCGAAACCCACGTAATTGTTGTCATTTTGCCTTGATAAACGCTACATCCTATTGTGGAGTTTTCAGCCAAAGGAACAATTAACAATTATAATAAATTCATCTGAAAAAAAAATGATAATTTTCGAAATGACAAATATTATTATTATTACTGGATATATTTTCAATTAATTTATTTATTTAATATTATTGTTGTTGTTTTTTCAACCTACTGAACATCGCCTAGAGAAATATAGGATTCGTTAAACGCGATGCAATCCCATAATCTTCGTTTTTATTAGAAAACGAAATAGGTACAAAGTGTTTGGTAATATTTATTTTTTCGATTTAGATTTAAACAATGACAAGTGAAAAATTTCAAGTTTTATCGTTTTATTTTATTTTTTTTTTTTTAACGTTTACTTTCATAGCTTTAATACCCAAATCATCCTTCCTTCATACTAATATTCTGTAGATAAATTGCCACATAAACTTAAACCATTCTTTATTAATAACGTATTTTTATTATATTTAATAATATTTACCTTGATAACAAAAATTACAATATGTTAATTAACCACTGTGTCCAACCTGCGATCTTATCAGCATCTGGGAGGTTATACTATTTTTTATCAGGCTATATCGCCTAAGCAGTGTTGCCGCCACAATTCTATTACACTTTTCACCATGACCTCAAACAATCTAACCAATAAATAATCAATCTTGAATCATCATAAAATCAAGCCCCTAGTCGTCAGTATTCAATGAAATGAGAACTTTACTGATAAAAAGGTATAATAATGTACAAGCCAAGGTATAGAAAAATCTCCGAGAAATTATTTTGGTGTTAAATGTATAAAACAGCTTACAACAGGATTTTTATAACTGTTTTATATTTGTTTTCTTTCGCCCCAATTCCTATTTAATAATATCATAGATAATATATGTTGAGAAAAAACAATATGACTGTTGCATATGTTTGTATATCGCATTTGAAGATATACAACAAATCATTTTATTGACTGATAAAGGTCAATCAAATATCCAACAATAGAAATGAATATTTAACCTAGAAATAAAATTTCATTCCATATAAGTTCTGTATCTTTACCCTTCTCCACTCACACCCCTGCTCATAAACTTCTTATAATATGGTAGTTTGATGCTGGTTAATCAATTCTGATCGAATGATACAATTATGTTTATATACATAATAACACCATAAAGATGTCTTTTCCCCTTTAGTTTAATTTCCCTATAATTTATTGATGTTACCAAAACGTCATAAATAACAGTCTCAATATGTCTTTCGGTCTTTGCTCATACACTTGGTTAATTAAAAAAGACTTAAATATTATTAAACGTCTGATTACAGTATATAAATAATGAATAATAACTTTCAGTGCCAGTGATTGGTTGGTTTTCGATCTCCTAGAGTCCAGGATTTGTCCTCATTTATAGTAGAATTTCGACCCCTTCTTGTGTAAACATATTTAGAATAAGAAACATGTTTAAAATTTTCTTTAGCTGTATAGATGTTTATATTCTAGACATCGTTAAGGAAGTAAACCAATCAATACTATCATAACACGCAATAAACAAGTAAATATAGGCTTAATTTTTTTTTTCAATAAAAAGCATATCTCGAGGAATACTAATATGTTTTAGTTTGTTTATTCAATGTCACTTAATGCTGCCGAAGAGACCCCGACATCGCACATGCTTGGAACCATCCTTTTTACGTCCCACCCGAAGGACATTAGGACATTAGGACTAGAATTTAATAAATTCTAGGGCCACCTAACGGACTGCCGGCAAGGGTCACCTGACGGACAAAACCGTGACCTCCTACGTAGAAGGTGGCTATGCTAACTACTATACCACAGATGACTCCAAATATTTTTTTAATTAAATCATTATTGTACTTTAAAATAATCAAATTAAAATTACTATGTTATATATTTTTTCTTATTCAAGCTTCCTAACAAATATCTTTGCTACACGGACAATACTCTTAGCCCTCCAACATCGCCTGACAGCTAAAGAATCCCCCTTCTTCCTGAGGAAGTGCCCGGAAACTATCTGGAAGACGGAGCTGCCGTGCTCCATCAGAATCATCGTTACAGCAACAAAGATTAACATTTCATTAATTGTTAAGTCTAACTCTCAATTTGTTTTGGCAAGATATAACTATCTCTGGACGTGCCTTCCGCTAAGATAATGACTATATATACTATCCTAAATCCTTCCCAGTTATTCCGAATAATCGAAATGGCTCTCAAGTTTGCAGTTGTCCTCGCCCTTTTCGCTCTCGTAGCCATCCAGGTAAATGTTCATATAATGTCGTCAAAGTATTTAATTTTTTTTGTTTAAATAAACAGGATAAACAATAGGTACAAAATCAGAAGGAACTCGCAATTATTTATTTTATAGATTTCCTAGTTCTACAAACGGTAATTATTCTCCGTCATCGTCGTTAGCTTTCTTGCGCAATGAAAATATTGTAAATTACGAATGTTTTTCTTTCGATAGAAAGATCAATGTGATAAGCAGCGACTATTGCAGATCCAATGAACTAACAGATAAAACAAATAATATCGTAATGCTGAAAGTGCATTCGCAATTTTCGTCAGCCAAAAATTGAGTAATTAGTAGTGTTATGATCTTTTTTACATCTATAAACAAAAAAAGGAAAATATTTTTTATTTTCCATTAAATCATTTATTAATAAAATAAATTATGAATCGTCTCAAAAATTAATACCTAATAATTAACTTAAGTTTTCAGAACCTAATTCGGTTTCATATGTATTGCCTTCTTAAATATTTTCTCAATGTTGGTTTTGGTGCCCAAAAAATGGGGGGAATAAAATTCCACTCATTCTATCTTATTTAACATTCATGAAAAATTGGTTCCTAACTTTTTCTATTTCCTAAATTAAAATAATGTCGAGTCCTCGTACTACGAAATGTTTAGTTCCTGGGTTTATAAAAAGTATTATAATGATTTTTAATCTGATTCTGTGTTTTTTGTGACAAAATTGGGTTTACATATTAGTCATTTCAGTTATATTAATAATTAGCAAGTTAATATTATTTTCCGAGTGATTATTTTAAAAGAACCGTACTTAAATATAGCAAAGAAATCTAATATAAGATAAAAAACAAGGAAAAAAGAATTAATTGGTCTTCCATACACGAAGGCAAGAAAGTATGATTTATTTCCCAAAACCCAGCATTTTATTTAAAATGAACAAGAAACGTGTGTCATTTCCTCCAACCTTTTCTGAGCAAGGATGTTGATAGTTATTTTCTATGTATATTTTTAGAATGTTTCGAAACTTCACACCCACAGGATATTAAATATTTCTTTTTTTTTTGTTTACAGGCTACCTCAGCCAAGCCTTGCTGCTGCACCCCATGCTGCACCACCTGCTGTAGCACCCCATGCTGCAGCACTCCATGCTGCTGTAGCACCCCATGCTGTTGCAGCACCCCATGCTGCTCCACCTGCTGCAGCACTCCATGCTGCAGCTGCTGTAGCACCCCATGTTGCAGCTGCTGTACCCCATGCTGTACCACCTGCTGTGACTGTGGTTGCGGATGCGGCTGTGGATGCGGTTGCGGATGCGGTTGTGGTTGTGGTTGCTGCTAAACAATTAAGCACCACACGAGACCCTGACTGTAGTGGATCAACTGCAACCTGTTTCATAGAAAACTAAATTATTTAATGATTTTCAATAAACTTCATTTCCTCTAAACTTTTCTTTTTCTGTATCAAAACCCATTCCATGACTGAGAAAAAAAGAAATCATATTTCAATAATTTTCTTCTGGGAAACCAATTGCTTCAGCTTTTTTATATTAGAGAATATCAAAGCGAAGACAACAACATATAACAGTTTTGACCAGTGGTAATAATTTTAATAAAAATAACCAAACACGACGTGAAATAAAATTTACTTCTACAATCCAGAATTTTTATGCTAAAGAGTATGCTAAAGTACAAAGAGCATTTTTTTATTTTCAAGGCTGCATAAGCTTTAGTGAATCTATCATTCTTTTTGAAGTATTGAGAGAGCATTTCTGAAAAGCTCTATTTTTAAACTAAACTAAACTTTTCTATGAGGTATTAATCCAAATATGGAATAATCCGATTTACCCAGATGGAATCGTTTCAATCAATCAAATATGTACATCAATGTACTTCTGAGATTCTACCAATCGGAGCTGGTAATTTAAAATAAAACTTAAGCAACCGACTTATCGAACTTACTGACGACCAGACATCGATTGTGGGGTATGGGTACTGCTATAAAGACATAAGAATATTTATTAAAATAATTCAGTTTACGGAACGTAATTTTTTTTCTTTATACGACCTAATAGTACCCACTGTGCCTACCTAATATACGCCATTGAAGTTTATTTTTTAATTTCATGGTTAATCTTCAGGTAATAATCACATTAAATAATTGGAGTTATATCCTCTTACAGTTAATTGAATAATATTTTTCGTGACGACGATATGGATTGTCCTAAAAAGCGTCACATTGATTTCCGGGTTCTTTGAGGAAAATATTTATGTTTATTCACCTCTTCTGATTACATATACAGGTTTAATAGGACATATAAAATAAATTTAAATCTTTTTTATTTAAATGAAGTTACGTTAAGTTATTAAAATTCCATTATATCACAATAATAAAATAACATCCATTTAGCTACCGTCCTGTATTTAAATTAAAAATTTGGAAGTCACTAAGAAAATGCAAGTTTGTTAAAAAACTATCAATACAGCTTTTCATTTAAACAGAAAATAAAATATAGAAATAAGAAGGGTTTGGCTTCTTACGAATTGCTAAAAAAACTGAACCCTATAATTATTTAATTCTTTTTTCAAAATTTCTATATAGCAATTATTGACCTCCATTAATCAATATAACTTGATTTGTTTAGTAAATGTTTAATTTAATTTCCCTAATTCGGTCATCAAAAATTAGAATAGTTATTCCATTTTCGCCCTGAATCTTGATGAAAATAAATAATCAGTTACTCACCAATTCATTATTATTTTCTTTGGCATATGGATTTATTAAATTTAAACGGAGAAAGTTGTTTTGATTTGTTGAAAGTAAGGTGTATAAGCCTCAGAAACCTAGATTATCTTAACTGAATCAGCTTAAAAATCTTCGCTCGTTGGAATTGGATTTTGAAAATGTAGTACCTAGTAGAATATCTAGATTACAACATGTCACAAATAACTCTATCAGAGAAAAAGTTAAAGAACCCCTTAATAAACATTTATTAAAGCTATTTATTTAATATTAATAAATATTCTCCATCGAGACAAGAAAGCTGAGTATGTTTGACGACGTCATGGCTGATGGCCTAAAAGGATGCTTAAGCATGTGCCATGGAGAAGAGCTTGATGGATGTAATACTCGATGTATTATATATACATACATTTTTTCTTTGCATATATTGTGTTCTAAGAAAGTAAAGAAAAAAATATCAGATATTCTTCATGATTTATTCCAAATCCTCCTCATTTTCGAATAATCTCGGTTTTAGTGATTTTTCAACTAGCAGTCGATTTTTTATTGAAAATCTCTATAAGATATTAAATTAATTTCCCGGAGGTAAAAAACAATATGTCAATATTTTATTGAATTAAATGTAATACTCTAGATGTAAATACCCCGATCAATACTTACAATTATTTATGAGTTTCATTGTATTAACAGAACACCAATCTCTATAAGAAAATAAAATTTTTGTTCTGATAGAGTAAAAATCTAATGAGAAAACTGTAAATTTAAAAATTGAGGGTTCTTATTAGATGACGATACGTTAAATTTTATCTGTAATTTCAAATTTTAAAGTCGAAATTCAATTTTGAAATTATTGATATTCTTAATGAGCCACTTTCAAGTAATTTGTAAATTTTAAAAATAAAGAATTCCAGAAGAAAAAAATTACAGTTTAAATCGATATAAATAAACTAAAATTTATTAACATACTATCTTTTCATTCTGTGTATTTAATATTCTTTTTAAATACATATTACAGAATTTCATTTATATGCTGCCATTTGTCTGATTTTTTCCATTACGTTACCTATATTAATCCATTGCACTCGGCACCGTTTCGAACGTTACCTGCCAGCAGCTCGACGCATCTTTTTCACTAAAACGTACACCATGGAAGCGAAATATTATACAGTACAATTTCAGAACCAAGTAAGGAATAGTAATTAAATTTGGGATATGTGTAATAGCGAACCTTCAAGAACACGTACTTACAAAAAAAAATTAAAATTTATTTTTTATAATTTTGTATAGTATGGTAAAGTATATAGCAATTCCCCATATGCATTTATCTTCTTCTGCTTTAATATTTATTTTGTTAAATCTGTCTGTATAAATGTCTATCTGAAACTCGTCTTCACTATTGCTTACTTTATGTGACTCACTGGTACTGGTTGGTTTTGCTATTTTTATATTTAAAAAAAATGATTATAAAATAAAAGAAAGGATAAAGAAATACTTTGAAAACAACTACGAAAGCCCTTTTTACGCCTAATCCACTAATTCTATATATTTCTCAACGGATTACAGAAGTGTACCAGGTGTGTAAATATGAAACCGGAATTTTTCAAATAGCAAACAAGAGTTGATTGTGTAAAAATGATACATACTTTTTTATTCGAAGTACTGTCCTTCGCTATCTATGCATTTTTCCCTTCATTCAGGCAATTTGTGGATTCCCCGCCAAAATAATGCTTCCTCTTCTGAGTCAAACCATTCACTTAACCAATTTCGTACATTTTCATAAGAAGTGAAGCGCTGCTCAGCTAGTGCGTGTCCCATCGATGCAAATAGATGGTAATCGGATGGGGCCAAATCTGGTTAATAAGCCGCATGCGGAAGAATATACCAACCAAACACTTGGATCGTTTCCTTGGTCCGTTTATCCGAATGTGATGGGCATTGTCATGGAGCAAGATCACTTTGTGTGTCCTTTCTTGATATTTGGTACTTTTTGGCGCAAATCTTTATTCAAATTTATCATCTGTTGTAGGTAGCGTTCCTTATTAACAGTTTCCCCAGGTTTCAGCAGCTCATAGTAGGTAACACCCATCTGATCACACCAGACACAGAGCATTTTCTTCCTCCCCAAGCGATGCCGATGGTTCACAGGAGTTACCCAGGATTTTTTACGCTCAGGATTCTCGAAGTAAATTCACTTTTCATCACCAGTCACAATTTGATGAAGAAATGACTTTTTTTCTGTACCTGGCGAGCAGCATTTGCCATGAGGTTTTTCGAGCTTCCTGCTGCCTGTCATTCAGTTGGTGAGGTACCCATTTTCCGACCTTCTGGATCTTTTCCATGCCTTTCAAACAAATGCAGACGGTGTCACATGTAATAATTGTCCAACAAACGCTTCCGAATCAGCGTTTTCAAAGATTTTTTTTGTTTTTTTCCACGGTCTTTGTTTCTTTTTTCGAAATCCATCTTTAAATATTTTGAACCAATCGAAACATTGAGATTTGCCTAGGGCATGCTCCCCGCAAGCTTCAACAAGCATCCTATGTGATAATGCTCCAATTTTTTCAGAAGGAAACGGAAAATAAATGCTGTCCGCAAATCTTGATTTGTTGGCACAAAAGTCGACATGTTCAACGCCACTAAAAACACGGTTATAGAATGAAACTGATGTTGGTATCAATTGGATCTCTTTATTACATGTAGGCAAAAGCAGATAACACCACTGACGGATTAGTTAGAAGATTATATTGACTGTTAACTCCTATCATTGGCGAATTCCGGTTTCATATTTACACACCTGGTATATGCTGTAGTGAACGCACTTTGCACATACTTTTTCGAAGTGTAAAACGGCATTATCAAGCATCTTTGATTTGTTTTTTGTGCCATTTTAATAGTAAACTACAGAAAAACGCACGATTCTAAAAAAATGCAGTAGAAATAATTAATAATCGATAAAAAGAAATAATGGAACATAAACATTCATGTCCCGACAGAGGGGACACCCGAGTGAGATGCTAGATGTACATTGTTCCCTAAGAGGAGACAACCGAGTGCAAAGGGTTAAGATTGGTGCAGGATTAGAGGATGTTAAGAAAAATATTCATGAAGTCAACCCTCATAAAGACTCATAAGAAGTTTCATTCTATTCATTCATTCATTCATTCATCATTCAAAAAACAGCTTTTAAAGTTGCCGGCGTGCGATATCATGTAGTATTCTAGAACAATGAGTTATGATTATAAGATTGTCTAATAAATTTCAAGTTTCTTATCTTTTACATTTAGTCTCCTATTAAACTTTTATTGTTTTTTTAGCATTTAATACGTTGTACCATAAGTGTTTAACCCCATCGTTTTTTATAGATCCTTTATGCTTAATAATTTATTTAACTAGCCAAACCATCGGACGGAATCGATACAGACATTAATTGACTACTTAAACTGTCGAACATAATTATTAAAGTAAATTGAATAGTCAAATTTCGGAGAAATATTAAGTAATTATTAGGAAAAAGAGGAAGAAAATATAAAACTTAGTGAGCTCGCTTAAAATTTTTCCAAGTCTGCTGCATAGAAGCTGAGTTTTCAAAAATTCAGAATTCTTTAATAAAACAGTTACTATACTGTTATCTTATTTTTAAGTTTTTTTTTCTACGGCTATGTTCTAATTAGACTGAATTAGATATTTAAATTTAAGATTAGTTATAAAAATTAACCAACATAAGGATGTGTTGGTTGTAATAATACTCAATGTTTGGAAATTGTAAAATTGATTTATAATTCAACTAATGAAAATCAACCAAACCACACCAATCGATAAATCGTCCAGGACATGACCTGTTTATGAATGAGAGGGCATAATCAATGAATACATATTCCATTAAAAAAATTTATTTTGGAATCTTAGTTGGTTTTTTTGAATTATTGTCGTCATTTCTTCTTCTTATCTGCCATCATGAACAATTTAATATACACAATAAGTATAATAAATAACTTTGAAATGCTCTAAAATTTATATAGTGAATAAACATCTCAAATTGTGATTAAACTGCTAATAATATGGAATTGACTAAAATTGAAAAAAAAAAAAAAGTTATATTAATCTTATACGTTTAATAGGCTATTTCATTTGTATACCTTCCAGCATGTGAGAGTGAGACTTTGTCAAATTTTGAATATTTTAATCGTTTAAACCTGATAATTTAGTATCATTTGCAAGTTATGAAAAAAATCTTGGCTCGAGTCGTATTTATTTTTTTCCATGAAAGTTGGCCCCGATCAGTTTGGTTATGAAACACTTATCAGGGTCAAGATCTGCGGGTAAAATGGGTCGAAATTGAAGCATTCAATTTTTTCGTGTTATATTTGGTGATTCTTAAATACTTAAAAATGTGTGTTGGAAAAATTTGTTTCATTTATTCATATAAATTTCTCAGTAGCACGCAGTTCAAACTTAAAATATAAATCAATTTTGTGATTTGATTGGAAATCAATGATATTTAAAAATCAAAAATCAGCGTTTTTAGTATCTGTATACAACCTTTTTAGATATTTATACATTAATACATATTATAGATATCTATATAAGCTATATAATATGTATCAAAGACGTGGATCTGTTTAAAGTTTTTTTTTTTCTTTTAAGCATAGAAAAAAAGTCATTTATTATCTGACTCACTTTTATGAAAAATCATGATTTTTTGAGTATGACATTTTTGCAAGGAAGTAGCGATAGGTCCGGTGATAATTTTATTGGACTTTTATATGAAAATAAATTATTTAAATATATTTTTTAATATATTTAACTAATATCTAATATTTAACTGTATAATAGTAAAAGTACAACGGAAAATTAATACAACCTACATAAGTAAAAAAAAGTAAATAGCGGCATGACAAACTTATTCTTACATCCACTTTACATTACATCCATAAACAACCAAGAATATTTCACTGGTATGGCATGTAATTCGTAAATTAGGTACCTCCAGTACTTAAAAACTAGAAACTTCATTTATAAAGTGTTGTTGAATTTATTGCTTCAACAAATTCTTCCATTTATATTGTTACTATTTTTTATTATTATTTTCTATAATTCTATTTTTCAATTTATGGATGTCTGATGTCGACCTGTAGTTTGTATATACTTCTTCTGTTGTATATGAATTCAATTATAAGGATCTTTTAGTAATGTTTTCCGAAGTATAGTATATACCATTGCAATGATCAGAAGTGGCGACCGAAAAATGTTAGTTTTTGTTTCTATAGATTGCAGTGCTCACGCGCGAATTAGGATTTCGTTGAAACTTACTAGGTACGGTTTCCTCCTCAAAGCCCTTTAAATGTATCTATACAACTGAATGCCCCGAAAAGTTCCCTCCTAAATGAATTACAGCGAATATGAAATTTCATAGCAAATGACTCAAAATGATTAAACATCTGTGATTCTCTAAACCCCCCCCCCCCCAAATCGTATGATTCGTTACAGAGATATACCGTTTTGAAGATTTTCCTATGCGATGTCAAGATTTTAAATTATATCTTTTCTAAGATTTCATTTTTTGGTTACACTGCAAAAGAGAAAAAAATATCAATGAAGTTAACGACCATTTTTCACAGCTAATTAATTGGTAAGTACAGTTGCTCTTGTGATACTGCCAAATTCGATAAACAATAATGTTCTATAAATTATGAATTATGATAAATAAAATCTTAAAGTTTTAGAGATAATTAATTGGCCATGTTTTGAGATTCTATTCAGTTTCCTCATTCATGAGACATTTCCTTTTTCTGGTATTTTCTCCTGTTCTCCAATGAAACTGAGAAAAAATATAACCAAGGTAATGGACCTCTGCTGCTCACGGAATTTTTTTCAACTAAGAGTTCGACGAGCATTATAATATTTTGAAATTCGAAAAATTAACACCAGAAGACGAAGAAATCTTCAAATTAATTGGAATAATTCGAAAATTTAAGTTTTAAATTCATACTCGATATCTCGTTACGACGTACATTATACACTGGTCGAGAAGGAGAATTTATAAACAAAAAATATGCTAGAAATAGTGCATATTGAAATTAAGTTCTAACTTCCTGTTAGTTTTAAGGGATGGTGCATATTATTCAGAGTACAAAAAAGGTATCAATTCTAACACTACCATATCAGCCATTTCCCAGCCTGCCTCCAATCTTAAAAATCAAAAGGTTTCATCATTGTAAAGAGTTGATTGAAGAGAGGCTAAATCAACGAAATAAGCATATGTTGGTCCCCAACATGCCTCTTGCATAAATTAACACTAATGATCCTAAAGTGGTATGAACATAACAATAACTTAAAAAATAATTTATAAATTATGGTCAATCTTAGAATTTTTGACCATTCCAAATCCAGTCGCATCCTTTGTGTAAAATTTTGATAACATTGTAGGTGGTAATTCGTAATTATTTATTTATATTTATTAGAAGAATAGTGAGTAGCATTAACGAGTGTTAATGTCCCAAAGGTGTTTTCACAGAGTTCATCATTTTCTTTTCTTAAATTACTAGGTAAACTTGCTTTCCTGATTCGCATTCACATTAATAGAGTTATCTAAAATAAAATATTCATACTTCGAAAACCTTTTGAATGAACTTCCTAACCGCATCTTTGGGCCAGAGACACTCTTGACTGACACATGATGTTTTTCAGGAATAACAATTCTTTTAATGTTACTATATTAAATGTTAAGGTAGGTAGTAATGTATTACGTAAGTAGTAAAGAGATTTTAAATATACAAAAATTATATTCTAGAGTTAAATTTTATATTTCTTCGTGTTCAAGTATAATTTTTGAAAAATCATTGTTCATATTATATTTTGGCATGCTCCAGTTTTAGTAAACTTATCAGACAGAGGCCTAGAGTGTTACGCAATTTCATGCATAACATTAATCTCTATATATATGAGGCTTTGTCCTGACTGACAGAATCAACGCAGAGCAAAAACTACTAATGATAGAAACTTGAACTTCGGAATTTAGATTTTAAACGCGATGTAGGTAACCACTAAGAAAGGAATTTCAAAAATGTAACCCCTAAGGGGCTTAAATGGCGAAATTGTCGTTTAACTCTAACGGAAATCTCTTGTTGAGATTTTAAACCATATGTTTTTTATTTGAATATCGATTTAACGTTACAATGTTATTAAAATAGACATTCACATAAAATATGGCTACTGATTATTTAAATATTAGTGGTAATCAAATAATGCCCACTGTGATTCCCAAGATTGGGGATGGTGGGTGTTTATTTCGATCTCTTCTCCATATATATAAGAGGCTTTGTCCTGAATGATAGAATCAATGTAGAGCAAAAACTACTAATGATAGAAACTTGAAGTTCGGAATTTAGGGATGGTTAACCACGATGTAGGTAACCACTAAGAAAGGAATTTCAAAAATGTAACCCCTAAGGGGTTTAAATGGCGATATTGTCGTTTAACTCGAACGGACACCTATTTTTGCACTTCAAGAAAAAATATCTAATTTGGACTCATTTTAAAGATCTTGATCTACGGGGCGTCGAAAACGATTTTAAAGCCGAAAAATGAAGCGTTCACGACGAGTAAGTTGTTTCGGCGGTTTTAGTGAATTCCCTCCATTGCGCGCCTCCCTCTCTTCTACCGAGCCGGCAGCTTCCCCCTCCAACCTTCCACCTACCGGAAGCTCCGATTCTACTAAATCTCCTTAACATCAGTTAACATAATATTTTAAATTAATACCAAGATAATGATCACAGAATTGATTTTAAAGGCTCGCGGGCAAAGCGACGGGGAATGCTAGTATATTATAATTGTATTAATTGTCATAACCACTTGAAATACGTAACTGTAAGGAAGTACGCTTCAAAATTATTTGTATGACGTTAACCGCAATGGAAAAAATTCACAAATATGCGAAAATCGTTTATATTAGTGATTCGTGATTGTTTCAAACAGCATCAGGAATTCTTAATTTTTACGGAAAAGAATCATCTCTTGGTTCATGTGTCTCAAATAGGTAATACGATTTTAAAAAAGCGCAGTAAACTAGCAAACTATTTGGTAAAGCATAATTGTGGTTGGAAAGGATGATAAATAAAATTGGATTTATTGCAAAAATCAAAATATACTTTTTTATAAGCTCCACGTTTCCCAAGGTTGTTAACTGTTATTGGAGTTGCAACTCTTACGGCTTCCTTCTGCTAAATGCCCACTCATTTCAATGGGAAGTAAGGGGAATAAAATTAGGTGAGACCTATAGGATTATCAATTATATACTAAGAATCAGTAAAAGAATTAGATTCATTTTATTTTAGCCAAAAATTAAGTCTAATCCAATCTCTCATAATTTAATTGATGAATTTTTGTCAATAATTTTATTTGTTATATTAACAAAGACGTTTGAATAAATAAACGGCAGAATTTTGGTTAACTTATCTAAATGGTTCTTTTCCTTTACCATCGAGAATTATTGGGGTACAACTCCACAAATTACATTCTAATCAGAAGCACCCATAAACGGGGGTGGGTCAAATTAATAATATAAAGAAGAAAATTAGGTGCTGTGAAAATTAGGTGCTTAATGAATTGTGATAACTGAAAATAAATGGTAAAATTGATAATAATGTTATTCAGGTGTCTTTGTAGCAGTGTAATAACCTCTAAAACATCCCCAGGCCTATCACCTTTGGACCTCTCACGAAAAAAAAAATCTATATTCGCTACTGATTCTACTACAAAATTTGATTATTTTAGGTACTTAAGTAGTCGAATACGTTCTCGTCACTATAATCACCCACTAAGCTCTTTGATTATAGTTAAAATTTATCTGTTTATCTCCTGCAGAAACCTCTTGCGCTAATCTTAAGTACCATCAAGAGAAATTTCTTCTATAATTTCTTCTAAGATATTCAATATCTAATCAATATTCAAAATTTTTGGTAATTTTGTGGATCAAATACACTCAATCAAATATACTCACAAATACACAGAGCCGAGTGGTACAGTAAGCACACATGCTTAACTGTTCTGACCTTATGAAATTTCTCTTGATGGTACTTAAGATTGGCGCAAAAGATTTCCGCAGATGATTAACAGATAAATTATACCTATAATTGAAGAGCTTAGTGGGTGAATATTTACGAAATCTATTCATTTATGTTAAAAAAAATGAAATCGAGAAATATAGCTCAAAGTTTCTCCTTAATTCAGCATTTTTTTTTTTTTTTTGTATGATGTATGGTTATTTTTTTATAAAAAAGAACAAGCTACGTTTAATGAACGAAATAACATGTTCATCCATAAAGAAATGTTATTCATTTGAAAAATATTCCTAAACATGTTGATCCACGAAGCTTTTCAAGTCTGAAGTTTAGTTAGGGACTAATTCCCATTCCAAGTTTCTTTATTTCTTTAATGTCCATCCCCAACTCTCCATTCAAAACAGGCCTGTTTGGTTTTTCGTTTCATTCAAAACTTTACCTTGTCTTCAGCCTCACAAGCTATAATCCATTTCGGTATTTAACTAAATTATCAAACCTCATCGGTCTTCTTTCTCATCCCACTTCCAATGTCATTGGAAAATCATTTTACTTTTATCATTTTTCTGATTTGGCTGGTACATGTATCTTAACTAAAAAGCTTTCATTCCTATTCTTAGGATTGGACCTTCAAAGGGAATATGTATTAATGATCCGATTCCCTGAGTTGAGTACGTTGATACTCTTACTATAATCATAGTTATTACTTTAATAATTTGTACTTTTGTAAATTTTATCTCAGCCTTACATACTTAAAGAATTTCGCCATTCCAAAGATGGTAATATTCTATACCAATAATTTTTCTATCGATAATAATTGTATTATTTGCATAAATCTTTGTGTTCCCTAAGCTATTGATGAATTTAGTGGTAAAAATGTTTTATTCAATCAAAATTACTACATCGATTGTCAAAAAAAAAAAATCTTAAAAAAATCTAATTTTATGAAACGTTGTTTTCATGTATTATACCATGAAATAATTGTAGTATTTGGAGCTACTAACGCATCACAAAAGTTTGACTACTGTATATTTCCTACAAGGTATTTATGTTTTGCAGTATATGTTTAACTCAATAATTTTTTTTTTTTTTTTATATCCTTCAATTGGAACACAAACTAAACCCTTTTAAATAACCTGTTTTAAATCAACCCCTTTTAAATAACTTTTAAACAAACTAATAGCTCTATAATAGGATAGCGTGAATATAATAGGAAAACATTGAAAATAACACTGGAAATAATATACCAATACCGGACTTCACTCGATAAAAAGACTTCAATCGAAAATTGATTTAGAAAATATGGTAGGACATCTCCGGTGAGTTTATCTGTCATAACTATTTATTAAGATGAAAATGATTAAATGAGTGAGTTTAATCACCATGTGGTGGGATCTGATATTGATCGCAAAAAAAGTATTATTCATTTGGGTGCCAGCCCACAAAGGAATCAAGGGGAACGAGGAAGATAACAAATATATAGCTAGGCTGGAAGAAATAGAAAACCTGACAATGCTAAAAGAAGTCACAAAAGAGGACTGGCTACACCAATTGAGGAAAAATCTGCACAAAAGTTGAGGTGGAGCCCGAACAGAAATAAAAATGGGTCACAAGCTTAAGAATCTCGAGACTTAATGAAGTTATATTATGTCGCATTAGGGCATTGCAAGTTCACACGCAGATATCTTCTCCGAGGCGTAGAAGTACCCACATGCCAAAAAAAAAAAAAAAAAAAAAAAATAATGTACTATAAATGTAAATGCAATAATGTACCCCAAAAGGTGAAGTCCCTTTTAGTAAACTTTTTACAATACAAAGAGCTCAGGAAGAAGCTTAAAGTGGAAAAACACTGAGTGAACCATTAAAAGATGATAAAGCTAAGATAGTTATTCTGTTTCAGTATCTAAAAGGAATTTCCTCCTACAATAGAATATAACAAAACAAACCGCCAATTACGCCCTAGGATAGAGGAGAAGGTAAAGGATTAAAAAAAAACAAAAAAAAAACATATTTCTAACTATAACTTTGAGAATATTTTAAAACCCTCTAACATTTACTATTATTTAATACACCAGCGTATTGTGCAATATGTTCAACCTAAATCTGCAACTGTAACGTGCAATGTAAACATGTATGATTTTTCTTTAAATAATTTTAATGAAGTTAGAAAGTTCTGTGCTCATGCAACAGATTATAAAATCTTCATTGCAAGAGGGTATCATCATACAAAGTACAATTATATACATATAGCAATCTGAGAATAAAAATTCGTATATGTATTACTTCTTAGCTTCACAGTTAAAATATGTTTCTTGTTTTCTGAACCAACATGTACTCAATTTTATTTAACGAAGATTTGAAGTCCATGTCTAAGGGCTAATCTCCCTTCATTGGATAAGCGATAACAGTTAAAGTGAGGAATATACCTGTGGTGCCTTTTAAATTATTCAAATAAAGGAACAGTAAAAAAATACAAATATGATTCATTCCGTATAAATTGATTTTTATCGAGGAAAATTATGCTCCATATAATTGAGGGAAATAATACAGATCGTTCGTTTAAACGTCATTTATATACAAAGTACGCTAAATATAAATACTATTGTTGGTCTCATCTAAATTTGTGTAGGTATACTGAAGGGAGTATCTATAGCAATGCCACGATATTTTAATTTCCAAAAAAATCGAGTTGAAATTCGGAGTGGGCCTCTCTTTTGATTGGTAAAGAGATCTTAGTGGATTAAATAACAGTGGTAAGTTAAAATACATAGTCAAGTGTGTTGACAGACAGTGAGTCAAAATATTTTGAAATCGGATAAAACTTTATAAAATAATAAGTCCTCTCACCATCCAAAACCTATTCATGTTAAAACTTATTTTTCGAAAATGGCTAATATGGCAAAAAGTTACTAATTCTCCGCCTCCGCTCCTCCTACCAATTTTTTCGATGTTTTCATACTTATCTGCCATAAGGAGCCGTGAAAAATCCAACAAAACTAAAAACAAAAATCGGTCTGGCTTTCTTGATTTATGAATGGTGTAACAAACTCATTTTATTAGATAAATATGAAATAGTTTTTAATATGGCTAAACAACTAAATATTAAAAAGTTAGAACTAGCATTGAAAGACAAAGACCTGATTGAGATTTTAGAATAAATGAAAAATTAATCTTTCAAATCCACATAAATATTTTTCAAGCTTCAAAATTGTTTCAAACTTCAACTCCTTGCCTTCCAGTGTCCGCATATAAAGATTTTCTTTAAAAAAAATTAAATTCTTTTCAATGATAATATTTTTTTTTTTATTATTAATTATACGGTTTTTTTTTTAATATTTTGATTTAGTCTGTTATTTCGATTCCTAAACAAATTTAATTCTCCATGGCACAATACAGAGAATGTTTTTATTGATAAATTTAATTCTTTTTTTTTTTTCTTTTCAGCGATTCGACTTGTTATAAAACAATGCTAACTTCCTTTTCACCGACGATGGCGTCTTGCTGAGCTCAGTTAATTTTCGTACCGCCTCGTTTCGCAACCGTGGCTGATCCGACAGAATTCTTTTTTATTGTTATATTAACACGGTGAAACAATGCCCACTCTGTTTTATTTCGTAAGGGCCTAGTTATCAGCCTGCTCTAATAATAATGCAATAATTAATCATATTAGGTTACAGTATTTGAACTTGTATTTTATGATTATCTTAATATATATGATATATTAAAATATATGAGTTCAATAAAGTATAAGGAAGATACTACTTATATGTATTCTTACGAAATAGAAGTCATTATACATTATAATAAAAATTATAGGTAGTTATATTATAGAAACATATCGGGACCATACAAATTATAGATCACACAAAAATGTCGCCTACCCAATGAAAGGCTGCTGCAAAAGAAGAATAAGACGATTTTCTGAAGACCCAATTAAAGCTTCTTCATTTCCCTTCCTTTGATATCCATTCAAATTTTTCACGAATTTATAATAGGTCTGTTAGTGGTCCTGCATAGCGTTAGCAGAGGAGAATTGTAAGATAATTTGTGAAAAAAAATTGCTATTTTGAGTCTGGTGAAATGTACAGATAAATTATTTTTTTAGGTCCTAGGGGAGTAGGCCTGTCGCCTAACAACGGGCGAACCCCTATCTTACATTTTCACAATACACCGACGATTGTTTTTCAGCTAGAGCTCCCTGTTCTGCTTTAACTATTCGTCGTAACGTCTTTAACTATTCCTGTATAAATGGAGTTATAAGCAAAAAAGGCAAAGTGGTGGATTGAAATGACGCATCTGGTCCTATCTAGAGTCGGCATCTGGTCCGTGCTACAAATTTTTAATCTTCATGATACATGTCAGCTAATACCGCCATTGTCTATCAGGTAGCAACGTGCTTGCAAAATAAAATATCACATGTTTCACTAGATTTTATTTTTTTTTACAGTAGAGAGATTATATATTTTATATTTATTCAGATATGGAGGACCTAACCCCAGTCCGCTTAATGATAGACGAACCCCCATTTTATAAATTATAGAACAGTTCTTTTATTTTAAAAATAAATTTTAATTCTTTATCCTAGCATTTTACTTTGTAATTTCTTCATATAATCCGAGAACACTAAAAACTTTGTTTACATAATAGTAAGAAAAAACACAAGTATATATATAAGTTTACTTGGTGTAGTCATAATCATTGATATTTTTATTTATAATATAATTATTTGAATTAAATAACTTCATGAGTAAATATAAAAATTAATACCATCAAAATATTTTAAACAGAAACCTACATTTGGCAGGGGTTGATAGGCGATTACCCACTAATAGTTTAAACAAATCTTACATTAAACGAGACAAGGCACATCTCTAATTCATACATTGTTCCTTTTCAAATCATAATTTATCTCTAAAATAAACACCGGTATGGGCCAAATTTGGGATTAAATTTGTTGAATATTTTTCCTTATTCCCATAAAACCTTCGAAGATTAGAATAAAAATTTATATCATTTTTGAGTTTATTGATGGTATGCAGATTTACTCAAAATAAAAACTCTATGTTGATTCAAAGAGTTAACATTTTATCACACGAAAATATGACTGTATTATTTTTATTTTTGCCATCTAAAAGTTTTTATAATGTACCAAATATTATAAGGTACTTAACATAATATTTTTAGAGCTAGATAGCTAATATTGATCAAACTTTAGCGCTCTTTTGAATAGTATAAAAATAACTAGATACTTACAAGTTAAACAATCATAAAAATACCTAAATAATTTATTTTTGAAGAGAAAAGATTTGGCTCCGCCGGGAATCGAACCCGGGTCTTCCGCGTGTCAATGAAGAGGAAGGATTTGGCACCGTTTGGAAGCGACTCCGTGGTGTAATGGATAGCATACCGCGCCATCCATTCCGCATGTCACGCGGAAGACCCGGGTTCGATTCCCGGCGGAGCCAAATCTTTTCTCTTCAATAATAAATTATTAAAAAAATAGGTGGTTACTCCACAATAATGGTTAAATTAATATAAAAATACCTATAAATCGAGGGGAAGGGAAATAGATCGTGATATATATTTGTACATTTTGGAAGAAAATTTGGTGTAGAATTGCTGATATTTGTTTGTCTTTAATTGTTATCCGGAACACCGTATATACATTCATCGAACTTGAACTGTTTTCAAGGAGAAATTATAAGCGAAAAACCGAAAAAGACACTTTCATTAGCGCTCTCCTACTTCCCCTGAGACCCAGAAATCAATCGTATGTAATTATCATGGAATTTATCAGGAACCAAACCACTTAGTTTTCTAAAAAGAAAAAAGTAACTTACGATATAGAATTATCTATTTTAGAACATTTATCACTGGTATTTTGTGTCATGCCATTCTGCCCAATGTATTACTTATCTTTTTTTATTTTTAGTTTTAATACAGTTAATATAGATAAAATATTTCGTAAAAAATCGTTATTAAAGCTTTCATAAACTTAGTGTAACAACTATAGAGATTAATAATTTTACTGTCATATATGTAGAAACAGGCTAATAAATTCTTAAACGATATACCTAAGTTCAAGTTGTAATGACTATGAGTTCATACATATAATATTAATGATAACCAAGGGGATGTTTTATTGGTTTTGGTATAGCTACAAAGACAATTGAATGAATTCATTAGCCGTTTTACTATTTATTTTCGGTTTTGCCTGATTGAATAAAATAATTCAGATCAGGAAACTTAATTTTTTTCTTAATATTAACAATTTCGGGTGGCCTCACCCTTATACATTTAAACAATAGTGTTAAATTTACAATATTGTCTAGAAAAAAAAAAAACTAAAAAAACATGGGACTTACCTATTTCTTGTCCTGACAATATTTAAGAGACTTTGTTTTTTGCAGGACTATGATAAGTGGATGAGAAAATAATTCCTAGTATACCATTTCATTCAAACGTTCACGTTTAATTATTTTTTTAAAACATATCTTTGATAATATTGTTTTTTTACTTTTTAATAACTCAGAAACAGTGTTTAAATAAACAAAAAACATCTCTAGAAAGTAAAGTAAAAAAATACCTAAACTAAAAAAAGTAATATTTAGATTGCAGATAATTTTCAGATGTACATAAGCTGGGTAGCGGTTAACCTTCACTATTCGTAGCTCCGTTTATTATAGGATTGATACTTCGAAAGAAACAGCTTTCTGCATAGTTGTGATTAAAAAAATATTAAAAACTAAGTAATGTTCTTTAATCATTTAATTCTTCTTATCTATAAGTTAGTAAGTTCACATGTGGGCCCTGTGGCGCAACGGATAACGCGTCTGACTACGGATCAGAAGATTCCAGGTTCGAATCCTGGCAGGGTCGATTAATTTATTTTACAATATCATATACATTAAATAACATAAGATATTTTATAAACAAGAGAAAGCTGTATTTTTTTTTAGTTACAGTAATTCTTATATAAATTTAATACATTACCAAGGCTTTAAACATATTATGAATCATGTTTGATATATTAATATAAAATTTTGAATTAGTCATTAAGTTAAAAAATGACGAAAGTGATTTTCGGAGGAATAAAATTGATCATACATTCTTGATATAATAAAGACCTTTACTAAAGTTAATTTTTATTATAATGGTGGAGGATTGATTTAACGTTATAGTTAAAGTAGAGAAACAGGTTGGGGTCCGGTTACAAAAGAAGCAACTACAATATGTAGGATATATAATTTTCGCAGACGTTTCGACCTAAATTTTAGGTCTTCATCAGAGAAAAATTAAAAAAAAAAGGCTAACAACCGAGTAGAGACATCATACAAGAAATATTACATATAAAAGAGAGATGGAAATAATATGAAAATAAAGACAAATTAATTATTAATGTGTGAGATTTAAATTAAAATAGTTTTTTTAAGAAAAATTATAATGACCAGTGTGAATGAAGTATTTTAATATTACAAGTATTATTTGTTAAAATATACTAGTATAATGAAAAGTGAAATATAATTATAAGAAATTGTGAATAAATAATAATTTCATATTACATATTAAGTGTTTTTATTCATTTCTTATAATTGACTTATTCATTTATTACATTATTCACATTATATTATTACATTTTATTTTTCATGATAGTACATACGAGTATACTAGTATATTAAGTTATTAGTTGTTATCTTATTATTTAATTTAGTCCTGAGAAAAAAACTGGAATTAAGGTCGAAACGTAGGGGAAAAGACAAATTTGTCCTTAGAAATATCTCTATATTGAATTATACTCATAAATGGAAAAAAAAAAATAAGTGAAAGTAAAAAGTTAATCCTAATAATGATAATCTTTGATGAGATTTTCAGATACTACGTAATTCAAGTAATTTCTTTATATTATATTAATCGTGTTCTGTTTATATTTTTGTAAAATGCATGATATGCTTTTATAAATTTTTATTCAAGAATGTTTTTCGTGCAATCTCCAAAGTTGAAACTAAACCTGTCTGCGAGAAAATGGCGTCGGTGCACTATTCTATAATCTCTTAAGTTAATAATCATATCTAACAGTTTATATCATTATTTTCTAGTTATGCCATTCATTAGAGATATAATGGAATAATAAATATAAAATTATTGCTATTGTACAATCCCTGTTTTACTAAAATTCGTCTATGAAGCGGGTCAGAAGCGTCAACACTGATTTTAAAGTTTTACGTAAATCTTTGGCTACGTGAGATACGTGATGGTTTAGGAAAAATTCTAAAAGTATAAAATACCTAAAATTCGGGGGTTTTAGGAAATTTCTTTCTGTTTCGCAGACCACTCCTCAAGAATGATCGCTATATCTTGTGCCTTCCTACTCTCAGTAATGGTGTTGCAGGTAATAATTTACAATAAAGTCATTTTTCTTTAAATTTTATCAATCACTTTGTTGAATTGGTGCAGGTATCCTCAAGAGATATGGATCTCCTTACATTTAATCAATGGTAAAAAAAAAAAAAAAAAAAATTAATAACATTTATACATTCTGAATGTGTGGAAATTAATGCTAAAGTAACGAATATGCAAGTTAATGCTAAAGTAACGAATATGCGACTAAAAACCAATGCATATTCGTTACTTTGGCATGGTGATGACGATTTGTTCTTTTTAGCCGTACGAAAGTAATCACATATATTAACTTGAAATATCAAATAATATTCTGTGGCAGTACGCTTTGAATAATCCGTTTTTAAAATTTGAATTTATATCAAACTAGGATTATCGTCTGATTCGGACCTCATTACATTCCTAAATCGTCTACTGATTGTGATTCACCATCTGACGTTTCTCTTAGAAATTACGGCAATCCACTCCAGGTTTAATACGTACATACCTCAACCGTTTCTTGAGAATTAGAAGAAAATCATTTTTTGGAAACATTTAAATTATTACATGAAAGAGATATTTTATGAGGTTTATAAGGATAATTCCTAAACACATTATTATTATTTTATAACTTGAAATGATAAATCATCGTGTAAAATTTTGTGACATACTTAAATCACTCACATTTTCATATACTCTCCCCAATTGTCACTACAGATCTTTCGCCAAGCGATGAAGTCATTTTATAGACATTCATCACTTGCAGGTGCAGAATTATACTCGAGATGTTAAATAAACTCTAATTTTCTCAAAACAATGGTACATTGGCGGGCTATACATAGCTCTATAAATTATATTTTGGGTTGCAATTATATTTTAACATGAAATATGGATTCCTTCCAAGACCTCATGAGCACATTGTATATTATAACCCGCACCTACAGCTCTATTTTCCGATTTTTCACTTTTTGTCGATAATAGTGCGCATCAACCCTTCGAAGTATGACTACGCACGAAATCCATTAATTTTTTTACCATTTAATAAGGTATGATCTAAGCTACAATCAACATAAAAACAAAATTATATGTCACTTTCATGTAGAATTGTAAATTATACAAAAAAAAAAAAATAGTGTTTACAATTTTATAAATATGATAACTTGTGTCACCGATTACATCAGTTGTAGTATTAACATAATTAGTACTAGTAAAGTAAAGAAAACCCAATTTTTTCTGAAAAAACAAATTCAGAAGCAGAGCAATGTAAGTGACCATTATCGGTCAGCTGTGTCATATCTACAAAACGGAATTTTTTGGTAGCCTTGATTAAGCTTGATATTTTTAATAACGCCAATATGGTAAAGTCTAGTGTATTGCTAATGCTTAAGATTATGTGACTCAAAAAGGTGTCTTGCGACAGAGACTACACCATTGAGGGACTGACGATAGGTGGCTATTTATTTATTTTTAGAAAACTCAAACGCTAATTTAATGTTCTTTTTGCAGAGTGATTGCTGCCACATGAACAAGGTGGTGATGAACCCCTTCGGCCATGATGGCTGCGCGGACATCCAGTCCACCCTCAGCTGTCCACCGAGGTTCATGAAGCATTGCCCCATGTGCTCCCACGGGGCCATACCACTCCCCGCGCTCCCTACCTGCGAGCCCTTCCCCACCAAGATAACCTCAACGGTGCTCCCTCCAACGATGGAATGCATTGAGCCCTTGATGACCAAGTGCTGCTGTTCACAATGCGCTAAGCCATTCCCAATCCAAGGCCTATCCATCCCGATGTTACCCAACGACTGTTGGTGTTGACGAAGTCAACTGATCTCACATCCTTACCAAAGTTGTAGTTACGATCTAATTCAGTATTAAATCATGTATTATTAGGTATAATTATTACTAAAGATTATTGATGTAAATAAAATTTCAAATATATCCTTACCTACTCCTAACCTCATAGGAAATAAGAAAACTAATAAAACGAATGAGTAAATTTAGTATCATTTTTTATTATACCCAATATTACTTCATTTTATAATTTTAGGCTCAGCATATAACATACCCAAATTCTTTCTTCTAAGCTCATTTAGCTCGTTCTTTGACAGGTATCAGTCCACAAAAATAAAACTATTCGTCCACGAAGAGATATTAAAAATTTGATACTTACTGTTAGTGCGATTACCGAGCATTGACAGAGATCAAATATTTATAGGATAGTCTATTGCTCGCTAAATTCTTTCATTATTTAAAGAAAACATATAAAACATATATTTAGAAAAGATATTGGGAGATGAAATACATTAGCCACACCACAATGCCAAACCTCAACATTAGTCCATAAAAGAAATAGGGTGTAGTATGAATGTTTTTATTTCAATTACCAGGATCATTATCTCAAGTAGCAATAAGAAATTTATTATTCATGTTATATTCAGTATGGCATTATTGATTAGCTCCTTACAAAGGATATCAAGAAGCTATATAAATATAGGAGAATAGAATATTGCACTAAATTTTCCTCCAATTAGCCTTAGTGTCATAAAGTGACGTTAATTATACAAACAATAGTACTAAACTTGGGTGGCCTGTTTCTCACAAATAACTCATTCGTTAAATCCAGCACTGCGACAACTCATGCTTACAAAAAAAAAGTTATCTCTGATTGTCAAACCATCTAATGTTAGATGAATACGATCTTCTCCGAAGGAAATGGTTCAAAAAAGTATGCTCTTGCTGGTAATTAATAAGCAGCCAGTAAGTGAATAATACTTCAGTAAAATCTACGTAAAGATGTGAAATGCATACCCTAGGAAGCATTCTCGAAAACATTTACAATGTTATAAACAATAAGAACCGTATTATCAAAAACTCAATTCAACAAGTTGGTATCACAAGACAATTAGTTTGAAGCGTTTCTGCAAAAAGTAATTTTCTTCCTGCAATGAAAAATATCCCGTCCCTTCATTAGTTTAACATAAATACTAAGGGTATCCTCCTAGTTTATCAATAGAATATTACACAAACTGAAAACAATGGATAGGATGGAACTATAGAAAAAAAACAGAAAAAAAACTGTTTTACCACATTCTCAGTACAGTTTCCTACACAAAAAGGGTTATAAATGTAGAAGAGCAATATTCGTCCCATTCAATATTCCTAAACCTTAAACAACGGCATATGATAAGTCTCCCACAGCGCTCTTGGGCACCTGTAAGGCGATTGGTATGTTTAGCGAGAGAGACCTGCGGGCGGCACTTAATTGTGCGTTTCCTTGAAAAGGACAAAATTCAGGGCTTTTAAGCGCCTTGAGATTGTGAGAACGTACAATTCTCGATGTTAGCTTCGAAATTTTCAGTCACCAACTCGTATAATTGGCATCATTTAATTATGGAACCACATTCATTTTTCAATCCTTAAAGATGCAGTATGGGTTCAAATATAAAAAATGGTATTCACATTTCCATAGAACGCTGTTTGGGTAAAAAACCGAATTTTCTGAATCGATTGTTCCTACTAGCCAAAAAAAGGAATGCGGGTAATTTATATTGAATTCTCTACTGAAGAACGTTTAGGATGGAACATTGTACATAATACTATAGCCAGAAATGTACTTTCAATAGTTTCAATCTTTTAATAGTTCAAAATGATACCAAGTAAAATTGTGACTACGTTCTCAAGGTTTGGGTTTTAATAATTATACAAAACATTTTAAAGTATTAAACAGATTTTATTTAAATATTACATAAATACAAAATCCAACAATAACAAGTCTACAGACTAGAAGTTAGGTTTTCACCAGCAGCCGCAGGATGGAAGGCATGGAGATGGGCATGGGTCGCAAGCTGGGAGGCATGGGGTTGGGCATGGGTCGCAAGCTGGGAGGCATGGGGTTGGGCATGGGTCGCAGGTTGGGATGGAGCATCCGCAGGAGCAAGAGAGAGGGGCGGAACATCCGCAGGAGCAAGAGAGTGGAGAGTGGCAGCCGTAAGAGCAGCCTGGGACGAGCCTCTGCTCAACAACGTTGTGGACTTGCTGGTGCCTGACTGGGACGCAGGAAACTTCGGTTTCTACGACGGGCTTGCACCTACGCTCAGTGATTGGGACGTGGTGGACGGTCTGGTGGCAGACTGGGCGGCAGCGGCGTTCACAGACTGGGACATGTTTGCAGCAGGTTTCCTCGACGCAACGGACGCACTTTTCGGTAACTGGGACGTGTTCAGTGTAGGGTTCGACTACAGTACGGCAACGCTGCCTGCAGACTGGGACATGGCGGGTCCTGCATTCGACGACGGGTCTGCAGTATTTCTGTACAACGGGAACGTGGCGGGTGCAGCATTCTTCCTGGCAAGAAACGTGGTTCTGGACGACAGGAACGTGGCGAACGTGGCACTCCTCCCTGCAGCTGATCTTCTTGTTGACGACAGGCTGGCAGCTGACGGATTCAGTGACGACAGGCCTGACGCAGGTCTCTACCTGGCAAGATGGTTGGCAAATGGGCTGGCATATTGGCGCGCAAGGGGAAGAGCAAGCTGGTTGCCAACAGCAGTCTGAGGCGGGGTAGATGCAAGGAGATCCTGAGGATGCCTAAGAAAAATGAAAATAATTATTTGATTGCCTAACAACACTCTTCCAATATTTCTATATACCCTTACTTATATTAATATACCCTTCAATATCCAAACTATCCAACGTTTTGCATTTGTATCCTACTAACACATTAACTTTTTAGACTAACTTTTTTTTTAAGACGGAAAATCACTTAATTTTATATTGAGTTTATTAATATTATATTGCATACTAACAGAGAAAGTAATACGATGCTTTTACGAGTTGGAGGAGAAGAAATAAACTAAATTATGCTCTCGGATAGTTTAAAAAAAAAAAAAAAAAAAAGGCTATTGACTTAATTTTCTCCCAAATGAATCTCAATTAAAATGGTGAAAAAAAAAAGGTTTTTCACCTTCGTAAGCTTACTTTATATTTCTCTTTTTTTTTATCAATGTTGTAAAATTCAAGGAAGCGAAGATTGTGAGTGGAATTATCTGAACGGATAAAAACGTGCAGCGACAATGGATTAAAGATTTCAACTGTTCAGTTGTGCTTTTAGCGTAATAGGTTTCATTTCAAGTGTGATTCTACACGTATTTAAAATGTGAAGTGTTAATAAAATTAACATTGACCATGAATATGACCAATAAGGTAGACGTGCAATACTTTTAATTAGAAGTAATAATAAAAGGTCAAATATATAATAATGATATATTTAATATATCGTTATTTAAAGAATTCTTATTAATTTTTTAATTCAATTCACTATAAGTGTTCGGACGAATTGATATTGTTTATTTATTTTAATACTTACATGGTAAAATTATATCTATCACACTATTCCTACACTTAAAAATAAAACAAAAAACTTTGCTATAAAGAAAAGTAAATATATTTTAAGAAAATATTTAGGTAATGAGTCTAATTTAGAAAATATATATATATATATATATATATATATATATATATATATTTTAACTTTAACTGGATAAATTTTATCATATTCTTAACAGAAATAAATTATCCAAATCCATAAAACCTGATAGAATTTACTCCCAGTGCTGTTTCATAATTGAAATGTCTTAAATATTGATTCGTGTGAAAGTATTTTTTTAATTTTATAGAGTAAATGTACAATGTAAGTTCTAAATTATATATGTAAATATTCAACGATTTTGTTTTCAAAAGCATCCGTAATAAAATTAAAAATAGAGTAAAAATATTTCCGGTCAATCAACCTCTATATTCCGGAATATTATTAAGACTCTTCTATTTCTCTTTAAATCTTAGTCTGTTTATTTTGTACTTTTTTTTTTTTTCATTTTTATAGAAATTATATGGAATATGGCTATTGTATTCTTTATAGCTTATAAAAAATATATAAAACATCTATTAAAGCAGAATTTTGTCTATAGGTTTTGAGGAGTGGAAAAAAAATCGTCCAATTAATTATTAAACTACTTTAAAAGTTAAATTTCTTTCAGTATCATTATAGATTTATTATTTATTTTTTATTATAAATGTTATAATAATTTTTATGACTTACAGAGATCCCGAGTACAAGACAACAAGCTGCGAGGAAGAACATGGCTGAATGTCCCTTTCGATTCTGACTTTCTCTACTCCGTAGGACTTTTTAAATAGAAGGAAATTTTTCGATAACATTTCCAAAACGTCGATAAAGTGGTTTCATGAATCAGTCTGACAATGGAAGTAGAGATTGTGAATGATCACGTTTTCGGCTTAATCAGGTGAATTAAACACTTTCATTTAGTCGGCAAAAAATATATATGTCGATAAATTAAGTTCTTTTGATTGTAAAAAACGGATATGTGGCTTGGGGAAAATGTATAAAAACATATCTCATCGAAAATATCTGGGAAAAACACCATGTTTTATGTTAATTAAAACATAAAAACATAAAATGTTGACGGAAAGAGGTGTTTGACCTTCGCAAGCTTTCCTTGTGGTACATTATCAATTCAATAAGCTTCTAGGAAGCACGACGGTTTAGAGGGTAGCTATCTAATCGCTGGAATACGTGCGATGACATTGAATTCTCGAGTTTCGCTGTTTAGTTACATGGTCAACTCTGTAAGTTCCACTTCATCTTATGCTACCTGGTAACATATAGGAAGAAAAATTTTCAAAGATGGCATTTTGCACAAATTACATTAATGTATTCTCGTAATTACGGCAAAAATATGACCATGGAGGTCTTAAACTTGTTACATAGATATTTACCCGTCATATATAGATCACAACATCCATATGTACATGTAAGTATCCATTTTTTCTTATTACCAAAGAACTAACGGCTAAATAAAAAATAATTTCGTATCCTGAAATAACACAGCTTTCCTTCCGTATTTTTAGGGTTTAATTTAGATGTATATGCCCCAAATCCTCTTACTCGTCTGTAGAATTCTCTGCAGGTATTTCAGTAGTTATATATTACAATTTCGGAAATAGTGACGTATCTCCAGACTTTCTATCCGGAACATAATCCAAGAATTAAAGTAAATCATATTGTTTTCTTTCTTTATAAAATTAAGAAATTGGAAAAAATAGTAAACTGATTTCAATGCTTAGTTACGAATCTTTCTTTTTATTTTGATCAGGGGGCACCAAGTGTATCAAATATCCACTGAAATTAAAACGCGATCGAAGAAGCATCATTACATACATTTATTTTAAAACGATTTTTTAAAAATAATTTTTCTGTCATTTAAACATTTGATTTAATAATTTGATTATAAAGGGAAAGTATTAATTAATTTTAGGTAAAGTATAATTAATCAGTAAAATGGTAAAATTTTTAAAAAGGGCCTTTCGACATTGACCTTCGTAGGAATTCAGATCAGACTGCAGCGGGGAAGATAACGCGGCTATGAATGGATAGGTAGATAATACGAAATACATATTGAGTATGTTGGCATATATATATATATATATATATATATATATATATATATATATATGTATATATATATATATATATACATATATTCATATTATGTGTGAGTATGTGTTTGTGTGTGTGTGTGGGTTTAAATGTGCTAAATTTAAAAAATCTATATAGCTTAATATTAATGATATAAGTTGAATGATTAAATATGTAATTAGTATAGAAAAAATATAATTATTATATTTAATAATACAATGTTTAGCTTTCTTTTTGGATCCTTGAGTAAAATAACCCACCGCTAATTTTAAACAAAAAGTTCTGCATATTATTCAATGAATATTTCGATTAATTTAACAGCGAACCGTATCATACCACGCAATATACCACTTTCTTCAACAAAATTGAAAATAATTATAAAGAATGGAAATCAGATGAATGATTCAGGACAATTTTTAAGATTTTCAAAAGTAATTACAATAAGCGTTTTCATATCTCATTCTTCATATTTTTCAATAAAATTTTTAAATCTAGACAGAAATAGATTATTTTAATTGATTTGTTTTTAAGAATATTATGTTTTGCGATTCAACCGTGGTGTGTTGCTTAACCGATGTTTCACCAAATATTTACTAGCATAAGCTAAATTTCGAGCGATTCCGTTCAATTATATTTTTCTTATGTAAGTTTCTTACTCAGCCTTTTACGTCAGTTGAAATACATGTCCAAAGGGAATATTTTACAAATATTTTGATGGAAATATTTTATTATCAAAGACGTATTCTTTCTTCTTAAAAACAAAAAACCATTACCTAATCATAAACTATGATTATTAGTAGAAATACTTTAAAAACTCATTAATCACAAAAGAATAAAGTGGTATTCAACCGTAAAAGAACTAAAAAAGAATGATGATTTGTATTTGGTTAAATAGATGATAAGTAAATAGTTGAAATTATATTTTAATATCTTAGGATTATTTTCTTATCATCTGATGCATTTTTTTTTTCTTTACGTTGACGAACAAAAAGGGATAAACCTCTTTATATCATTTTTGCTTTTCTTTTTTTCTTGACATAGTCTTTTATAAGTCTTAAGCAAATATTTAATGGCAAACGTTTTAACAAAAAGGTTTTGTATCTGCTTAGTGAAATTTCAGATTTCCATTTCTCTGAATTACCACTTTTTGTTAGTAGACAAAAATTTTTCAAATTAACTCAATAAATAAATCAGATCAAAACAATAGTGTTGATTGGAAGGGGTTATAATACAAAATACTTAAAAAAAAAATAAAAATAATTTATTGTCAATATCAATAAATACCAAACACCGATGAACATATAACTTTAATAACTTAATACATATTTACATATTGTTTCATAAATTTATAATTTAATTTATATAACATTTAATTAATAATTTACAATATATAATTCAATAGGCGTTTTCTTCCTCCAAGAAATGCCTTTCTAAATCTGAGGATGTTGGAGGACAATAATTCTTTTTGTTGTTTCAAAATATCTATTATCTGTTCCATTTTTTCCTTTATAGAAACTATTTTTCCTTGCAAATTTTGTTAATTGGTACATAAAAATTAATCATCATTTTTTAAAAAATTAAATTACTTTTGACGAGTAAGTTCAGATTTAATATTGAAATGAACCATGATGTCTTGGAATCAAGTTTATAATTTATAAATGATTCGAAGCGTCTTTGCGATAATTCTCAGCAAGGAGAATACGAACGATTACATAGTTGAGGACATAGACACGAAAATCCAAAAGTGCCTCGCCTGTAAGTCGGGTCCTGGCTCAGCTTCAATAGCTCATTTACCACTCTCTGTTCTGTAGGGATGGACTTGATCCTCTGACGATACGCTCGCATCTTGGCCTCGAAGACCGGTACCTGCTTCACAATTGTGTCCATCACCGGCCTCCTGAAGGTCTGGGTGACGGGTACGTGCTCCGTGTACTTCTCCTCCACGGTCCTGAGCCTGTGCTTGATGACTGGTATGTGCCGGGTTCGACACTCTACCACGTTCCTCGTCACCTTCTCCACCACAGGAACATGACGAATGGATCCATCTCCAATATGGGCAAGGCTCTTATGAGCACTAGGAATCTTAATGATATCCTGAATTAGAACGAAAAATAATTAAAATCATACTGTAAAAATTAGGTATCCTTTGTGTAGGACATGATGTCAAGATGCCCTTAAACAACTGACAAAGGGCTGTGAGCTTACCCTAAAGTCCTCGTCGATACAAGGAGAGATCGAAGGCAATGATACTTCAGGCTCTCTAGCAAAGTATGGCTCATATATAATGCTAATCGGCTCATTAATATACTGCAACATATCAAATAGCTTAATCAGGAAGGGGATATAAGTATGGGGAACTGAAAAGGAAAAATATATATAGATGCTTTACCACGAAAAAAATAATAAAATTTCACCAAATCTATTCACGAAATGTATAAAAGACAATAATAGATTTTCTTACAAAAGGGTCCGAAATATCTATTAAACCAATATTATCTCAAAACTTGCTAAGTATTATGTTTTTTAAGATTAAGAAAATACATAACATATTCGTTGTGATTGGGGAAGTTCCAACGATTCAACATGCTTTGTCGGAAACCCATAATACTTCGGAAACTATACGTTAACATACAGTCAAAAAGTCGAAGGTACATTCTATAGGTTCTCTAAATATTTAATAATGTACTAAGCTCCAGTTCTTCCAGGCTGGCTATGGCAAATATAATTATTTATTCTGTTACATAGCCGCGGATAGATTCTGGGTTTGTATGATCCTAGGTATGAAAACTCGCTTTTGAGTGTGAACCCGACCAAATATCTGCTTATAAAATAGTCGGTTATAACCGTTGCGTAAGAAACAGCAATTAAATAAAATTTATTTAAAACATGGTCATTTAGCGTGACCAGATTTTGTACAAGCTTTTATATTATATTTATAATTTTTAATTTAACGATTTTTTTGTTAGTTGTTTTCTTTAATTCAGTAAATGTTTTTATGTTCGTTAATACTTCTTTCATTCAAAAGTTTAGGATCACTAATCCATCCTCAAAAGTATACTTATATTCCCAATTATTAAATACATATCAATATCTGACACATTCGCGACAATATTGTTCTATGCTGCATGCATATTTGGGCATACATGTAGATACAAATACAAAAAACGAATTTATTATTATCATAATTTTTATTTGAATATGAATAAAAATTTATTCAGACCATATTCATACAAACATAGCAGACAGCAAGAATACGAATACAATTGTATTCATAAATACAAATACGAATATATTCACAGGAAAAATGATTCACTAAATATGTTAATATTCACAATAAATTCTATGAATACGAGAAAATTTTCAATTAAATTGTAAGTACCAAAAATTCAAATGATTGGTATATTTTCGTATATTTAAGTAAAATTAAAATCTAGTTTAAAAATAGTAAAATTAAAATACGAGAATTATCAGCATTTTTTGTTTTTATTATTAAAATATTTACTTATTTTTGCACACACTCATATTGAAATATTTTAATATAATTTTATTTTTAATCTGAGATTTTATTGTTAATATTCACATTTTTTTGAATTGATGTTGTTTTTGGGACATGTTTGTATTTACAGAAAAAATTGTGAGTACAATTTTATTCATATCAACGTATGTAAATATAGATAATGTAGTATGACTAGATTTCTATCCATGTTCACATAAAAATCAGGATATGAATAAATTCGTATTGTATTTATAAATAGAGATATGACCATCTCTAGTTGCATGATTTCTTACAATTTATTAAATAATTTTGATTCAATATTAGTTTTTTCTAGCTGTTGGAGTGAATTGTACTCGACCTGTAGTTGTCACACTGATTCTGAATGTCTAATACCTCATCAAATATTTTTGTAGTAATATTGGTTCCGAATCCTGGATGCTAATTTTTCTTCAACATTCCAAAATGCTTTTAGATGAGACTATGGATGCTTTGTTAGGAGGATGAAAATTAACATGTATATTCATACACTTAAATTATTAAGTAATGATCGTGGGTATTTTTATGTTTGATTAGGAATATTCGAATAAAAAAATAAAAAAAAATAATCCGACTGCTTATAACTAATCGTTTATTAAATTAATCATAAGATAAATGTTTAGTAAAAGACATCGATAAAAGAATAAAATATAAACAAATTTATATAATACCAATATTTATAATGATAATAGTTATTTTGAACAACAAACCTTTTTATTTTTTGAAGTGAAAGTGGTGATCAAAGGTGAGTTTCGCAGACATTCAGATTCCAAGTTTTGATGATGGTGTTCTGATTCATAGTTATCATCATGTGGAGAGGAGTGAAGGCAAATTTGTAAGGGTTTATAACATATTGCCGAAGGAGCAAGAACTGCAAGTACCTGAAACGACATATTTCCTGTAAAATAGGATTATTTTTATTGAATAAAATAATCGAAATTTGTATAAGATTATAGGAAAAGGTAATGGAGAGAAATGCCAATGAATGTTTAAACTGTCACAGGTAAATCCTGGAAGTCAAGTTAACATAAAATTGCATAAAACGGAGGATTTTTTTTTCCATTTCGCTTAGGCTTTAAATATATTCCACGACATTGAGAAATGTTTTTAGGACGGTAAATTTATAAATATTAAACAAATTTATGAAAATTCAGGTACTCGCAATGTAAAGGTGCCTTTATACTCTACGAACTTTATCCTCGAACAACCTCAACCTTCACGAAGACTGTTCGGGTTTTCTAGGTACTTCAGCCTGTGTTCGGTGGTAGCGCTAGAACTTTTGATTTGGGTTTTCCCAAGTGACAGAAATTATTGGTGATACTAGTGTGCCGTTTGTAATTTGTCTCCATTTTTTTTATTTTTCAGATAAAATAAAATATATTGATAATGGAGAGTTTTTCTTCATCAGAAGCTAGCGTTTGGTGCGTCAGCCATATATGTCCTTCTACGTCACGTTATGTATAAATGCCTGTTCGTGGAACGCCGGTACTGCAAGGTTCGGGCGAGAATCTGTTCGAAGGTGAGGTTCGTAGAATGTAAAAGCACCTTTACATTATATTAAATATTTAGCTGCTTACGAGAACCCTGATATATAAAAAAAAAAAAAAAGGCTCAGACATAACGGTATTACTCCTGAAGTGTTTTGAGTAAGATGGCACGTCTTGGGCAGGATTTCAGAACAATTTAACAAAAAGGTTAATCACCTCATATTATTTTTCATAAAAATTTTTATTGCATTATGCAATAAATGAAAATAATGACAGTAAGAAAAACAATTATAAAACTTTAATCTAGCTATCAAATTGTATCATCGGAATCAAAAAAAAAAAAAATTCTTCATATAATTTATAAATGTAATCAACGTGTATGTATTATCGTCTTTAAAAAAACAAACAAAAAAAAACATATTACTGACAGCATGGATAGAAAAAAAAGTTCGATTAGTTTGAATTGGGCAGTTGAACCCAAATCAAATACTCCGAGACTACACAAAATAATATCACTTATAGTTTCTTTTATTAATAATAATAAATATCAACTCTATGGAAATTTAGAAGAAAAAAATAGTTTATAATATTGATGTGTTCCTTGAGACATACAAAAAAAAAAAAAAAAAAGATAGCAAAGAATTTAATGATTTGGCTTATTTTTACGCAAGACAATACATGCCGTTTTTTTTTTTTTCTTTTCAGCCTAATGCATATATTTTTTATGTCTACGCCTATAGCTTCGGGTTAATTATTTTTAAATTTACCCTCATATTCATATGTACATGAAAATTCATGTATGTATGTACATAACAATGTATAATGAAATATATTCATTTATATGGAATAACATACAATCAACTTTACATCATTGATGGACAGGATATGTTTACTATGGTCGCCGATGTTTAGTAGCAACAAACAAAACAAATATTTACTTCAAACATTAAAGTTTTGACTTAAATTATAAACTGGATCACTAGGTCAGTACTGACCCCATAACCCACTTTAATTAGGAAAGTTTTATTATTTTAAATGTTTGCATAACATTATTTGAATCTTCTGGATTTACTTCGAAAGCAGGTCAAAATAATCACAACAAGCTTATAACCTTTTATAAAAACAAGTTTATTAAGGGTGAATGACTCACCATTTCTGCATAAACGTACATTTTTTTTTTTTTTTTTTTTATAAGTAACCATAATGTTTATGTACCTAATATCTACTTAACATTAATCCGTCGCATTTTTTTAATTTAACAATTATATTTTCATTTAATTGATTATTATTGATTATTATTCAGTAAAATTTTGATATATCAAATAAACTGAATAAATTAATCGATACGATAAAAAAGATTTATTATTAGTAAGAAATACTAACAAAATTTTAACTTTTATCTTCCTTAAATAGAGAGAATTTTTAATACATCATATCCTTTATAACAAAATAAGATTTTCAGACGTCAAATTCATATTTTAAAATTATTATTTTCATATAATTTTATCTGACGATAAAAGAGTGTAAATGGCCAGTATTCGAACCCGGCCAGGATTTAACACCACCGTTGCAGTGCCTTAACTATACAACAGTAATGCGTTCGAATCCCTGCCATGGCCTATCTTTACACTTAAAACTTATTAAGTTTACACTTTACACTTTAAAATTATTAAAAATTACTAAAAGCATAAAATCTATAAATAATAATTATTGGGGTTTAAATGAACGTGAATTGTGATTAGTTATACTATATTATTAAAAAATTGGACCTATGTTCCTTGTTCAATATTTATCAGTAACCTTACGATTTTCCTACGAGGTTTCATTTTCTTATCTCATCACCCAATTACTCTTATAATTATAATTTAAATTTTTAATTTTCTAAAAAAAATTATTAGACGTTTGGACACCTGATTCACTAATTAATAAGTCCCACATCTGAAAGTTTATTCTCGAGATACATTTACACTTAAAAAAGAAAAGAAATACATACTTATTAAGCTTTTTATTCAATTCAAAATAATTCAGTTTTCATCAAAAATGTATGATTTGAAATCCGCGAACAAAGATGGTTATATTGCCATCAGATTATTAACACATGTGCCACCCTAACGTTGATTACTAACTACAAGTATTAAGTAAGAAGCATGAACAAATACTTAAAATTATAATAAAAGAGGGGCTTATTTAGGAGGGATAAGGACGTGATGAGATGGCATTTAAAGGTATAATAAGATATTTAAATAAAAAATATATATCTATTGAAAGTTTTCAAGAAAAATTGTTTTTATTTTCATTACAATATAGAAAATTTCTGATAAAAGATAAAATAAAGAGGTTCCAATATTTTGAAAGAACGATTTTGATGACATCGTCATCAATAACATGTATTATACTTTTCAAGTAACGTATTTACCAATATCGTCGAAAATCCAACGCAAGGTCTGCACAGCAACATCCTTCAGCCTTATTTCGGACAGAGTACCCTCAAATTAAAAGTGAACTTTCCTGAAAAAAGATGAGAAAAAGACTGTAGGAGGAAACGTTGATTCGGTGACTTTTGTTCGCGTGGTGGTTTACAACTTTCGGCCGAGGAATAACAAGGCACGTCTTGTTCCCTTTTCTGGAAAGTCATGGAGTAAGCACAAGTGTCCATAACACGGAATTTTTTCATAATTACGGAGTTTAGTCCCATTCAAAATCTCTGGTCTCATTTTGAATTTCGATTCCTTCCTCAGTAATCATTCAGCTTCAATTATTTTCAAATATGTCATGAGCTTCACCATTCGTTTTTATGATGGTATAAATGGAGATGATGATGTAAATGAATACAATAGCCTAACGAACTGTTCAACTTTTCTTTTTCAATCTAATCTTGTAGGCAATGATATATTATATCATCATTATCATGGATCTTATTTAGTTACCTTTTCCCACTAATTTTGGAGTGGATTTACATAAGCTTAAATTAATTAAGGTAACTTATTACCTGATATTCAACTTGCTAATTATATTTCTAATTTACTATACTTTAATAGTGTATATATTATAAATTTATGAGATTTTTTGAAATTTCAGTATTTAATACTAATGGATCCAGAAATTTTTTGAGGACGGCGGCGTGGGTGGTTCCGGAGGGAGGTCAAAGGGGTTATGACCCCTCCCAAAATATTTTAGCTATTTATATTTTTTTGTATCTGTAAAAGAATAATACAATCATATAGCTGCTAAACCATTTACATACTACTTTAAATAGCAGTCCTTCATTCTATTCATGGTGCAAGGAAATAATTTACTAAATAAATTAGAAAACGAATTTGCTGTCAGGCAAAGGCATCACACCTTCCCTAATTTTATTACTAAATCTGCCTCTGGGACAGGCAGGTTTTTTTTTGTTGTTTTTAAAAATTCCATGGCCCATGAGGCACCTGATTCATAAAATGAATACATACACAAATTATACAATAGTGTAAATACAAATTTTTTTTCATTTAAGGACATACAATATTAATCCGTAGAAGTGCATGTTATAAAAAAATATGAATAGTAGTTTCATATCCTCACCCCCTCCACATAGCCGCTCCCTAGGATCCTTTAGTTGTATTCTAATGAATAAATTAATAAGAGTTTTCCACTTAAGTTTTACATAAAATAAAAGATTTATATTCCGAAGGACTTGGTGATTCATGAAAATTTTTAAAAACAAAAATAAACAAAAGCTATTCATAATAAATTACATTTTACCACAAATTAATTTATGGTCTACATAACCGATGATGTGATCCCATTCTTTGGTACTCTGACATAACTGGTATTCGGGTATAACATTGGCACTTGTTTTACTACTATATATTTTTTTCCATTCCTTACAGTTACAAATATAATCTGTAATTTTAGCTGTAGCTTACAAATATAATCTTTTACTGTTTTTATTCTTTTATCGTTCATAGGTCTATGCATAGTTTTAGCAATAAGTTATACTGACTGATGAAAATATTTGGTAATCATCCATATTTATAATAAGCCTGTATAAATTCTTAGATTAAGCATTTAAAATAAATTAGATCTATATAATCATTATTAATAGATATATTCATAGTGTCAGATTTATTATTTCATTAACAATCTTTTTAACAATAAATTCAAATAAATAACTGATGTTTAAAAAGTATTTAATTAATACTTTTCAGGTATAAACATATATATAATAATAAGTAAACCAATACTATTTCATGATTAAAACCAAACTATTTTAGTATAAAGTTGAATTACAGTTGAAGAGCTGCTGCATTTCAAGCATTAGTTAAAAATATTCTCCTCATGAATTTCAATAAATGACGGACCAAAATGTTTTTAGATAAACTAGCGTTTGGATGCTTTTTGTATTATAAATATATCTTCTATCAATATTATATTTGTTTAATATAATTGATCTATTAATTTTTATGGTTTTATTTTACAGATATAAATATTATGAAGATGAGAATTTGAGAAATACTAAAGTATTCTCTTACAAACCCAGAAGAATAAGTGGTTACAGATCATTTGAACTTCAATAAATTCCAGCACTGATCATCAAATGTAGAAAAAAATCATGTTATGAATTTTCACAGGAGTCAAAGAACAGGACTGGAAAACATGAGTAATTTATTCTCAATAAAAAACATATAAGATGTTTTAAATGTTGACTGAATCACAATTGCGGTGTGATGTGTGAAGGAAAAAAATATTAAAACGATCAAACAAAGAACAGATAGATGTCTAACAATAATCATATAGCTTATGAGGATTCTCTTTTAAGAATAATACTGACAGGTACCTATTAAAAAAAAGCTAATGTTTTCTCATTAGAAAAAATGTTTCATTTATTTTAAAATAATAAATTTTAAAATTTGAAGCAAGGAACATACTATAGTGAAGGAGGGAAAAATCATAGACAGATTGAACTTATGTTGAAAAGAACCTTCAAATATATATATCTATCTCACTTTTTGGCTCTAGAACCCTGAGTGGGTCCTGGCATTTCAATAAACCCAAGCTTTTCAATGAGCTTGGCCTTTCTGCTCTGTGCTCTGCAGTTATTTACCAATTTCAGACTCCTAATTGAAAAAACCTTCAAACAATATTGTTAAATAATTAAACATTATTAGTCTCTATATTTCTATGAAGGAGAGAAGGCTTGTCAGACCAGTCGTCACATGAAGTAGTACATTTTAATCAGCAATAAATAAGATCTCTCAACAATAACTTGATCATGAATGTCTCGAATAGCTTTAGAAGTATCTGGAATGAACTACCCACCATATTATATTGCCTTGGCTGATTGAGCTTTTGAATATGATGAAAATCTATAATTCTTTCCAAAATAAAAATCATAACGTAACAAAATGTTATCCCTAGCCGGGGAAAACCCTGTATAGCCTAAACAGCGAGGAAGGGGAGGACAATAAACAATTAATTTTGGACTCATTATCTAAAGCAATAATTTACACAAATTTTAGTTTTGTAAAATATTTCTGAAGAAATTCATGATTCATTATTCATTTTTATTATTGTTTAGTACAAAGTTTCGACAACTGTCCATTATCAAGTACCTTATTATTTTTTTATTGATTTTTTTTTTGGAAATACACATAATAGAATAAATAAGAAACATCCACAGAAAAGTTAGTGAGAAAAGGAAAAAGAAGAAAGAAGTTATATATTTGATCAATCTCACTCTTGCACTAGCAAAGGTTTTAACATCGTTCAGTGTTAATTGATTTGAATCAACAAATGAATGGATAATAAATTGATGTTGCTTGTGATATTAATTATTATGGTAAAAACATATAAAATAGATTTAAACTACAGAAGATATTCTCTTTTTTTGTTTGAGATCAATATTCTTGAACTTGAAATAAAGGGTTATTAAGAGGAAGATTAAGACAAAATAAATAATTGAAAAATTTCTTTTATTCTCGTAAAAAAATCATATCAAAATAAAACTTTTTACATTTTTACTTAGTGAAGTATTCTTGTGATTCCCACTGTAACAAGTCAATATTTTATTTGCAGTCTAACCTGCCAGCGGGACTATACAGAGACTTTTTAAAAAATCAGTAAAAAAATAAAACTATGACCTACTAGCTAGTCAAAAATCATCTACTAGACAATTTTTAGTAGGCGCATGGGGCGCAAGAGGTAGCTGGGAGGGAAGCTGGGAGAGCTTCGGAGTAGACTGGAGCTGGGCCAGAGACGGCAACAGAGGAGGTGGAGAAAGCTGGGCCGGAGAGGACAGCTGGGGCAGCAGAGGAGAAAGTAGTGCCGTGGGAGAGGACGGCGTCAGAGTAAGCATGGCCAGAGAGGTCTACTGGGGCAGAGGAGAAAGATGGGCCGTGGGAGATGACGGCGTCAGAGTAAGCTGGGCCGGAGATGGCGACTGGAGCAGAGGAGAAAGTTGGGCCGTGGGAGATGACGGCGTCAGAGTAAGCTGGGCCGGAGATGGCGACTGGAGAAGTGGAGAAAGATGGGCCGTGGGAGATGACGGCGTCAGAGTAAGCTGGGCCAGAGATGGCGACTGGTCCGTGGGAGAGGATTGGCTCAGAGAGAGCTGGGGTGGAGGGAAGGGAGGTGCGGAAAGCACGGACTTTCTGTTCAACGAGGTGCTTGACAACCCTCCTCCTGACTGGGACGACGGAGGTGTGGGTCTCAACGACGGGCTTGCAACGACGCTCTACAACTGGGACGGTGCGGTGGACTTCGTTGACAACGGGTCTGCAGCGGCGCTCAACAACAGGTACGTGGCGGGTGACAGACTCTTCGACTCCACGGGTGAAACGGTCAGTAACTGGAACGTGAACGGTGTAGGGTTCGATGACGGTGCGGGTCCTGGTCTTGACGATTGGGACGTGGCGGGTGCGGGTCTCAACGACTGGGCGGTTGTACCTCTGAGTTACTGGAACGTGACGGACGATTTTCTCTTCAGTGTTCTGGATGGACTTGTGGACGACTGGAACGTGGCGGGTGTAAGTTTCTTCCTGGTTCCTGATGGTCTTCTTGACAACTGGGACGTTGGTGACGCATTCATCGACTACAGGCTTGACTACACGCTCGACGCGGTGGGTCAAACATTCACCAGCTTCAGCACCGGTGTAGATGTGGCCAGAAGCGTGGATACCATCGCTCCAGACGGCTGGGGAAGCAGCGTGGAGACCAGAGTCGGTCCAGGTAGCTGGAGCATCAGCGTGGTAGGCTGGGAGGGCAGCTGGGAGGCTCTCGGAGTATGCGGGGAGGGCAGCTGGGAGGCTTTCGGAGTATGCTGGGAGGGCAGCTGGGAGGCTTTCGGAGTATGCTGGGAGGCTTTCAGAGAAAGCGTGGCCAGAGGAGAGGAGTGGGGAGGCACATCCACATCCAGAGAGGATTGGGGAGGCACAGACCAGCTAGAACAGAAATTAACAGAAATATGTTATAATATTTTTTATAAACTTAAATTCAATATCTTAGTTTCTAACTCATCCGAATCTAAGATTCCATAAGAATCAGCCCTAGATGGAATGTTTATTATACATCGCAAATATAGTGAAATTATTAAAGTGTGATTGTTATCAAAAAATCACTCTAATGTATTAAATGTCTACTATTACAAATTTCAACGAAATTCAAAAGTGATCGAACATTGAACTGATCACAATTCTTCAATTAATAACGTATCCTCATCAAATTAATAAATGGTGACTGTTATTACATCATTTTTCTTGCTTTATTTTCTGTTAAACAAATGTTTTGAAGTTAATTTAAGCCAAGATGATATATGTTTCTGAAAATTTTAACACTTGTAGACTATTCATATCCCTGGCAGGGGAGAAAATTACTACTCAAATAGTTATATAATGTTCTACATTGAAAATGTGATTGAATAATCTCATTCACCTGGAGGCCGACCAAGAGGAGAGCGACGTTCTTGAACATGATGGGCAGTTGTGGAAACTGATGTTGGTCCCTGGAGCATGAAAGGTTTATATATATTGGATGGGGTTGTTGAAGAGAAGTTGCTGACAGGCCTCCTGCAAAATATTGATAGCAGTTGAAGAGTGATAAGGGACGGTGTGAGGTTGTTCGCCCTCCACCAGGCCGGGTATCTTCTCTTCAGTATCTTCGCGATCTTGTAGCAGCCATCATTCCCTAGCAGGTCAGTACGGGAGCCGACAATTTATTTTTCTTAATTTCATTATATCATAAAAGAAATTTAATAAATACAGGCTGTACGAAATGTGAATTTATTTAATAGTATTATTAGCATATAAATAAATAAACGTTCAACTGCAATGTTATTTAAATAACCTTACCCATCTTTCAATAGCCTAGATGTTTCTTCAAAGTAAATATAAACACAAACCATTTTTTCCCGCAAGCTGCTAAGTGAAAAAATTACCTGACGAGTTAAAATATATAATAGTGTTTACTTCTATTACTTTTTAATATTTTATAATCTCTAAAGTCCACGAAGAACGAAAAAGCAAATTAATTCCACATACACCCGCCCAAAAATCGTGAAATATAACATTCATATTGTATCTTTTATTCATATTATTGTATATGTGTGTGTGTGTGTGTGTGTGTGTGTGTGTGTGTGTGTATTTATATATATATATATCCCCTATACAAACAATCAAATAAAACAAATTAAAAATCTAAAATATATCTTATGTTCGATTAATTGATTTATTGATTGTATTCTTCAGTTGCTTGTCATTCCATTTCCATTCAGATTATAGAATTTTCGATATTTCAGATTTTTTAAGTAATATATATTCAATTAAAATTTAAAAAAAAAATAAAATAAATACCTTAGTTGATTTTTATTGCCCTTGCTTAGTCAGAAATTTATTTTTAACAAAGCCGTGCTATTAGCAGTTTTGTATTTATTATAAATTTTTTTTTTGAGCAGATTTAAAACTTTAAGAATACTTTGATTTACAAATATCGTATTCGCTATTATAATAATGTTGATAACTGTTTTATAACTAAGTATTGAATAAAATTATTTTTAATAAACTATTGCATGATAAGCTAATTAGATTTTTTTTTTTCTCATCTAAAGCCAAGAGACCATTAAAGCCTATCCAAAGATTTATAATGAAAATAACCTAGCAATTTAAAAACGAAAATGGAAACGTGTAGGATAAAAATTTTAAATCAGTTCCTAAAACAGTACTTTCAAATCATAATAATTTATTTTTATTAAAGAAAATAAGAAAAACCAGCATTATGTTTTAAAAGCAAATTTTAGACCTAGAAAATTTGTTTAACTTAAATTTAAAAAAATCTATAATCCAACCATGTAAAAATAAAACTTCTTATTCGTTTATTATTTTTAATTTCACAGATACGAAGTCTTAAGTCGACATTGACTGTCCGAAGATATCCAGAACCCGAAGAATTGAAAATGTCAAACAGTATTTTCAGAATGCAAGAATATGGCAATAAAAATGTCAAGGTTACATATATTATTTTCACTACATTTATGGCATTGAAGAAATGTCATATGAGAACTTGAATGTCAAAAAATATGAACCTAGAAATGAACTGGTGGTTTCAAATGCACAGACAAATATTGCCTAGAACAAGACAACATAATATGATCTTGTAAGCAGTGATGATTGAAAGAAACAGTTAAAGAAAGAAAAAAAAAGGAAAAAAGGTTGAAAAGAAAAATGAATACAACCTTACTAAAAAATAAGCAGTAAAATCGGAATGATATTCGTGTTTACTTAAATAAATGAATCACGAAAAAAATAATGTAATGCCATCATAATCATATGAGCGTATGGAACAAGAAGATAGTGAAGTGCCTGTGTTGCAGTGTATTAATTACGGGTTTAAAAGGAGATTCTAAATCAACAATCTTTTTCAATCACCCTAATAAAGTTAAATTAACTGTTAGTAATTTTAGGCATCTTTTAGAAATGAACAATTATTAGTTTACTGCACTGAATAATGTCTTCATATGTAGTTCAATTCACAGATCTACGGACATACACCAGTTTAAATAAAAATAGTTAGAAAAAAAGTTGATTTAGAGTCTTCTTTGTTAAATATTGATGGTTAAAATATAATTTCGAAAAAAAAAATGAAGGGAAAACATCATTAAACAAATTAATCTATACCTACAATAAAGGTAAGTCAGACTTAATATTTGAACTATTATAAGTTATCACCTACGTATCACTTAGGGTTTCAAAAATTCTAGGACAATGATGATTATGATGAAGATTACATTTAAAATCTTCTTTAAAAATATATATATTACAAAATAATTCACATCAGGGAATAAATAACCTGACTTGTAAAAGGATCATCTAAATTACCTATGGACTGCGCCAAGTATTTCTTGAAAGCATAAAGAAATGTTTGTATTCATTTATTCTCTAAATCCGCAAATATTTCATAGCTTTACATTACATTATCAGCCATACCTCTTTGCGGACCGACAGTACTTTTTAGAATTGTTTTAATGTCGTAACTCGAGGATGGAATTTAATGGCATCTTCTTCATGTATCAGTAATACATCTTTATTGGAGGTTTTCGTAGGCATTTAGTCTTTTGTAGTATCAAAGCCAATTTAATATTTTTTCAGAGGACATGGAAGGCAATAAGTAACTTTTTTTTTGAGTTATTGGTTGGAGGTGATTCAATAAACTGCATTTATGCAAGGAGTTGAAATTTGAAAAAATAAATTTAATAAATACCTAATGTTTCTTTTATCAGATTCTATGATTATGCAGATTTTATAATTAATCCATTCATACCAATAACTACATTCTACCTTCTCTATTTATATCTCGGAATAGGATTAACAATTAATATCTGTTTCTTAAGATAGGAGGTTGTCAACAAAAATATAAAAATAGATCGTGATCACATAAAATCCAAAATCAAATGTCGCTAACCCTAGACCATTCGTGATATCGATATGCGATTAACGCTTAGTCTACAATACTGTTATCTGATTTTCTCGAAAGATAGTGATAGGTAGTTCTTGCTGAAAATTAGATTCGTTATCCCGGTTTATCTCGAACTTGTTCGTGTTGTAAACTATCAGCTTGAATAGCGGTTCCATTTAAGAATTTGGGTTTCGGATTTTCTGGCAGTGACGTAACGGCGATGGCTGCGAATCCTCCCAAAGTAAAGTGTGGAGGGAGCGTTCTCCTGACCCAGCAGTATGCAAGAGCCTCCACGAAGAGATTAGCGTTGTCCTTATCGGGTGAGGCCCGTGACCTCGGGGGAAGGCATGACCGTCCTCTATAAATAGGTCTTCCATCAGGACCCCGTCGGCACACTCGCTCCAGGAGAACACTATGCTACCTTTCATCCTTGCAGGACTCTGTCTCCTACAGGTACTTAATTGTCTTATCCCTCTAACACACTCCCTTCCACCATCCCCTTCCCTTCCTTTCCAAATTCATCCTTCCAAACGATCCTGTTAATCCTGTAGTACGTCAGTACCAACAGATTTATTAAATCCCATTTGGCTCAAGGAAAATACAACTGTGTGCATACAGTAAAAAAGCAACAGTGACCTATCGTGTTTATTTATTTACTTTTTGTTTAGAATATTTGTTTACAAATTATGTAACAGATAACAGACATTTACAGCATTATTTTGTAGTCAGGCTAAATAAAAGAAAGCAAAGCAAGCCACAAGCTGAATTAATTACCTTCACGAACACCGTGGTTGCTGACTAGTATTTGCAGCACGCACATACCACATACATCAGTATGCAATCTACTCCAGAGTTTTTTAATCCTATCTCAAGAGCCATATTGAGTAAATTATATATAAATTAAAAAATTCCACACTTACTTAAACTTTCTTTTCAAACAGTTTCGATAGACTGTAATCGGTTCAAAGAGGTCCCCTTTTAACATACCATGGAGAGTCCCCTTTTAACATACGGAATTAATAGAATTTTTTTTTCAACTTAATCAATTCCCATGTTCAAAAAGAAAATATTATTTTAATTTTTTTCCATATGAGAAGTTATTCGATTGGAATATTTGGACGTTCATACGAGGAAGGGAGGGGATTTCCCACATTAGATAAGAATTATTAATTTAATATAAGTATATAATATTGCCACATTATTTTGTTTTTATAAGCCGACTAGCTAGGGTAGTTGCGTGGTATAAATATATAGCCATTACAAACTGAATGAATGAACAATAAAGATTGAGTGAAATGCACCCTAGCGCTTCCTGGTAGGATGGAGCTCGAACTAAATTTTTCATTCACTACCCTGTATATGTAGCCTAATTGAATATTGCGAGAGGTTTAAAATTCCGGTTCTTTTCTCTTCAATTTTACTTCCTAAAGTTAAAAATGGAAACCTTTTTCAACGTTAGTGGTTATAGGGCTACACGAGGACATAACTTTCTTGATGGTACGTGGAGTCGGTTTTGAGCCGTATCGGCAGGCACATTGTACACTTTGCTTTATAATATATATTGATATTGATTATCATATCATCAATTATTAATTAGTTAAGTATATGAACATTTATAATATTGAAATACTATCTTTATGTAATCATAACTTTACCTTAAGGCAATTTAAACATCGGAGGATATTATTGTCAATTGACAATACAAAAATTGTTGTTTAGTCTTACAAATTATGCCACTCATGCATTCGGTTAGATTGTTGTTGGGTTAATGGGCTCTTATCAACTTTACCGAAAGTTACCCTTTTTTTTTTTCTTTACCCCTGATGGAAAAAATATTATAAACATTATTCCATGTTTTTGTTTTTATGAAAACTAGGGGAGTAAATTAATACAATACAAAATAGGAAGAAATACTTGTATTTTGTTAGGATATTTTTCTTTTTTTTTCTACAAAATAAAATCTACGACCGGTTGCCTGTTACTAAATAATACAAAATCTGTTTGATGGGAATTAATAGAAATATCTAGCAAAAAATAAATAAATAAAAACCCTCTTGGTTTTGCGATCGGAAGAATTTCAATTATTCTTTACTTACTTCTTTCATTTTTATCTACAATCTTAGGACAAATATGATGAAATGAAGCAAGAATGGCGATTCTAGAATTCAATAGAAGTGAGTTCATGTGAGTATTGAATACTGATCCTTGAACTTCAAGATGACCGCAAAATTCGATAGGTGAAGACTCCAATAAATCACCAGTTTGCTTAAGCAGAACATCTTGAACTATCATATGGTGGATGACAGGGATTAAAAAACCAATAACAAATGAAAACAGCTGCGAACTTACGGGAAAGCCAAAAAGCATCCACGTCTATAAACCACAAACGTTTTACTCAAGAACTTTGTGGACTAGTATTAACGTTTTACAGTTCATCAGGAACGCTCTTTTAAACGAGACCTTAACAACAGGTGATGACCTCTAGTGGATATATACATATATTAATTTTATTCTTTTTCTAGTCATGACAACATTAAAATTTTTAACATAATTTTTAAATAATTTTTATGGGAAGAGAAAACATTGGTATGGCCGGGATTTGGACCCGGGTTTCCTTATCACTAGTTCGGATAAGGAAGTCAGTCAATTACTAGGATAAGTTAGTTACTAGGATAAGTTAGTTACTAGGATAAGTTAGTTACTAGGATAAGTTAGTTACTAGTCCCTAATCATAAATAAGGAAATCCGGGTTCAAATCCCGGCAAGGGCCAATCTTCTCGCTTCTTATAAAAAATAGTTAATAATTGTATTAAGAATCTGAATATTGTCATGACAAGAAAAAGAATTAAATTAATATTTAAAAAATTGACAATGAATAGCAAAAATTTATTCACTACGTAGGAAATTACTCATTGGGGCCGAAGCTACAACCAAAGCTGAAAAGAAGAGGAATAAGGGATCTCCTTAGTTTAATTTAAATTAAATCCAGACAGGAAAGAATATTTTCATGGCCCATTTATTCCTCAGGCCGTTCATTGTATAATTATTCGATTTCGTAATATTATACTCACATATGTGAGTGAAGAAATAAACATTATAACATCGCTGGTCTAACTCAAAATCGATTCATTTTTATTTTTGTTCACGTACTATCTTCCAACTTTCCTCTACTACCTTTGTGCAAGACCACTTGCACCAGGTCACCAATGGAGACGATTCCTGAACTAAATTAAGCAGTCAACCAGTATCAAAGTAAGGAGAAAAAAAAAAAAAAAAAAAAAAAAGGAATTTAATAAGGCTCCCTTATAATATAGCTTTTTTAAAAGTTAAACCATGGCAAACTGCATGGACGAGCGATATGTAAGAACTACGTAAATTTACATTGCATATAATGATTGGGATATAACTGGAAATAATAAAAAAAAAATTGTTGACATTCGATCAAAAAAGAATATTGATAAAAAAAAAAAAAAAAAAATTGAAATCAGAAATAAATCTCGATTTAATCTCTTAGAACATAATTTATTTAGCTGTTCATAACAATAGTTATGACTGTAGTAAAATATTCTTTAAGCGATGAATTTATTTTAATTAATCATACAATACAGTTTGTGATTTTGGTAGGGAAATTGGGTCAATTTATTTGATAATCGCGAACGTAATGCTGATAAAATCATAAATGCGGGTCAAGATAGTAAGATCTGGGAAATTCCTTTTATAAAGCTTATTATACCTAAATGAGAATTGAATTAAGATTATATATATGTGTGTCTGTGTGCGTGAGATATTACTGTCACACCCATAAATTCATATAAAAATAACATACTTCCGGATTCAAATCCATTTTATTGTTGTGTAGGGAGAGCCATAATTAAATTATTTATTTTTTTATGGATCTATTTAAACAAATACACCTCAGAGTCACTTAGTTTGCTGTTGTCACAGCTACAGTGACAAAGATAAAAATAAATTATTGATAAAAAATAAATAACTAATAAAATAAAAATTGAATTATTCACTGGCGATCATTCCTAAATACAAATAAGAGACATCGTTTACAAACCGCAATGATCAATAATAATCTTTAATATAAACAAATAAACAATATTTTGGTTCGGATCCACTGCTATCCTGAACTTATAAAAAAAAAAAAAAAACGAATTATATTTTTTGATTATGATAATATTTGAAAAATATTTATTTTAGAATCCACTCTGTCGCAAAAAGGTTTGTTATTGGGCTCTAATTCCTACTTATGTGAGTGATACCTCCATAGAAATGAAAAAATGAATAAAATCTAAATGCCTAATTCAACTATTCTTTTTAAATCTAAAAAGCTTTAAGTCAAAATTTTCTTTTTTTATTAAAGGAAAAAATGAAATATAACCCATTTCATACCTACCGACTAAATTATAAAAATTAAAAAAACATCCAATATTAATAATTCAGAAATAGAAACTGCACTGTGTATATGTCCCATTGAATACTTTTTTCGATAATGCAAAAGAACATGTTTCAGAAAAAAGGTAATGTTATTAATATATAATTTTAGAATGTGTTCAGGTAATTTACCTCCTGAATATTGATCTAGATCATTGCAATAAAAATCAAGTAATAGCGAAAAAAAAAAAATTATACATGAATAAATTACTGACAAAGGTATAAAAGTGATAAATTTCACAAAAGTCACATCCAAGTGTACAACCGTTTGCTGAAGATGGCAGAACAGATTGGATTTTCAGGTGCAACATCAGCCATGTATACATGCGAACGTGTAATAGAATCCCCTAAACAGAAAACAATTCTTAAAAGCATCGTGAACAATTGAAATGAAAAACGCATAAGCTAGCTACAAATCTATGTATATCAAGAAAAAAACTCACCTTACAACTTCGTTTATATGGATTAACCGCGACCAAAAGCAATCCGGAAACATGGGCTATAAAAACTCCTCAAATAAGATGATTCGTATTTATTAAGATAATAAAATAATTAAGATAATAAAAACATTTTTATATAAAAATTACGTAGAATGTTTAAAAATTATTTACGATAAAATAAAAAAAAAACTCGTCATATCATTTGAAAGAATGTTAAAGGGGTTTAAAGCATGCCGCTGGTGCTCTTCTTTAAAATCTTAAAACTAATGTGATTTCTTGGTGAAATTCTTATTAAATATAATTAATCTAAATGAATTAAATTATAAGAAAGTATAATTAAATTTTTGCGAGAAGTTTTAAAAATTTACACTACGTGAACGTTTAATAAAAAAAAATATCTACACATCCGGATAATCCGGAGATCTGAATAAACGAGGGCTGTACGAAGGTGGTTTTCCTTTTTCATTTTTAAATAGATGAAATTATTTATTAAAGATTTCGAAAAGCATTTTAAAACCATGTCTAAATTTCTCAAGTTTTCTTTTTGAGATTTTTATAATTTAATTAATCTATATTTATGTAAAAAAACAAAATTCAAAACTCCATAAGAAATACACTTCTCTGACACCAACTCAAGGCTCTATTAATAATAATCTTTAATATAAACAATATTAAAATACGAAGAATAGTAAAAATAAAAAAAAAATGATGGACTGAAAGTCCTAACTGATGGCTCATCTTGAGAATGACCATTTAATTACACCGATTGAATTTTCACACTAACAATAATAAGAAGGGATATTGAGGTGTGATATCCCAGAAAATATAAAAGCGTGGTGAGAGAAACAATTGAAACACTGAAACCCAACCTTACTAACACACCAACTCAATTCACATAACAACGCTTCATCTGTTTGGAGGGGCTTGGAATTTAGACAAAGATATAATACTTCAGAAAACAGGAAAACTACGAAAATGGAAAAATACGAAAACACCATCTCAATTTACATTCAAAATTTAAACGATTAAAATAAAGAAAACCACGTTATACATTTGAAAAGGCTGCCTCTTGAGATGCATGAACGCTCGGAAATTATTAAATCCCAGAAAAAAATTCAAGTGAGTGGAGGAAATGTTGAAAACTCAAATGGTGCTTCTTTTAATACACCTGAATTCACTAACGATTTTCTACCCCCCTAACTCTAAGTGCTGATTTTGTGATGCACAAGGACTACAAAACTGGGTAAAATAGCAACTAAAAAATGACAGAGGTGGAGTAAAACGTTAAGAACCTAAACACGTAGTCCTCTAATCAATGCTTACAAGCTATATATAGTTTAGCTTAGGACTACATTTTCAATCAATTACGATTCATTGATACTTCAACTTAAATACGAAATTTCGAACTACTATCTTCATTCAATGATAACCCAATAATTCGGTTCTATTTATTAACCATAGACTATAAAGGTTCACCAACACCAAGGGTTAGTAAACTTTACGACTTTGAGTAAAATTTATAATCATAAAGAAATAAGACCCAGTAGCAGATCCTAAAATTATCTGAGAGGTGGCGCATTCTTTTATTTTTTAAATGTTTATATGTCGTGAAGGACCAAATTTAAAATTTTAGTGCATATTTACGTTATCAATTTCTGCTAAATGTTTACATACAATCCATTTTTCATTAAAGGAGTTAAAAACAATGACTAATGATAGCCGTTTTCATATAGAACTAGTAATAGTTGATTGGTGTCCTCACCTCTAGGGGGGAGGGGGTAAAAAAAAAATCTAAATAAATATCTTCTCTTCCCTTCCTAGACTAGGTTAGGCGTGTTAGCTGCTGGAGTCAACTTACCCAGACCGAGCGTAGGAGGGTCGACCTAACCACTTATTTCTTAAATTTCCGATTAAATTTCGTGCTGCAGTTTAACAGGGCATCCATGTTCCTAGGATCGAAAGAGGCCAGGAAGGAGAAAGCCAGAGAAAAGCAACTCAAAAGAAAAGTTTTTCAACGGGCTATTGGGCATTTACTAGGTAAATATCGTATCAGGTTTAAAGTCGGAATATATAAAATAGCTAAAGCTTTTTGCAGCCAAAAATCTTAGATAAAATATGATATACTTTCATAAATCTATAACACTACATGTAGAATGTTTTGGCAGATGTGTAAAAAAAAAAAAAAAAAAAAAAAAGAAAGATATATTGTGGTACAAACCTAATGAAAATAATAATTTTAATTGAATTTGTTTAGGATAATTAATGAATTTGTGAAGGGACGGACGGAATTTATTGACTTATCCAAAATAAGAAAATATTCAGACTGTTTATTTATGTTCCTTATTAGAATAAAAAGCACTAAGTGTTTTATTTCTTTTTTATATACTGGCTCAATCATTAGATTTGAATAGTTATAAAAGAATATATGGTTATAAAATACTGATCAAAAAGCAATAAAGTTATAATATACTGACCACAAAGCACCAATAAGATACAATTTGCTATGAATAACCATCAGAATTGTAGACACAGCAGATTTTACTAACAATATTACGTAATTGATAATTCCGGTCCCACTTCATTTCAATAAAACAAAAAATATTGATACAATTTTATAAAATTACAATCTAAAAATATTTTCAAACAAAGGTTGAGATAACTAGTATTATAACTTTGCCTCAAGATTAAAAATAAACAAAAAGATGTGTGTAAAAGTCAACTAATTTTCTTTACGATGGGATAATTAATAGTCAGGATTTTCATCTAATTTTTTTATTTATATTGAAAACAAAAAGCCTTTTGGGTATTCAAAATAAAAAATGTTTGATTGAAAATCCAGAATATTAATCGAGAGCAAAAAAAGTAATAATCATCTGGGTGCCATCCCACAAAGAAGGAAGGACGAGGAAGCCGATCATGCTGCATATATAGCCAGGCTGGAAGAAACAGAAAATGTGACACTACTAAAAGAGGTCACAAAAGGGGGAATGGCTACACCAACTGAAGGAAAATCAGGTGGAGGACCGAACAGTCCAAACTAACAGAAATAAAACTGGATTGCAAAAAAGGGGTCACAAGCTGAAGAATCTCGAGATGAAAAGTTATATTGTGTCGCATTCGATTGGGCATTGCAAATTCACCCACGGATATCTTCTCCGTGGCCTAGAAGCATCCACATACCAAAAATGTAATAATGTAACCCAAAGAGTGAAACACCCTTCAATAAACTGTTCACAATACAGGGAGCTCAGGAAGAAACAAAATGGACAAAACACTGAGTGAACTGTTAAAAGACGATAAAGATAATATAATAAGATAATAGTTACACTGTTTCAATATCTAAAAAAATTATCCTACTACAACAGAATATATCTGAACACACCGCCAGAGAAAAAAGTACTAAACATATTTATCTTAATTTAATTATTTTTTCTAATTTCTTAAATAAAAAATAATTCTAAAAAAATTAGTTTAAATCTAATTAATATCTATATTATAAATATACATAATAATATAAAGTAATATACAAAATCGTAAGTTATTCACATTAACAATTTGTACCTAAGTGATTTTATACACTTAAAGTAGCAAATTATAACAATTGTGTATCTACTAACCAATAATTTTTATTAATATCATTTTCCTAAAAACTGTGCCTTGTTTCATTTATTCCACCATCTTCCTACACCCACAGTTGATTGGAGCGAGTAGATTTTGTCTAGGAGTAATGAATTTCATGACTATCAGCAATACAATTTTAGCTGCTCTGTTTCATTCATATTTCTCACTCAGTCGGTTCACATTACATTAGTCGTGGAGCGGTTGGATATTTCTTATTTTGTTTTTTAAAAAAATAATCTCGAAATATAATGAAATCAGAATAGTAAACAAGATGACTTCTTAGCTATGCCTTATATCTATGAGGATTATGTCCATATAGATTTAATAAGTGTGTGTAAAGGTTTCTGTTTCATTTTTAGTTTAAAAGACTAATTTTAATTTTCTAAAGAAGATTTAGAATAAAATTGGAAAAATAAATTTGGGTCTTTTGTGAAGAGTTTTTATATTATTTCAACATGTGAGTCAGATGTCATTATTTTCTCGAAAGTGGATTCGAGATAGTGAACTGTGTCCAACTCACAATAAGGTAAATGCTATATGTAGCAGTGCAAAGTCTTGGGCGTTGCTATTAATAAATGTAAAATAACACAAAACTTACTAATTTGTAAAATGAAACTAAAACAAAAACTCAATGGATGATCAAATCAATAAAAATTACTATACTGTTTTATTTTAAAATATATAGTTAATTTAGTTTTATAGGGATAAAATTCAATAGGTTCAAAGCATTCTTTACTATAATTTATTAACTTTAACTATGTTTGATATATACTTGATGAAAATCAATATCTACGAGTAATCTCTCTGAAGACCTCCTATTGCAGCCATTGTGAAAAGAGGTTTTCAGCCTCCAAGGGAATAAAATAAAAAAACTCGCATTATACAGATGAGTAAGAATCTCAAATTGGGCTTTGAACTTAAAAAATCATTTTTTTCGTAATTCTGATTATATATGCTCAAACACTGATTATTGGAGCATCAATTGTTTGATCGTGTTTTCGAGAGAGTAAACGCTTCTTAGGTTCATTTAGTAAGATGCAGCTTATAGTAATCCTGGAGATTAATAACGCGTTGTCTCAATAGTAGGTGCTTAGTTTTTCATCACTACCCCTTGGAGTTGTAGTTATGGAGGTAGTTTTCTCCTAAGATTAAACGATTTTTTTTTTTTTTATTGCTACAACCCGATCTGAAATATGATATTCCTATATGAAATTTCTATTTTCTATGAAATTTCAAACGATTATATTTATAATCTTTTATTCTTCCAGTAGACTAAACACTTAAGGGTCTGGCCACACATGTCCGCACCGTAGCAATAATACAGGTTATGTTCAGAATATTTTTAATTTAACTTACATATTACCTTTAGTTATGCCTAAAGTGGCCTGTGTCTGACATGTGTGGCTTGAACTTTAGGCATAACTAAAGGTAATATGTAAGTTAAATTAAAAATATTCTGAACATAACCTGTATTATTGCTACGGTGCGGATCCGGTGCGGACATGTGTGGCCAGACCTTAATAAAGATAGTAGGTGGTCATTCAACTTCGTCCAGCTGTGTGCCAGCTGTTCGAAATTTTGAAACATTTAATTTTTGGTTCCGCATCGATCGTTTACGACAAAAGTATAGGAAATAACTACATCAATACGTAGTTGTTAATTCTCAATGATTTGCATTGATAACATTCGTTCATGAGAGCGATCGAAGCAGAAATTGTAGTTAGGTATTGAACTTTCCGATTCTATAAGCATATGTGTTAGTACATTATTTTTTATTGTTCTATAAATTTATCAACATTTTATTACCATCATACCTTTTATTGATCCAATATTATGTTTTCTTCTTTTTTAGGTTAATAAAATGTAATTATTCTTTTTTACTTTAGTTGCTTTGTGTGAACGGATCCTTAGATCACTAATATTCCCTATATGCCCTCCACTGTGATAGATCGTGTTATTTTCATTATCAATATTTATAAGTCCAATTAGCAGTTAGAGTTCTTACTTAAATACCCGGATAAAAACCAAGACGATGAAATTCCAAAGTCTGTTTTGCGACGATTCCTTGCAGCTACTACTTTGACGATAAGCTTAGATCATCACTAATGATTAAAAAATATTTATGCTGGCAGAGTGTAGAAAATTAGTTATATTTAGAGTAGCAATCGTTAATAAGTCATTGCGGGAACGTTGTGAAATTTGTAATAAAATTAAAAAACAACTTAATTATTCATTTCCCCCTTTAAAATAGTGGAGGTAAGTAAAGAATGACACGAACTCAAAAAATTTAAGAAAATTACAAATAAAAATGTCTGATGATTTTGATCCAGCTAAGTATTTTAATTAGGATAATCTAATTTATGGGGCTTTGAATTTACCCAACATTTTAAACAGATATGTCATTCTTCAGTTTCAGGTTACATATTCAAGCTGTACCTGCCCAGAATCCAAGCCTCCGTGTTTTCCTAACTATGATCCTATTTCAACAAACGAAATACGAGATGACTCTCTCTGCAGTAAGCAATCCAAAAAAGCATTCTTAATATTTCAACCAGAGACTTTGCATCGATTCCAACCTTTTTTATTAAGGCATCATGGGTTTAGTTCACCCACATTGTTTGACCATTCCCGAGCATGTGCCTCCAATTTGATAGATCCAGAAAAAAGAATAACAGATGAATGTGGAATTAAGTCGCAAGAAGGATCTAATGCCAATAATGTTCCAGAGGCACTAATAGTGATCCCAAATCCGCCAAATATTCCAGAAGAAACTGTTTATGAAGATGAAGTTACTAAGCAGTGTTCTACACCTGTTGATACACAAGACAACGAAGATCTAGACAGAAATGAGCCTCTACCAGAAGATGGAGAAGTTCCATCATCATTAGGTCCTATCACAGTCGACACAGAAGGGCAAGAAGAACCCAGTTCGTGTAATCCTTCCAACAATAATCCGTTTGCCCAAGCAACGGAAGGCCCATTCAATGATGAGACGCCATCGCTAAATCCCTCTGAAACGGATAGAGGGATCGAATCTCTACCAATGGAAACTAATCAATCAGCAGGTGATAATTATGGGCAAAAAATAGAAGAATGTTCAGAAAGTTTAGATGGGCAAACATCTGGGTCATCATGCTCCACACAAATTAATCCTCAGACAATGGAAGGAGAGACACAATTATCACAGTTCCTTGGGGACCACATATGCACACCAGAAATAACTCCATCATTGCCAGCTCAGTCCATTTCATTAGACACAACTTGTGAAAATATATCATCAAGCGCTGGTTTGTGTGAAGATAGTTCCTCACCGCCTTTTAATAGTGCATGTGTAACCCCTACAACAACGTCTCTTATAAAAGAATCGTTTTCTGGAACAGAAATACCAACTACAACAGACTTGGATCAGATTACGTGCGATCAGGAATCTTCTGGAATCGCCAACAAAATGAATACTAATAATCCAGTCTCCACAGCTATAACTAATGAATGTACGAATGTCCTTTCAAATATGCTTACTGGGCTCTCATCGATCAGCTCTAACATATCACCATGTCCCGTCAAACCTATTTACGAGGAGATAATTCGTCATGTACCAACTGTTCGTAATGTTGTAAGGCATCATCTAGTAGAGACAACACAACACGTACCAATTGTTGAGAAAATAGTTCAGCATGAGCGACAAGATATAATCCGACACATTCCAGTTGTACAAAAATTCACAAGGAATGTTGTAGACTGCTATACAAAACATGTGCCTATCGTTCAGCACCGTGCAAGAACTGTTGAAGAACCGTATATTGACCATGTGACTCACACTGAAAAAATTACGCGACCAGTGATTGAAACTTTGGTTAAACATGTCCCTGTTGTATGCAGTCGTTATAGGCCTGTTGTTCATGAGAGGATACGCCATGTACCGACTGTGCAAACCAGGTTTTTCCCCGTTGTTGAACACAGCATTACCACGGTACCGGTTAAGCAGCAGGTAATCAAGCACGTTGTAGAGGATCAGATTAGGCCTATCGTCGCACCCTGGGGAGGACACACCTTGGAAAGAACACTAACACCCCCTAGTGTCGTTTCCTTAGGACTAGGTCATCAAAGCATCTGTTGATGACATGATACCTATATAATTCCAGCCTATGTTAAGAAATCAAGTGATCAGTGTTTCGTGCGATATGATGAAAAAAATTAAACGATCAAAAGTGTCTAGTGATTGTTATTAATCAAAGTCACAGCTCAAATCAACCAACGAGATACGAGTGTAAATAGTTTTTGAGTAGCGCATAATATAGTATTTATAGTTGCTTTGTTTTTTAACAAAATGAAGCTTATAAGTTATATTAACTTATTGTGATTCATTATATTGCAAATAAATATAAACATTTTATTTGCCTAATAGTTTTTATTTATTTTTATATCTCCTAATAAATTCGAAAAATCCTTGCGAAGAAAACAAAACGGCCTAATTTTGTATTTATTCATGCAGTTGATAAAATAATTTTAATCCTAATGATCTACATTATTCTGATATTATCATCATTTATCAATCATATCATGATTAGTTATAAATGTTTGATAAAAAAGATAAAGAACCGACATTTAAAATAATATGTAGGTAAGTCATTATTAAATACACATATTTACATAATGAAAACACTGCTAGTGAAGTCTAAGTTATAACCTTATGATCAAAACCCAAATTAAAATATGCCAGATAATGTCTTGATTTAATAATAAATTAACAGACGGACAGTAAATTCATTTATTAGAATTTCCAGATAAGCCACAGTCCAAAATCATAAGTAATTATCTTTGATTTAATTTTGTTAGCATTTATTTATTTAACTGTAATTCAAAGTTTAAAATAAACAACCGATTGAGATTTAGAATTTAAGAGTTATTAAGGAATTTGGTGTTGTAGCGGATGAAATTCAAATAAAGTGAAATTATTCCAAACCAATGATCAATAAATTGGCCTTCTCATATTTCATTCTAGGTACTTTAAAACTCACAAATGCCATTCCTTTTCTATTATTTAATCAAAGATATATCATAGATCATATTATTTAATCATAGATAACAATAATTTTGTACATATTTTTATTTTATTTTTTTGTTTATTTATGTTGATTATTCCAGCATTCGTTTATCTGAGTACACTCGTTAACGATTATCGTTAATCACCCCAAATAAATTCGATGAACAGTTGTTCACGGAATTGTATAGTCTTTGTATGAGGGTATAGGATTTAGTTTCTAAAAAAATATAAAATCATGCATTAGTTTTCCAGCTTTTATTCTTTTGAGAATAAATTAAATAAATAATTTAAATAATTGGTGAGATTGCTTTAACAGCAGCATGAGCAGCATGGAGCTGGGCAGCAGCTACAGCATGGGGAAGAGCAGCAGCATGGAGCTGGGGCACAGCAGCAAGATGGGCGAAGGCGCTGTTCGACAACATTGTGGACTTCGCACTGCTTGACTGGAACGCAAGAGACCTCGGATTCGACGACTGGGCGGCAACGGCGTTCACATACTGGTACGCACTTTACACTCTGGTGGCAGACTGGGCGGCAGCGGCGTTCACAGATTGGGACATGTTTGCAGCAAGTTTCTTCTACGCAACGGACGCACTTTTCGCAGACTGGAACGTGCTCAGTGTAGGGTTCGACTACAGTACGGCAACGCTGCCTGCAGACTGGGACATGACGGGTCCTGCATTCGACGACGGGTCTGCAGTATTTGTGTACAACGGGAACATGGCGGGTGCAGCATTCTTCCTGGCAGGAAACGTGGTTCTGAACAACTGGAACACAACGAGTGCAGCATTCTTGTCTGCAGCTGATCTTCTTACGGACTATGGGCTGGCATTTGACGGTTTCCCTGCATACAGGGCGGACACAGGTCTCGACCTGGCAGCATGGCTGGCAACAAGGCTGGCAACATGGTTGGCAACATGGCTGGCAACATGGCTGGCAGCAATCACAGCATGGGGTTGGGCAGCAAGGAGGTGGGCAGCATGGGGCAGGGCAGCAGTCGCAGCATGGGGCAGGGCAGCAACAGCCGCAGTTTGGTTTACAGAGACCAGCCTGCAAATACAAACATGAATCAGTTACCTTTCACATTTTTATCGACTATTTTTAAGCCACTGAAAATTTTCGGTAAAATTTTAATTCGTAGTTTTAAATTAATGATCGAAAAAATTAACGATAACTTCAATAAAAGTGGCTAGATAATGAAATAAAGTTGTTTTCTCGTTTCATTACCTGGAATGCGGCTGCGAGGAGGAGGAGTGTTCCGATCATCTTGATCTAATTCTTTCGTCGGTTTGGCTCGAAACAATGTGACAAAGTGTTTTATACCAGCGGTAAGACGCTTCAAATCTCGGAATCATCACGCCATCAAAGACCTGTTATGGTGGGACTATCTTCCCCCAGCGGCGATATCAATGAGAATTCATGTCCAATCTCATGGCTATCTGGTCCTATGCCGCAAACTGCCCCAAGCCCTGCCAATCAAGGCACCGATAGCCCGCTTATCGAGGAGTGGTATCATTGCTACTACCTGCCCAGTCTCCTCTTGGCTTCCTCTCGCCTTTGTTTTCCTTCCAGTCGTTTCCGCTTCATCCGGAAATTAACATGCCTTTATAGCTTACAATTATGTAATTTTTTTCTTTTCTTGAATATTTTAATTTATTGTGGTATATCGTCCTTTTATACCTCTACTAAGCTCTTGGGCTACTAATAACATGAAATGAAAATTAAGTAACACGAAACAATATACATAAGTAAAGGCTTTAATATCAACATAAAGATAACTATCAATTTCAAGGAATGTAGTGGAGAGAATAAACCATTATTGAGAATTTTAAGATAAGAAAAATAGTTTTTTTGTTTAATAATCAGAGGTTTGGAAGTAACGAAAACAACTATTTGAAAAGAAATGATCCCTTCATTATAAGAAAAGAAATAAATTAAATTGCCAGCAATTCATATTGCAAATATTATTAACTGGTACAAAAAAAAAAGAAAAAAAAAAAGAAAAAAAAAAGAAGTCTTTGAATTTATAATTAATAATTTTTTTGAAACAGTTAAAATTTTGAAATAATATTTTAATAATTGAATAAATTTAGCTAGTTTAGCATTGCATAACATAGTTTTTCAGGACCATTATATATACTTGAAAGTGTTGTGGCAGCACAAAGCCAGATTTCGCTCCTCCTCCCACATCTAGTGAGGAGATAAGTCACTATAGCATAGATGTTTTGGTCCAAAAAGGGTCTCCTTACCCAATAATTGACTGATTGATAGTTTGGTTAACATAACTATCACTTGATATAAGAGGTTATAGTGATAGAATTTTGAGAACATTAGGTATTTACAAACAGTCCATTGTTAACAAGTAGGTGTAAGCACATGCGAAAGAGTTGTCCATGCGTTATAAGTGCTTGTTGGAACATACCTATTTAATGGTAACCATTTTTGTCATGGTAACTAAATCAAGCTCATATCAACTAAATATAGAAATAAAATTATACACCATTTTGTATTATGTTTTGCATCGGAATATTTTCAAAGATAAAAATAATAACATTATTTTGATTTAATATTATTTTATTTTAACATTATTTTGATTTAATTTAATTTTATTTTAACATTATTTTGATTTAATATTATTTTATTTTAACATTATTTTGATATAATATTATTTTGATAATAATATTATTTTGTCAGTGAGTGAATGCTTAGAAATGCTAAAAATATTTAAAGCTTTTTTTTTTTTAACCTAAAGTACAATATAATCCTTGGTAATAATATTTTAGTTTAAAACTTTAGTTCAATAATAGATTTCTGAGTGAAATATAAGGTGATTTGTCAGGTCAGAGATGTGGCATTTCCAAATTTCTATAGATTTCCATTCATGATACTTATTAAAAAACAAAGGTAAAAAAAAAATACCCATAAATGAAATTAGGATTTATTTCCTGTTAAAAAAAGAAATAAGAAATCAAAAGACTTGACATGAAGACTTTCAAGTGTTACCATAAATTCCTATGTGGAATAGAATTTTCTAAATTGCGTTTACACAATTATCAAAACACGTCGGTTTCCACTCCAAGTAGGTTGGTCAGTGAAAGTTGTGTGTTGCGCAAATCGCACCAGAATTTTTTAACTACCTCATTGACTTTATAATAATATTTTTTTTTTAAAGACAGGTCTCCAAAACTTAATTAATCTTAGATATGTATACTTATCAAAATCCTTATCATTGACCTGCTAAACCTTTTTTCCTCTTGAAATTTAGTATAAAATGTTTAGGTATTTAGTTTTTTATTTATTAATTGGTTAACATTTATATTTTGCTACTTCCTCACTTTCCTGAAATATTCTGGGATAAGATTTGCAGCCTTCCTTATTTTTGAGTTATCTGCAACTGTTTAGTATAAATTTTCCAAGTGTACATCCATTCAACTTTTTCCATTGAAGGGCTACTTCTTCTATAACTGATTTTAAAATAATTCATCACATATCAAGAAAACCTCTGTTATGAATTATCCTTAACTGATTTTTCATGGTTGAGTTCCCTTTATAAGTTTATTGCCCAAAATTTAAGCCTTTTTTTTTTTTTATAACTCCAGTTGTGGAAGCATTTTCCTCATAGCCATTATTCTTTATAGTTATCCATCTCTACCATTGTTATCTCCTCCATTCCTTGCATCGATAATGCACCAACTACCCTGAATCTGATCAAGCAGGAACTTTGGTGTGTTTTATCTTTTATATAATTTTGATTAACATTGCATTGGTTATTAGTTTCTAATTCATGGCAGATAACCTATTAGCCTTATTAAATCAGACTTTTTTTAAATTAGAAAAAAATTATAATATATTTAAAATGGTCATTTTATAATATTGAGGTAATCAATGATTTAGTTGTCATCTAGTTGTTCAATGACTGGCCATAACAGCTTTTAATAGTCCCTATCTATTGTTGATTACAGTTGAAATGATTTATAAATTTATGATGTTTAATATACTTTTCAGAAGCTTAATAAGTCATTAGAAATATTTAGTTGTGCAAGATCTCTTAAAAGTTTAATCCAAGATGAAATTGAATATATACAAGAAAACAAATGAAAGTAAAGAAGTTATCACTATTTTATTCTATTGAAAGATTATTTTTACATTACTTAATTATTCCCATCGTAGAAAATTATTTATTTTTCCTAATTTTTTTCCTGGAAATATATTTGTTAAGCCACAGTTATGTTTATTCCTGGAGTTCGTCAGCAGTCAAAGTAAAGAAGTTATCGTTATTTTATTCTATTGAAAGATTATTTTTACATGTACTTAATTATTTCCATCATAGAATCTTACGTTAGCAGGTATCATGTCTTAATTAATGGAAATGATCCCTGCAGGCTAATTAATTTCTATAATTCAGCATTGTGGAGTGTGATACAAGTGAATGTGGAGTTTAATTCCAAGGCGGACCAGATTATCATCAGCAAGTATAGCAAATGGTTTCTTCATGTTTTTCATTATCATTTTTCATAGTCACCACCTTCCGAAAGCAATGTGAATCCACAGCTCTATAAACACTGAAGTTCAAAAGGCACAGACACTAAGCCAGTTGGATTTATTGGCGAAAATGATCAATAATCAAGAAAAGAAAAATTTTCATGCGATCTATGGTGGAATTATGAAACAACCATTCTGAATAATCTGCCCTCATAGCAAAGTTTGTTATGAAGGCTAAGATATATTGAATGATATCAGTAATAAGAATTTTTTCCCATATACACATTTTGGAGAATTTATAAGTTACCAATGCCTTAAGATTGTTTATATTAAAATTTTGTGTTTGAACAGAAAATGGATATTTATTTATTTTATTGACTGTAATTATAAATTTATTTCATTATTTACATAAACAAATTTTCCAAAGATGAGCTAGTCAACCCAAAAATGAGATGGTACAGCCTAGAACCCTAGAACTTCACTTTGAAAATGTAAATGGTAATAAACTGTGTAAGTTGTATTGATGGGCTCAGTGACGAACAAATCCTTTATTTAACTTTTTAAGCACCATACCAGCTGGCAAGCAACGATGCTTAAGACAAGAGGAATAAGAAAGAATGTGTAAACTCTGTTCCCAAAGAGTTCCATTTGGACGATAACCTTTGAGTTTGCTTTTATACATTATTATTATTAATAATGATATGTCTGAAAAAACATTTTTACATTATTTTTTCTTGTTTACAGATAGAAACAATTCTGGGTCATAAAGTTGACACTCATTTTAGAGTACAGCTGATGCAGCCACTGCTAGCATCAGCTCTTTTTCTTAGCTGTTACTGTTGTAAACAATAACTCATCAGTTTATTGCTACAAACCACTCCAATTAATTCCCATTTACTTTATAAAAGACTTTTTTTGGCTTTAAGATTTTGTCCAAATCCTATTTAACCACTTATAAAAACTTATAAATGTCTTTAGCAAATGAGGCTATACATTTGTTACATAATTATTCAAACAATATTAATGCGTGCAAGTCATGATCGTGTATAACAAATTTAGGATGTAATAGACACATATCAACCACATTTATATAAACAATTTATTAATTTATTCAAAAATTTAATCACATCATATCCATCTATGTCATCAGAGTGGTAAAAGCAATGAGGACAACAACTTGTTGAAAAATAAGCTGGCACGATCTATATAATTCGTAATACAACGTTATGTTGTAAATTCAAATAATTTAAAATATTTTATGCACAAATTGTGTTTTGATAAATATGTAAACGCTATTTAGCAACTTCAAAGAAAACAGTTTTTTCCTCATTTATTTAATTCTTTTTGTTTGTGATTCTTCATAAGATATAGAGTATTATAATTATCGCAAAACTTCAAAGTCCTCAGTAATTTGCGATTCATTATTAATTATTTATTTTTTTAAGGGCCTCAAAAAAGCCTTACTTGATCAATAGTTTTGTGTGTTTTAACCATTTTTTGTATATATGTCCTGATTGGGAATCAATAGAAATTTGGAAATCCCAGATCTCTGAGCTGATCTACTTTGAAAAACTTAAATTTTTATGTTTTCATTTTCGATTAAGTAAGTGGGGGTCCTTCACATCTAAAAATCCACATTGAAAGTGTTAAATAAAAGATAAAAATAAATAAAATATAAAATAAAAGAACAAAATGATGATGACCGAATTTCGGTTTTACGCCTTTAAACCAAACCAACCAACTAACCATATTGTTATTTTACATTTCAGCAGTGTGTACCTTCGTTTACTTTCTACTTTAGAGGATAACAATAGATTTGCCATGCGATTAACTCATTAATTCTTTATTTATTCTGCAATAGGTCAAAACCTTTCCAAAGTTTTCTTTTCAAAGAAATCTCTCTGTTTTCTGTAGGAAGCTCAACCACTTTCTTTGGTTTAAATGGTTTTTATTTAACTTTATTTGAGGCTATAAGACTGAATTCATTCCTAAGAACAATATTATATAATATACAAAGAGGGTTTTGGAGCCTTAAAGTTTAAATAAACAAAGTGAGATGATACAAAAATGATAACAAATAATTAGGGAACATCTAGTTTAAAACAGAGAAAAAAAATACACATTAAATATTCAATCAAGTGAAAAGAAACCAGTTTTCACATCTAATAATATATACATATTTACATACTTATTTACAGATAGGTTAAGTAGTATTTATATTTTCTAAAAAAAGAAAACAAAAAAAATTGTGATAAAAAATAAAATAGGAGCTTTCATCGGTTTAAAAAGGACACTGGAGATAAAGTGATGATATAGGCGGGATTTAAAGGTAGAGAGGGTATTGGAACTACGGATGAAAGGGGGAATAGAATTCTATAGGAAAGAGGACCGGATAATGAAAGATCTGAAAACCTATAGCGGTATTGCAGGAATGTACCGAGGATTTGGGCTGAAGAAGTTCGGAAGAATACGATGGACGGCAGGATCAGGATTCGATAACTTGGAAAAGGAAGGATGCAAGGAAATACTTAGTGCGGTAAGAAGGATATAACCACGTATGGATATGGAGATGTCTCTTGGGATCCCAAGTATAAATCGAATGAAACAATTTATTAAATGTTTTATTTCTGCGTCGAGATCCCATAAGATACCCCCATACACTGTGCAATAATAGTCAAAGTGGGGAAATATCAAAGAGGTGACCATAAGTCTGAGTGTTTCAAAAGGGAAAAGGTTGCGTAGATGGTTTAATTCCTTTAAGGAGGAAATGGAACAACGGGAGATATTAGAGATATGGTTTTTCCAGGAAAGAGTTTGGTCAAAGATTACACCAAGGTTTTTGACTTTTGGATAGAATTTTATGGGATTATTATTTAGGAACAGGGGTGGGATGTTAGGGACTGTTTTGAGAAGGTGTTTGGGGCCTATTATCATTGCCTTTGTTTTCTCTGCATTCAGCTTCAACTTGTTAGCCTCTGCCCAGAGAAAGATTCGATTCAAATCTTCCTGAAGCTTTTTTGTCTCTGGTGGGAAAGACAAGTATATTTGGATGTGTAACACCTTGTAAATATTTGATTATTAATTATCCTAATGAAGAGACATGTACAATGTCAGTTTTGTTTGTTTTCGCATTTTTGTCTGTTAAAATAAATAAACCTCCAAAATTGTTACAATTGAATATGACATATTGATGGAGAATTTATCATGTTTTCTGCTGCTGGCTAGAAAGGTCATTCGAAAACTTGAAATATTGATGTTAAGATATATTCCGCTTCTCAACTACTGCAATCCCCTAATAATCCTGCCTGCTTAATTAGCCAACCGATATCTATAATAATAATCCTTGGCGATCATTATAGACTCCACTTCAGTTTAAATATATTCTGAATAATTCTATGGCCCTGGTAAATTACTTTGATTATCTGTGGAATAATCCTAATTACTTGGGCATAACTGAATGACAATATAAAATTTCTAAGAATGGAAGTTCACTCTTGGCTTGCTCTTGGGTCTTAATTTTCAGGTACAGGTGATGAAACTCTCACAGTAATTCCTAAAAATCCAGTAATCACATGCTAGAAGTGGTGATGATAGACAATGGTTTTGTGGAAAGTGTGAAGTGTCCTTACCACTCTGGCCTATCAGATCATGAGACCTTTAGAAAAACTGATCTTATTTCATCACTTATTTGGTGTTTTTAATACATTAGATGATTTATTGAGCAGTTTTAGATGATTTACAGCTAAAATGGTAGAAAACTACCTATTAAAAACAGGAACTAGATAAATGGAATGACGCTAAGTTTATGATATCTAAACTAAAGCTAGGTTAGTTTCCATAATTCGTAGCACAGCCCCCTTTAGTTTGATTGATATATTATTACGTTTTTTGTTGTTCTATAGGTTTTCTGCTATATTTATACATATCTTTCAAAATATGCATTATCACCTTTATCAAATATATTTGAGCTTTTTTAATGATAAAAACTGTCAAGTAGTTCAGGGAATAATCAAGGAAAAAACACAAATTATAAAAAGAGACTAATTTTATTTTATATAAATAATAAATTAATTAAATTAAATTAAATAGATTTGAGTGAAGGACTAACAGGCACAAGGGAGAGGTGGGGGAGCGGGAAGGCAAGGAGGTGCTGGGTAACAAGAGTAGGGTGGTGGAGGGAAAGGAAAAGGAAGGAAGGGGAAGGGAAGGGCAGGATGAAGGGGGAAAGGTAAAGGTGCAGGGAGGGGGGCGCAGCATGGGGCGCATGGGCCCTTCACTGCACGCACGCGCTGCTCTACCAGATTCTTTAGGATACGCTGCTTGACAGGCACCTGGCACAGGGTCTGTTCGATGAAAGGCTTGAGCCTCCTCGTCGTAACAGGTACGTGACGCACCCTGTGTCGGATGACTGGCCGGCAAGCTGTCTGGAGGACCGGGACGTTCTTTACGTAGGTGTCCTCAACTGGGCGAGTGAACTTCTGAAGAACGGGGATGTGAGCGGTGTAAGGCTCTATGACCGTCCTCAAGCGGCGTTTGACCACGGGTATATGGGTAGTTCTTGTCTCGATGACGGGTTTGAAATACTTCTGTAGGACTGGAACATGGCGAATGAACTTCTGCAACTGCTGTGCGTACACCTTGTCAATAACCGGTACGTGGCGTGTCACATGCTCTGCGTGGGTCCTTAGACGTCTTTTGACAATGGGCACATGTCGCACACATTCATCAACGACTGGTTTCAGTGTTCGCTCAACGCGATGTGTGATACACTGAGGGAAGGGGAGGATGTAGGGAGGATATAATGCAGGTAAATAACCAGGAGGGAGGTAAGGTATTCCAGGAAAGCATGGGGGGCCAGGGCATAAGCAGGAACCGTACTGTAACAAGAAACATTATGAGTTAAACAATGATACAGTTATAATAAAAATGTTTTATTACATCTTAAAATCATTTCATTATTCTTAATGTTACACAATTTAAAAAAAAAAATCGGAGTAAAAAAAAGTAAACAGCAGAACACATTTTTAATAAACACCTATTATTACTTAAATTGATAGATTTAAATGATTGTGAAAATTGATTTAATAATGCTTGATGGTACCAGAATAAGTATTTTTTTACTTTTATCATGACGGATGTCTAATGAAATCGAAAGTATCCAGTCAATAAGTAAACATTCGCGAGTGTTGTTTAACTGTCATTTTCCGAATTTTAAAAAAGCAGCAAGCAGGAATGTTTTAATTACTGATGATAGGAAATATGAAAAGTTGAGCTTAACTAAAGCTGTAAACTTTTGAGTATTCGATGGATTCGACAGGAAGCATCCTGTTAACGAAACAACAAAGGTGGTTCACTGCTAATAATAATGACCGGAATCAAAAGGATTGTATTTAGTTTACTATCTACCAACGAAATTCAAATAGTTACCTGAGCTAAAGCCACAAAGATGGCAAACACTGTGGCTTTCATGGTCCAGCCTTTTCTGAAACCGGTTACCGACTTTCTGCATATATATGATGACCTAGGTAAACATGAACTACCAGGGTTTGTCCAATAGTCACGGCGATACGTGGGGTTTCCAAGTCGGAATTGTTCGGCTTGTTTAAGCAAAATTCGCCAGTTGTTGCCCTTTCTCGTCACGGTACCGTCATCTCTATAGCGGGACAGTAAGGGAGAGAACACCACAGAAATTACCTTCCCTTCCTAGACGGACTCAGCCCTTAGCAAAATGAGTATTACATTTTATGTTCAAGAATCCCAGTTTCCGATAAACAAAGGTAATGAAAGGTTTTTAACCCTAAAATTGGTTTTTATTACATATTTTAAGTTCGAGTCAGCGAGTGGCTATGCTGTTCATCTGTAGGAGTGCAAAATAGAACGAAAAAAACACTTCCTTAAGTCATATTACTGTAAAAGAAAAATATTGACATTGAGAGCGTAAATAAACAACAACGTAGTAAATATTATTACTTATGTTTTCATCCAAGCGAGTATTTTTCATTAAGCAGACAGAACAGTGAGATTAGTTTTATTGATACGACTATACTTCTTTGGAAATATTCAAATATATCTTTGTTGGATACTTGGTGTCAAATTTATAAAAATACGTCAGACTTCCGGTTCGGGTAAAATAAACAAAGAGATTTTTTTTCTTATGATCAACATAAGAAAAATTAATTCACACAAACCCAAATTAGGGTTTCTTAAGTACATTGCCGCAGATATTCCTAACAAATATTACCCGCCAAAAAAAGTTTTTTCATGAAATTTCCCGCCCATGCTTCAACCATTTCCGATTTTTGGGGAATCATTTTTCAAGACATACAGCTCAAAATCAAAGGGGGGAGGGGACACCCCAATAGATATATCTTTGGGAAATAAGTCTGTTTCTTCAAGGTGGTTTCGGGAATAGGTCTTTGTTTCGTCAAGGTCGTTTATTAGGGATCATTTTTAATATATTGATACACTAAAAACTGCTGGAGAAATACTTTTTACTTGACCTAAAACTATGAAGGACATAAAGTTTTCTCTACAGGAAAGTCTTCTTCAGCTTCCGGTAATTCAGGCTCTGATTTATGAAATCCGGCGGTTTTAGTTGATCAACTCAATATACTTACTGCTATTTATCATCGAATGAGAACTTATTTTCATGACGAGTAATTATTTTTAGTGAGAAGCACTAAAAACTCAGGGGTTAATAATTTAAAAAATAATTGGGCGAAAATTCGAATTAAGCCAGTCAGAAAATTCTTACTGTCTTACTATAAACTGCAATTTTGATAATTTAAACAGTTCAACTTTTTTAATTCAAAATTGATCGTTATAATAAAAATTTATTTACGATCGGCAAATAATAAAAAGGATATCGTCCTTCTTACCCTTTTCTCTTTATTTCATATTAATTAATTCTTTTGATATCATTTCATTAGGGACCATATCTACCTCAGATTTATTTACCATTTTATTTGAGCAGATAGGGGAGATTAAATATTTATTAATGAACCTGGCATTAAATAATGAATTTTTGGAAGCCTTTGAGCAATTGATAGTAGATGCTTCCATACTCCTTTTACCCCAGAAAACAAAGCTGTGACTTTTAAACTAGGTTATGTTAAAAAGTAATGTTAACCTACCTCTGCTGTTGTTTTTTAATCAAACAGATACAACTGCCGTATGTTAGTTTGCTCTCTTAAACTAAATACCGGAATAAGAAAAGTAATTTATGTATGCTAAAATAGTGTATAATGCAATGAATCATTCAAGCTGAGAGGTTCTATATCTACACTTCCTTAAAACCAAATATTATTTAAGAGTACTTTAAATAATTCTATCAATTTATTTTGACCGATTAATTATTTATTTTTTAAATATGCAATGAGAAGCAGTTAAATGTAATATAATATTTTGATTTCTAAATTATAAACATCATGAGACATTATTAATATTAATTAATATATTATGAATGATTTTATTTTATAACAATAATTCTGCAACAATCAGAATAACAAACCCTCGCCATTAACTCATTTTCAAATCAACATCAAAGTATCATCAGTGTGTCTTCATGGGGGTTGGAAATGATATTTATTTTTAGGGCATTAAATATATTGTATATCGAAATATCGACGAAGACATCTGCTCATTGGTATACAAAAATTAAATAAAAACCTGTTGAGGAGCCTGTTTATAAATAAGTGATACCATACCATTCCTCCCTCTATTTTGGTAAACAAAAAAAGAAAATAATTGAAATTAAATTATTAAATGAAATTAATAATTGAAATTTAACCAGTAAAATGGTGAAACCAACATTAAGTGTTATTTGAATTTTATTATAATTTTCAAAGCTTTAAAGTTTAGAAGCTGGTACAATTTTTGTTTTCAATATTCAAATGTTCTTTTTCATACTGTCTTTTATTTTGTTTTTTAAGGTTTACTTATACTGTTACTTATTGTTATTATAAAATCTCTCATCCATTTTTTTTCATTTTAACTAGCCAGACAAATGGGTCTGGATCTGACCATGTTTTGTTATTTTTAGGGGAATAGATGTCCCAGGAAAAAAATTAATTTATTTTTACTTTAAATTTTTCTTTGTCCAAAAACAAAATTAAAGGCCAGTTTACATGATTATGAATTTGGAACAAAGTTTGAAACCAATGTTGCTTTGCTATTTGATCTCTAGATGCGAAAAGGACAAAATATACCTGTTTACACAGTTATTTTTTTTTTTGTTTAATCTTAGGATGAAAATGTTATAGTTGACTTATAATCATCCCATGTTTATTTAAGAAAAAAAGGCAATGCAACGTTTGGTTCTAAACTTCGTTCCAAGAATTTAACCTTGTATAATAAAATCCTTTCCACTTAAATTTTCTTTCTTCCTTCCAAAATTTCATGTTTCAAATATGATAGTTGGTCATATTAATAGTCAATGGTCATAGCATATTGGAATCAAAATTTAGTATCTAAAATATTAAGAAAGGAAATTGTTTCTTTTATTAATTAATAATTTAATCTATACATAAAAAATATTGAGAAGGGATTAAAGAAAATGTTGCTATTAACAGTGCAATTAGTTAGCCAAACTTCCACTATGCAGCAGCACCATTCAGGGACAGTTCTGCAATGCAATAAATCAAAAAGCAATGAATGTTTTATTGTATGCATATATTGTTTCTAAAGAACGATACAATATAGAATGCATTAGTAATGTTAAAAATAAGGAAACACGCTTAAATCTATAATTTTATGAATATTGAATATTTGATGTTTTGTAAATAAAGAAGTTTAATTAAAAGATTATTTATAATTTTACACTTTATAAATAATTTGTTATTTTTTGTATTGTTGAAACCAAAACATTGAATATATATATATACAATATTATTTTCAAAATAACAAATGATTTCATATTTTAAACGGAAATTAGTGAATATAGGTAAATTTGTTGTATCGTATAGTTTTTAAAAATTATGCTTTAAGTGGAGGAAGGCATAGACAATATGTGGGCAACAGCAGCCCGGATCCGCCTGAAATCTAATTAAAAAAAAATTATTAAACTACTTACTCATAGTCACTCCAAATGAGGAAGATTAAGATTAATAAGGGCATCATAACTTCGGTGTGTATCGGTACAGCTTTATTTGAACAACAATAATTTTTGTATATGTTCAAAAAACATATGCGCAAATAATACACTACTTTTGAAAGTGGCCCGCAAACGTATTTGCACACTAAAGTTTGGCTCACAAAGGTGTCAATGTCAAAGGTTGCCCATACCATATCTTATTTTTCAACATAGCCTACTTTTCAGAACTAAAAAAATAGTAGATGGGGTGCAAGAGATCGGATTCATTAAAGATCAAAAGAATTTTCATTGCTCTTAGGTCAAGGTAGAGGTTTTCCTCTTCCTAATTGATAAAACATTAAGCCAATCAGCCCTGATTTCTTTAAAACAAAAAAAAACACCTTTGGGAAATCATATTAAATATAATATGGAAAACACAAATTAAATAATTAATGATTTCCATGTATACCGTGGTGTGTTAATTATTTAAACATTCAATCACATGAAAGTTTATTTATTTATTTTTTTCAAATGTCATTTTAGTTCAATTTGTTACAAATTATTACTTTTCATTGTTATAATTAACATTATTTTTAATAATTTTGAAGGGGAAAAAAAATCATTTTTATTTTCGATGATTGAGAGGAACCACCCATAATTATTTCTCAGAAACTGCTTATTTAACTTTATCTGGTTTATAGGTGTGCATACCACTGTAAGTGTTAGTGTATTGCCATGAACTTAGATGATCAAGGCGTGTTTTCTTACACGATCGATGATCAAATAATTAATTTTTAACCATATATCTAATTTATTATTATGAACCATCCCTTATAACATTAGAATCGAATTTCTACTGCATATTACACTTTAACTGTAATTTTTCCTAACTTAATTATTAAAGAATTTCTAAGCTCTAATAATACTGAGGTTAAAATAAATCTTGCTTATGTAATTCTATCATGATTTATATTTTAATATACTATGATTACTTATTAAACTAAATTACCATAAACTGAATGTTATTCTTTAAAATTCTATTAGTATAATAATAGAATATTGATAACAATACAAACATCTCTTCTGATTAAATATATATCGCCACATATTGGAAATATCCTCAACCTATGTACTTCCTTCCTAAAGCCGTCTTGGAATTTATGTCAATACAAAATAAAAATTTAATAGATGGAAAGTGAATGAAGTGGGGGCCATTCCATATTTAGCTACCGTATCTTTTGTTCATTCTAACAGTGACCTACTTCTTATCAAGTTTGGGGTCATCATCCTCTGATGATGAATGAGATAATGACCATTGTTTTTATAATGTCAAAGGTTGACTTTCTACTACTAATATTCTTATATTTTAAATTTCTAATTTTCAAAAGATATTGTTTTCATTGACTGTTTGATTTAGTGTCATAGATATAAAAGAAATGTCTATGCACAAATTGAAAGAATTATGAAAACTAACTGAAAATATTTATTTTTGAAGTTATACTTCTTTGCGCCCGTTAGACACTTTGGGATGGGATGTTGGTCGAGAAACCGCGTCACGCTGAAAAGTAAGAACAAATTTTTAAGAACTATCGATTTTTTTTAAAAACTGAAACGCCAGGCTGAATGCGTTTGGATTAAAATATCTCATGAACTAAAAGTCATAGAAACATACTGTAAAAAGTGCCATGTTCACAATTTAGTGCTCTTTTAAATTAACTATAATTCAAAATTTAAATTTGTCTTGGCGACAAGTTAGAGACGTGAGAAAAGAAAAAGTCAGTGTCGAAAATCAAGAAGTACAACTTTTTTGAAACTTTAGATTAAGATATCTTAAAAACTAACGATCCTAGATAGATACTGTAAGTGAGGGAAACGTTCAAAATTTGATTATCTTTCTAATAACCCATAACTCGAAGTTGTGCGTTGTCGTTTCGCCAAGTTAGAGAGGTGAGAAGTGAAAAATCCAACGCCAAAAATCAAGTAATGCAATTTTTTTGAAAATTCGGATTAAAATATCTTAAAAACTAAAGATTTTAGATTCATACTGTAAAAAGACCATTGATGCTGTATTTAGTAGATATCTTGAAAAGTTTGAGTCTAGAATATATGTTAGTTACTTTAGTTATCATAAGCCAATTGTGTCTTTCTTGGAATACAGTACGATTTCTAATGACCAACCAGGAAATGAGCAAGATAAAAGAATGATTATAGAAGAAATTACTGATAATGATAATATAGGTGTATAATATAATAATGAAGTCACGTATAATATATTGAAGATAAATATATTGAATAATATTGAAAAATGTCTTATATTTCATTTATATATCCTGTCTGTTTGTGTGCGTGAGTGGGTGTATGAGAATGGCTAAAGAAGTATAACTTCCACCGTGTGGTCCGACGCACACCCAATTTTTTATACTTAAATAAATATAATTTATTAATTATACTGATAAAAACAATATATTCCTTTAATTGTTAATGAAAATGTAATCCAATAGCATTACTAGCTAGTTTTTTTTCTACATACTAAGTGCTTTATTATAAAATACTATTAGCTGACGAATTAGATTAATAAATAATGGAAAAATGACCAGAGATAATAAATATTTATAATTTAAAACCTTGATGATATAAATAAAGATAAAAATAGTTTGAAAATATTTCAAATAATTACGTTTACAAGAACTACAATTTTCACTTCTAATTGTAAAATTTTGAACATTCCAATACTAGCTGTAAGTATATCATATAGTAAGATGTATATGCGTACGAAGCAATACATCCAATTTAAACTTTTTGCAAATGTAACAAATAAAAATATATCATCAATTGACACTAAAAGAGTTAATTCTAACCAAGCAATAAAATTATTAAATTTATTATCTTATCAGATGGTACAACAAGAAGTGCTTCAGTTCAGAGCAAAATGTTGGATAAAGTTTCTCTATAGGGAAGATATATATTTAAAAAAATTTAACACTACAACCCGCACTAACTTTACATAAAAAATAAATAAATAATAAAAAATCTTTAACACTACAACTAAAGTACTGTTTCTTGGTCAAGAGTGAAGCAAGAAGGTGATATGAATGAGACTAGGTATTTTTCACTTAAATTATTTAATTTATGATAACCGTATTGAGGGACTGAATGTGCCACAGGAGGGTCATTCCATGTCAAATCAACACAATTTTGGGAGATTTTCAGACTTGATCTCTCAGATTTTCATGATTTTTGGTATACAGCAATATATCATAGACTTATGAAAAAATACCAAATTTCAGCTATGTAGCACAATTATTTTTGAAGTTATTAATTTTTAAAGATTTAAATTTTTATGAAAAAATTTCAGGTTTTGCTACCTTTAGATGCCTATAGACTGTCAACCAGTGGTGATATAAACCTAGGAGTGGTCTCATTTTAAAGCTGTTGAATGGGGCTTTAATATGACATGCCACAAGATAGGGGTTACAATTTCAAAAAATTGAAACTTTAATCTAAATTTTGAAATTTAAATTTCTCAAAAAGTGGCAATTTTAAAAATTTCAAAAAATTACCAAAAATAGTTTGCAATGACTTAGTCCAAACAGAAAAATTTTATCATGGGATCTCAATGGGATCAGGAGGTACAGGGCTTCAGAAATACACATGTTTTGGAAATAATTTACCAAATTAGTAAAAAAAAATTTTTAATTTCCTATTTTGCTATGCAGTGTGTAGGACACTATGAAATTAATAAAATACAATGATTACTATAAAGTACCACATTTGGAAACCCCTATTGTAACATTAAACTATGGTGACACTTAGTGGTTGATGTTGTGGATAAAGATGAAGATTCCAGTAAAGTGCAAGTTACATTCCTCCATCCTTGAGGTCTGTCACCCTCATTTATATATCCCACTCCACCTGATACACTGTGGATACCTTTTGCAGATATGATATGTTAAGTAAAACCCACCACAGAAACTAACCGAACATACAGTTTACCAAACAGTGAAGTGAACAACAAATGTGTGGGTATCTTCCAAGGATTGGAGTCTCGATCAACAGATCCCATGATAGAATTTTTCAATGATAGAAACATTCTATCATGGGATCTCGATGGGATCAGATGATACAGGGCTTCAGAAATAAACGTTTTGTGAATAATACCAGAATCAGTATCGTTTCTGAAAATTTTAAATAGTTTATTGAATAAAATAAGCAACATATTACAATTAAACAAGCAGTGGCTATTATTTTCACATTTTATTAATACTGGAAAGTTCATATAGACACTTATGACAATCTAATATTATGAGTAAAGTTAACAAATCTGTTCATCGAGACTTCAAACGTTGGAAGATACCCACACATTTGTTGTTCTCTTCACTGTTTGGTAAACTGTATGTTCGGTTAGTTTCTATGGTGGGTTTTACTTTACATATCATATCTGCAAAAGGTATCCACAGTGTATCAGGTGGAGTGGGATATATAAATGAGGGTGACAGACCTGAAGGATGGAGGAATGTAACTTACACTTTACTGGAATCTTCATCTTTATCCACAACATAACTCAACCACTAAGTGTCACCATAGTTTAATGTTACATACCCACCAACATCTGCTGTATGTCCTTAATAACTGGAAATACACTGAAACAACTGCAGAAGAAAATAATTTCACATTAAATTTGGTTCCACAGTTGAGAAGTATGTAGACATGAAATCTCTGGGTGCCTGATATAGTTACCACTGTATTGCAGCGAATGGCCAGTTGTTCTTCAGCTTTATTCTATTCTTCAATGTTAATAAATACAAAGTCTATGATTGATATGATCTGATTTGACCATTCAAGCAGATGCCTTGCATCCATAATTTGGTCATTGTAGGCTTGCCCTGGCTGCTAACCTGAAGCGGTCAGGAAATGGGTTGTGTCCTAAAGATAAAATATCATAGGAACTGCCAAATGAATTTCCTACAAGCAAATGAATAACTCAGATGCTACACTGCCTATAAATGTGTAATGTACCTTGTGAAAAAAGGGTATTTCCCTCGACTTGTAGGCCAATCAGCTTCAGTTTTCTATTAAGGAGGGGCTTCCAAATGTGGTACTATAAAGTAATCATTGTATTTTATTAATTTAATAGCATAGCAAAATAGGAAATTAAAATTTTTTTTTTACTACTTTGGTACATTATTTCCAAAACATGTGTATTTCTGAAGCCCTGTACCTCCTGATCCCATTGAGATCCCATGATAAAATTTTGCTGTTTGGATTAAGTCATTGTAAACTATTTTTGATAATTTTTTGAAATTTTTAAAATTGCCACTTTTTGAGAAATTTAAATTTCAAAATTTAGATTAAAGTTTCAATTTTTTGAAATTGTAACCCCTGTCTTTTGGCATACCATATTAAAGCCCCATTCAACAGCTTTAAAATGAGACCATGTCAATGTCAACCATGTCAACCACTACTGGTTGACAGTCTGTGGGCATCTAAAGGTAGCAAAACCTGAAATTTTTTCATAAAAATTTAAATCTTTAAAAATTAATAACTTCAAAAATAATTGTGCTACATAACTGAAATTTGGTATTTTTTCATAAGTCTATGATATATTGCTGTATACCAAAAATCATGAAAATCTGAGAGATCAAGTCTGAATCAGTGTGTTGATTTGACATGGAATGACCCAGGAGTATCCCTGACACCAGGGTCAACCATGAGCAGGTTTAAAAAAAAATCTGGTGCGTGCGCGCAACACACAACTTTCACTTACCAACTTACTTAGATAAGAAATTGACGTGTTTTGTTAAATATCATTTCCCAAAGTCACACATTTTTCTACATTCATATCTTATTTTTATTAATGGTTAAAGCAGAGTTGGGCAAAAAGAAGTTGAACTACAAATTACAAAACTACTGACACAGTAGTTGGGAAGTTGTTGAAACTACAACTACTTTTATAATTTGTAGTTGATGGACCACAAAAAAGTAGTTGCATTTTTACAACTACAACTAGTAGTTGCAACTGTAATTATGGGACTGAAACTACAACTACTTTTATTGATAACGAGTAATTATCGATATCTAGTATTATCGATAAGGAGTATATCAAATGCAATTCAGCTAATATATAAAACATGGGATTGATCGAGAACCTAAGGTTAAAAAAAATAATTGACTGCCGGAAATCATGGAAAAAATTTGTATTACGTATATGTATTGTACTATTTTTAAACCAGATTATCAACAATAATGGAGCCCATTTATCTATGGAGTATTTATCTAAATAAAAATAAAATAAAAAATAAAAATAGCAAAAACATGTGATTTAATTAGACGTTGCTTAGCAAATGTAGTTGCCGCTCTAAACTACATTTACAACTACTTGTTGTATTTGCCATTCCCAACTACTTTTTCCCAACTACTGTAGTTGTAGTTTTAAATTATAACTACTTAACTGGTAGTTGAAAAATAGTAGTTGCGCGCTTCCAACTACAAACTACATGTAGTTGTCTGTGTAGCTAATTACAAATGTAGTTAACTACTGCCCAACTCTGGGTTAAAGCCGTTTTTGAGTAAATAAAAAACCCCGTGAAAATGATACAAAATTTATTAAGTAAAGTCCCCTCTCCGGTTAATCAATTTTGATGAAATTTTTACAGTCATATCTCGGGCATATAAATACATCAAATACCCAGTTTGATCAAAATCGTTAAAGCCGATTTAGAGTAAATAAAAAAAACACGTGAAAATGTTACAAAATTTATTAAGTAAAGTCCCCCCTCCGGTTAATCAATTTTGATGAAATTTTTACAGTCATATCTCGGGCATATAAATAGATGAAATACTCAGTTTAATCAAAATCGTTAGAGCCGTTTTTGAGAAAATCGAAAAAAACCTAAAAAGTTATTAAGTAAAGTACCCCCTCCCTTTAAGTAATTTTGATGAAATTTATGCTGTCACATCGCAGGCATATACCTACACTAAATACCCAATTTCAGGATCGCACGGTTTATAGTTTTTGAGCTAGTCTGTTCACATACACACACACACACACAGACACACACACACACAGACCATTTCGCGGGACTTGGTCATTTCGACTCAGGGGACCCCAAAACGTGTATTTCCGTTGAAAACCGGAAGTCGAATTTTTTCACGATCGCAATACTTCCACTTACTATATATTTCATATATAGGTAAGTGAAAGTAATAATTACCCTCCTACCCATACAGTGTAAATTATCTCCCTATACAAGAAAACCCAATACAGTCAAGAAATGTTGTTTGATTAGTTTTTAAAATAACTTATTATTAGCACAGGAAAATACATTTTATGTAAACTTAGTTATTAACTAATAATCTTATAGTATTTATATTGTAACAATACCGTGGGTTTTTATTGGAAGAAAATTATAACTACAAAGCCAAAAAACAATAAAAATAAATAATAATAAAAAATCAAATTATTAACAATATTACCAAATAGTATCAACTTGTAATGATACAGTAACGCAGAAGTAACCATATGATTTGATCTTCACCACAAGACTGACTCCAGTCTACTGCTCCTTATGTTTAGTCTGAATTATATTTAGTCTAGAAAAATCTAGAATGTTCTCAAAAAGTGTAGAAGATTCTAGAACAATCAAGAACATGTGAACTGTTCCAACAAGCAGTCTAGAACTCTTTTCAATCATATGGTTTTTATTTTACATTAAAATGTTGTTAATATTAATTTATTGACATGGATTGCTCAGTGAGTTATGCAATGTACTACTATGTTCAGGGTTTTTATTTCCATTCCAAGATTCTTGTTTTATTTTAATTATCTTTCTATTATCAATGCAGTCTTCCATGCTAATGTGATAAAACTTTTTACCACTCTGTGTTAATACCCCAATTAATTTTTCAAAATCTTGGTATTTTTTTTTTTTTTTTAATTTTTACAACATGAATAGGGAATTAGTGAGGGAATGAGAAATTCAATGTATAAATTATGTACACATATACATGTTATAATAGGATTCATGAGCTTCAATCAATAATAAACAATTATATTATGGCGACATTTCGGGACAAAATTGTTCTCATAATCATGCCCTGCAATGAACAAACAGGTTGGAATACAATTACATGTATCACGTAGGTAAAATTACACTAAACTTAACAGTAATGTAAATATATACAATACATAGGTTGTATGACTGTATGTATATAATTCAAATGATAAAATTGTATAAATATACTTACAATGTTGCTGATGGATATTGATATCTAAACCACACAGATGTATAGAGACTAACTATGTACTCTAATGTACAACAGCAAGTTCAGGACTGATGTAATGTATGTAACTCATTTAATTGTACTCCAGCCTGTTTGTTCAATGTAGGTATGATTATGAGAACAATATAGTCTCGAAACATCACCATAATAGTGTTGTTTCTTAATGACTGAACCTTAAGAACCCTGTTAAAAGATTTAATATTAAAAGTCAAGAAAACATATCCGATACATATATATATTTTTTTATTTTGACATTTTGCATTGCCAGAAAAGAAACAAAATGGTGGGGACAAGAATTCGCCATTTATAGAAAAATAATATATATTTAAACCAAATTTAAATTTTGTTTGAATAAAAGCAATGTTACAAATTCGAACAATCATTGATAAAAATATCCTTTTACAGCAATATTAAGTACAATCCTAATTCTTGTTATATACTTCAATTTCCTAGATCAACTCCAGTTCCTCAAGGCACTATCTAAAATCCTGTCAATATTTATATCCTAAATAATCAAAGAACTAATATCCGAAATTTCATGGCACAACAGATTTTTAAAGTTGGCTAACAGGTTTAAGGAACGAAATATAGCACGATTTCAGCTTCCATTCCTATCTGATATCCTGTACCTTACTCCTGTGTCATATACCTATTGATGAGCTTGTCTTTCAAGACTTTTGAACTAAGTTGATAGTTTATTTAGCCGATACTCTTAGGTTTAACAAAGGATTATACTCAATCAAGAAGAAAATTACTGTCTCGATAAAAATCAGAGATAAACATAGAAGCCTTCCAGAATAAATTTTATTCGGTTTTTCGTCCTTTTCCTCTGAGACCCATTTATAGGTCGTCAGTATGTTTTGGAATGAAACGGGCATTCGAGAAATCGATTTCAAGAAGACCTTTAGTTTATTCAAACAGTATGTAATTCAGAATACTTCGTAATGATTGCTTCACGCCTTATCACCAGCGTTTAAATCAAATATGAATCCCGCCCAAACAAAACAGAAGTGAAGGCATAGTATAAATATATATAGTTGCTTTAATTAATTCGTAATAAATTTTTTGTAAAATATTTAAATATCTAGTGACATCCAAGGTTTCGCTGACGACATACATTTTCCGTTTTTTTTTATTTTTAAATTTTCTGATATTTTATGTTTTACTTTTAAAATATATTTCTTAAATTTTAAAGATGTTAAATTCTGTTTAATTAAAAAAATAATTATTTTATTCAACCTTCCTTACTCCACATAAGGATATAATATTTCCGTAATTATCACTTAGTCCTCACCATCACTTAGTCCCACCTAGGTGTAGCTAAATAAATCTACTTAGATAGAGATAGTTCAGTTTGAAAATTTTTTTAAAACAGTCTGGGATAATTCTAATTACTGTAAATATTATCTTGTTTTTGTTTAGTTTTGTTTTTCAGACGAAATGAATTCTTGACCAATTATTGTTGTACTATCTTCCTCGTGCTGTATTTCTTAAACTTCCTTTGAATATAAAAATCCCCTAAACATTTCCCTCCTATTATTCTAAAATTTTGAACCAGGACTAATCATATCATATTCCCGGATCATATTCTTGTAAAAATAATTAAGCTATGTCTTTCTGTTTATTTTTTGTCACAACCCACCCTTGCGTTTAAGGCCATAATAATGTCTGCAATTATGTTTTTTTTTTGTTTTGTTTTTTGAGTGCAGCACACAACTGTTTTGCAATTAAAGCAATTATTAATTATCACGATCAATGGTTGTCCTCATCAATTCGCTCCGACGGTCCCCAAGCTACAGATCTCCTCTCTGCCCCACAAAGAAGCGGTTTGGATTATGATCATGGTATTATTTGCTACTGCCTTACAATTGCAAATAATAAAGGTCATGAAGTGTGAGTAATTCTCCTTGATCACAAGCTGAGAAAAATCGCGCTCATCAACGACATGTAGTAATATCATTGGTCATCCTGCCATCCTCGGCAGAAGATATTCCTTCCAGAAAACTTTATTGCTTTAATATTTTAGTATCAATAATCCCGTTTTCTGGCTGCCCATCCGTTGAGAAGTCCCTTTCCTTCTATCCTTCTTGAGATCTATTTTTCGCTGTTTAGTTAATCATTCCTTCAGCAAAATGTTCTCCTCAATCATCTCTTTTTTTCCCTGATATTTCACAAACATTTACATGGGTCATCAATCTTGCATTATTAGGCAAAAAGACAATTGAACTTTAAATTTTTTTTTAATTTGTGAAAAGCCTTTGAAACAAAGTTCAACGTTTTAATGTGGTCTATCTATCCACACAAATCCCTAACTGTTGTCATTACGAATGATTCTCCTTCGCCCCTGCTTCTTGTAACACACCAATCCTTTTCTCTTTAGTCATTTTTTATCAACTTCTACACATAATTACCGTATGACCCAATCCTAAAACCCATGACTATTCTTAAACATTTCCGAATATACATGATCGAATGTCCCTTCAGACGCCAGACGCCAGCTGCCATTCATTTTCCTTCACCTCGATTACGGCTATTAGGTTGATGCCCTGGTAGTAAAGGGTGAAATTTAAGAAAATAACTTTTTAAACTATTTAATTAGAAGATAAAAGATTCGACCACGGCCGGGAATAACGTTTATAATATAAGAAAATAACGTTTCCTTGCAATCCATCCTCCAGTTGATATCTGGAGCTGAAGTGGTTTTATTCTCTTTTCACGTGGCAAAACTTTATAAGTATCATTTACAACAAAAAATGTTCATGAAGACACAGTCCGACCCACGACAATCTCAACATGTCTTTAGAATGTTTCCTTTAAAATATCCTTAATCCTTTTTACTCTTGAGGAATTTTACTCTTCATCCAAGAGATACCGCTCACCATTAACTTTATATTGAGACAAATTGTTACTCAAGCCTCCCAATTGCCAATTTCCCACGTTTTTGCAGAAATATTTTAATCCCACATATATTATTTCACAAAGCGTAAAAATCAGTTTTTCATGAATCATGATGGAGCTTTTGCGAATTGCATTCTCAGTGTTTATTTTTTGGTCCAAAATAAAATATCGACCTAAACGTATTGATTCAACGGATCGAAACGAATCAAATTGGGTTCTCTAAATTGCGATACTAGCATTAAGACCCAATTTAGTTCGATCAAACTAAACTGGGGTTTGTGTTTTAAAGCCCTTAAACCTACCATTTTTGAGATAACGCCTGGGTTAGGCCCCTCGGCCGCACATGGTCAACTACTTATTTTATTACGTTACAGCAAATGTATGGTCCTGTCCTGCTTAGGTTCTATAAATGAGGTTTCGTCTGATTTAGAATTAATTGTAGCGTTGGAAAATTGCAATCTCACAATTAGCAATTACAGTATACTCCCAACCGACTCTTCGGATAAACCGACGGACGCTGTAAAAGATAAAAAATTCTTTTTAAAATCATTAAAAGCATTTATAACTTCGTCATATTCTCAATCACTGGTGAAAAATTTTGTTAAAATTTGTATTATTTTGCGGTTCGATAGATCTTAAATAAGTTTAAATGTAGGCAAAAAGGCTTTTGTCTTTTATTTTTTGACCTAACCACAGTAAAACAAATCTCTTCGAAGTAAAATTAATCTTGAAACGAAATCCGTATCCTCCATTCATTTCATTAAAGAAATCAAAAAAGAAATTAAGAAGAAATAGCTTTCTATATTTTGACAAGACCGACGAAATGACATTAAGGTGCGTTTAAATGAAAAAAAAAATAAAAGATTTTGTGAAAACTGAATAGATTGATAGTGTAAATTTTCGTAAATTGTCAAATAAAATTGGCCCAAAAAAGTTTTCTTTAATATCTTTATAGCCTTTGTAAAATAGGTTGTGAGTTGTATTTGGGTTTTATCGCAATATAGAAGTCATAATAATATATTTTGTTGTTTTTTTTATACGCTTTTCCGGATTAACCGGCTCTCTCGCTTAAACGGCAATGTATCCGTTCCGACGAGGACGGATAAGCGGGAGTCCCCTGAAGTCATTGGCGACTTTCCTTAAAGTAAGGAAGCAAGTTAAAGAACAAAAATGTACAGAACAGATAGAATTTTAGTTGTGGGAAGGTGAAAAAGCTGATCGGCAGATCCAAATGAAGGGCTGTGGGCTTGCAGCCTCCCCTTTACAATCGGCTGGATCCGCCCATGACTGTAGTCCAAAATATTTATAAAATAAATAAAATGTATTAATGGTGATTCATTAGATCGAGGTGGAACAATTTTGGTTTTATCAATTTATCTTTTTTATAGCGGGAATTTTAGAAAACTAAAGTATTGAAATAAGAAAAATGCATTTCAATGGTTTCTAAGCGGGCTTTATGGCCCATCAGGTTCCACGTATATGGGCCAGGCGTTTTAAATCTCTAAAACTTATTTTTTTTATGAAAAGGCATGGATTAGGCCCCTTAGTTTCACGGGGCTACATATTGTTTTGTTGCCTTTCCGTGGTTAGAAACCTATTTCATGTCGTTCTTATCACTTAAAAGACTAACTTCCTCTCCATTGTCAGAAAGATAACCTTAAAAAACATCTTATAACTGTTTTTGAAAAAACAAAATAAGTAGTGAACAGGCAAAAAGAAGTTCATTTCATAGTTATGTTAAACCTAGAAGTAAAATCCAATAAAAATCTTCGTGAGAAGTGCTTTGCACAGGTCCACCTAGTTTTTTATTATTTCACATTTTTTTTAATTAATTGATTAGGATTGGCTTATAATTACCTACTTTCATTTAACCCAAATGATTATTTGTTTAATTTTTAATTAAGCTATGAATCAGCCAGCTACTCCACTAACCGTTCTTTCCCACACAAGAAGAATAGCCCAGATATGATTTTTGGTTAGATAAATACAATAATCAACTTCAAATTTAGCACTCAATATTCAACACCAAAAAATAGGTAAAATATGTACACTAATTAAATTTAAATTGAACAAGTGACAACAAAAAAAAATACACAACGACAAGAACGAATGAAGAATTTGGTGGAAGGGGGTGTTAACTCAATTTTAAATAAGTAATTTAGAATTTAATGATGCAACTCATTCTTAAAATGATCAAACTTATGAACCCAGAGCAAAATTTCATTTTAACAATTTAAAGATCCAAATAAATATGCTAGGATTCATAGTTTTATATAACGAAATCTGATACCACGGTGATCATGAACATGGTTTAGTGGTAATGAGCGGGGAGGGGGAAGAGTCTGACATATTATACTTACTGAGGATAGGGGGATGTTTGGAGTATTGTTTATAAGACACCTGCATAATTAGAAATTTCAACCGGATTAGAATTATTCACTAACATGATTGATTGAGATTATGAGATTGTTTTTATAATTATTAGTAATTCGGGAGGGGGGTTTAGAGTAGAGGGTCCCCTTGGCCCCTCTTATATACGCTCTTTCTTTGGAAACAGTAATGAATGGGAATCTGTTTTTAAAGTGAGTTAACAACTTCTTCCACCAAAAGCTACAAATATAATATTGCACCAACGAAACCCAGAGATATGCCGGAATATCCATATATTCCAATATCCACTTACGCAGTGAAAGAATACGAGGCCCATAGTAAAAAAACAAACAAAACAGTGAAGAAGGTCATAGGATAACAAGAACATGATCTATCGGGGAAAAATTCATCATTATTGCAATCATATTTTCGCCACATGTATATAATCCATGAACAAAAGCTAAACCGTTATTCCACTCTTCATCTCCACCATTAAACACTTATATTTCGCTATCCCTCTAATTATCAACGTGATTTCCAGCAAAATCGCATCAGTTACGTAAAGTTAGACAAGTTGGATCACAGAACCAAGGAGAAATTTCTAGAAAACAAAAAGGATAGTAACAAATATCTTCTCCAAAAGATTAACAATTTATCAGTCTAAAGACTATTAATATAATTTTTTTCCATAAGCGTTCAACCTTTAAAATAGGTCATTCCAAACGCCTTATTGGATAAATAAACTATAATTGTTTCTTTTATAAATCTAAAGAAAAAATGAATAAATGTTAATTGTAGAAAGTTAATGACATAAATTTATTTATTTTTCAATAAATAATGAAAGAATGATAAATAATGATTTTCTGTAAATCAAATATGCTTTTCTGCGAAGGAGAACCACTTTATTGTTATTTTAAGATCGATAAATAAATTGTAAAAAAGACGAAAACAAACAAAACGCTTCAATAATCAGTCGAATATAGTACATGACCTCAGTAAAAAGCATTGACAAAATAAATTTACTTGAATTTCGAAACAACATTTGCTGGTACATTGTTAACGATTTATGATTGAACAATAATAATTGTAAACAATTATATTACACAAGGTAACTTCTACTAAATCTCAAAGAAGGACATGTAATGCCCTTTTCGGTTCTCTAATCTTAGTTTGAAACAAATGACGACATCGAATCTTGAATAACCTTTAGATTGAACAGTATCTTGTACAGAGTAGATATAATACCCTTTTGGGAAACCTGTAAATATATTATAATGCAATTTAAATACAAAAATGGGTTGTGAACCAGTTCAGGGGAGGGGTCGGCTATCAGCGATAGAAGCGATACCGTCCCGAAGGATAGGACACGCTCCTTCGACAAAGACTTCTCCACGCTATATAAACCTCCTTAACTAGGGTTAGGGTAGGTATCCTCAGGAATACACTGAACATGTTCGCATCCGCTCTCACTCGTTTCTCGGTGATCTTCGCCGTCCTCCTAGTCGTCAATGTAAGTATTTCAGCCTGACAGGGTGGAGGTCAATTCCTAAACAGATGCGGCATACCTGCTAGTTACTTGAATTATTAAAACCTAAAAATTATATGTTTGTGAGTGTACTTGAAAATGTTTTTTTTTCCCATAGTATGCCAGCTCCAAACCTTGCGGTTGCGGATGCTGCGGCTGCGGTGGCGGCTGTTGTGACTGTGGATGTGATTGCGGTTGCGGTTGCGGAGGAGGTTGCGGCGGCTGTGGAGGAGGATGTGGTGGCGGTTGTTCCTGTGGAGCCCTCATAGTACCCACTTGCGTCTCCACTTGTGGTGGATGCGGTGGATGCGGCGGATGTGGTGGATGTGGTGGATGCGGTGGATGCGGTGGATGCGGCGGTTGCGGTGGATGCGGCTGCTGTGACTGCGGATGCGGATGCGGATGCGGTTGCGGTGGTTGCGGAGGCTGCGGCGGCTGCGGCTGCTGCGTACCAATCTGCACCTCCTGCGGTGGTTGCGGTGGCTGCGGTGGATGCGGCTGCGGTGGATGCGGCTGCGGTTGTGGTGGCTGCGGAGGCTGCGGCTGCTGCTGCTAACTTCAATCCGTCGAAACCATGCCGGAATTGAAACCAAAAAAAAAACGAAAAATCTTTTTTTCTAGTCTCGTCAAGCTACTAAATTAAAAGTTAAAAAAAAAAAAAGGATGAACCTAGAAGCTGAAAACTTCAAACATTCTAGGGCTCTTCAATAAATCTGATTATAGACTGGATATGTGTATTTTTGTTTAATTTATAACCTGTAATTTTACGTACCACATCACTGAGGTATGTATGAATGAATCATGGTACAAATTATAAATATTTAGATCTTCAAGCTTTTATATTTGTACTATGTATAAAATTTATTAGACAGGATCGAACACGAAGGGAACAAATAATAAAAAATACTTCGTAAAACAACATGTTTCAAAACATCTGAAAAAGCAAAAACACAAACTAGTTATTTAGTTGTTTATCGCTAAAAAAAGAAAGAAAAAGATTGAATATAAACAAAGTTTAGTAAATATTTTTGCATTCAAACTTAAAGATAAACAACTTGATATAGTTTAAATAAGCAAACCTTTATTTTTAAAATGTGCTCATTTAATAAAGGTTTGAAATATCTGCTAATTTAAATTTATGTTCTACTTTATCATGAGAGAATTTACATTTCCCTTTCGGTATTAACTCATTCATCAACGGCGTTTTCGATTTACTTATTAAAATTAAATATTTTCTTTCTTTTTTTATCGTTAATAGGACTACGGCTGTCATTCCAAAAAAGCCTCGGATTTCTGTCACGTAAAATGAAACTTTTACATATCTGAAATCTGTTTGTAATTTAGAAATAAAATAATGGACTGTTGTAACGTTTCTTGGATGATAAATAATCAGGATTTTCAATCTAATATCTATACATCAGCGGTGAAGTCTTAAGAAAGTTAAAGACTGATAAGATATCTTTTTGAGCTCATGAAATCGCGCAATATGAGGTACAACCAAATGTAAATTTTTTATTTTACTCGCATTTTATTTATTGGTTTTCATTAATTCCGATTGAGACTTGAGTTCATCGCCCATTTAAAAACTTCTTCCTGACGACTTATCACAAACCGGTCTGCCTTCCAATTACATTAGTTATGGACTTAAGTGTTAATGCCTAGAGTTCCATCGAATGAAGTGGCCAAATTTTTATAATTAAACTGTGAGAGTCACGTCGGACAACCTTAGAATTCTCACAACCTTAAGTATGAAACTTAATGTTATAAATTAATATAATTAAAGGAAAAAATATCGTTAGTGTGATATTGTGATTATCGTCACCTAACGGATGTTCCTTCAAAGCAACAATAAATAAGTAATTACACATAATAAATAACAATCATTATTTTAAAATAAAATAATAAATAAAAATTCTATTTGATTGTACCTTTTACCTTTGAGAGGAAGAGTTTGGTGAAATTAGAAAAACATGAATTGATTTTGACAGGGTGTTATGTTATAATTCCAAGTTTTGAGAACATGAAGGTGTTTTTGTTTAATTTTTATTTATAAGGTTTTTCTTTAAATGAAGTAATCTCTTCAAATGGGTTGTCCTGTATTTCATTATCCCAACGTTTCGTGCTTTTGGCCCATCTTCTGGGGTTATCTGTTGTATATTTTTAGATTCCATCATCCATTCGTCTTTACCAGTCCACAAAGAAGCTATAGTAGATCAGTGACAATGAAATAATCCAGAGCCATGAAAAATTGTTATAAAAAGTGATCATGTGTTATAAAGAAATGAGATATATATTTTTATACATAAAAATTGGATGTGGATAACCCATTGGAAGAGATTCCTACATTTAGAACCTTAAGAAAGAAAAACCTTATAAATAAAAATTAAACAAAAAATCTTTTCAAAGCATGGAATTATAACATAACAACTTGTCTCAATGAACTCATGTCTTTCTAATTTTATTATTTCCCTCCAAGCTAATGTCTAAACATGACTGGCACCCTTAGTTTTACCTTTATTTTTATTTCATTAATCTCCCTTCCATGTCTCATAGGGAATACGGGTATTAGGACAAACTTGCTAGTAAAACATTAATATTGTTAAAATGCCCTTGTCGGTTTCCGAGGAATTTTATAGGAGAGGAATATTAGGAAGAGTATTTCCGTTCCTCAGTTATAGTTCCCGGTATTTCTTCTAATTGATCCGATATTTCTTTTTCTGGGCCTCTAATTTGATTTTGTATATTATCTTCAACTTTGATTTCTGGTTCCTTCCCTCCACCATCGTAATTTGCTATTTCTTCAATCCCCCCCCCTCCTCCTAAAAAGGTTGACATTCTACATTATTCCATGGAAATGTTTGGATTATTCGGAAATACCCAAGTCTCCTATTACCTGGTCATTCCCTGTGAAGACATACCAATGCAAGAGGAATGCCAATTCCCAAAGTAAATATAAGGTCAGATTCGAAAATATTAGTTCAGTATCGAATATATTGAAATTATTAGTTCTAATTAGAAAATATTAGTTTATAATTTTTTTTTTTATAAATTCGGTGTACTAATTAAACCAAATTTTTGTAAAACATCATCAATGTTTATTTTTATTCCGTTACAGGATTTTTTTTTTGGTTTAACACAGATTCCTTTCACTAATGTAGAAAACTCGGCATAGAAGGAATTACATAGGATAATTCAACTGAATGACTATAAAAATAAATAGTCATTGTCTATTTAAATTCATCCACCGAAAGGAATGAAAAATTATTTGAAAATCGAGAGTGTATTACTTTTTCATGTTCCTTGGCCTACATCTTCCGTGTTTCCGCGATGCCTCAGATTCCTTTATAGCGATTCTGCACCGTTCATTGATAAAAGGAAAAAAAAAACGGTGCGGAATGTTAAAATACTTGACACACTTTTTATGAATTAGAAGGAAACTATTTAGCCCATTTTTTATTTTCTGGGTCATAAAAAAAAACAAAAAAAAACAAATGAACATTGGCACACGATTGTATTTTTGATCTATATTATTTTATTTTATTATTTTATTAAATAAAAACCGCTCCCTTTAATCAGAAATGTTTTTGAGCATTTTAGGAATAAATTGAGGGATCAATCATCCATTCAGAATTTTGTTTACATGCTCTGAAGAAAAAAAAAAATATATATCATTTCATTATCCTGAAATAGTTCGACAGTTTAACAGTTCGATGTACCGGTTTATGGCAGCGAACTACACTGACAATAGATTTTGCCTATGTGCTTTGCCTATAGGGGAGACCAAGGGGATTTGAAGCAGAGGTGAGTTGAAACAGTAGCGATTTCTCGGAACTCAAAATCGCTAGCGATTTGGCAACTTCGCTTATCAATCACTTTCCTCCGCCCGCTGACATGTCATTTCGCGTCAGTGGCGTACGTCGCGCGGTTATGGAGTTCTGCGTGCCATTTGACAAAAATCGTGAAAATTAGGTTTTTAACGTTTTTTTATGATACCAAAATAAATAAAATCATAATAAAACATGCATAAGGGTTTTGTATTTTGGCTTAAATTGTATATGTTTCGAAAGCTCATTAACTAAAGATTTATTATGTATTTTTGGCACAATTGATTTCTGTGTAAATGCTTCTTGATTAAAAATTGGGAGGTTTTTCGTACCAATCAGATTTGAAACAGGCCATTTCAACTCACCTCGTTTTCCCCGACGAGGTCAAAAACAAGTAAGTGGCATGACTTCCGCAGAGGGGAACATTGGTTACTGTAGCACCTATTCTGCAGAAGAAGAAGAATCCTTTTGCCTTTGTTTTTAGAGTCATTTTCAAATAGCAGAGCCAAATAAAAATGGGTGCAATGTCTGGAATGCAACAACGGGGCTCATGAAACGTGCACTGGTGGGGAACTTAATGTTTGCCACAACTGCTTTTCAGATTGACCTTTTTTATTATCGTAATATTTTTATTTTTGACATTTGTGAGATTATTGTAACATAAATATTTGAAGAAATGTTGATCAAAACTGATTTTAATACTTAAAAACGGCTGAAAGCTAATAATTATTTTATTTCAAAGATTTATAATTTAAAATCATTTGTTTATCTCAGTGTTATTTTAATTAATGTTAAGAATAGGACGTTAGGGTACTTCTAACTACTTTAGGAGTTGATTATTTGTATTAGACCTGTAGTGACCTACTTAACTGATATATCTGCACAAAATATTAATAAAAAGTTTGTTTTCTACTTCAAAAGTTTAATTTTAATAAATACCTTTAAATTAAATCATCATTTTTATTTTACAGACCTTAATACTTCTCAAAGAGAAGTATTAAGGTCTGTAAAAGCAAAGTCCACCATCGATCAGATATTTTCTTTCAGAATCCTATTGGAGAAGGCAAGAGAGTTCAGGATATTTTTTTACTTTTCCTTGATTTTAAGGCAGCCTATGATAGTATATCGCGAGAGGAGCTATATAAAGGAATGATCGAACTGGGGATCCCATCCAAGCTTATTAGGCTCGTTCGATTGACGATGAAGGCAGTCAAATGCAGGGTAAGAGTCCAAGGCAATTCATATTAAGGATTTTTTACTCAAAAAGAACTAAGGCAAGGGGACTGCCTGGCGTGCCTCCTATTCAACCTAGGGTTAGAATGCGCAGTACGGAGAGCGAAAATTCAAGTCGGGGGAACTATATTCAATAGAACGACTATGCTCCTGGGTTTTGCGGACGACATTGACCTGATTGGAGGGACCTATGGATCAATGAGGGATGCATTTCTCGACCTTGAAAGAGAAGCTGCAAAAATGGGCCTAGTAATAAACGAATCGAAGACCAAATACATGCATGCGAATCCAGTTGGTAATAGGCAGCCAAATGGTAGGGTCTTGATTGGGCAGCACAATTTCGAGAGAGTGGAAGAATTCATCTACCTCGGAACCCAAGTGAATCCCAGCAACGACATTAAACCGGAAATTCAACGCCGAATTATAGCCGCAAATAGGTGCTATTACGGACTGCAGAGGCACCTCAAGAGCAGAGATGTTTCGAGAACCACCAAGGTGCGCATCTACAAAACTCTCATAAGACCCGTGCTCACCTTTGGCTCAGAATGTTGGACTCTCCCAAGAGCCCAGGAGATGATTTTATTGTCCTTCGAGCGCCGAATCCTTCGCAGAATATTTGGTGCTATTTGTGAAAATGGTGTGTGGAGGCAGCGTTCCAATGCCGAACTGACCGCGCTCTATGGAAACGCAGATATTATAACCTTTATCAAGATTGGTCGACTCCGCTGGGCGGGACATCTTGCGAGAATGACCGAGGAACAAATCCCGCTAAAGATATTAGAAGAGCAGCTGTATGGACGAAGACGGATTGGCAGACCCAGGCTGCGCTGGGCTGACGGTGTGGCAGATGATGCTAGGTCCATCCTTGGTGCTCGCAATTGGAGAACAGCTGCACAAAATAGAGACGACTGGTTGTCGAAGCTGCAGGCGGCTCTGTTCCCTCGAGGAATGTAACGCCATAAAAGAAGAAGAATACTTCTCAAAAATGCCATGTGTCAACTCTCCTCGACCCCTGTTTCATCTCACCTCGGTATGAGGGGAGTTGAATCAACTCCTGATTGAATCTTAATTGAAGTTAACTTGTTACGGTTAAGTGGGTTTTTGACCGTAATATTTAACGCTTACAATTTCTTTATGTTTGCCATTCGCAAGTGTAAAGAATGACCTATCGATTGGTACTAATATCATACGATTTCTGTCAATAGGATTTGGGGAATGAAACAAAATGTGAAAATTGTTTCAACTCCCCTCGGTCTCCCTAGACATAGACTTCGCCTTTAAAAGTTACTACTCATTAAAATAGTTTACTTATCTTTACTTTTTGTACTTTGAATTATTAAAACCTTGAAATCATATGACAGTATCTGGTGATAGTACTGCGCATACCCGGAGAGAAAACAAAATAGCAATGCAACATTTACAATATATTTCCGTGAGATACCCAGAAACGTTATAAGGGTATCGAAGGGTTATAAGGTTATTATTAGGATTTCCTTAATGACGAATGTTTGCGACAAAGTTGTTAAACCAAAATTTCTGAGAACTGTAACATTTTTCCTTAGACCTTTTAGGAACACACAGATAAGCTAATTTGATTTCGGGTGGGAATTCCGTGATTTGATTATCATCGGATTATTCTCGTTATTATCTTTAGTATAATAACAAGATAAAAAATAAATAAATCAAAATAGGCGATTCAAACGCAAGAGGTGTATGTTAACGGATTAATAACATTTTTTCCATTTTTATTTTTTTTATTTTTAACGGATCAATTATGACAAAAGAACTATTTTTGTGATAAAAAGAATTTAGGTATTGAATTCACACTATTAAAAATCTAAGACTATACAATATTACGCACCCTTTCCTCATCATTCAAAGATGAAATCATCAAGTACCAAAAAAAATCAGACCTTTTCTTGATATTTCAATTTTATTTGTCTCAATAAATTTATTTAGTTAACTCTTTTAAAAAATAAAAATATTAGGGCCCTGTTCCACAAAAATATTGATATTTATATTGTTTTGAAAACATGAATCAATACTTCCATATATTTGAAGAAATATATCTTTGGATATTCACATACTTAATAAAACCAGTAGAATCAAAATGGATCCCTATAAAACAACCAGAGCAGCTAATCTGAAAATCGTAATTCGTAAAATTGATAAAATAAAGTGCCACTTCCGGTAACTTAATTTTGTTGTAGTATGTCCTCAAACATACATACAATTTTGTGAAACTTGGTTATGGGGACTCAGGGGAATTCGGAACATGGAAATAGTATTTCCGTTGAAATCCCAAATCGAAATTCACTATATAAATAGTTTCTCTTAATATATTCATATGTTATATATAAGTACGGGAAGTAATCAACCTTACGCCCTCTCCCCTCACCCAGACTAACTGAAGTTGATTAACTTTCTGTAACGAAACCAGTTTGAAAAATCTGGTGCGATGCGCGCAACACACAACTTTCACTTACCAACTTACTTACATTAGACATTGACATGTTTTGTTAAATGCCATTTCTTAAAGGCACGCATTTTTTTCACATTCGCATTTTGTTCTTTAAAGTATACTATTTTTTTATTTATTTTTTTTTATTGACTAGAAGCTTTTATTTGCGAAAATTCAGCGTAATGCTTCAAGTCGTCTGATTTTATAATTCTCTATGTAGTTGTTAAAAACATCATATAGTTACCATGAAACAAATAATTTCCATTAAATGAACAGAACATCTGTAATTATAAACAATCGTCCATCATTAAAGGCGGATTGCGCATGCGTCTCAACGTGTTTTATGAGTTGACGGAATATTTTTCTTTTTTCTCCTGTACATGTTTACTTGATTTTTCTCATATTTCATATTTAGCCATTTCTTATTTTTAGGTATAACTTGAGAGATAATTTCTCTGTATAAACAAAAACATAGGTACTTTATAGGAAAACAAAAAAGGCCCTTTCCCTAGTTTAATCAGAACATTTTAATAATGATAAAGCTTACCTGATATTAAAGAATACTTGATTCTCATTAAAAATTACGAGTTTAATCAAAATCGTTAAAGCTATTTTTGAGAATATCGTGAAAAAAACGTAAACATGGGTAAAAAAGTTATGAAATAAAGTGCCCCTTCCGTTTGATCAATTTTTATGAAATATTTGTTGTCACATCACGGGCATATACATACACTAAATACACAATTTCAGGTTCGTATGGTGTATAGTTTTGAGCTAGTCTGTTCACAGACACACGCACACACACAGACCATTTTGCGGGACTTTTGCGTTAGTTGGACTAAGGGGACCCCAAAACGTGTATTTCCTTTGAAAACCGGAAGTCAAAATTTTTCACGATCCCAATACTTTCTTTTACTATATATTTCATATATAGGTAAGAGAAAGTAAAAATGGATGTTGAGAAACATCGATGGTTTTGAGGCGAATTTTCGTAAACATCGATGTTTTATTGTCGCATCTCTAGTGCAGAAGCGCAGATTGGTCTAATTGTAAGTATTAAGTATGTCTCTCTTTCTAGATGTGGAGCAGGCTTTTGATCGAGTCTGGATTCCGGGTCAGGTTTACTAACTTCTAAATTTATTTAGAACTTCTTTTAAGTCCATACCTTCAACCTAAGGTAGGAATGTGGAATCTGAAGATTGTTGCACAATGAGACAGTGACTTTTTAATATAATAGTTATGGGTGATTCTAAAATTATGGTGGTATTTGGCTCTTAATTTTTTAGAATTTTAAAAGTCATGTTTTCTTATGTTTCTGGTTCTTGATGGCTTGGTCAAATGTTCCTTAGCAATGATGTTAAGTGTGCACACACTAATATTCATAGTTTTCGAGATAATGATTTTCAAAGAAATTAATGTTCTTGGGAGTCACAAAATGTAACATATGACATCATTATATTAATTTAAATCTTATAAAAAATAATTCTCTAAATTTTACAGTCTTATTTCGTCTGAAGTGACAAAGTCTCGTTCTTATATCGTGGGACGGGGGGACAAATCGCCTATTTATCACTAATTTTGGCAAAACTAGGACCAATATTACTTAAAGGAGGTTATGGCTGTGTAGAGATTCGAAGGCTCTATAAAACTATGATAAAAAATATACGTATATTGTTTACTATCATCATATTGATAACGTATAGGGAGGGACTCACCATAAATATATTTTTCAGTTTTACAACTTTCTCCACGTCCTGAAAGCAACTGAGGGAACTTAGGGGAAAATTATATGAATCGACGTATAGTCAGGTTTATAACATGGGTACCCCATATGTTCTCAACTCGAAATTTCCTTTTCTGAGGGGATTGGTAGGTGTATGAAAAACTAGCTAGGGAGTGACCTCACAACTGTGTGACAAAGGGAAAAACTGTTGTGGTACTTAGCCTGTACCCTTTGGAGTCTTCGCTCATTTTTATTTTGCATCCTGAAAGCATGCTAATAAGATTAGTGCCTGATTTTTTTAGAATTATTGTGATGGAAAAGTGTTTAATTATTTTTCAAAGTACATGACCTACACTTTGTGACAGGCTAAGGAGAGACAAAAAGTGTGTATTTAGGCACATGAAAATGAGATAGCTGTGTTCATAACCAATGAGGTAATAATTAGGAAAAAAAATTTGAAAAATCCTTCAGGCGGCTCTCGATACATCACGTTGTGACACAAATACCACCATAATTTTAGAATCACCCTTATAATTAATATAGCATAGTCATTGTGATCTTAAATATGTTTTACGAATTACGGAAATCAAGTTATTATTTAAGATCGTACAGGAAGCTAATAATATATTAATGGTACTAATAATGAGGCACTGGACAATGTTGAGAGCATTGACCTATCATTATGTTCCAACTAGATATAAAGTTCAATGCACCTTCTTTACCAATCTTCTAAAATGATTCAAATAAGTCTTTACTGTTTATTTTTTAATTTATTCCTAACATCTAAATGATAAGCCTTCATTGTCGTCTTAAAAAACATCTGCAATATAATTTTCTTTATTGTAAATTTTTGTCTACTGCTTCAGGAAAAAGCAAATTGTGTATTTTGGCCTAATAACCGAGGGCAAAAGTGAATTTTAATCACTCTTTACTTAATCAAAGTACACCTTCTGGGCCTCATCCCAAAAATTGTTGTTTTAATCTTGGTTTGGGGGTCCAAAATTAAAAAAAAAAAAGGTGAAGAAAAAATAGGTAGGCCAAGTCGTCTTGTTACTAACTATTTAAAACGAAAAAGAAAAAAAGAAATAATGCCCTACAACACACAGAAAAAGGACAATCGTAAGATAACGGTAGTATCAACTAAGTAATCAAGAGCATACGGAAAACAGAATTGGGAACTGGGAACAGAATGGAGACCCTGCACACACACACGTAAAGTTAACTCTGTTATATAATAATCATTGAATACTATAATTCATAATAAAAAAATCTGGTGCATGCGCGCAACAAACAACTTTCATTTACCAACTTACTTAGATAGGAAATTAATGCGTTTTGTTAATGCCACTTTTCAAAGTTTCACATTTTTCCACTTTCATTTCTTATTTTTGTTTTTATTTGCTCTATAATCCCCACAGAACATTTTAATAATGATAACGCTTACGTGATGTTAAATAACACCTAATTTTCATTAAACATGACGAATATGATGAAAATCGTTAAAGCCGTTTTTGAGATAATCGAAAAATTTGAAAAAAAGTTATGAAATAAAGTGCCTCCTCCGGTTGATCAATTTTGATGAAATGTTGGCTATCACATCTTTGGCATATACATACATCATATACCCAGTTTCATCAAAATCGTGAAAGCCGTTTTTGAGTAAATAAAAAAAACCACGTGAATATTATACAAAATTTATTAAGTAAAGTCCCCCCTCCGGTTGATCAATTTTGATGAAATTTTTACGGTCATAGCTCAGGCATATTAATTCATTAACTACTTAGTTTAATCAAAATTGTTAGAGCCGTTTTTAAGAAAATCGAAAAAAACGTAAAAGTTATTAAATAAACACCCTCCCTTTTGGCAATTTAGATGAAATGTTTGCTGTCACACCGCGGGCATATACGTACACTAAATACCTAATTTTAGGTTCGCTCGGTTTATAGTTTTTGAGCTAGTCTGTTCACACACACACACACAAACAAACACACAGACACACACATACTCAGACCATTTCGCGGGACTTGGTTATTTCGACTCAGGGGACCCCAAATCGTGTATTTCCGTTTGAAACCGGAAGTCGAAATTTTTCACGATCGCAATACTTCCACTTACTATATATTTCATATATAGGTAAGTGAAAGTAAAACCACTTCAGAAAACACGAGTTTAATAGATATAATCAACTCTCAAGCACACTTCCGATGGCTGCCACGGTTCACTTGATCATGAACAACACTTAAATTTGATTAGATAAATTTAATGTGATGAAACTAAAAGGTTATAATACTCCCCCTCCCCCAAACCTAGCATTCCTCCAAATTTAGGCATTATTCAATAAGCCGTTTATGAAATGAATGGATCCGCCGAAAAACGTTCTAAGCGACAAATATGCAATGTTGAATAATCAGTGAAAAAAAATCAAAGTCTAAAGTTATTGTTAGTTCTGTAGGTGAATTTACTTTCTAATGTGATTTGTTATGTATACATGTAAAATGACATAATGGAGTACTAGATCATTCTATGACGTACTATTTATACATTTTAATACATTCACCCAAAAGTGCCACTTCGGCAATTTTGTTGCTTAGAACGTTTTTCGGCGGATCCATTCAAATATTAGTTTATTTAGGAGAATATATTTGTTCTTCATTGAAATCCAAACAAAGGGTTGTAATTTAGTTGGATTGAATCACATTGAAATAAATAAAGTTAGTAGATTCGTCATTTCTGAGTACCCGTTAGGTTTAAAACTGAAAACTTTAATAAGTTATAAAAGTAATAAAATAACGAATTCGTTTTTAAGGGACTAAGAAAGAGGTTCTTGAATATCAACCTTTCCTCATCCACTTTTTTTAGTTTTTTTAAATATCTGAGGAAACGGCTCATTCTTTTGAGACTGAATGGGACTAGAGAGTATAACATGAGTATAACCATGGTTTCCAACATAACAAAGGATTGGAACCAGGTTCCATCGTTCAGAACAAAGAAACCTCACGTAGCTGTTGCAGCGTTTGAACTTCCAGAGCACTATAAACGATCCTCAAAGAGGCCAATTTGCCATTGCCCAGTCAACCGATGGCGTTAAGAGTGTTAGAGATGTCTTCAAACAGAAAAAATAAGGTCTCTATCCATGATTGTGACTGCTCAGTCACCAGGCGGAAAAACACCAATGTTTCTTATCTAGAACCAGACTATTCGTCCAAGGATTGAACCTCTGTGCTCCAAATGAATCCCAGAAAACCAAATCGCAATAAGTAGTTGTATACACGTGATAGGATGGGCTCAACAATCCCACGCCCGGTTGGTGTGAGACGCGTCCAGCATGTTGACGGGCGTCAGATAACGGGGAGGGGCATTTCGATCTACGTGACTTTCTCCGATATGTGGAGCATATAAAGCAAGAATTATCCAGGCTGGACGTTACTTTATTTAACTATTACAAACTGCTTAGCCCGCTCGGCCATCCTTGCTTCAGTAGTGAATGAAATTCATCATTATTCGATTCAAAGTGTTTGCTTTTAGTTATTTCATTTTTCAGGTTCTTCTATAATGACTCGAGTGTAGTAAATTGTCTGTATATCGTAAATTTTATCGCTGAAATTTGATTTGGAAATGTCAATAAAACCATGGGCAGTGGTTTTTTGTCTTGATAAAGCTTGAGCAGTTGGTTTATATCTTGTTAAAGTACTGAAAATATTTACCGCTTCATTGCATATTTCTAAACTCACTTACATGGTCATTTCATCCGACTGATTAGAGACATGGTGACAGCTGATATGCCCATAAATAGTAGATTAAAAAGGCGTTGGATGAGAGATCTCCATCGTTAAAAATCCAGATTACCTGAAAGCCAGGGAAGAGGTACTGCTGGGTGCCATCCTTCCCCATCCCTTATTTAATTATCACAGCGTACATTTGCTGATAGTCGAAGTTTGTTGACAGGCGCAAATTAAAATATGAAGCCAAAAAAAAAAATATCACTATTATATTTTTTGTCTGAAAAGGTATAATTGTTTGGATTAGGCAAGACTTGGACTCTGTGAATGTAACGTGTAACTATGAATGTAAAGAAGAAAAAAAATATTCTATCTATCTACGTTTATTTGTTATATCCATGAAACGTTTTTAAATTTTAGTAAAACAAGATTGATCATAAGACTATTTGACAAGCAATTGACCCTCGGTAGCATTGGTACACAGTCACTCTGAACCGATACTGATTGATATCAGTAATCTGAATTTATATTACTTTTTCACCTTTTTTGGTTCCATATTGTGGAATTCCTTCCATTGAAGTAGTGAGCAAACAAGAAGTGACGTTCTAGGGATGCCCTTTCCTCATCACAGTGATGTACAATAGTATTCAACAGGGAACAAATTTGAAACTGGCGGGGATTGGCCAGATCCAAGGCCGACGAGAAAGCACGGACCCAGTCAGTCATGGACACCAGGACGGGAACGTTGTGCGTCGCTCTTAGTGCCGTAGGTGAGTACAGCATTCGTTAATGTACGAGTGATTTAACTGAGTAGTCTTAGATAAAGTGGATAGTTAAAATAATAATACAAGTCAGTGCAGTGGTTTCGGTAGCACTACAGAAAGGAAGTTTTCGTACACCTGTCAAATCGGAATAAAACTTAGAATATACGAGTTTCTTATCAATTCGATGAATTATATATACATATATATCGATGAATAATCATAGTAAAATTATTTTCAATAAGCCAGTAAAAAGCAAATAACTATTTTGAAAAACTTCACCCCATTTGAGTAACATGATTTTTTATGGAAAACATATCTAAAGTATATGTTTGTATCCATACAACCATCAAAACAACTATTTAAGCAAAGATTCCAAATAGACCTAAGACAAGTATGCATAATCCATTTCGAAGTGGTTGAGAACCAAGAAATACAGAAAACAAGTTAATGACTGACGTTTAACGGTGAATCACACGACAGGTTTGTAGTTGGCCCAGGGAATGGTTAGGCGCTTGTTTACTATCAAACAGTTTCGGAGATTTTTCGGAAGTTGGAGCGTGTCGTAATCAACCGAAGCTTTTTATTTATAATAATCGTAACGGTACAAGGGATTGTTAAATATAAAATATTGATTAAATTTAAAGTCCATATTTTTTACATGTGTTATATAAATTTTAAAGAATGGAAACCAGGAAATTACCATAAAAAATATGGCATAACACCTCGTAAATTTATAACCTTCTATTGGCCTGTAAATAATTTCCTTATATTTTTACTACTAAAAAAAATACCAGCTTATATAGCTTTATATGATATATTTATATCAAATAAGTAATCATCTTCCCTTACTTTTTATATAAAAATATGTATTTAATAAGTATTATTATTTATAAATATAATTATAATCATTAAATTAAATATTCTGAAACGAGTCATTGTTAAATATCTATTGCTACTACATAATAAATTAAGCCTCGTGAGTAATCATAATTTATGATCTCATCCCATGATTATAATAATAAAAAAAAGGTTTCTTTATGTTTTCCTATTTTGGAGATCATAGTGACTACAGCTGTAATCCGCCAGTCAAGGAAGCAAGTTCGAGTAGTATTTTGTTTTGTTAATTAATTAATTAATTATTAATCAAATTAATCAAAATTAATTAATTTTGAGTAGTAAAGTGTTTTGGTTAATTTTTATATCGTGATTTCCCCAAGAAATTAAAATCCTCAATCCTTCCAATCTTATAATTATATGGTTGTAAACTGTAGGAATACACACTTTGCTCATGTTGAAGTATTTATCTATACATATTAAGGCATTTAAAAACAGCAACCAGCACAGCAGTGTACAGATATCTAGGTATAGCATTTACAAGTCAAATTCGACTTTTTCAAAATCAAATTCAGCCTTTTCCATTTCGAATTCGACCTTTTCAAAGTCAAGTTCAACGTTAGATTCAACCACTTCTTCAGGTTCAGTCGGTCTAACCCACTACCTAAGCATATCATATAATTAAATAATAAATAATAAATTAAAGATAACGCCTACCTATTTCAATGTTCAGATGAGAGGAGATGGGGCTCTTTATGAAAAAATTAACTTTTTCGGATTTATTTAACATGAGAGTCTAATGTATTTATCAAGGACGGTGTCTTTAAAAAACAAAAACCTTTTTTTTAATTTTGGTGGTTGGGGCGATAATTTTCAAAAAATTAAATATCTTATAGAACACTCTGTTTAAAAAAAAAAAAGATTGAATTTTATTAGAGGTGATATATTAAAAAATGATATATGATATATTAAAAAAATTAACCTTTTAGGAGTTTTATTACACGATTATTATATAATCGGACTATAAAGACCGTTCCAAAAAAAAAACCATTTATAATCCGTACATGGTATGAGCATGCATTAATAAATAAATTGGTAACAAAATTATTGGTAAATTTTCTATAATTTCATTCCTATCTTTCTTTCATGGATTCAATGTCATGGATCACCGAACTCTAGGTCAACAAGTTTGGCAACCTAAAACGTAATGGTGTATTGACCGTTTCGCTGGAGGTAAACAATTCTCTGACGAAATTAGAGGTAAAGTAATTCCATTGCTAAAGTAATCCGTAAACAAAAATAAAAATAATAATGAAGTAATAATCAATAATCATTATTACACATTACTTAGAAAAGAAAGTATAATATGACATCATTTTGGATTTTTGCACGAATTTATTTTAAATGAAAATATTTTTAAAAAACATTACTGGTACATAGTTTGCAAAATATTAACCACAATAGGAGAATAAATTACGTTTAAAATATGTAAATTATTAAATACCATTAGTTATTTTTTCATTGACTTAAATTTTAAACATGAATTCATCTTTATGATCAATTAACAAAAAATATAAAATAATTAACTATATAAATAAGATCCATGGAAATTTCATATTCGATTCAAATCCGATAAAATAATTTTTAAAACTAAAAATTCAATATATAATAAGCGATACGATGGGACATTTTTTATTTCCGAATTTTACCATAATTATCTGGTTAACGATATTTAATTTTAATTGATAATTAAATTTAAAAACACATTGTTAATTCTATATTTTCAGGTCTAAATAAACGAATAAACCGTTACCGTAAACAAATGATAGCATACTGATGAAGATATATCAAGAAGAAAATGATAATTTTTTTTTTAATTATTGTTATTTAATTCTAAAGCGGAGATGATATGATTATTTATGATATGATAATTAAGAAAATCATTTTGAGTTTTGTTTGAAAACAATAAAGAGACAAAATCCTTTTTTCGTTGAAGGAGCATTAGGTATCTACAAAGCCCATTTTCCCCTTATTAAAAGAAATAATTTATTGCAATTCACAGCTAGGCAGGATGCCATGTATTGAGTTTAAGTAGAACAAAATTAATTTATGTAAGTGTAATTGTTGTAAACTGCATATAAAGAATATAAAGTCTCCACTTCTGTTAAAATGAGGGATCGTATTTTTGGCGATTATACAATATCCGAATCTTTTTTAATTTTATGCAAAGATCAAAGAATTCAAAGTGACTCAGTAGAAAGATATAATGATTTTTAATGCATTCAGTCCAAGTGATTGAAGAGAATGAAAAGTAGTATGCTTAAATTTTCAATTGCCTAAATAAATTGGAGAGAAATAAAATTAAATAAGGATTATAAATATTAATATTACTTTTATATAAAATCTTATTGTTAAGAATCGAGCTTATATTTTACAGGTTTTCGTTGATTTTCAAATGTCTTATATGGGTAGGTAGAGTTTAAAAATGGGTTAATAAATAATAACGATGATCAGATATAGAACAGTTTTACTAACCACTAAGCTAACTTTTTAAAAATATTTATTTTCTTAAAAATATTAATATTATTTTAATATAAAATACTAACTAAATTTTAACAGCACTCACATTCTGAAATGTTCAGAACTTAAAAATTCTTTTATGTAGTAATTTAAGTACAAAACTTGCCTATATTTTTTCTTGTAAACATACTGTTTGTCCGGTACTCACCACTACTTTTTATTTTAAAAAAAATATATAGATAATTAGTATACTTTATCACTTACCATCAGCTGAAATTACGTTTGCAAACAGTTCAGGGTGAAGATCTGTAAGTCAAGGCTTCTAATCCTACTAATATCGTTGGTCTCACAAAGCCGTAGGCTCATAAACCATGTGATTTATGTGAAACAATCCAACAATTTAGACAGATTAGAAATATATATGTATGTATGTGTATATATATATATATATATATATATATATATATATATATAAAGTACGAAAAAAATGTTTACCCTCACTAAACCTTAACCAAAATTTCTTCATATTAAGATGCGAGATCTACAAAGTCGCCCCAAATAAAAGTGACTAAATACCCTGTAGGGGAGGTCGAAATGGGGGTGGTGGTTCGCAAATTAATTTATATTAATTCCACGTTTTAATAGAGAGAAAACAAACCTTTTATTCTCCTTTATTTGATAATTAAATTCTTTCATATTTTACATTTAACCATTTATTATTAGTAGGGATGATTAGAGACTGTTGTTAAGTCCAACTAACAATATTAAAGATACTTTATACAAAGAAGTTTTCCTGCGTGATTGAAGCCCATACTATTAAAGAATACTCAATTCTGCTTAAGCATAACGACTTTAATTAAAAGTGTCATAGCCTTTTTGAGAAAATAGTAAGAGTGTTCGTCGTTGTTATTATTTTTGCCTTCAGGTTTCTTAATTTTTAAATAACCTTTGCCATCATATCACGTTTTAATTTAATTTTCGTACGACTTATGTTTTTCATGTTAGTCTGGTGAAACGGAAACCGATACACACAGACCATTTCGCGGGGCTAGGTTATTTGGGCTCAGGGTACCATCAAAAAGTTTATTTCCGCTGAAAACCACAAAACGAATATTTTCATGTTCACAACACTTTCCCTTATATATTTCAAAATTCAAATATCAAATAAGTGAAAGTAAAAATACATTAATTTGATCAATTTAAAATTGGATAAATTATATGTATATGAAAGTGCCACCAAATATTATTAAGATCATATTTAATATAAAAACAGTGCTTAATACGTTCACGCCGATACTGTTTAATGCTGTTCGCTCTATCGGGCGGGAGCTATTCCAGGGCATTATGCAGTATTGGCAATCCAACAGTAATAATAAAATAAACAATAAAAAATACTATCCTACTAGTTTTGTTTATAATACGATATTAATTATAATTGTTATTAAAAAATAAATGTTTATACGTTATAAGTATATGAATATAAATATAAATAAATACAAACAAATATAAAAATATATTAATTTACATTAAATTTTCATTATTATAATTTTCAGCTGTATAAAATTATTTCTTAACACTTTGGCTGCCATGTCACCTGAAATAAGTAACTGTTCTCTTGTCAGAGAACTAAATATTAAAATTGTGTAGAAACGAGAGCGTGACTCTCAGGTATTCTTTTTCGGCAGTCAAAGTGTTAAAGATCTAATTATTTGGCAGACGCGGCATTCTAGTGTGAGCCACCGGTGGTACACACCGGCGTGAACGTGTTAAGCAACCTTCTGGTTATTTCGTTTTTGTTTTTCTTTTACTAAACTCTATGTTAAAAACATTTTTTTTTCTCATTTAAAAGCAAAGAAAACCAGTTACTAGCAATACAATGTAAAAAAGGCCGTTAAAAGTGATGAAATATTCAGATAAAAGGAATACGTGATGTATTGAATGAAAAGCAAGATAATTATATTTATATGGCTTCGACTAATTTGAGAAAAAAAAATGAAGGAGCGTGGGGATGAATACTAATGAGGATTACCACTCGACTCAGCGATTTTTTTCTTAACATCTTCGTTTGAAAGGGTATTAAAAATACAAACAAATTTCATCGAAGAATTACTTCGAACATTACTCAGTTTCTACAGAAGGCCAAGATACAAGGAAATTTAACAATAAAAAAGATGTTAATATTTAGTATTCAGTTTACAGAATATTCATCTTGCTTATCATTCATTACCTCTCCTTCTTTTTGCATGGGGCCAAAGCATTTTTTCCTAATTTATAACTTTAATATGATTAGAATGATACAAAAATTGCAAAAGAAATAAATAAAAAGTTTAATTTTGGCAATTAAACAATAATTTTGTGAGCGGTACGTATGTACCGCCCGGTACATTTTGTCTAGAGGGGGCACGCTGGTAAAATTGTTATACCTAAGGGAAGGTTTCGTGGTATTCTGACCTTGCATGGTTCAATTTAAATAAAAGCTTTTAAATAAAACTTATTTCAAATATTCACCAATTGAATCAGTGGAGACTAAAGATAAATTTTAAAAGAGGAGGCCAGTAATAGTCTCATTAATCTTTTATGATAGTTTATTAATACATATCAAATTTTCGCCTGTTGAGGCATCATCAGGATAAGCAACTGGTTATCCACGTGACTGTTATAATGATGGATCTCTCTTCTGGAGCTCTACCATAAATAAATAATGTTATCCTGATGATGCCTGAACAGGCGAAAATTTGATATGTATTAATAAACTATTATACAAGATTAATGATACTATTACTGGCCTTCCTCTTTTAAAAATAAAACTTATTGATATTTAAAATTTAAAATATTTTAAAAATTAAAATACAGTAAATGAATACGAATATATATTTAATTTATATCGTAGGGTGCATAGTTAACTTGCGATCTGCTGTAACTCAACTTTTCAGGAGAGCTGAAAAACATTTCTTAACCATAATGTGAATCGGCGCCTGCCTTTTGTAATTTTTAGATATTATTTTATATGATTTTTTTGGTAAGGAATTCATTGGGGATAGTTGGAAAGGTTTTGAATTGCCTGGAAGATCACCAAGATTTGTATTTTTCTGAAAATTATTTATTCTTTTTTAATATAACGAGGAAAGTATACAGATAGAATATCATAAAATAGGCAGGTTGTAAAACATGTTAAATGTAGGCCAAGTGCCAAGTATCTCAAAAACTGGATTTTTTCAGATTCGTTAGTTTACCATGAACCCGACAATACCTTCATCTGAGGAAAAAGGATTCCCTCTTTACAGTTTCTTTTTTCTTTTAATAATATATTAACATTAATATTTAAATATTCGTTAATATTTAATATCTAAGAATTCTAGTTCGACTCGCGAAGCGCGGCATTCATCCCCCGCCCTCTCCCATGGTACACAAAAAAATCTTTATAACCGAAGAGGAGAGGTAGGGTAAGAAAATATAGCCTATATAATGATTCTATGGCAATAGGTAAATAAATTAATATACTTACGTATAATTTAGAAAATGTTTTTGGAAAATTAAAGGGTTTTATTTCATAAGTAGTCTAATTATATTTTCCTTCCATTTTTCCGTTAAGAAAAAATCGGAAGTAGACATCTATTATTATTCATAAATGTTTTAAGAAAGATTTATAAGGGTCACCTGCGGTATAGTGGTTAGCATGGCAACCTACAATACAAAAGGTCGACAGTTCGCGTCCCGCGGTGGTCCTAGGACTTTTTAAAGGCAGTAAAAAATCCTTGGCCATGCCGTCCCTCGGATAGGACGTAAAATGGAAGTCCAGAGCCTGTAAGTTGTCAGATACTCCTTGAAGACCCCTATCCTAACTATAACTGGATTAGCAAAATTTAAGACTCCCACTGCAGCATCGTCTGATTAGCCTTAATGGCATAATCAGGCATGACGTTAAACAAACAAACAAAAATTCATGAATTAAATTAAAATAAAATCTATAAAGTTCAAAATTATATAGTTCATACCACGGCGTTATCTATAGAGATAAGGACTAAACTGGTCTGGGTGCAAACTGGAAAAAAGATTCAGTATCCAAAATTGTATAAATTCTTATTAAATTCGGTTAAACGAATAATTCTTTTTTTTATAGTTAGGTGACTTCCTGTACCTAGTGAGAATAAAAAATATATATACCTGGGACTTCTATTTATCTTTAAAATTCATTGATTAATTAATTTAGATTAATTTTACTGTTTTGCTTTTTTCATTAATGTGATAATTACCTATGATTCTTGAAAGCATAGCAAATGACAGAGTAATGTATTTACATACAAAGAAAGCTCAACAGAGAAGTATATTAGTTCATTTTATCTCCTTGATACAGCCGCTTACCAAATAAACTGCTTTATTTAAATTTAAGTAAAAAATGAATTCAGTTAAAAATTATACTTAATTAATAATTATAATTGTATTTAAATGTCCAGAGAGGTCTTATGTATATTGATTTGTTATTCTCACCAATAAAACAAACCACAAACTCATTAATGACAAAAGAATCATTCGTTAATTCTAAATTAGTCAGGAGTTATATAAACCATCTCTAAACAGTCTTAGATTATACTTTCCACAGTTGTTCGTAGTGTTTCTCTTCCAGCACCAATCTTACATAGCCCTTACACATGGGCGTCACCAACACCAAATTATTGGGGGGGGGCTCAATATTTTCCTAGATAGGGTAGGTAGAAATTCGAGGGGCTAAAAATTGAAATTATAACCCCTAAAAACAACTGTTGGGGCAATTAAATTCATCCTCCAACGCTCTATTTTAAAGGTATTTATAGTCTCTTAAAACTTGTCAATTTATGGCACAGTTATACATTAAAATAGGAATTGTTTAGGCTTAATGTTGAAGGATGTGGGGGATAAATAAAATTTCTTGACTGAATTTCATCAAAGTTTTTCTTCTGATTCTGATTCCAATGCTCTCCATTAAATTCTATAAGCTCCATCAAATTGAAGGGAAGTAGGATCAAGCTGCTTTGTTTAAAAAAGAAATGTTGAGCAATAAAACAAAACAGTTCGAGTTGAGATAAAAAATATATAAGTCATCAATTATACAATACGCCTGACTAGCTTTTAATAAGTGTGCTGAAATTAACTAATATTGTATATTTATATTTTATTGGTTAAACTCGGATAAATTCGTAAAATCGCACTTTTATTTAATTTTTTACATTGGGACTTCTCCTGCCAAAATATTGGGGGGGGGGGAGTCCCCTCCTGTCAAAATATTGGGGGGGGGGCTTCGCCCCTGTCCCCTCCCCCGGCGGTGACGCCCGTGCCCTTACCGAACCATGGCCCCTTTACTTTAAAATTTCGAACTCCCTAAATCGAAGTTAATCTCCTGTTCTTATCTTGTAAGTATACTCGTAGTATGTCTTTCTGATAAATCGTTTCCTTTTCATTTTGAATTAAGAGCTCTTGAACTAGATCATTTGTTTCATTAACTAATTGAGGAATCTAATATTATTGCCTTATTTTGTATCGTTCTAAATGTCAATCTATCCACATTCTTTGCTGAGTCTAGTTCATCGCTAGTGCGATTTCATTTATCTTTTAAGCTTCATCACTCCCGAGCATCAATAGAAAAATGGTTGTATTTAACATTTAAAAAATGAGACATTATTACATTTAACCTTTTTTTCGTGAGAACATAAATCGCATTAAGGTTTGTAAATTTTATGAACTCAGAAATAATTAAGAAATCGTTTTAATTGAGAGCGCTTTTATTTGAAGGAATGATAGTCTAATATTACGTTTCTCAGTAGATTTTTTTGGTTGTAAAAGAAATTGAATTGGAATAATTAAAAAGATTAAAAAACAAACAGTTGAAAATTGACTTTCCTTAATCTTATAATTGTATTCCTTTCCTATAATTGTAATTGGAGGGATGTAAAATTATGATTTAAATATTCTAGATATCTGTTCTATTTGCTTCTTGTTTCTACAAAGTAGACTGAAGCCCAATCTTCCTGAGAAATTAAATTCTTCGATGACCATTTACACAAATCAGTTGAGAATAGAACGTTAGAAAGATTTATAATTACAATTAGATAATAGTTTATTTCTTATATAAGGCCTATTAAATAATTATAAAAATCTGGTGAGATGCGCGCAACGCACAACTTTCACTTACCAACTTACATAGATTAGAAATTGACGTCTTTTTTTAATTGCCATTTCTTAAAGTCAAATATTTTTACACATTCGTTTCTTATTTTTGATTGTATTTTCTCTCTAAAGTACATTAAAATTGTATTGTTAAATAAAAGTTATTACTCGTAACAATTCGGCATTGCAAGCAAAATACTCCGTAGCGTCTGATTTTTTAATTCTCTAAGTAGTTGTTGAAAACTTCATTTAGTTATCATGGAAACAAATAATTTCCATTAAATGAACTTAACGGCTTTAATTATTAACAGTCGTCTGTCATTAAAGGCTTACTGCGTATGCATGAGCTCAACGTGTTTTATGAGTTGAGGAATATGTTTCTGTTTTTCTCCTGTATATGTTTACTTGATTTTTTTCATATTTGATATTTAGCCCTTTCTTATTTTTAGAAGAAACGAGAGACAGATAATCTGTTCATATAAACAAATACAAAGGTACTTTATAGGACAACAAAAAAGGCCCCTTCCCAATTTATGCCCCTTTAGAACATTTTAATAATAATAAAGCTTACCTGATATTAAAAGAGACTTGATTTTCATGAAATATGACGAATTTCATCAAAATTATTATAACCGTTTTTGAGATAATCGAAAAAAGTTAAAAATTGGAAAAAAAAAAAGTTATGAAATAAACTGCTTTTGACCAATTTTGATGAAATTTCGGCTGTCGCATCTTGGGCATATATTTACACCAAATACGCAGTCTGATCAAAATCACTACAGCCGTTTTTGAGTAAATAAAAAAAACACGTAAACATAAGACATAGTTTATTAATAAAGTACCCCCATTGTTTCACCAATTTTGATGAAATTTCGGCTGTCGCATCGTGGGCATATAAATACATCAAATACACAGTTTGATCAAAATCGTTCATGTTGTTTTTGAGTAGGGGAGAGCGGGGTTGGTTGGCAACAGTTTTCACTTTTTTGATTGTTGAGTCGTTCCTGTTAATATAATCCCAATGGGGCTGATACCACTGTAAACTCCAAGTATTAGAGTACTTCAAGTATTTTTTTTCACAACATAATATTTAATACTAAGATCATAGAAAATTGAAGAATTCGTCAATCCAGAGTACGCCAATTAACCCCCTATGTGGGGCAGGTTGGCCTAGAAGGTGGGGTTGTTTTTTCATCTCATTCAAGTACTGCCTGACACATATTATTTTTATTAAAAGCTGCACTATAATGGTATAATAATTTTGAATCGGTTTATAACAGCTTTTAAGGGAAAATAGAATGACAATAGAAGAAGATAGAAGTTTAGACTGTCGTCACTTTTCGCATAAGAAAAATTGCTCTCATCTTCCCGCGCTGGAACTAAAGACAATTGGTAGTTTCACCTTTGATTATGTTTACCTTGCTTTTGTGAATTGCTACTGCGCCAAAATAAAAAAAGGTTGAAGAGAGCCAACTAACAGGAGAGATCATATGAAAGATGAATGCCAGGACAGGGGAGAAAAATCAAACAAGAAACTGGTTAATCGAAAGGTTAGGTTTTTCAAAGGAGTTTGGGGCTATGTTAACAGAATCGGAGTCAAATGTTTTTCCATGCCTTTAAACCAACTTTACTGAAAATATAAAAATTTACTTACATGTTGTAAAATCAATCAATGAAGCACAGTCTTATCTACACTGTCAGCATCGGATTGAAAACTCAGGACAAGACTCCCGAGGTCGAGCGGGTCACATGGTACAATGGTGGAGCCTTCACAACAGGTTCGAAGGAAACTATAGTCCAATGGCCAACCTACCCCCTATGCCAACCAACCCCGCTCTCCCCTAAATAAAAAAAAACACGTGAAAGTGAGACAAAATTTATTAAGTAAAGTACCCTACAATTGATAAATTTTGACTGTCTTATCAGAGGCACATGCCAACGTCAAATATCAAGTTTAATCAAAATCGTTGCAGCCAATTTTGAGAAAATCGAAAAAAAACGTAAAAATTATACAATTTCTTTAAATAAAGTCCCCCCCCCCCCCCCCCCCCGGGGCATATTCATACACCAAATACCCAATTTCAAGATCGTAATGTTCATAGTTTTTGAGCTAGTCGGTTCACACACACGCACGCACGCACGCACACACACACACACACACACAGACCAATTCGCGGGACTAGGTTATTTGGACTCAGGGGACCCTAAAACTTTTATTTCCGTTGAAAACCGGAAGTCAAAATTTTTCACGAACGCAATACCGTAAAATGAGGTGACTTTTTGACTAATGGGGTGACTTTGTGACAGGCCTATTTTTCTACAGTTTTTGAAGTTACCTCCTTAAAAAGAATCAGGTTAGGCAATTCAGTGTACTTGTCAGTTGGTCAGTAATGTGCTGCAACCTACTGGCTACATATGGACCTCTATTACTTCTTTCATTCCATTTACCAAGGTGCTTTATTTCAAAGTTTCAACTAAATGAAAACAATCAAACATATATGAAATAAAGCACCATGGTAAAAGGAATAAAAGAAGTTAAATGTGGCCAGTAGGCTGTAGCACATTATTGACCAACTGACAAGTACACTGAATTGCTTAACCTGATTATTTTTTAAGAGGGAACTTCAAAAACTGTAGAAAAATAGGCTTGTCACAAAGTCACCTCGTTTTACGGTACTTTCCCTTACTATATATTTCATATATTGGTAAGTGATAGTAAAAATATACCAAGTTAGTATATTTAGAATAAAAATGAATTAATTTATTTAGTATAAATGTAATTAACTGAATAAAAATTAATTATTTTATTTAGTATAAAAATATACTAAGTACGTCGTCGAAAAATTATAAGAACAGGCAATATTGTGAAAATGAAAAGGAGAATAATTTTTTTCGGCGGAATGTTTATTTAATTTTTCGATTATAAATATAAACCAATTCAGAGCAGAGGCTATCTTAGGGTTATCAATTCATTCAGATCTTATGCTTGTTTTTTTTATAAATATCTCAATTCAAATATTTTCTTGTGCGAATGCTGGGTAAATTACCCGAGTTTTTGATAAAAATTAAAGTTGATTTTGATTGTCTTATTGTGAATCCAACATTGGATGCGATTGTCTTCAGATGTAAACATGTGACCCCGAATAACATACATTTTCTTGTAAAATGCCATCTCGTTAAATTAACAAAAAATATATGGGACCTTTAATATTTTACCATCTGAAATCAGAATTGAGAAAATTGGTAATATTATATAAAAGCATTGGCGTCACAATTACCAAATTATTGGGTGCGACTGCTCAATATTGTCATAGATAGGATAGGTAAAAATTCTAGAAGCTAAAAGTTGTAATAATAGCGCCTAAAAACAACAGGTAAGACATTTAATTCCTCCTCCAACGATGCATTTTAAAGGTATTTGGTCTTTCAAAACTTGAGAATTTATGTCTCAGTTAGAGTGTAGCTAGTGGCCACTTCCAAACAATTTTTTGGGGGGGGGGACGCGTCCCCTATACCCCCCACCGGCGGTGACGCCCGTTTATAATAGGATGGTGGATTAGACAATTCGTTTTGCCAAATTATGATGAGTATTTTCACGCTTCCGAATGGCAATAACCTAAAAAAGGAGAAAATCGTATTTTCATGGAGGCCTTGTATTATAGTGGTGAACCATGAGTGATAGCGAATCTGTATTACTTTTTTCTTAGCATTATAATCAATTTCTTTGAGATATGATCACAATTGATATCTTTAAAGACATCTGTGGCAGATTTTACAAGCAATGTTAAGCATCTTTCAGTTTTACTCTTATGCCGGTGAAAAGTTAATTTTTAATATATTCTAATATTTCCTTGTGGGCTTATTTATGGTTAACAATCAAATTATGGCTGAAGACTATTGCGAACTTGATTTTTTTTTCTCCTAACAGTTTGAATGAATTAAATCACTTATGCTGGAATGGCAGCTGCAAAACGATTTAGTGGAATGGGGAAAACCCTCGTCCTCATATGTGTTGTAGAAGAATAGGGATTCTAATTTTGGTCTAATGGATGCAAATGAACCGTCACGTCGTTTATAACATATTTTCGAATTCCTTTGAGGTAAGGTCAGAACCCAAGAAAGCCGTTAATTTAACCATAAATTATATCGATCTGATTTTTACGAGACCTTAGCTCTAATCTAAATGATAAAATTTCTCATAAATGGGTAACCATTTATTGGTCTTTGGGCGTAAGTCTATAATGAAATTACATATTTTATATTAATTAAATTTTAATTTTTAAATAATATTTTGAGTTAATTCAACTATCCAACCCAAAAAGGCCACACATTATTTACTGGGGTCTCAAATGAGTAAAATCCGCGGTCCAGGGATTGTGTTGTTAATTCACTATTCAGTTGATTTATTTTTTTATTTGGGCCTGGTACGGAAACAGATCAGCAATAACATAGTTTTGATGGATGGTTACTAAATATTTATTACACTTCGGTATTGACGAATCATCAATCTAGAAATAGATACAATTTAATACAGCAAACGCAGCCGATGCGATGAGGAATGCGGCAGGGATACTGGTTATTGGTTCGGCTTTGAGGGTGACGTCAAGCCTGGGTTTCCCTCTGATGAGGTACAACTTATTCCTAAACCAGGAAAAAACTCTTGACCTCGGTGGCGGAAGCTGAGAGGCCAAGCATTCCTTTACAATGCCTACCTATTATATCTTTGCTAATTATAAATCATTGTTATTAGAGGCTGTAGGTATTGCAATAATTTAACAGGTAAATAGGGTTAAGTTATCGTGATTTAAGGGCACTCTCATCGCGTCCTTAATATTTAAAAAAGGCTTTATTAGATCTTATCTTTCGACTCCTGCTCGCTATGCTCGCTCTTCAGAGATAAACAATCTCCCAAATGGGTCCTTTTCAGTGGAGATTGTGGCCAAACAAACTCCACCATTTTGATTTCGTCCAGAAGTAAGGGAGGGAAACTAGTAGGTAAAGCAGAATTCATGAACCAGTGGCTATAAAAAAATAAATGCAAATCACTTCCTAAACCAGCTATTAGGAAGATGAACTTATATACTTTGGGTATAATTCTCAACTTGATTACATTGAAATCAGTTAATCTCTTCTTAAAATGATTTTTTTTTTAAACCTTTTGAAATCACTGTTATGGACCAGAATTTCCCTGGTACTGTATAGTGGGTTAACTCAATAGAAGTCATAGCCCAACCGAAATGACTGATTCACTTACAAAAGATCAATCAATTTTTTTTTTCATGTATAGTGTGTCTGAAATTTATAAACATAGGCTCTTTTCTTTCCCGCTATTGCTATTTTCTAATGTGGCGAATAAAATATCACTTGGTTTTCTAGTTTATAGTTGTCGCCGGGAAGTTTGGTTCATTATTCCTTGTGCACCAGAGTTAGTCTGAGCATCCATAATTCATGGACCCACGGCAATTCGCCACCGTTCTAGGACCCGAGAAGTAGGAAGGACACTGCTAGAGTTGTCCCAACAGAATTGGCTATTAAACTCTGGGCAGTCAGACCACAGTTTCCAGCAACGTGAGGTTAGGCTACACCCTCCTAGCTATCTTCTTCTTCAAGCAATATGTACGATTTAATAAAGATTAATCTCTAATTAGCCAAAGGTCTCATTATGTCCATAATACTAAACTCAAAAAAATCTACGGCTAATACTGAATGTTGCTGGTGTTGTATGGAATGTTGCTGCCACATAAAAATGTGGCATCTCGTAAAAGTGGATGGTATGATGTTGGGCTCAGATAAAAAAGAGCGAGGAAACCCCTACTTTTTTTTTTAATTAATCATGGGTGCATGCGGTTTCGCAACAACATCAACAACCCTTACAGCCAAGACCATTAAAAATAAAATCTTGAATTCTCCTTTTATGAAAAAGGAAACAAATCATTCTCCCTTTTAGTCTTCAATAAACAATGCTAATATCAATTAGGAAAGCAATCAAAACATATTGGATGCTTAAGTTTATTTCTTGAGCCGATCAGCTATCAGACTGGCACGAGGAACAAAAGCAATTTGCAATGCAGATGGTTATAGCCAGCCTGCCCGACTTGTGGTTCAAGTTCAAAGACCTCTCCAATCACTACTTGTGTTTCGATCTATCATGGCGATGGATGACTTCTTTCCTGGCCAATATATAAATATAAATGTTGTAGTCATTTATGTCTATGTTGTCTTCCCACAAAGAAGACACACATGACAGGCCGGAAGGATGGCTCTGACAACAAATAAAATAAACGTTCTATTTTTTAGTTATTTATGCATGGACTGTAGAATGCTACGATAAAGCGAATCCTAATATGCTGCGAGTTCTGGGCTTTAACCTAGAAACATGTAAGTGAAAAGTGCTGCAACGGTAACAGGGGTATCTGAATTCTCGCGACTTTCACATTAAGTGAAGGGTCTAAAAAGAGGAGCCAATAAAAAATGGTGAATGGAAATTTGATTAAGGAAGGTTGTGGCACCCATAAAGATGAGTCAACAAAAATGAGTGATTCGGCGAGAGACCTCGTGCAATGCGTCGTCAAATTGAAAGGCAGTGCCACAAGATATGCAGAGGACTACTTTAAGAAAATCTTGTACAGGCAAATGCCTAAATAGTCTGTAAATACAATAACATTTTTGTAAAAATACTGATTAATAATAATTATCAATGTAAACATTTCAAAATTGTATTGTTATTCTTTATGGAGACGTTACAAGCTCCACCTATTGAGAATCTCATTTAATAATAGTCTTAATGGAAAAGAGAGTTGTACTGAACATTGTTCAATAGTTCTGTATGATTTTTTTTCCACATTGAAAGAGAACAATAAATAACATTCCTTTAAGCTTTCCTAATCTTTTGAAATACTACCATGAATCATTTATTAACATTCCTCAGATGGAAAAATCCTTCTAGACATAAATATATAAAATTAATATATTTAATTCGTTAAATAAACATTCTATAAATTAAACATGTTTTTTCATTGTCTAAAATAGCCAATCATACAATGCATCCAAGAATTTGGCGGATTGTTCTACTGAATAGACCTAAAATCTATATTTTTATTTCAAAATTTTCATACAAAAACCAAATAATTATAATTCTCTATCATTGTCATCCAAGCTTGACTCATTTTTATTTTAACCTTCAAAAGAGTGATTTCATTTTTTAAAAATCTGGTGCGAAGCGCGCAACACACAACTTTCACTTACGAACTTACTTAGGTTAGAAATCGACGTGTTTCAATAATATGTAAACGCCATTCCTCAACTTCACACATTTTTCCATATTTATATGGTTATATTTGTATATCTCCATAAGTTATAGAGTATCTGTATTGCAAAACTTGGAAGTTCTCAGTAATTTTCGATTTATTATTGCTTATTTCTTTTTTCAAGGGACCTAATTTCATCAACAGTCGACTTTTTTTTTCTGGTTGCTTGTTTTTTTACTGCGAGGTGCTTTTTGTAAATATATCGTTAAGGTGAATCGATAGAAGATGTATTTTCGTCTCATGTAGTTTGACTCTTATGCCTTTCTCGAAATCGAGAACGATTGCTGTTCCTCTAAAATCACTTTAAGTTGCTTTCAGAAATTTATTATGGAACTAAAGTTTCTAAACGAAAATATAATTAATTAAAGATTATCTTATACCATATCTTTTCACACCTGAAATGCTTTAAATAATTTGAGCATCGCGTATTTACTCTCTAAAATAAAATAAATTTTTTTGTTGTTAAATAAAAGTTTTTATTTTCAAAATACGGGAAATTTTGGCTGTCACATCGTGGGCATGTTAATATATCAAATACCCAGTTTGATCAACATCGTTAAAGCCGTTTTTGATGGTATCGAAAAAAACGTAAAAATTAAACAAAATTCATTAAATAAACCCCTCCGTTTGACCAATTTTGATGAAATTTTTGCTGTCACATCGCGGGCATACACATACGCCGAATACCCAAAATCAGGTTCGTACGGTTTATAGGTTTTGAGCTAGTCTGTTCACATAGAGAATTTCGCATGACCTTGCTATTTGGACTCGGGGATTCCAAAACCTGTATTTCCGTTGAAAACCGGAAGTCGAAATTGTTGAGGATCGGTTGTTCATTGTTTACGATATATTTCATATATAGGTAAGTGAAAGTAAAAACTCTACCTTATGACTATTTGATTTAAAACAAATAAATGCCTATGAATAAGTTATTTAAAAAAAATAAATGCTTTAAATAACTTATCGCAGTCCATTGAGCGCCATGACCTTGACCTAAGTTCATGCAGAAAACAGGGTTAGAAACCGAATTTCTCCCTTGGGCTAAATCTAGGGGAACAGGGTAGGGGGGGGGGGGCGAACTCGGCGCGACGAATGATGTCAGTGAGTGAAACCGTTATATGTTGAAAGTGGGGCCCCGACCGGCCCCAAGAGAAAATTTATTCATGATACCTCAACAATAGAATGCTACCCCTGCTAAAGATCTACTTCGAATGAATAGCACTATTCGAAATGGAGAAGTAATTGGGTCGGATGGCTGTATTATTAGTTAGCTAACTTCAAATATTATTTCAAGGTAAAAATAAAATGAAAGGAAAGGGAAGCTTGGGCCTAAAATATATTGTTTTTTTTTCAGGTCTTAGGCAATCCAAAAAATAAAAAAGGATTCTCGAACCTGAAAGAGCGATTACATGACACTGAGATCTGCTGATAAAATATTCATGAAATAGATATTTAAAAATTCCAATTAGGAGTCGGTCGATTTTTTTTTTCTATTTTAACTAAATCCAAATTTTTTTCTGTAATGTTTTTGAAAAATGTACATTAGGCAAGAGTTATTGAGGAATTTCAACAGCATGAGAAATATTCTTTAACTGACTAGGCATTAAAAGTCTTTCTTAAAGCTCTTATTTACGTTAATTTATCGAATTTAGTAATTCGAAAAGGGAAAGACACTACCTACCTACGTTATGCTTACTGTGTTTATCTCTTCTATTTTTTTTTTAATATAAGAATTAAATAATTTAAAATAGTTTAAATAAAATACTTTATAATAAATTAATGTAGGACGGAAAAGAAAATATAACTATATTGGAAAAAGAACTGTCTTGGTCATGACCCAATTGTTAACCTGGTCATCACCGTAATTCCCAGGATTGTTTTACTTAATACCGGGGCGTAATACACAAACATTTTAAAATTCTAAATGATAGTTGAATGAAACTTAATACTTATAAGGTGATTAAATATAGAATTCTGATCAAAATTAACGCACCACTTAATTATTTTGTTAAGAATTCTATTTTATTAATGCTGAGCTTTACCTAATTTTTAGGAAGACTGATTAATTAATAATCAAATACCAAAACGAAAATTCACCACCATTAGTAATAAAAAATTTAATTAATAAAAAGAAAATGAAACTTTAATCAAAATCAATACAATACTTTATAATCACTTATGTACTTAAAATTTGAGTTTTATCTCAGTTTAGTGTTAATTCCTCTGCTTTTGATTACTGTTTCCAGATGTTTTCTCTTGCTTTTGATGAGATCCGCTTCACTTATACATTATAGATCGCTTATTCTTACATGAGGGATAGTCTCCTACCCTTCCGGTGCAGCTTGCTCCAGCTGTGTGAGGTTGAAAGGAGCTGGTTCACGATTTCGGATTTTTCTTTTGAGCTGATCTCGGACATGCTTAATAGGGTTGAGGTCAGGATCTCGAGTTCGCCAGTCAATCCTTCCATTACCCTCCCCATTTAACCGGTTTATTGTCCGGTGTGGTCTTACACTATATTGTATAAATATAGATCCTTTTTCAAAATCATTAGAAAGAGGCGTGTCTCCATTTCACCACGTACGTTGGAATGATCAGAGATTGTCTCCGAACTACCACTAACTTTGTGCAAGCCTCCATTCTTATACAAATCGAAAATAAGATAGAGCCCCTGTAGAAAGAAATCCGGGGAAAAATAATGCATTGAGCGCATATTGTCTCCATGTTTGTGTTCCACTGTTAGGAGATATAAGAGCAATTCTGAACTAGTAAAAAAAAAAAAAAAAAAAAAAAAAAAAAAAAAAATTAAACGCCAATCATAGAAATTCTAAGTGAGATTTTTCCTTGCAAATCCCTTTGCAGAGCTTCCTGGTTGTAAGAGGTCCAGAATCAACTATTTAACTTGTAAATCAACGTTTACTTCTCAAACCATATTCTCTCAATCTTCTCCTCATGCTGGGGCCCGAAATGTTCAAATCTCTGACACTTTGAATAAGGTTACTGAGTTCAGAAATTGTAACGCCTTCTTCTCAAAGCATATAGGCGTAGGAATCCATTGTCGCTTTCAATTTTAGATCTTAATCCATTGTCGCTTTCAATTTTAGATCTTGGACCCCCTTTCCTTGACTCTGTATTTTTTAATCGCTGGAGAGTTATCCCAATAGTTGTGTGGTGAAATCAGTCTTTGAGCAGCTTCACACTGGCAGTATCCTCCAGCGAAAAGAGTCAAAAGTTTGTTTGGTTTTGTACTTGGTTATGAGGTGCATGAATGAAGGAAGCAACTGCAGTCCTACTAATAGCTCAAATAATATTTAAAAATCATTGATTTCATAAATTTCATTTGAAATGGAATAAAAGGCAATAATGACTGTACATAAACAATCCTTGGATATTTTTGTAAAATAAACGAACAAATAAACATTAAAAAGTACAAGTAATTAGCTTGAATTAGGATTTAATGCGAAGTTTTATGGTGGTGTGTAAATTTTGATCAGGAGTGTATGTATTATTTTTTAAAAGCTCTATGTTATAGGACCTTTGAAAGAGCAAACAATCAACAGTTCATCTCATTTCTTCAAGTCGCATAATTTGATAAATCAAGACATAAAATACTCCTGTGAATGTTTAGTTTAATAAATACATGAGGAATGTTCATTTCTTATCATTTAATAAACACTTAACCCTGGGTAGGACGCGGTGAAGGATCCTTAAGATCGGGTCGCGCTGAGCCTGACAGGCACATTTTACAAAAAATACATAATATCCATAAAACACCGTATTAAATAAAAACTAAATTTACCAATAATCTTTATAATGTAGACAAAAAGGGAAAAAAATAAAATATAAAAATATTATGAGCATTTATTTCTCTAAACAAAAACAAACCAAGGGAAATACAAAATACGCAACACATTGAAATAGAATATAATACAAAAAGGTCACATTGAAAAAGAAAAAATAACTAACATGGTTTAAGATTTACTTAAGTATGTGGCGACAAATCAGTCAGATTTAACATCCATAACTGCTGAGGGAGGTGCACATGAGCACGCTGAAGAGCAAGCTGTACTAAGAGGTTTTGCATGGGTTAGACATATTCCTCTATTACATTCCACACAGGAATAGTTCGAGAGTCGACGTATCCCTGTTTCCACCGTGCAGTCCCAACATCTGGACCTCTTGTGAAAGCGGGGTGGAGGTGATTTTGGATGATCATCAGCTGGAAGGAATCTTTTGAGGCGCATTTCCAAGTCTGTGTGAAGGCCCGATGATTGCTGGCTCCTTCGCTGGAGATGACCAATAGTTAGTTCATGTGCTAAGCCTCTGAGGAAACTTTTTCTGGCCATTGGGTCTAGTTGGTTCCCAAGATGAATAACCATGGAATTGATCCCTCCCAGGTTCAACATGGTATAAAAAATTACCATAGGCCATCGCTGGGTATTTCTCTGTAGCAATGTCTACTCCATTTTTGTGAGCATTGTCAAATGTGATCAGCTCATGTTTTGCTTGTTCTCCAGTGCTTTCATCAATGGCTTTGTTTTCATGCATTGAGGAAACAAGGATCACACATTTATTCTTGCGTGGGACATAGGACATCAATACTCTTTCATCATTGAAACCAAAACTGCTGGAGTATTGTTCTCTCCCCTTTGTGTTGACAAAAGCAGCAGGAAGGGTTCGTTTATTCTTCCTAACTGTTTCTACGTATGAGACTTTCTGCCGTCTCAATTTATTAATCAATTCGAATTCGGTGATGCTCCTATAATGCATGGTAATGCTAACTTAGAAGAAGAGACCCTATAAAAGGGTTAAGGCAACTTAAATGAAATAGTTTTTGTAATTTAAAAGACAAAAACACTTACCTTGGTTGATAACGTAATTGGGGGCGGTGAGCTTGTCAGATCAAGATGGCTATTTCACAACTCTCTGATGACTGGTGACAAAATGACTGAGGGTATTAGATTCACTCCAAAAAGATACCTGACTACAGGCCCTGGCGTGCTCTCCTCGACCCGTTGAAGAGAGGAACACCGGGAAAACCAAAGCCTGTGCCTGTCAGATCAGCCGCGCCCTACCCAGGGTTAACAATTCATTGTTATTTAATATAGTTATACACTTTCAAATTTGTAATATTATTACAAATAAAAATATTACTATCCCTCGAATGAATTTAAAATGTTAAGTTGTCTCATATGTTTTAATAAAATGTTACAGTTGTATTACTTTCATCATGTACCAGTGCTGCACAATTAAAAAAATCTCTGGAGGGTGAAGCACCAACATATGCTGATAGGTTCAATGAATTTGATTGGCATATCTCGAAGGTAAATAGAACACAATTTCAATTTATTTAATACATATAAAATTTATTTCCATAAGCTAAGTACATGGAGTATAAGCTAAGTATATGGAGAAATCCGATTAATAATGAAAATCAAGCTTTGACTCTTATATTAGGTATCATTGTGATAAAGATCACATCAGGACTTTTATTTTCTGGCCCGAAATATAAAAGTCATGATGTGATTTTTATTTATTTATTAGAATTATGAAAGTCCAGATTTGACTTTTATTCTCTTTCCGAGAAGAGAGTTAATTTCAAACCCTGATATATACTAAATAAAACTTGATGGTATGAAAATAATGAATAAAATAACAGTGCACTGTCTAACTTTTTTTTTGTTATAGGCTATTGGTGAATCAATTAAGAACAATGTAATCCTCTCTCCGATCAGTGTTAAGCTGGTCCTAGCAATGCTCTATGAAGGAGCAGGTGGAACAACACAAAAAGAATTGGAAGATGTTCTCAAAATCGAGAAGGGGCCTGCTCCTGCCCAGAGGTTTTCTAACATTTTGCAGTCATTGCAGGTACACCAGCAATAAGTATTACCATAGCAATATGATTTTATGCATTGTAAATTATTAATATATTTATTTCATTTAAATATCAGATTTAAGTTACTATTTTAGTCTATTAAATAAATCCCGAAATTCATCTAATAAAAACTAAATATGTATTATGCATATATATTATATAAAACATTAACATGGTAATATTATTTCTTACAAAAAAGTTTGTAAACAGAGGGTAAACTAAAATTGCATGACTACTTGAACTTTTTGTTTTTGTCTCTAATAGTTTGCAACATACTTATTCAAAACAAGGTCTTGTTTTTATTTATACAGAAAAATTGAGTGTCTACGTCAATATTTGACCAAAAATTACAATGAAATAAATTCACTAATAATTTATTCTAATTCATAAATGTTTATAATTAAATAAATAATCTCTTAAAGTATTTTTGTTTCAAGAAAATATAAAAACAAAATCTAAAATTTGGTTCTACACATAACACACTAAATTTTGACTAATCTACATATATATAGGGTCAATCACAATCTACAAAGAAAAAAATTGTCTAAAGTACCTGTAAGTTTTACTAACAACTGTAATATCTAGCTCAGTGGAACACCTTTAATTAATTTGCATTAATTATAAATAATAACTTTTTTAAACTAACAAAGATGAATTTCCTTCACTTTTCCTAATAAAAATATGATTTCAGGGCTCAGATTCAGGTTACGAATTACATGTAGGAATGAAGTTGTTCATAGATAAAGAAGCAAAGCCTAAAAAGAGTTATGCTGCTAAAATTTTGAATTTGTACAATGCAACAATTGATTCCGTAAATTTTAAAAACACTGCGGAAGCAGTGGCTCATGTTAACAGTTGGGCGAATTCTGTTACCAGAGGTCATATACAGCATCTTTTAACCGAAGGTGAACTTTATTATTTTATTTTTGTACAACTTATAGCTATGTAACGTTTTATTTCTTTTCAAATATCAATACATAATACAAATTAAACATATAAATAAGGAGAGTAATTCTACTGTATATCACTTCCTGTCGCTCTGCTAAACTGAGGGCTTTAATGCTCTTGTTAATGTACCATAATTATAAAGAAAAATATAGATAAATTCAATTTAATTGAGCATTTAGTAAAATTTTAAATTTATATTTATAACATTTAACTAAAGGAAATAAAATATACAAATAGCAATACACAGTTTGCTTGTTTGTTGGAATTTAGTGGCGTAAAACCAAACCTGTCATCAACGTCAAGTCACCTTTTTTTTTGTTTTATTTAGCTATTGATTTTTTTTTTTAAATTATTTTCTGATTATTTTTTTTTTTAATTGCGACTATTTTTTCCTCCGGTGATTTTTCATATTTCTGATAGTATGTAGATTGATTTTAAAAATTTGAAAACTAAATCTATTTTCTTAGTATCATCCCTAAGAACTGCTGCTATTTCAGGTTTCAATCCAAATCTGTTTAGTTTTGATGTGTAATATGGGCATTCCTGGAAGGTATGTTGTATAGAGATGATACTATCGCAATGTTTATATATTGGTGGTGTTTGTTTTTTGATGAGGTATGATTGTGTAGTCTTGTATGACCGATGCTAAGCCGGGCAGCACGACCTCCTCTCTATGGCATTTTCTAATGGATGTACTCCAGTGCTTTACGTCTCTCTTGATAATTTTCAATTTGCTAGGTGGGCTCTCATTCCACATTGACTGCCACGCATCTTTAGTCTGTTTTTCGAGGGGCTTGCTGAGTTCCGATTGAGTTAAGATAGTTTTGCCAGGTCCGGGAAGTGTAAGCGACTCTTTTGCAGAGTTGCCGGTCAGCTAGTTGCCCACAATGCCCATATGGCTCGTGTCCCATATAAACGTTAAGGTCTTACCCGAGTCTTTTAGGTCGTTTAGGTAAGTATGTTTTTGGAAGATTTTAGGATGGTCTGGATACATGATATCTAGGCCTTTTAATGAGCTTAAAGAGTCTGTAATAATTGAAATATTTTGTTGATTTATGGTCATGCAAAAGTGTAGAGCTGCTGTTATTGCGGTAAATTCGGCGGTATATATACTGCATAATTTATCAAGTTTGATTTTGAAAGTGGAATCATTTGCGACGAAGGATGATGCTGTTGATTGTATTGATTTTGATCCGTCTGTATAAACAGTGAAGGTTTCCGGGATATTTTGAAGAATGCATGCGAAATGAGCTTGGTATTCAGCTGGATCTGTACTATTTTTTGAGTATTTAGTGAGTTCTAATATTATAGTGGGATATTGGTTGGTCCAAGATGGTTTGGTATTTTTGGATTGACAGAGTTTTACTGTTTTGAGGAAGGAGATGGCTGAGGAGATTCTTTCTGATAACGGAAGAGTTGAATTTCATTTTCGTTGAAATGCCGAGAATTTTGATGAAAACATATATTTGTGAGTAGGATTCTCTGTCTGTTGATACAATTTTGAGGCATATTTAACCGCTAATTTAATCTTCTAAACAGAAGGGGAGGCAGACCCGATTCAGAGCACAGACTAAAGATGGGGCTTGTTAGAAACTATATGATTTTTTTTAAAAACTCGAGTTACATGCTGAATAAGGTAGTAAAAATGCCAATATTTTGATTGGAAAAGAGATTGAAGTGGTTAAATTGTTATAAAAATCGTTATGATCTCGCTTGACATTGGTTTTTTACGAAATCAAGTCGAAAAAGTCTCATTTTATAGATTTTATTAAATTAAAAAATCAAATTCCCCAGGTGAAACCGGACAGCTAGTATATTATAAAATGCCTAAAACTAAAAATAATAAAAAATTTATAACTGATATTGAAAGTCAAAGGATCTGATTGAGATTTTATTAATAAAAAAAAATAAAATAAAATAACAATTAGTCTTCCAAATCCGCATAAAAATATTTTTTTCAAACTTTATATTTTATTTACCTAAATTGCAAAAAATGGCACTTGGAACCCTTGTCTACTAATTTCTACATATATTAAAATTAATTCATGTTATTATTAAAAGAAATTTTTAACAATTTAATATTATAAAAGTATGTAATAATGACAAATAGATTTTATAGATTTACAAATATTATAATAATAAATTTTATAGACAATGACCAATTCAATTTGTTTTATTAATAAATATTTCAAAAAGATCTAAAATGAATTTCAGAAAATACTAAGGTTATATATTCATATTCTTGTTATTATTCATTTGTATTAATTTAAAACTAAAATTTGATTTTGTCTTTTTAAAATTTGATTTTATAGCTGATGCTCACCACAGCACGTTGATGTTGCTGCTCAATGCTGTGTACTTCAAGGGATTATGGCAGTATCCATTTACATTAAACAACACTAAAGAAGGAACATTTATAACTGAAAAAAATTCTCCTGTGACGGTTGAATACATGAATGGAGTTCAGACACTTTCATACCATGATTCCATTGAACTCAATTCAGCTATTCTTCGTCTTCCATACGTTGTAAGTATTCAGGAAACTAACCACGTATTCATGTTAAACCTCACTGCAAAATAATCAAACATTTAAGTGCTTTTTTGTTTTATGCTTAAGTCCCTTTATCTAAGGCTAATTAAAAAAGTGTCTTTAAAGGTTTTTTATTAAGAAATAAATCCAGCAACCAATTCTAAATTGTTAAAATACAGAAAGTATGCCTGAAAAAATCCCATCATTCCAAAAATCTAAGATTAATGTTTTAATAACTTTGAAACTCATTACCTTCATTAGGTCCTTTAAAAGCTTTATTTTCTAAACAGTTTAACACATCATTAATCCCTCCGCTCACCCCTGCTTATAGAAAAACCTCAAAGAATCATAAGGGGAGGGGGGGGGGAGGTCCTGCAAATATTTCAGTTATGTACAAATAATTAGAGCTGTTGTTAAAATTTATAGACTTTGTGAAAATTCTTAGAGTTGTAAATGCAGAACACCAACAGAGAAAATAGTCTACACATCAAAATGACTCTTTACTTAGGCACATGCTTTTTTATGATTTTTAAAGAAATTACTATTATAATAGATGTATAAAAATTTGAGCTAAAGTGTTCTGTAGACAACCTCAGCATCTGATAATTAGTGTACTGTACATTTCTCTAATAATCTAGTTATATGATTTGAATGGCACATTATTTTTTTTTAATTGATTTTTATGTTTATAATTAGTTTTTATTAAAAATACATCAATCTTAATATTTGAACATACTTCAATCACTCAAAAGATTTTAATAGAACAGAGTGGATCACCACTTAACAGTTATAACATAACTGAGGATCTTATTCACAATGTGGTGCATATAAAGGAAATAGAAAAAAAAATGAATAATGATAAGGAAGTTTTCTTCCATATAATTTATTTATTGTTTATTTATTTTAATGAATTTTATGATTTTAGTTTATTTTAATGGATTTTATGAGTTTGAATGCGTAGACAAATATAAATATTGTTCCATTTAATCAAAATTAAATTGATGTCTTTTTAACTTGTCTTTTATTTCTAGGGAGACAAGTTCGCAATGTACATAATTCTACCTGACCAAGGTACAACTTTGAATGAGGTAATAGGAAACTTAACGCCCACCAAAGTAAGATCAAACCTCAAACAGATGATGCAAGTACCTGTTAATATTTCTCTTCCTAAATTCAACTTCGAATTTGCTAGTTCCTTAGCACCTGTACTAAAGCAGGTAAGAAGTAAATAGATAATTTGAAAATCTTGTTAACTTGAGCAATGAATACATTGGATGAATATTTTAATGAGAATGGTATAACTGTCTTTAGGTAGGTATAAATGAAATATTTTCAAACAAGGCAGATCTTAGAAATATTGCTGAGGGTCCAAGAGACCCAGTCGTTTCCAATGTAATTCAGAAAGCTGCAATCGAAGTCAATGAATTAGGTACCATTGCTGCTGTTGTCTCAGGTACTAGATATATTTACTTGTAAATATAAAATTCAGGAATTATGTCACTATATATATATATATATATGTTAATGATTTGATTTTTAATAATTTTTTAAAGATTAAACCACTTGTATCAACTATTGAGTAACAGATTTCACATGCAATGTTAAATGGATATTACTATTCTTAAAGAACTGACTACAGTCGACTCCGTTTAATTGGGCCATTGGATAATTGGGACCACCGCTTAATTGAGCCATTTTTAATGAAACGGAATCAAATATAGGTAAACTATCACCGCTTTATTGAGACAAAACATTGGCTAATTGGGCCAAAACTTTCTGGAACTTAATGTAAAAAACTATGAGACCCGGTGTATATCGAATAACCTAAGTATCTGAGACTACGCCTGTTTCTCAATTAGAAGCAAGGAACCTCATCAAACACTTTAGTCGCTTTTTTTTTTCCACAAAAAAGAAATGAAGAAAGTCCTTAGGCATCCTAAAGAATTGCGCTAATTATGTTGGTCGAAGTTTAAAATGAGTGTGACAATGCACACTTGATTTTTACCTGTTAAAAAAATTGACGTAAAATGTTCTGATTCATTTCTTATTTCGTCTTTATCAGTATAATTTATATTGTACACAAATAGTTATTTTAATTTGATTCATCTTGTATATTTGTTATATTAAAACACCTATTTTAGAAGAGTTAACTTAATCGTAATATTTTGACCCCATCATTAAATTAATAGATGAGAATAGGTACACCTAAATGCACCTATTAACTGGGTTTTCCCCCAAATATGTCTAATGTATGACATTATACATGTACGGTAGCCCAGAGATTAGGCGTATTTAGGCATTTTTTATTAGCATATACACGTGGATTCATGGTCTCCGCTTTATTGGGACCTCCGCCTAGTTGAGACAAAAGTTATTTTCCCTTTATGTCCCAATAAAATGGAGTCGACTGTATTTAATTAATATTTTATTGCCACTGATGTTATGTTTGTTTATGGGTTACAGCTGCTGAACTAGTGAATAAATTTGGAATGCATACAGTCTCATTCAATGTGTCTCGTCCATTTTTATTTTTTATTGAAGATGAGACAACTAACACTGTGATATTTATTGGAAAAGTGGTGAACCCAGTGGCCCCTGGAAAGCCCATTGTAAGTGCCTCCATCCCAGTTACAACAACCACTAGCACACCTGCATCTGAAACGACTCAGTACAGCTCATCATCAAAACCAGATATTACAACTACTCCAAAGATACCAAACAAAAATCCTGGTAATAGCAACAATACTCTGGCTTAAATAACATTCAGAAGGAAGGATGAATGCTTCATGAGTTTTGTCTATGTGGTGTCTTTAACTTCAATTTTTGAGTAGAAATATTAAAATTTGACGGTTCATCATTCTAATTTTACAGCATGTGGATAAATAGCATGGATAGATGTATGGACAATAGTGCACAATATGGCATCTGAATGTATTTAAATAATTGAAATTTGATCATACTATTGTTTGAATCAGTTTCACCATCGAAAAACACACCATCTTCACCTCATCCAAAAACATTTAAATTACTAACATAAAATTTTGTAGGTGATAATAATTTTCATAATTCTCACATATAAATGAAATATTTTGCTTAAGATAAAAACAACAATATTTATGTTAGAATCATCCTTCCAACTTCACTATTTATTTTATTTTTTTATTTTAAAGACATGTCAAAAAATATTATTAGATACTGCTTATGTTATTTAAATTGGAAAAATTTCTTTTCTCAAGAAGATGACAAAAATATTTTTGTTTGAGATCTCATAACTTCCTATAATATTATTGTAGGAACTAATAGAGAATTTAAATATCATAAGTTTTATATTTATTAAAAAAATTTGTAAATCGATTCATTTTTATTTTACTTCCCAATGCCAAGGAGTATGATAAGAGTCAAACATTTATAAAATGAAGAGCACAGTTTAATGAAGCAACAAGTATAAGTATATGATTTTAAAGTATTTAATTATTATCTAAGTCTATGATTTTTAAAATCATAAAATCATAGTAAAATAATCATAATTAAAAAAACCGTGTTAGATAACCTGTTTGATAAAAAAAATATATATACCAGTAATCCTAATTCAATCAACCTAATTGTTTCATTATGAACTGAAAACATTTTTATTTTAAGTTATTGATCATAAAAATGAATATTTTATTACAATAAAATACTGAATAATGAATATCTTTTGATGTATGATAATTTATTTTTATTCATTTATTAATTTTTAATTTAATTACTCACATCTTAAAATATATTCCATCTAATTCATACTGTGGAAGAGTTCAAATTTATTTAAAGGGTATTATTAATTTACAGCTCTATTTTAGTTAATATTAAGAGATGCATAAATTGGTGTTTTTATAATAAAAAAATTACATAAAGTAATATTATTTATAATTAGTTACTTTAACATGTTTTTTACCAAGATGTCTTTATTGAACATATAATTGAGGTTGCTTCTTGGTTTTGTTTTAATAATTTCTAATATCAAATATTCAAAGGCATAATTATCATTTGGACAGTATTAGTGAAATTGTGTGTTCATGCATAACAAAAATTCAGTAGAGAGATAAAATATGACTAGTGAAAGATTAAAACAAATTGTCCCAAGAGTGTCAACATTTAGTAAACCAAATATATCATACCACCACCTTTCAACTAAAATATTTTGTATATTTATATATACATAGTGTTGCACCATTGTAAAATACAAAAACATTCTTGTAGCATTAATTTTTTATACTATAATAAGTAATGTTCCTTTCACTCAGGGACCGATTCAGCACCGAATTTGAGGAGGGATATCTACCATTCCGACCCCGGCCTAACACTGATTTGGTGCCTTTTGCCTAACAGGACTTTTTTTTCAATTTTTTTACATGATTATTTCCTTGCGTCAGAAAGGACTGCGATCTAACCAACACAAAATTGTTACATTCATGGTTTAGTAGCAATTTAATTGCATTACTTCTTTAAGTATATATATGCAAAAAATTATCAACCAAAATATTTAAGAGGGTTCATGGCCCTTGTGACCACCCCTTGAATCCGCCCCTGCTCTCATTTCATAAAATTTTGTGGTCTGACCGGGGCTTGAACAAGGGTAGGGGAAAAGTAAGCAGGAAACAAAAGTGGCACCTATCCCTGGTGACAGAAATTTTAAAGAAATTAGATTTTGAGGTCTCATAATATTGTTATTTTTTTTTCCAAACCATATTTAGATGTATGGATATCACCAATCAAACCAACTAAGGTTTTATTAATTGAGCTATTTTCTATCCATTAACACTCTGAAAAAAGAATTATCTCTCTGTACTCATAACTATCTATATATATATCGCTGTTACCTATTGTTTAACCTGGCATAATATTGAAAAGATACACAGTGTTTGGAATCATGAACTGTACATATAAAATAGGTTACATAAAAGTCCCTTAAGGGTATACTTTGGTATCTGTTATGGTTCACCAAGTTTTAAGTGTTCCTGGTGTTAAAAAACACATCAATTTAATGTATACCTAATCCAGAATTTATGATTTATGAATTTAATTTAGAGAACCTAATGATGACTCCTATTCTAGGAATTGATTGAATATTGAATATTGAATATATGTAATATATATATATAATGAAATATTGAATATTGAACTTTTATTTATTATTATACATCCTCCCTTGCCTTTGAGGCAATACAGATTTTGCAGCAATGAGATGTTTCGCATACGCCAAACACCTCACTGCCGCATGTTTATAATTATATACAAATTTGACTTTTTTCGGTGCCAAGAAGTTTCATTTTTCCGTTCTCATTTTTCCTTCCACTCGTCTTATATAGTCTGGTGGTCTTCCTGGGACTGCTTCAGTTGGAGTTCCTTGGGAGTTCTTCTTCCCAAGGCAAAGAGGGAGCGACTGATGATATCCTTCCATCCGTACACAAAAGATTTGAAGTACGGGTAGTTCTCCTCAGTCATCAGCTGAGGAAGATCGTTCTCCGTCAGAACATAGAGCCCTATCTCCCTCAGCAATTTTGCTCTCAGTGCCCCATAAGCGGTGCAAGCCAGTAGAATGTGATCTGCTGTCTCCGGTACCCTACAACTTGGGCATAGGGGATCGATGTTCTTACCATATTCTACCAGTTTTGCACGGAACCCCCCATGCCCCATGAGGAATTGAGAGACCCAGTAGTCCGGTATGACCCAAGAGGCATCTAGGTGACGGTAGGAAAATACTTCCTTAAGGTTGCCCCCCATCGGCTAATTAATGTGTTCTGCCTTATTATTGTCTTCCACCTTCTTGGATCTTCGCCGATCCTCTCTCGAAGATTTACCGGCAGATCTACTAGGCCTTCTCTCTTTACCTTGTACCGGAGGTAATCTTCACGCAAAAGCTGATCGATAGGAATGACTCCCGCTAAGACATGCACCACCTCATGAAACACTGTCCTATACGCCCTAGTGACTCGAAGCAGAGCCATCCGCTGAATCGTCGCCAACTTTTTCTTCTGATGGTGGCAGAGATGTTGACTCCATGCCGGGGACGCATATCTCAGAATACCCAGAATCACTCCTTTGTAAATTTTTAATGTAGCTGGGTATCTGAGACCCCAAAAGGTGCCCCTGATACGACCAAGTCCGTTAAGGGCTATGGCCACCCTGTTTCTTAAGTTGTCCAAGTGAGGTGTTACATTGAACTTCCTTCCAATCTTGATGACAAGGTAAGTCACAACCTCACTTGGACGTATCCTCTACCCTTCTACGATAACAGTAATAGGGTGGGCCCTATCGGTTTTACCCCTCAATAGGATGGACTGGGTCTTGGCAGCGGCCATCCTCAACTTCTTCTTCTCGCACCATCTACCTACTAGGTTGGCGCACCGTTCAGCTTCATTTTTTAGCATGGCTCTGCTATCTGAAGCCGCTACAACGGCAATGTCGTCGACATATGCCGTGGTAGGGAACCGCTCCTCTTCCAGCACACCAAGCAACTCGTCGAAGACCAATTTCCACAGGGCAGGGCCGAGGACAGAACCCTGAGGACAATCCGGGTTTTGAACTTGCTATCTTTTGGTTCTCAATCATACGTTGCCATGGGCATTGCCTATTTTCTGACGCGTTAGCCCACTCGGCCATCCCGCCACCCCTTCACCAATCTATCTATTATATAATTCATATCTTCCTGTTTAATAATTATACTTGTGATTATATAGTAAAAAAAAAAATCTTATTACTCTCTATAATCCTTATGAATATTTAGATTTTTTGGGATTGAACAATATCTTAATTTATTAAGTAATATGGCTATAAAGTTATAGTGATAAAAGCAAGTTAAAGCCCAGAATTCTAATTCAGCGGACATTAGAATAATCAATGGACATTATTAGAACAGAAGATAGATTTTTTTTTCTATGTTTTCACATTTATTTGGATCAATATAAAAAAAAAATAAATAAAAAAAAAATACAATAACTAAATTATAATAAGCTGACTTCAGTTATTATGAAATTACTATGAATGCATCAATGAATATAAATATGTCTGTGGGTTAGTGTGTGTGTTTACCAAGAATGGAAAAATTTTTGAAGAGGTAATACATACTAATAACAATCAAATCATTCCGTGTAAATTATAACTTGATAACGTACTTTCACACTAAATAGGGCTATTATTTTGTAATCACTCGCTGCTTCGTTAATTACTTTCATAGGTGTTTTTAAAAAAAAAATAAAATAAAATAGTAAGTTGGATTGAAATTGGATCATTGGACCAAAATATTCTTTAATTATTCAATATTTTTTAAAAATAAAACGATAATGTTTAACAAGAACTTTTAAATTCATCAATTTTAAGAATTTCATTAATCCATTCATCCATGCATGTTGGAAAACGTTGGGGTATTTTATGGAAAACTAACAAAAATTGCTATAAAATCAGTTCTAACAGCTTATTTTATAATCAGTTTAACTCTCTATGTTATGAAAATAGAAATTAAAAAATATTCTGGAATTAACAAACCATTTTTCTTGAAGGTCAGTAGTCTACATTTGTGTTCAAGAAATAGTTAAAAATACTTGATAAAGTCTAATAACAGATAGGTAAGAATAAGGATAGGTAATTGTTCCTATGTAAATTAGCCATTATAAGAGGTATAATATTAAATAACTTGTTATCTCCAAAAGGTAATGAAATTACCTTTAGAGCAACAAAAGGAAGTGAGGTTAAGGTGAAGATAAAAGAAATATCACTGTTGAAGCTAAATATAGAAAGCTTTACACATAGAAAGCCCCAAGTCAGAATGACACAATAAAGATAGGTATTAAAAAATAATCTTAAAAGAAATCAAAATGGGAATGAAGTTACTCTGTCTTTACTTACTAATATACTTCCTGGGGCATAGAGCCTTAATGAAGTGACTCCATCTCCTTTACTTATGATACCTACTAAAAAGAAATGGCTAAATATAAAACATACAAGTATTTCAAAAGCAAATAAAAGAGAGAAAAAAAATTATTTCCCGAAGCAAAAATTTGAATTTCCGGTGTACCATAATATGGTACACATATGGTCGACTGTATATTATATGTATATACAATATATATATATATATATATATATACATATATATCTTTGGAAAGCTCAGAATTTAAGAGAGAATAATATTTAGCATATAAAGTGGTAGGAGGTAACTGACAGGGAATATGGAGATAGCACAGAAAATAATGATATTTACTTTCAGATTATTAACTGAAACTATTGGTTTCCAAGGTTATTAGTGGAAGCAGTCTTAATACTAAATCAAAACTAAATAATTATAAAAACATTTTTAATATCGTTTAAAAATAGAAAAGAAAGAAAACTATTTAGACAGAAGCAGAGTGGGGCAAATTGTAATCAGAATAATAATTCATGAATATGAAGAATTGGTAATTTTCGAAATTAATAAGATTTCCGTTTATTTGCTCTATTTCTTTGAAATGAACTTCCCTGCGTCAGTTATTTCTCAGTTTTCCTTCCCTGTTAAGATCAATCAGCAATTCCAAGATGATAAGGAAACTGCATTTCTCCTACTCTTATCTCAGCCAATCATTGTTGAGCAACTCTATTTTATTGATTTTTTTTTTCACATAGCTTAAATAAATAAATTAAAAAATCTGGTACGGTGCGCGCATTACACAAATTTCAATTAACGTCCTACTTTCTTCGATTATGCATAGACATTAGTTTTTTAAGTGGTGTACTTAAGCGCTACCACAAATACAACTAAATACCAGTTATTCATTATTCATTTAAAATGAATACCATAAACACTCAATAATCATTAAAAATACTCCGTAATGATTATGAATAATGGTTATTCATTTTTCATTTTTTTTTATGATTACCAATTATTCATATTCATTAATTATTATTCAGATTACAATTTGCCCAACTCTGAACAGAAGTTGAGAGCATTGTTTTAATAGAAGGCAAAGTGCGTGCTGCTCAAATTGTGTATGATAGGAAAAAAACATATGGCAATATCTAAACTTTAAAGAATCAAAATTACTGTAATCACTATTTTCTTAATTATTGATTTAAATAAAGGATTATTAAATTTAAATCCCCTGCCGGAGAAGGATTCAATATTCGTTTTCTGAAAATTAATAAAGGCTCAAAATTTGAAAATTCAAATTATAATTATTATCGGCCGTCAATCAATATTTACGATATACCGTCGAAAAACTGGATCCTAAAGTTAAAAATTCGATTGGCATTTTTCTTATCCGGTAAATTAATATTTATAAAATTAAAATTAAAACTTAAGTACTGAGTCCAATGAGTAAGTGGGGCCAAATTCATTCTTATTATAGTACTGTATGAAGAGCTAAGAACAGTACAGGCTTTCAAATAAAATAAACAAAAACAATGGTCATTGAGGAAAACAGTTTTGTTTTTTCTTTGTGGTAGCGCTTAAGTACACCACTTAAACTAAAACTAATGTCTATGTATAATCGAAGAAAGTAGGACGTTAATTGAAATTTGTGTAATGCGCGCAACGTACCAGATTTTTTAATTTATTTATTTAAGCTATGTGAAAAAAAAAATCAATAAAATAGAGTTGCACAACAATGATTTAACAGGGAAGGAAAACTGAGAAATAATTGACGCAGGGAAGTTCATTTCAAAGAAATAGAGTAAAAAAACGGAAATCTTATTAATTTCGAAAATCACGGACGTAGGATGCGACATCAATGACGATGTTTTTGAAAATCGATGTTATGAAGCCGATGTTTTGAGAACATTGATGTTTATGTGTCGATTTTTTGATATTATTTATTTATTTTTTGGTAAATTATAGCATAGTTGTTAAGCATAGCTCTCAGTAAATGTAAACTCGAAAGGGATAAATATAAAAGAAAGGATGTCCCCTATGACAATAGGGCTACAACCAACAACCCATCAAACCGTCAAAAAACTGGATCCTACAGTCAAAAATTCGTTTGGTATTTTTCTTATCCCGTAAATAAATATTTATAAAATAAAAATTCAAACGAATCCCCTGTAAGTTCTGAGTCTTCAGAGTTGAATTAGTACGTGGAGCCAACAATGAAGTTTGGGAACTTTGCCAACTTTTAATTGGCCAACAGAAGGCGTATGGAATCTTGGCGTACCTGAAGAACCTTTCTTCGGTTTTCACACACGTGTGTGTGTGTGTGTGTGTGTGTGTGTGTGTGTGTGTGTGTGTGTGTGTGTGTGTGTGTGTGATTGTGTGTGTGTGCGTGTGTGCGCGCGCGTGCGTGCGTGCGTGCGTGTGTGTGTGTGTGTGATTAGGCTTCCCTAAGATCACTTCGAAATAGGACTTTAACAATACAAGATGCCAAAAACTACCTTGTTTTCAAAGGTTTAATGGACTTCAATCTATAAAATTGGTATGGATCCTTGCTCTAGAGGTATTTAGGTTTCCCTCACCTTCATTTTTTAGGGTTTTGTCCATATCGGGACCACTGTGCGCCGCTGCCTGAATGCACCTATAGATGTTTCCTTGGCCAATCAGCAATAACAATGGCTTCCACTGATGATCACGCTTCCGAGAAAACTATATCACAACAACTGATGAAAACACCTTACTCTTTTCTTCAGATGATGGGGGAGAAATTTAGTCATTTATATCAGCACACTAAAAAAAAGTTAAAACTTGAGCCAAAGCCAGTTACCAATTATCTCACAGAAGTAAAATTGAAAACTGAATTCAGGTAACATGATGTTATTGACTTACGCAGTGTTATACATATACAAGCTCCTATAGGTACTGACTGCTGTGAGGTATATAGAATTGGGGGGGGGGGGTGAGTTAGACCCAATCCCACCCCTTATTTTAGAAGGTATCTCTGTGTTATGCGTAATCTATGTTGTTACTCTCTACACACACACACACACACACACACACACACACACACACACACACACACACGCACACGCACACGCACAGGCACACGCAAACGCACACGCACACGCACACGCACACGCACACGCACACGCACACGCACACGCACACGCACACGCACTCGCACACGCACAAGCACAAGCCCACGCGCACACGCACACGCACATGCACACGCACACGCACACGCACAAGCACACGCACACGTACACGCACACGCACACGCACACACACACACATATCAAATTGAGATTATGACAAATAAAAATCTAAAATAGCATATTTGCGAGTTTCTAAATTTTGCCTCTCCCCTATCATGTCGTAATCTGTCAAGATACTTGCCATAAATTTGTATCGAAGGAAGATCAATGTTAATGGCAAGTGAAATATCGCTAATTATCAAGAGCGGACCACCTGTTTGATAAAAAAAATAAACAATATTTTCTGTATCAATCTTTGGAAACTATGGTTTGTAATAGAAAACTTCAGTTTCGCTTAAAAAAGCAATTCAAAAATATCAGAACTAGTTAAGAGATGTAGGTCTCTTTGATAAAGAGATTCTCAATTTCTGTAAATAATAATTTAAAAAATAATCCGATTGAGCGTTTCTCATTTCAAAGAGTGTACTTAGGCATACAAATGATTGCTAGTTTCATTACTCGAATCTATTTCAGTTTCTGAGATAAAGAGTATTGAGCAGAAGATAAAAATAGATAAAAAATGACTCGGATTTCCCCTGAATGATTTAAAAGTAAAATATCTTCGTCTGTTCTGTTTTGTCATTATCACGGATCGGATTTTTATGTAATAAAAATTTCAAAATATGTACATAAATATGCACGTATATTTGCAAATATATGTAATAATAACATGAAAATTAAAATACTTAAGTAGTTTAGTATTCACATAAAAAATAAATATACATTTAAAATACTTATAAAATATCAAATGTAGTTAACAAAATTTTGGAAATGTAAGAATTAAACTTCCTCACCTTCGCTATCCATTGGCGGATCCAGGAGAGGACGTGGGGGCTGCATCCCCTCCCTTTCGAAAATTTTCGTCATTTAAAGATAAAATTTGACTTTCCTTAATGTGAGGAAGTAAGTTAAAGAACAAATAATGTGCAGAACAAATAGAATTTTAGTTGTGGGAAAGGAACATAAAGGTAAAAAAGCTGATTAGCAGATCCAAATGAAGGGCTGTGCGGCTGCAGCCCCCCCCCCTTTACGATTGGCTGGATCCGCCCATGTCGCTATCAAAAACATTGCAAATAAGATGCATTCTAGGATATTCTTTGGAAAGATGATTCGGTCGAAGTAAAGCTTTTTATTTGGAGAACGTCGACTGACGCGTATTAATATAAGCATTGTTAAGGATGAGGCATCTACATAACAAAAGAAGGGGATCAAAATTTCTGAGAACTGTCGATATTACGTTGTGCTCGTTGATTTTCCAAGAATTTTTGTAATCCCTACGTTCATTCTCTGCTTTACACTTGATTTATTCTAGGTATCGATTGAATATACGTAAAACAAGTAAATAAGTAACAATAATTTTAAAGTAAATTCCCTAAAAGTTGTAAGATGTGGACAGAAATATTTATTTATCGAAATATATATAAAAATATTTAAAAACCACAAAATATGTAAAATAAAAATGGTTTATAACATGGTAAAAACCATTGAGAACGCATATACGTGCATTTTTAAGCCTCAGAAGAAAATATATAAATACATGAAAATCCCATCCCTAGTCATTATATATATCAATGGGACAATGAAATTTCGGACACCTCATGAATTAAAACATGATTATTTATCAGTCCTAACCAATTATTAAGGAAGATTAACATTTTTTTATTATTTTTTTTTGGAATCGTAAAAATAAACATTTTTTAAGTATTCTACTACCACACATAGAGCAGGGCTGTCCAGAAAAGGTTAATTGGCGCAACTGACTCTATCAAAATTTGTAATGGCCGTGCATTTTTACTGAGTAATGAATTTTTTAGGGAGCTTTTGAACCACGAAAGAAGAAATACAGTAAGTTAAATTATTTTTAAACTGCAATTTAATAACTTAAGTTGCAGAAGCACCATTTTTTTTTTTTTTTTTTTTTTTTTGAAGGGGTTGGATTGCGCGATCATCCTGGGAGGGATGAATACCCAGCTTCTAGTTTCAAGTAGGGTTCGGATGAATAAAGATTGATACTTTACGACACCGCAACAACTTTTTTGGGATAAATGGAAAGACATAAAAAATTTTGTAAGAATTTTTATTTTTTGGATCAAAAGTTCCCCAAACATTGGATTACGACATACGTATGTATAATATTTATTTGGTAAGAAAATAAATATTTTAATTCATATAAACGCTTTTGATTTGATATTTTCACTAAACGACAGCGATTATCGAACAATAATTTTATTTTCTATTGAAAAAGAACATTCCATAATTTCTCATACTTACGTAAAAGGTTTAATTGATATTTTTAGAGATCAATAACTCATTTTATGAAATTTTTGACAACAATAAACCCAGTTTGAAGTGCATCTCAAATTTCCTCCCACCTCTCCATGGCCATACATCTATGGTAAGTTTATTTTTGGAAAATTATTAGTGTTAAATAACAAATAATGTAATCTACAACTCTATCGGAGTCCTTACTTTTTCAATATTTTTTTTTTACTCTAGTACAATATGACATAAATAAGTAAAGAAGCCATGCACTTATTTGTACAAGTTGATTCAAATAACCAAGTGCATGATGACCTTGGGAATTAATGATAACATGTTAGTAGTTTTTGTTTTTCATTGCGAAAATTCGTGATCAAATAGTTCGTGTAATCCTTTCCTTATAAATCTACGAGTGCTTAATTATATTCCTAATACTACTGTTCCTTGTACATAACATTACCTTCTAGCCCAATATGAAGAAGGTATTACGTATTAATACATACTATCATAAAGATACAACCTAACTATGTAACATAAAGATCCTAATACCATCAACAACGGAGGGTCTACTTAGTAAGGAAGAATTGTTTCTTGGTCGCGATTGTGCAAGAAGGAGCTTTGACCGAGATCAAGCTCAAGCGCCAGGTTCAATTCCTTAAATAATTATTTAATTAAGACTAACGACTATTTGGAGACTAATTGTGCCCATTAGGGTCTTCTGATCCCAGAGTCGGCTGCCACAGGCAGGTTCGAACCTAGACCAAGAGCATGGTATTTCGGTGTCTTACTCACTGAGCTACTACATTTTTATGTAGATATTTCTCGATTTAATTACAACAAGCATAATCAATTAGCTAAAATGGTGAAAATAGAACATGAATTCGAATATATACCCGATTATTTCATTAGCAACCGCTATCTAAAGCTAATGTGATGCCTTTCCTATGTTATGTTGAGCCGTAGCGGATATCTTCCGTTTTTTTCATCGTGTTGAAAATGTATATAAACCCAGAAATGTGTTATTTCAATTAAAAATATCAAATTAAGAATTTTTATGTTCCTTTCTTTTTCCACATTTGATTCAACTGAGACACGATGGAAACTTAAATATCATTATATTAAATATTTGATGACTCTATTATACACATTGGCAATAGATTATACATATTCCGAACGTAAATCCAAAATTTGATGTCTGCTTTAGGAGCTCTTACAGAGTGAAGTAAATTCTTTCTCCTTTATTTAAGATGCCACATTCAGATGCTATATTTAAGCTGATTCTTTTATTTACGAACTTGAGGATATATTCTGAATAAAGAACTTACAGATTTTGGTAGACTTGTCCATTGGAGCTCGAATAATAACATCAAATAATAATAACAGTTCTTAAATCGTCTCATTGTTTATCGCGAACTCTCATATCATGCAAAAGGAAAACCAGATAACCCAATTAATCTCACAATGGAAATTGGATTCTTTTAATTTGAATATCAGAGTGAAATAATATTGAAACATAATTTTTTTTTGGAATAAGAAAGATATCAAAAATTATTTAAAACTACATAAATCTTCTCTTAACTTAATAACCTAACAAACAAATTACATTTCAAAAATAATCTTATTCATTTTGTGAATAAATATCTATTAATTCACAAACGGAGTTTCTGAACATTCTTTGGGGATAAGCTTCTTGAGTTCTTCCTTAGAACTTAGAAGACTCTTCGCGATCGTCGTTTTAAATGATCCCACAGGTGTTCAAAGGGATTTATTTTGGGAGATTGAGGAGGCGGATCGACCAATTCTGAGAAATTGTAAAAGCACCAAGTTCCGGCAATTAAACTTACTCCTAGAATGGAACTTACTCCTCAGTCCTAAGATGTCTGCACTTCGTATTATTTACGAATAATATTCCGCTTTTTATTTCACACAATTTTAAAATATCTCAATTATGAGTTTACATTTTGCTTAGGGCTACATATGATAAAGAAATATGTAGTTAAACGGTTGTTGAAAGGTAGCAAGACAATTTTCTTGGGAGGTAAAGAAGTGCGTCAATGAATGTTATCTGAACTAGTACTAATAATTAAATTAATCAGCCTCGGGAGACTGCGAGCAGAATCTGGTTTGTTGTGGAAGGGGTAACAAGGATAGGGTACCCATGTGACAGGATTCCCACTGCTCCTTCCACTCTGACTGCAAGGCCATGTTCTTCACTTTGATATTTGCAGGTAAACAAAACTTCATCCAGCTTACCATGATTAATAATTTTTATTGCCATCCTTGATTAAAAAAGGTAGAGAACTTCATATTTTTTAATAATATGTACCTCAAGATTTATTTTATTTGACTTATCTAAATAAAAATAATGGGGAACTACAGGCTTTTTGTTGTTTCCACAGATGAACAATTTCATTACCTATCTTCAAAACATGATCCATGTATATCAAATCTAACTATTTATTCAACTAAATAATTTTGGATTACTACTTTCACTGCTAGCTCCTCATCCATTAAACTATTTAAAACAAGATCAATCAAAATACCATCTATAAATTCTTTAAAACTTAAATTTTGTATTTGTTTTATTAAAATATAGCATACCTCTACAGCACTTATACTGGTTTAAGTTTTATAAATCAAGTTAATTTTTATTTATGATAATTTTTTCATAAAAAATATAATTACTGGAAATATAATAAAATGATAAGTTAGTACACTTTAAGATTTTAAAGGAAAATATTTAGTTTATTTTGAAAGAATGAAAATTATTTGTTTTTATTAGTAATTCGATTTTGATTACTGATAAAGCTCTCAATGCCACTTTTTATATGAATTTGAGATGTTTCTGTGGACAAATAAATTTTAAAACTTTTCATTTCCAAATGCATAGTTAATAAAATTGCTTGCCTTTTTTTCCTGTACTAGTAAGCTGTGTGATTTGACTGTTATGAATCATCATCTCTAACAGGAAAACTCGAAAGCAGAAAAAAAAATGAATCATTAGTTTAGAGTATTGGTATTATTTCAATAAATATTTTTATATTCACCAATAGTTTCCAATGTTAACATAACTGATGAAATTATAGTTATAAGAAATTATAAGAAATATCTCAGGCATACACTTGTAAATATGCTTTAAAAATTAAAATCTTTTCACTTAACTTCTGACAATCAGTTTCTATGTGTTTTCGATTAAATATTTTATAAATATTTCTCTCTTTTTCCATTTTTACACATGTATCGACCCTACACAAAGTGAAGTTAGTTAGGTCTTCCTTCCTGTTAAATCTAAAAAACTCAAACATTTGTAGCCAGAAATTAAACTCCTGGAGCATTGTATTTTATAATCAAAGGCAGTAAAAAAAAAAAAAAAAATCCTATGAAATATATTAGGAGATAGTTCAAAATATGAGTGAATTTTATCAAGAAAAAGGAACAGATCTAGTTTTCTCTTTTCACAAGTTCGGTTTCTGGAATGATGATAATTATTTATACTTAAGCCTCAATGCATGCATTTTTAAAATATTCGTTCCTTAATGGGTATAATTAGTAGAACAAAAAAAATAATAATGAAAAAAAAAGAATTTGTTTATACCCCATCCCTCCTTATCAACAGATATTTATAACTTTCAGGTAACAAACATACAGATTTATTTTTTAAATCTTATCAATATTTTTACTGTTTTATTTTTTTAATAGCACTCCTTTCTGTATCTTTGGCTCAAAGAGGACCTCAAGATGTACTATCACCATCATTTTACAACTTTGACTTCCAATTACTTCAAGTAAGTTTAGCTGTTGTAAGATTACCAATTTTAATGTTAGTTATATGAAAACTATAGTTTTTTACATTGGCTAGTTGTTTGCTAAAAAAAAATTACTTAAATTTGATTGGAGATTAAATTGCAATCACAGTGATTACAACTTTATTTTTAGGCTAAATTATTATTAGATTGTATTTATTGATTACATTTTTTTTTTTTTTTTTTTTTTTTTGCTGCTTTGGCACAGAGGCTCCTGGGCATAGGATGTTTCGAGAGGTTCTATAGAACCATATTATTTTGGTTATGATACCGCTCGCTGCTCACGCTCAAAATGGGTTTCTCCAATCTGCTTGTTCTTTTCAGTTGAGATTAGAACCACAGTTTTTTTTTTTATTGGTTTGACAGGATCATGAAGCTGCCTTTGGCCCTTTTAAACGCCTTTTCCCAGTCATACCGATGTCTTTTTTTTTTTTTCTAAAATATAATTATATTTATATATATAAACTAGTTTATTATTTTTATTTGATTAACAAGCATTTTCTTTACTAATATTTACTTAATTCAGGAACTAAGTCAACAAGAAAGAAATAACTGGATCATTTCTCCAGCCAGCATAAAAACTACATTGGGGCTAATTCTTGAGGGAGCATCAGGTTCAACTGCCACTGAAATTTCTCGAGTTCTCCGAATATCCCGCAACATAACCGTTGCCAGGACAGAGCTGAGAAAAGTACAAAAACGCATTCAGGTAATAATTAATGTCTGATTTCAGATTCTATTCAAGTTTTTTCCTTTTAATAACATGCTTAATTTATTATAAACTAAAATACTTTATAAGATATAAAACTATTTATTCAAATCATGCAACTATTTTTGCATTATTTGAATAAATAAATATGTACTGCTAATAACTTTCATCCATAGAATACGCCTAATGGGATCACTGTTAAATCTGGAAGTGTTTTACTGGCAAAGCAAGGCCTTGGAATTAAGAACAAATTTAGGACTAATGCAGACCTTTACTACTCCGCCAACATTACAGTGTCTGACTTCAATAATCCTCAGTTTGTTACAAAAGAGGTTAACAAATGGATAAATGGACTAACCAATGGAAATATACCTTATATTGTATCACCAGGTAAAATAAATATATGCTTCATCAGAACTATATAAGTTTGTCCCTTTTTGTTTTGTTTTTGTTTGTATGTGTGAGTGTGTGTGTATTTCCACTCCACAGGGTCAAAAAAGTCCACACTTCGTAGAGAATAGTTTAAGCACGCTTATTTCCTGTATATTTACATTCTCGAATTATTTTATTATTATTAATATCTCCTTGTGCAATACAATTACATTATATTTGTAAATGAATCTTAATTGATAACTATTTAGATAAAAAAATCTGATGTAAAGAAAACATTGAAGAATCAAAGGTCAAAAAAAATTCCATACACTGACGTTATTATAAATATTTACAATTAGTTATGGAATTAAGAAAGGGAAAGAAGGGAATATTTATTTACCAATCTGTTCTAAATTAACCTGTGATAAGTAAAGACCATTTTTCTGTGATAAAAATTAAGTGTTTAAATTTAAAATGGAAATATCCAAAGACGTTCGGGCTTTATGAATTAATTTAAGAGAAAAAGGCCAGTCATTCAGAAAAATTGGAAAAATAGTAAACAAGTCACACGCCACTAGTATGTGTAAGTAAGTACATAATCAATCGCTATAAAGAAAATAAAAGTTTAGAGAATAGACCTCGTTCAGGTAGCCCAAGAAAACTACTTGGAATACATAGGAGTGAGATTTTGAAAGAAATTAGGGAAAAACCAATGACGAGTGCTCCTAAATTAGCAGGTATGCTTTCAAACCATTATAATGTAAGGGTTGTGCCCAAAACAATTGTAAATTTAAAATTTACAAATTGCTATAACATATAAATATTTACTTTAAGTATAAGTTGTTTTGTTATCTGAAATTCCCGGAAAATTAAAAAAAATATTTAAAACAGGGGTGGTATATGGAGACTTTTTTGACCCTATATTTGTAGTGTATATCCGTGTAGTGTATATCTGTGTAGTGTACATTAGGGTGTCCCTTATTTTTCAAAGTTCTAAATTTCTAACGCATAGTTCTTAGTTTTGTTCATTTGCCTCTAAAACACTTAGAAATAAATTTTTACCTTATTCGGAGTGCGATAACCCTAATATAACTATTGTGACTTGCAACGAATCATGTTCATACCTTTTGCGTGGCAGTAGCGGTGCCTATTCACGGCATTTGTCATTTGTTCTCAATTATTCTCGCGATTAACACGTATTGTTTTACATTTAAAAGATGGCAGTGGAATTAATAAGCAATAAACAATGTGTTTTCTTAGTTGGTGGCGTAAATTATCAAACAACAAGCTCAAAGTTACCGTCTAATCTTCAAGTTCTTGCAGTACTTTTTTTAACATACTGAAGTTAAACTGACTGTTAGTGAAAGTGCTAATCTCGTCATTCGGGAGTTTATACATTTTTTTGGAAAAAGCTAGAATTCCTACCACAGCTATACCTAACTGTGTAAAAAAACTTGTGGATCTTGACCATGCTTGGAAGGAGTTGAAAAAAAATACAAGATATTTACAAGAGCTGTGAGGAGCACTTTAAGAACAATTTAGATAATTTATTTTATATAGAACTCGTTGATACTTGAAACGGATGAAAAGTGAAGAAGATAAAATATTTTTACAAAAACAAAGAGAACTATGGCGTCCAGGGAGTTTAGCGGGTGTAGACAAAAGTTAGCTGAAAAAGAAGAAAGGGCAAGACAAAAGAAATATTAATGAAGAGAAAAAAAAAAAAGTGTTTCGGAGGTTTATGGTCATCTGTTACTACGCATAATTCTATTCTAACGCAAGGACATCACGATCAACTTACCAGCTCTGATGAAAGCCTTGAGGAACCCTTAGCATCTTTTTAGAGTTCTGAAACTACTAAAAAAGATGAAGGAAAGACTATCACGCCTAAGTTAGTTGTAGCTTTAGATAGATCTCAATTAAGCATAAGAGATTCTGTCTATATACTTCAGGCTATAGTAGAAGCCTGTGATGATCTTAGCTGTGATGATTTTCCGAAAAACAAATTGTCTATTCAGCGTATTCGCACACAGAGTCGAAAAGATTGAGTGGAATCTATAAAATCAGATTTTCAGAATAATATGCCTGCAATGGTGGCCGTTCACTGGGATGGTAAATTATTACCTGGACTTGACGTGAGAAGTTCTAAAGAAGAACGCCTGCCAATTCTGATTTCATTTGGAGAAAAGGAATGACTCCTGGCTGTACTGAAACTGGAGAGCTCTTCCGGCCAGGATCAAGATAAAGCTGTGTTGAACGGATTTTATGATTGGTACCTTGATGACAAAGTAAAAATAATGTGCTGCGACACAACTGCGTCTAATACAGGGCAATTGAAAGGAGCTTGTGTACTTTTGGAACAAAAATTAGACAGGGAATGACTACTCTTTGCTTGCTGCCATTACGTTTAGACCCGCTTCTACTTGGTATAAAAATGCTGCCTATTCAGAGGCGAAAAGGAAAGTGTTTTCTTTAAGGGCAGTTTATGATACGGCTAAAAGAGCTGTAAAACTTATGCATGATTTTCATGGTTTGATCACTGCGAAGGAAGAGCAAAAGAAATTTTTACTACGCTTTGTTGAGGAGCATAGAAATCTGTATCCAGACTGTAAGAAAGAGACCCTCAAAAGAAAACATCCTGTCTGATCTATAATTTTATCTTCTTTTAATAAATATTTCATAAAAAATTTAATAATCAAAATAAATATTTCATTTGATTTAGCTATAAAATGTCAAGGGTTAAAAACAGCAAACTTCTACTACTTATCTTTATGTTTGCTAAGTGTTTAGGATTAAATGGGAACGGTTCGGCTGTAATTAATAAAAATAAAAAATATCCCCACTTTACCCACACCTTTGGGTAAAGTGGGGTACCCCTTCGGGTAATGTGGGGTATCCGTTTTGAATTGCATAAAAATGTATTATTATTGCTATGAGTACTATATAAAGCATACATTTATGTATTAATATGTTGGAAAATTCATATAGAACCTGCCATTATAAATATACTTCACCATAGGATTAATAAAAAATTGTTAAGTCGTTTATTACAAACGAAATGGAATATCTCCTTATCTGAACTATAATTATTACCACAATGACCAAAATTATTCATTTTAATATAATTGATCAAATGATAAATAATTACTAACAACTAAATATATTTTAAAACATTACGCAGGGGGAACGTTGTGATTCTTAAAAGTTCTGCAGAGCTGGCATAGAACAACGTCAAGTTAAAATTGGCACAACTCAGAACACTTTTCATGAAATTCTACATTTGAACATAAGCACAGTTCACACAAGCACACTGTGCAAAAATCATTTTCTTCAAATGATTTTCTTAGCTCTTTTTCTTCAGTTTTCTCTTCTTGACTTTTTTTTTCATTTTACATTTGCTAACGACTTTTCATTGATTTCTAACGTTTTTTCTTGGTTATTTTTTCTTAAGATTTCTTTTTTCAGATAATTTTCCTTTCTTTAACGTCCTTTATTTTTTGCTTCGTTTTTTTTTTTTCGAGTTTTTGCAAGCTGAACAAGTTAAAATGGCCACTGCCCCAAGTTTTCCATCATTTAATTTTCTTCAATAATAAGTAACTTGCAATTTGACGAAAGGTAAAACTAGGAAATTTGATGGTGAGAATCGTGCGTTTTATTTTTGGAACTGGAAGATATGGCATGATCCGACTTGTAGGCAGTTATTGTATATCTATTTCTATGCACTGACATTATTGATATAAAATAGGAAAATATATTAGCCATACAGAGTAACAACAATGAGGTAAATGATTTAGTAAATGTAAAAGTTAGGTTAAATAAGTCATCGTCCGCTAAAGTGGGGACGTCCCCACTATACCCAACCCTTAACGTCCCCACTTTAGCCGACAGGATGTTTTATGAAAATAAAAATTGTAAAACAGTAATAAATATTAATAGAAAATTTAAAACAAACGGAAACACATATGTACAGAATGACCAATCCAATGAAATAATAAATGTAGGAATCAAGGAATGTATGGTTGAGTTGTACCATTTTGAAGTTAGTACTAAAATGAGAGAAAATGCACTGAAAATATATATTTAACTCTCAAATTCTAACAGAACATCTTTTCACTGTAGAACCCCTTGCTAAACTAACACCACAACCAAAGGAAAAAATATACCATTCAGTTAATAAGCAGCGCCAAAAGACACCGCGATCAGATCAGTACCCCACTTTACCCGATACCCCACTTTACCCAACTTTCCCCTACATATATGTATGTGTATGCGTAGTGTATGTCTGTCTGTCTGTGTGCGTTCATGTGTGTGTGTGTTTCCCTTTATTATATACATATATAATTGGAACCTACAGAATTTTGAATATTGTAACATTTCTGTGGGTTAACAATTAGAAAAATAACAGCAGTCAATGCCCCATGAATTATAAAAACACAAATATTTGAACAGGTTACAACAATTATCACTTTGCAACATAAATAATCATATGGCTTGAGCTTCACAACCAAGGCAAAGACTGTCCAATCTCTGTCTCCTTATATATAGTCATACAAGGACTGGCTTGGAATGTTCTAGCACGGTGTGGATTTTACTCAAACATCATAGTCACAAACACGTGCTTTGATGGTTTGTTCCAACTATTAGTTCGTTCTATCAAAAGGTCTAGGGCTTTTAAACCACATGTTTTTCTTTTGTTTTTGTCCTTCTTCTCCTTATCCATACAACGACCCTCTTCTTGAGACAATGAAGGATCAACGCCTTCCAACACCGCGTCCTGCTTCTTTTATTTCTGTTCACTCTTGGTAGTCGCCTGCCAAACCACCGAGGTAATCAGTATTGAAGTCGCACCCTTAGTGCCTTTCCAAACGGTAGTTGACCGCTTATACCTCAAAGGAAGTTCCAATTTAATTTCCATGGTGACTCCCAACCTGGCTGATTTCTGACTGCGGAAGAACAGCTCCTCTCCATTGATCTTAAAAATTCTCCGTTTCAGGTCGATCTGCATTGATGCTGCGTTCCACATATGCGCTGTCGTCTCGGTGTCCCAAGGTGGTTACCATTATTGGGGAAGGTAACCTTGATGACTGTCCTGGGATGTCTTATTTTTCCTGTGTAAGGAGCGACCTTTCCTTAACAGGAACTCCTAACTTGTCCGAGCTCCCCACAGCTCCAGCACCGTACTGTCTCCTTTTCCGGGGTTTTTAGGGCCTTTAAAACTTCTAAAAAAATGTTCTCTAGGTCGTCAGGTATTGCCGGCTCCCCACATTTCCTACACCGGAGTGGTTTCCTTCTATGGGAGTCTAAAGCCTTCACAACCCCTGAGATCACACCTTCTAAGTATCTGTGGTACACCTTCTCACGGTCGGTGGTACACGTGGTCCGGACACATCCATGGCTACGAGAAGCCACGGTAGCCTCCTCAATAGTGCATCCACTAGCAATTTGGGCGAGCAAGTTTTTTGGGCACCGCTCTCTGAAGCTCCAAGTCTCGCAAGCCGTCAACAAAAGCTTGGAATGCTAAGCATTCTAACAAACTCTCTGGGGCTGTTGGATAAGCCAGTCTTACCATTCTCGCTATGTCTGCCTCGAACTCTTGGTTAGTCTCTGCTGCCTTCTGTTTCCTGTTCTTCAGCTGTGAATGGTACACTTGTTCGAGGTGGGCGAGGCCAAACCGCATCTCTAGCCGGCTTATTAACATGTTGAAATCATAGGAGTCGTCAGCTTTCAGGGTCTGCAGGACATCCAGAGCGTCGCTTCGGAGGGCTACTGTTAAAGCAACCACCTTATCTCTTCTGGACCACCCATTAGCACTAGCCGCTGCGTTAAACTGTTTCAGGTAATTCGACCAAGACGACTTACCGTCAAAAGTCGGTGGCTTGATCCTCGCTCGGCTTTCTGTGACAACTTGTTCATGTCTTTTCCATCTTGTAACGGCTGTTGGCATAGCTGGTCTCTCACAAACGGATGAACCCCTTCTTCAAGCATCCTCTTTAGTCTTTCAACCTCCTGTTCAAATGCGGTAAACCTGTCATTCACGCTATTCATCTTACCCTTCAGCTTGTCATCAAGCTGAGAAACTTGGCTTAGGCTAGTCATCTTTTCATTAAGCTCGGAAGACTGGCTGGCCAGTTTGTTATTTATTTCACCAGACCTGCTAGTCATCTTGTCATTTATTTCAATAGAAAAACTGGAACTAAGACTGCTTATTTTCTCATTAAGCTCGGCTGACTGGCTGGCCAACTTGTCGTTAAGCGCATTCACATCACTAGACAAGTTGGTAAACTTTTCATTTATATCAGCAGACTGGTTGGTCAACCTGTCATTTAATTTGCCAGACTTGCTGGTCAATTTATGATTTATTTCTGCCGACTGGCTTGCTAATTTATCATTTATTTCACCAAACATAGCCTTCAAAGAGCAATCCACAAACTCTATTGCTTCAGGATCTATGCCTTGACTCAGGTAATACTCACGTAAGGGGGCCAACACCATTGTCTTCCTACCAGTAGTGTCTAAATTAAGCTCTTCTAATTCTCTCCTCAGCTCCACTACCTTAAGTTCTCCAATTCGATTTCCTGGCATTTTTTTTCTTTGAACCCCACACCTGACACGAGTTTTAACACTTCTGTGGGTTAACAGTTTTTATTCAAAGAAAAATAACAATAGTCAATGCCACACGAATTATTAAAACAAATATTTGAATAGGTTACAACAATTATCACTTTGTAACACAAATAACCATATGGCTTGAGCTACACAACCAAGACAAAGACTAACTCTCCAGTCACTGGCTCCTTATATATAGTTGTACAAGGACTGGCATGGAATTTTCTAGCCCGGTGTGGATTGTACTCTAACATCGTATTCACAAACACGTGCTATAACGTTTGTTCTGACTGTTAGTTTGTTTCAACTACTGGAACGTCCAGGTCCAGACCTGGGACTTTTAAACCATATGTTTTTCTTTTGTTTTTGTTTAACGTTACAATATTTTAAGAAGTGGTGACCAAGTTAAATAAATAAATTTAATAATTAAATTAAATGATTTTGATTAAAAATGAGGCAGATACAGTGAAAATTGTTTAACACAAAAGTGAGGGTACTTTGACAGAGAAGTATATTTACTCAACAAAATCAAGAATTTTAGAGTACATTGATATCTATGTTTCCAAGCATTTAATAAAAATCAATAAGTAAACAAAAATATTTAGGAAGGGGGGGGGGGGAAATTCAGTAAATAACTATGGCTCAGCCATCCCGATGGTGTTGGTATTTCAAAGCCATAGACGTGGACCCAGGGGGAGGGCTGTGTGGGCTGCTGGTATTTTGGTATTCCAAGAATGAATTTAACTTTACTAAAAAGTAATGAAGTAATGTAAATAACAAACGATATGCAGAATAAATAGAATTTTAGTTGTGGGAAAGAAACATGAAGGAAAACGAGAAGATGGGCAGAACCAGAGGATTAGCTGTGGGGGCTGCAGCGCACCTTTATAACCAGCTGGATCCGCCCTTGAGTTAACCTCCATTTATATGAACCCAGCATCTTTTTAATTTCGAAAACCTGTCAATTATCTCCAGGATGTTCTTATACCCCTGTATTCCATATTTCATTCATTCCAAGAAGTGAAATTTTGGAAAATTTTCCATTTTTTTTTTAATAGCATTTAAATACATACATTCAGCATACATAAATTTAAATACATACATACATTATCCAAACTGCTTTACTATTTTCTGTTAACCGATATTTTATGTTTAATGCATTTCACTGAATATTACATTAAAGAATAAAAAAAAAAAAAAAAGCATATTTAAAAGATTGGAAAAAATTGATAAACATTACATATGAAGTTAAGAGCTTTTCAGTAATACTCCCGATGCCTTTATCAATAACCTAATAGACCTGGAATAGACCAACCTTATTTACTAATTAATCATTATTGATTATCAAATAATTACTTAAGTTTAATAATTAACTATCCCAAACAAATTTAAATATATATATTCTATTCTTTTTTTTGGTAAGTTAAAACTTCTAAGAGAATATTTATTAAAATAAGTCGTATTCTTTCCATACCCAAAGTTGTCTGTAGTTCATATCTTTTTGGATATTTGTTGAAATATTACCCATTTAAATTTTTGTCCTTTCATGCATTATGATCGTTGTTGCTGTGTGATTCTTAATGTGGTCATATCTTTAATAAAAATTAAAATTATCTTAATTTTTATTTTAATAAAATTTTATAAGGGATTTTCTTGTTAGTTGAAAGGAACTTAATTTTATATAACATTTAACCAACCCAGTGGCAGTCAGAAAGTTCTCAAGTATTTACTCTTAACTTTGAAAAATTTATAATGTAATTGGACAGAACTATAAGCTGTCATGCATTATCTCTTTTTTTAAAATATAATTAAAGGATCAAAGAAATATATCAATTTTATGCCTTATTTTTCATAATTATTTTTGCATCAAAAGATTTTTTTATTTAATTTCTAGATTCAATAAGCACTGAAACAATTTTGCTGCTAGCAAATGCTGTTTACTTTAAAGGAAATTGGAAAGTTGAGTTTACTGCTCGCCCAAGCAAAGATTGTTTCTACAACCCTGAGTGTAACATGGTGCAAATGATGGGAACAACTGGTGCATTCAAGTATGGAGAAATAAGAAGTCTAAATGCTAGGGTTCTTGAAATGCCTTATGAGGTTTTCATCTTATCCTATATTATTATTTCTTTTAAATTATTTGCAGATTTTAAGTAACTCTAACCTTTTTTTAGGATCCACGCTACTCAATGATAATTTTGTTACCTAAAGACAAGCTGGGCCTCCAAGATGTTGCTCTTGATATACAATTTAACTCAGTTGTTGACTTCTTGGATAATTTAGCAACCGTTGAGGTTAATGTTGTTATGCCTAAATTTGCCATTGAATACTCTCTTGAAATGAAGCCTCTCTTACAAAAGGTTATCATCATTAATTTAAATCACCTAATTATATAGTTCCTTTCTGTCACTTACCTTACTCTATATTTTTTCCATTTCCTTATCATAACATGAAGCAGAACAAATTCCGAATTTATCTTTATTTTTCAAAGACACAAGGGTTGTGTGATTAAAATATCACATGAGTTGAAATAAAAATTCTAAATTTGTATTTTAGAAAGTCTTTTAGATTTGTCCCTTATGAATGAAATAAATTTGCAGTTTTATTAATCAATTTATCATTTTGTTTATTTTAGTATGCCCTAGAGAAAATGTTTAGTGATGATGCAGACTTCTCAGAACTTTTTCAATCAAGAACCAGAGCTAAGGTTTCATCTCTCCTTCATAAAGCTAAAATTGAAGTTACTGAAAAAGGGACAGAAGCAGCTGGAGCAACAGGTATTGTGACATTACTTGAAATAGTCAAAATTTTGAGGGGAGGGGTCATAATCCTAGTGATCTGCCCTTGCTGAAAGTTCTTTCCACATCATCAGATATCTTAATTTTATAAATAGTTATATATGCTCTAATTAATGATTGTATTAAAAGATGGCTTGCCACTTCCCATAAATCCACCTTTAGAATCAGAGCAAGAAGAAGTAATTAATGCTTGGGATAGACCCTAAATTTTTGATAAAAATCTCTCCCGGAATCTCACTCAACCCAGTATCAAAGAATCAGCATATTGGGCAAATATCAGAAAATCTAATTCTTTTAGTGGTTAAATAATGTCTCCCTCAAAACACACTAATCATTTTCTTAGATCTACTGTACCACAAAAACTATAGACAGATAAGCATTTTCATTTTTAAAAAATTATAAAGCAGTAAGAAGATTGAGATGTGAAATAAAATTAAAAAAGATAGAAAGAATATGTATTTGCATTAGAAATATGTATTTATAGTGAAATATGTAAAATTAAAATGACTTTAAACGAAATGACATAAAACTAATTGAAATGAAAACTAATTGATCTTTCTAATGAAAATTCTCTCAGAAAAAAAAATATAAAATCGGTTCCCTAGTTATCACTACTCAGGATATTAATTTCAATTTTTCTTTTTTTCAGTTGCTCAGTTCCAACTGCTTAGTACTCAAAACAAGCGCAGCTTTATTGTAGATCACCCATTCTTCTTTTTTGTAAGGGACACCCAAGCTGGATTCCTCTTTCAAGGGCAGATTAACAGTATTGGTGGTTCTCCATCTAAGGTAGAAAATAAAAAATGATATTTGATTGCTTAATTTATTGTATTCCATTAACTAACTAACTCTGTTGGCGCTATAGTCCCTGTAGGACCTTGGCCCCCTCGACAATCTTCCTCCATTCGTCTTGATCCTCTGCTGCGCTCCTCCATTCCACCACTCCCATCAGTCAAAGATCTGCCTCCACATCTTCCTGCCATCGCAGTCTAGGTCTGCCTCTTTTTCTTTTACCATCCGGGCGTCCTTCCATTATTTGCTTTGGGGTTCTTCCTTGACCCATCCATTGTAAGTGCCCCAACCATCTTATTCTATCTTTTTTGATACAGGAAACTAGGACTGGATCCTCGTACAGGTCCCTAAGTTTCCTATTTGTCTTTATTCGAAACTTATTTGTATCTATCCTGGTTGGGCCATATATTTTTCTTTGGATCTTTCTCTCCCATGCATTTAGAAGTCTCTCCCGCTGTTTTGTTAGGGTCCACGCCTCGCTACCATACATCACCACTGGTCGGAGTACCGTCTTCCGACCATTCCGTTAAGTATATTTTCTCCAACTTTACCTGTTTTATAAGGAAATAGGCTTTTCTTTTTTACATAAATAGGATAACTTTTATTCTAATATCTAATTTATCTAATATTAAGACTAAGCCAAATCTGCTCAAATGAGGATTACCTTAGTATATATCGTGTTAAGTATTTTTTTTTTTCAAAATTTCAAACTACTGAGGTCAAACTCAAACTGCCATTGTTAGACATTGCTGTTGCATTCTCAGCCTTCATGGACCCATCAATTTTAGTATAGGATCATCCTAAATATAATGCAGAATTTCAGACTTAGTTAAATAATCTATAATACGAGGGTCGTCCAGAAAATAAGTTCCGTTTTTTTTTTTTTTAAATCAAGTTTTTATTGAAAAAATTTGAAACTTACAGGTATTGTACTTAAAAATATGTATTATTTTTCCACGTAATCCCCGGCGACGTCAATACATTTGGTATATCGCGAAATGAGCTTCGAAATTCCTTCCTCGTAGAAGCTTGCTGCCACCTCCTTGGTCCACTTCGTGACAGCTTCTTTCACTTCCTCGTCACTTGTGAAATGTTCTCCCGCCAATTCCGCCTTCATTTTGGTAAACAGGTGATAGTCTGAAGGGGCCAAGTCGGGACTGTAAGGTGGATGGGTCATGAAATCCCAACCAAACTCATCCAAAAGTTGCGCTGTGGAACGAGCAACGTGAGGCCGAGCGTTGTTGTGGAGAAGGCAAACACTGGAGGTCAACATTCCTCTTCTCTTGTTCTGAATGGCCCGACGAAGCTTCTTCAGGGTCTCACAATAGGGGCTGGCATTAATTATTTCACCTTGAGGCAAAAAATCAATCAGGAGAATTCCTTTTTGATCCCAGAAAACAGAAGGCATGATTTTCCTGGTTGACTTCAAGACTTTGAATTTTTTGGCACTTGGGGAGGTGGGGTGTTTCCATTGGCATGGACTGTCTTTTCTTTTCTGAAGTGTAGTGTGACACCCAGGTTTCATTTCCAGTGACGATAGACTTTAGCAATGCGTCCCCATCAGTTCTGTAGTGGTCCAAAAATTCTCGAGCTACAGCCATTCGTTGTTCCTTGTGTTGGGGCGTCAGCTCTCTAGGGACCCACCAGGCGCAAACTTTCCGAAAGTCAAGTTTTTTCAAGACGATCTCATGGATGAGGGATCATGAGGTGTCTGGGAAACTCAGGTGGAGTTCATCCAGGGTTGAACGAAGATCTTTGCGAACTGCATTGTCGATTTCTGCGACAATTTTGTCCGTCACAACAGAGGGTCTGCCTCTCCCACTTTCATCCTCAAGTGAATGTCTTCCCACCTTAAATTCACTTACCCATCTCCTCACCATTGACTCACTCATTACACCTTCTCCATAAACAGAAATGAGCTGTTCGTGAATTTGAACTGATTTGAAACCCTGTGCATAAAGAAATTGAATCACTCCGCGCAAAACAACTCGAGAGGGAACGGGTGGCGGGACGCAACATGGAGGGCTCCATTTCAACTACCTGCCCTTACGTTGGTAACTGACCGACTGAGGTAACCCACCTCTCATTCTATTCCCACACCTCTCCTCTTTCGAGCGGTGTTGCCGGATTTGGCAAAAACCACTCCTACCGCCCTACAGTCCAAAACGGAAATTATTTTCTGGACGACCCTCGTATTGTCACCACTAATCATAAATCTACTAGTCCAATGTGACACAGGGATCTTTGGGCAAGGGTTTTGTGGTAATTAATCAAACTGAAGACTGCTTAAATCGTTTATTATTTACAATAAACCATCTACAGGTCCCAACCACCAAAAAGGGGGGTCTCATAACTCATGGATACTTGGGGCCACTTATATACTCGATACTTGGGGCTATTATACTACTCGAATCCCACTCCTGGCCTGTCGGTGCCTGCCTCAGCCTCACTCTGCTTGTCCCAGACTTAGACTCTCTCCATCTCAGACTCAGACTGCCTCTGTCTGTCCCAGACTTCCTGACTGTCTCCCAGATTCTACTGCCCATGTCTCAGATCACCTTTTACTCGCCTGGTCCAGCCTCTTCTAGGAGTTCCCTCTCTCTCTCTCAGGGTTTCCTAGGTTCCTGGAGCATAAATCTTCTGAAAGATTTTCCTTTCCCATATTGTGAGCAGCTTTTAATTTAATTTAGAAAGCACCCATGTTGCTACCATAAGCAATTATTGGCCTTATTATGGTCTAATAGATTAACTCCCTGGCTCTTCCCATCAAACTTCTGTATCTTACTGCCTTTTGGACTGCATATTTCTTACGCATCTTTGCTTTGATTTCAGCAAGCATATCATTGTTCTCTCTCAGTAGTGATGCTAATTACTTGAACTCCTGACATACTGGCAATGCTTGCTCTCCCATTCACAGTTCATCCATTCCCTCAACAGGCAGAGGCAAAGGAGTATATGTCTTGTGCTCGTTGATCTTAAAACCCCACCCTGCTCCAGCCCTATTAAATTCCCCCAAGGCACGTAATAGAGCCTGGAATACTCTTAAGAACTATGCCGCATATTCCACTTATGCCAAATGCTGTGTGCTCTGATCTTAGTTTTTTTCCTCGCGGGTTGTTATTTATTTCTCTACTAGCCATTTCTATAAAGACATTGAATTGGTATACCACCTCAGAGTCTCCCAGCCTCAATCCTGACTGCACAATAAATTCCTAGAAGAGCTTTCCCTGTAATTTGGCACAACATCTTGGGCCTGTCATTGTCAGACGTGCCAATCATACAAGCTTTTTTGGTACTCCAAGATCTAACAGGTCTACTATTAGTGTATCTCTATCAATGAAGTCATATGCCTGATGAAAATCTATAGCAGGAGTAGGAGGCTAAAGTTAAACTCATAGGTATTCTCTAAAACCTGGTGGATCAAGCATATGTGGTCTATTATGGAATGCTCCTGAATGCGCATTGGTACTTCCAACCTCACGTTATGTACATCAGCTTGTTGTTGATGTCCATGCTGAGCATCTTATATACCAAACTCAGGAGTGAGATCCCTCAATAGTTGGAACGCTATCCATACAACTTTCGGCTCAAGGATAGAACACACCTTTTTCTCTATCAATACTCAGAAGAACTTTCTGCTTGCACAAATTCTTCTTGAATAGGTTATAGCTTTTCAATGGCTTTTCTCCTTATCTTTTCTCAGCATACTTGCTTTGATGAATATTCCTTATGATTTGCCCTGGTATGCCTCTTTTGTAACAACCTGTGCCTTTTCTCTCTTATTTATTTATTGCAACACTGCCCTGCCTTTTAGGCAATACGGGGGTTTGCAGCTTTTAATTTTAGGGGTTTTAAGAGTACCTCACAACCCACCGCTGCAATTGAAAGAAGAGTTACATTATTTGGCACTCATCTTTCTTCTTTCCTATACCTGCATCCTTCTTGAGTTTCCATCCCAGGGTGAAGTGGGCTGGTCCAAGGACTCTTTCCACCCGTAAATGAAGGACCTAAAATGAGGATACGTTCCCTTTGTCACAAGCTGAGGGAAATCGCTCTCCGTTATAGCCTAGAGTCCTGTCTTCCTCATTAGCTTGGCTCTCAGGTACTCAGAGGTAAAAGAAAGTACGATATGCTTGGCGGTCTCCCGTACCCCGTAACTTGGGCACAGGGATTGATACTTAGCCCATGCTTCAAAACCCCCATGCCCTATTTGAATCTGTGTGATCCAGTAGTCTGGGAGGACCCACGTTGCTTCTAATCACGATCCGATAGTGGGGTATTTCCTCAGGGTAGCCCCCTTTCAAGAGGTCATCCACCGCCGGTTTCATTCTTCTAATGTATCCTCCCGAGGACCATCTCCCATTTTCTGGGACCATCTGCTAAGATCTGCACCGCCTCAGTAAGATCTGGTGTCCTGAAGTAGAGCCATCTGCTGTACAGATGCCAGCTTGCACTTCTGTTTCTGAAAGAGGCGTCTGTACCATGCGGGAGGCATCAGTATACCTAAAATTACTCTTTTGTAAATAGTCAGAGCTGCTTGGTATCTGACGCCTCAGAAAGCACCCCCAATGCGACTGAGTTCATTAAGAGCTAGTCCCACCCTACTTTTCAAATGGCCCGGGTGAGGCATCATGCTAAAATTCCTGCCAATTCTAATCCCTAGATATGCGACTACCTCACTTGGACATATCCTTGAATCTTCTATAAAAATGGTTATAGGTTGGGCCCTATCAGTCATTCCTTGCAAGAGGATGGCCTGAGTCTTGGCAGCGGCCATCCTTAACTTCTTTCGTTGTGTCCTATGAGGTTGGTGCACCGCTCAGCTTCAGTTGTGGTAGTGCTCTGCTACTATCTTCCTACTACTATGTGGGTAGAGCATTTTCTCTCTCAGAGATAGCTTGTCAGAAACCAGTCATTTCCTGTCTATTCTGGTTCAAGAGCTCAGATGAGGCAACTTTTAATGCTACTTACAATGTTTCCCATCTTGATGCAATCTTCTGCTGAATACAGATCTTTGAAATCTCCTAGACTTTCTAAGAGGCTCATATTTGTCACAAATGTTTGTCACAAGTGTTCCCAGTATAATGCCTCAACCCCTTGTTCTCATTGCTAGTCTCTGATTGTATTTGATATACACCATGTATTGGTCACAAGTCACCATCTGCCCTGTGATATCCCCTTAATCATATGTATGACGATTGTCGATAAGGACTTGGTCAATTTGATTCTTGGTTCTTCTGCCAGGTAAAGTCCAGGTTTCTTTGTAACTTTCCTGATGGGGGAAGCTTATAGTATCCATTATAATCCATTAGTCCACTATATATTAATCTTATAAAGTCTTTACAATTTTATTCTAATATTTATTCAAAAAATTCTAATTCTAATGGGAATTTTTTTTAAAACTTTTGTGATGAAATTGGTTTAAAAACTTTATTAGCAGTCATGAGAGGATGTTCTAGCAGTCTTCCAATGTTTCAGGTCAGAACATTTGATTCTCACAAGGAATATTTTTATTAGTAAAATTGAAATGACTGGAAGTGAAAAAAATAAATTGAAATATGGTGATTCGACACGAAATCATATGATGAAGGAAGAATAATGACTGCCGGTTTCATTTTAAGCTTTTAGTATTAATTATATTTATATTTACTTGTCAGTTCTTAATTTTGGTCACTTTAATATTGATGATCATTTAAAGTGGCTTAAACTAAATTTTAATAATTTAGGTTTCTTAATTCAACCTGGATATATTACATTTAATAATGTATTTAATATTTAATCATTAAAGAATGTACGGTAAAGGTTAATATTTCCTTTACTTTCATTTGTCCTAGTACAATTTAAGCATTAGAAAAGACCATTAGTTTCATCTGACAATTTTCTCTCTCTATATATATATATATGTATATATATATATATATATATATATATATATATATATATATATGTATAAAAATAAAAAATACCATATTAAAAAATAAATTTGTTTTCCTTTTAAATTTTAAGTTTTATGTAATTTGATAAGAAAAAAAAATAATAAGAAAGTTGGGAAAAAATATATTTTTCATTCACTTTCAATAACCTTTCATACTAGTTCAAAACATTTATGACTCCAAGATAATTAACTATTCCTATATCATACATTAGATTTGATTTGATAAAAATCAGGGAAAGATAAGCTATTGAATAAATAAATAAAATAAAATAAATAAAAGCTATTGAAAATAACTTTTGTTACATGCAAATAATCCCATAATTATAGCGGCCAGCATCAATAAATGTTAAGTTTTACTGTATACAAATCAAGGTTTTTTTTTTTTTTTTTTTTTTTTTTTTTTTTTTTTTTTTTTTTTTTTTTTTTTTTTAGGGGCCCGGTGTGGCTGTGCGGTAAAGTGCCATACTCCCATGCCGGAGCTGCGGGTTCGAGTCCCACCCTGGGTGATGCTTTTCTTTCGTAGGAGAAGTATCACCCAGTGCCATGGGTGTTAGTATGGGCAGTATAGGGCTTCAATGGAAGCCTTAAAGTCCCGAAAAAAAAAAAAAAAAAAAAAAAAGTTTTTTTTTGTTTGTTTTTTTCGGTTGGCACATAAGGCCGACTGAGACCTTTGACCGCAAAGTGTGGTCTTCTGACGGACATTTATGCTGCTTGCCGGAGAACGTAAAGCCTGGGGGGGGGGGTAGCCCAAACCTCACCTTCCCAGAAGATATAGTCTCCATGGGGCAGCGGCAGACTGCCCATAGATCTATAAGCAATCCCATTGAGGGCAAATCTGGCAGTGTCCTTCGCAACGATGGCCTCAGCTGTTTCAGGTTCAAGGATAATGGCAAACTGGTCTAGGCCCAAGGATTATGGCAGCATATGTTGCCTATATTTCTTGGGGAAGTGTTATCACTCCTATGCCCAGTCTGTGTGTCGCCTCCAGTAGGATGGCAGGCCTCACATACCTGGGGGGTTTTGTTGCTTGCAGGTGGCATTTGTTGACTCCCACTTCTACACTAGTGCCGACACCTGGTATCGAGGTTGTGAACTAAATACTGCAGACGGGATTCAAACTCATGCCTCTTTTTACCCTTTTGGTTTCGATGGCTATGGACATACAAAGCTGTAACCCCCAAGACCACTGGCACCCCTTTAGTTCGTATAGCCATATACAAAGCATATTAATGAAATTAAAAACATTAAAACAGTAGTAGAAACTACCTTACTTGTTTAAAATGAGAATCATAACAAAGGTGGAATTTTAAAATATTTTTTTCAGAAGAAAAAAGTTTGGCCTTGGCTGTGATTTGTACCCGGTTTTCCAAATGGCACCATGCACGTATTCCTGTCAAGTCAAATAATTCTCTTTACTGACCCCCTTTCCAACTGTATTGCACATTTTGTGAATTATATGGGGGAGTATACTATTCGTCCAATTATTAAGGTCTCTTGACCAATGCCAACTTTTTAAATATTTATTAAATTATTTTTCTTATGCTGACCACTTGAAAATTATTTTTAGAGATTTTAAATATATTTTTCAGAAGAGAAAATAATGGTCTTGGATTTAAATAGAATTTCCTTATCAATGGTACGGCGTCCTTGTGCTTGGTGGTGCATTCAATACATTTCAGTCACAAAATAGTATAAAGTTAATAGCCTGATTTCCAGAGTAATTCAGGGAAAATATTTTCAGGATATGAATGAACATTAAAGGATAGATTTTTCCTTTCCATGAAACCTAATTTTATTCCTATTAGTATAGTTCTTTACATGTATCATTCTTTTATTTATGTTTGTTGTTCAATAGGATTTACCATTGAAAAAAACAGAAGTGTCAAGTATTGATCATAAAGAAACCACTACCAAAGCTCCTTTAAACCAATTATCAACTAAGAGGAATGGTGTTCGCACACATGCCTACCCATTTTATGGAAGAAATGATTTTGGTTATAGTAATAGGAGAGTAGATTAGTAATTTTTAACTGATATTTAGAATGAAAAACAACTTAAATTGGTGCTGGTCATTTATTCTATTCCTTTCCTATATTTGTTTCATAGTTGTGATAATGCAAAAAACTTGGAAATTATTAAACTTTATTTCCATGACACAAATGCTGACATATTTAAATTAAAATTGTGACACCTGAAAAAATATTATGACATTTTTCATTTGCTATATTCCTAGTCTTTTGGAATAATCCTTAATTTATGAATTTTTGAACTATTTTATTAATTACTTATTGATTGTGATACTTTAAAAATTTAATATAGTTTATCTGAAGTGAAAAAGATTTATATATATATTTTTTTAAACTAATGATAGAAATACAATTCTATTGGATATTTTTACAGGAATATATATGTTTATTTATTTATTTAATTGTTTATTTAATTAATGGGATATTTTCTTATTAAAGATTATTATAATAATAAGTGATCATTAAATTTTTAATTAACAAGGATTACAATCTTTACCACAATGATATTTATAAAATAAAAAATAAATGAACGATTAATGGTGAGACCAAGTTCCTATTTTGAATCACTTTTAATAATTATTTAGTTTTTAATTAGGAGCAAAGCTGATAAAATCAGTCCTAGAATATTATTATCATTTTCTTTGAAAATATTCTTTATCATCAATATCAGTTATGAGCAAATAATTTCTCTTTATTATTATTTATCTTATTGTCCAGTTGAAATTAACACTTAAAAAAAGAGTTATGTTTATATATGTTTTACTAGTATAGTTTTTAAAACAATAAGAAAAGCTTGTCATACTTAAAAATTGTTATCAGTGATTCGCTCATTGCTGTTTTACATCATTTTCAATAGTGTCACCTGCCAGTGACCAAAGATATCTTCAGTACATCTAATTAAAAGCAAAACAAAGTGTTTTCTATTATATTGTAATGCTAGTTGTATTATTAATTATATTTTTATCAGATAAATGGACATATGAGTGCTGTTTATGTAAGTTATTATCTTGAAATAGTAAAAACAAGTTATCTATAGTGATCAATGTTATGTTATATAATAAAATCAAAATAGAACTTACCTCAACTGTTTTTAGCTTTGTTAGATAATATATATTACCTCTTAAATTTGAAAATGTAAAAATATTGGGTTGATAACAAAAAATAAATAAAAATATATAGGTAAGTGAAAGTAAAAAGACTAGTATTGAAATGGAAAAAAGTCTTGACAGAAAGGTCTTCCCTCCAATTTTTACTTCCTCCAATTTTTAAAACGTTCCCCTATAGTAAAATGTACCATTGGTCGGGAAAGATGAAACTAAAGGTCTTAGGGGACAAGATCAAGGCAGAAATTTGGTACTGTTGAAGTTTTAAGGCATCAAATTTTTCCTTTGTGAGTCAAAAAGTGTGCAGTAAAATATTTTTCCTGTTAATTAAAGCCAGGGAAGGTATTGCCTCTTGAAAACTACATGCATTCCTAGCAGCTCTTCCTCAAAATTTACAGGATGCTGTCTGGAAAAACCTCCTGTTTTTAAAGGTATAGTGTAACATTAGTTGAATTTCATTCCTCAACATCATTTCAATTTAAAGAAGGAAAAACAAGTACTGTCATAGTGGGACATATTCAGGGGCTTCCGCAGGGGAAGGCAGCTGCCCCCCTAGAAAATATGAGAAACAAAACTTAAATAAATTCATATTCATTTACTATATTTATTAAATATTATATAAACAATAGCGGAATGGCCGAGGGGGCAATTATGTTAGGAAATACGAATTGCCTTTCACAACCAACATATTATTGATAACCCGAAGATAGCCAGTTCAAACCTATGGCCAAAAATGGCCCAGGGGACATTTAATAATTCTCAGCATTAATTAGAGAAAAACCCTTATAGCCTAAATTGAGAGGACCAAAAAAAAAGTATTGTATTAACAATTATTTTGATTTATCAATAAGTATTATTTGAATCTTCATTGTCAGAATACCTCGCCTCTTCCCCCAGGACATAAGAATTTTACCAACCCTAGATGAAAATTTTACCAGACCCCCATACGAAATCCTGCGTATGCCTTTAGACCTATTGTTTATTAGAGATTATTATTATTATTGTGTTTTAGAGATTAATTATAGATATTAGGACTGAAACTCAATAACTACAACATTGTGTTTAGCTCAGTGTGGGAGAAGTGTTAATAAACATGGACTATTAAAAACTTCTCCTTTTTACTGTGTGTGCATGTGTGTGTGTGTGCGCGCGCATGTGTGTGTGAGGAGACTAGTTCAAAAACAATAAAGCCTAAGAAACAACTGAAATTAGGTATCTAAGATATATGCCCGTGATGTGACAAATAAAATTTTGTCAAAATCGAGAAAATGGAGGGGTACTTTATTTCATAAATTTTGTCTCATTTTCATGTTTTTTCGATTTTCTTAAAAATTTCGATTCAACTCGTCCTGATTAATAAGAATCAAGTTTTCTTTAATATCAAATAGTTTTTATGAACATTGAAATGTTCTGATGTGGCTTAAATGGTGAAGGAAAATTTTCTTCCTATAAAGTATCTTTGGTTTTAGTTATATGGAGAAATTAACTGTCTCTCATTATAGTCAGTAATAAGAAATGGGTAAATATTTTATTTATTATTTCGGATTTTTACAATTAATTATTGTATTCCGATCCCCAGAACCTTCTCTCGCCATTCTTTCCTATTATTCCAATCGCCATCCCGCAGGCCTCTCGCAGCCATTGTTTCGTGTACATCCTCGATCCACATCTTCCTTGGTCGACCTCTCTTCCTTCTATATTCCGGGTTATACTGGAAGACTTTTTTTGGCCATCTGTTTTCTTCCATTCTCATTAAGTGGCCGAACCATTGAAGCCTCCTTGTTTCAATATCATATAAGATATTAGTTTCTTGTCTTACATTATTTCTAATGGCATTATTTGGGATGTGCTGAAGTCTTGAAATGCCGCAACTTCTTCTTAGGAAGTCCATTTCCAGAGCCAATAGTTTCTTGGCATCTCGTTGTTTAATAGTCCATGTTTCGGACCCATATAGGACTGTTCCTAATAGAAAGGATTGATAAATCCTTTTTTTTGTTTGGAGGGAAACATTTCTGTTCCATAGGACTGAGTTTAGGATGCTAATAATCTTTCTTCCTCGGGATATTTTCATAGAAATGTCTTTCTCGAGGGTTCCTTTTTCATTAATCAATATTCCCAAATATTTAAATTCTGTGCTGCGCGGCAGGTACCAATTTCCAATTGTCAAACCTATGCTCGACGAGTTGAATGTCATATACTCTGTCTTATTAAGGTTTATCACCATGCCCCATTTAGAGTACTCTTCCAAAAGTTTCCTCAACATGTATTGCAAGTCATATTCCTCTGATGTTATGACTAACTGGTCATCCGCAAATTGCAAAGTGAACAGATAGTCATCACCAATTTTGACACCTATGTATCTGCATTTCTGTTTCCATTTCTTTAGGGCTTGTTCAATATACAAGTTGAAGAGAGTAGGCGATAAGCAGCAACCTTGCTTTAAGCCTTTGTTGATAGGAAATGCCGAAGACACACGATTCCCAACCTTCACTCTCGCATTTGCTCCTTTATAGAGGCCCTGGATCGCTCTTATCAGACCCTCACTAATTCCTGCCAGTGCCAATGCTTCCCAGAGCTTACTTAATGGTACTGTGTCATAGGCTTTCTGTAGGTCGATGAAGGCTATATGTACCTCTTGGTTATAAGCTGTCTGCTTTTCCAACAATTGGGCCACCGTGAATATGTGATCTATACATGAACGACCCGACCTAAAACCTGCCTGTTCCTCGGGAATGTTCTCCTTTAGTTCATCCTCTAGTCTATTTTTTAGAACACGGCCACATAGGCGGCTTAGGCTATTTGTCACTGTTATGCCACGATAATTTGATGGGTCTTTTTTACTTCCTTTCTTATGTATAGGGGTAATGTGCCCTACCAGCCATTCTTCCGGCACTTCTTGGTTCATACTTAAGGTAAAAAGGTTTGCTAACATCTTCTTTAACTCATTAGGTCCTGTTTTAAGCAATTCTATCGGTACATTTCCTGGTCCTGGTGATTTGTTATTTTTCATTTCTTTTAACGCCCTTTCTATTTCTTCAACAGACACAGGATCAACTTCAGCATTGCTTTGAAATTTTATTTCTTGTTGAACTTTATACTCTAGTCTATCCTCCTCCAATAGGTTGGAGAAATATTCTGCCCATTTTTCTAAAGGAATTAACCTTGTAGAGTTTTTTTCTGTTACTGGCTTCTTAATATTTCTTAGGCACTTCCACGCTTCCTTCATTTTCTGTCCATGTAACATCCTATCAATATATTGGCAATGTTGGTCCCAAAATTTATTTATGCTTTTTCGTTTCAAGCTTTCAACCATTCTATTCACCTCTTTGTACTGTTGCAAAATGTTTGCACTTTGTGTACTGAGCCAATTTTCGTATAAGGATTTCTTTTGTTTCACTACTTCTGCAATTTCGTTGTTCCACCAATATTCGTGATGAATCTTTTCCTTTTCCTTTATACCAAGTGCTTCATATGCGGCTTTTTGGCATGCTGTTTTTATTTTCTCATAATCATTCAATGATTCTTCCTTATTTTCATTTAATAATACTTTTACTCTGTTCCTGAAAAGGAATTGAGTTGAATCTTGTTGTAGGCTTTCCATATGATACGTAGTTATTTCTGTAGAGTCATGATGTGCTCTTACATATTTTTTCTTTTGGCAACCATACTTAAAGAAGATCTTCCCTCTCAGTAAGTAATGATCTGAACCGCTTTCTGCACCTCTCATCACTCTAACATCGTTTGGTAGGACCCGAGAATTCCTCCTCATAATGACGTAGTCTATAATAGATTTAAGCTTCTTATTTGGTTGTTCCCAGGTATATTTATGTGGCTCCTTATGTTGGAAGAAACCATTCAAAATGATCATGTCTAATTCCTCACACAGATCAATCAATCGAGTGCCGTTATCATTTTGAGTGTCTTCTTCAAACCTTCCAATATGGCAACTGTTTATTTTTTTCCCAACTCTGCCGTTCAAGTCCCCCATGCAAAAAACAATTTTTCTAGAAGGGATATTTTCCAATATTGTATGTAGTTTTCCAAAGAAGCTGTCTTTTTCTTCATGGCTTGCGCAATCTGTGGGGGCGTATACTCCTATAATTACTACGTCATTTCCAAATAATTTGATCTCTAATTTAATTATTCTTTCGTTAATGCATTCATAGTTATCGACAAAGATTTGATATTTCTTCTGTATAACAATGGAAACACCTGCACGTGCTCATTCACTTTTCTCCACTCCACTGTGGTACACTATGTATTTTCCAAATGTTTCTTCTCCTTGTCCTTTCTTTTTTGTTTCCGTCAGTACTCCTATATCCACCCCGCACTTGATCAGTCCTTCTTCCACCGAATCCCTTTTTGTACTCAATCCCTGAACATTCCATGTAGCAAGTTGTATAGTCCGTTTCCGACGCCTTAGTCTTTTCCGATTTAATCCGTCCGGCTTATTATTTCTGGGTTTGAAAGCGGTTAGGTTGTTTTACAGGACACGGGCTGCTAACCCGAGTCCTAACCTCCTTCCAGTTGGGCCCGGTTTTTGATCAAGGTTGCCTCCTCTAGACAGGTCGCCTTCACCATGGCTTGGAACCCTGTCTGTCCCACCGCCTCTGTCTGCATTACCCAGGGAGCACCACGTGGAGGTAGAGGTCGGATTTAGCCCCCCAAATGGGTAAATATGATATAAAAATTAAAATTACTTCTCCTATTTACTTCAATTAATTAAATTACTTCAATTAAATTAATTTAATTTTTATTTATTAATTTTAATTTTAAAATTTAAATTTAATTTTAATTTAAATTAAAATTTAATTTTAAAATTAATTTTAATTTTAATACAATTAAATTACTTCAAAAATTAACATTACTTCTCCTGTATTGATATACATATATCAAATTTTTAAATTTTAAATATGATATAAAAATTAAAAATTTGATATATGTATATCAATACAGGAGAAGTAAAGAATTTGTTTCCAAAAAATGAAAATCTCCATTTCCCTTAATTAGTGCATTAATATGTATGTATAATATATCATTGGAAAGCTGAGTTAGTTTATAAAGTCAAAAAATGTCTGTATGTACGAAAATTTGGCATTAATGCATTTTATACATAAAGAATATTAGATATATTCCAACAAGCACTTAAAATACGTCGAAAACTTGTTCACATGCTCATTACACTTTAACTAACAGCCCATTGTAAACAAGTAAGGCATAATGCGCTTGCGAAAGAGTTGCCTATGTGATTTAAGTGCTTGTTGGTACATACCTGTTTTCCATGTTCCATTGGTATGCGAAACACATCAGATTTTTTTATACAGAGTCCCATATTAGTGATTATATATATATATATATATATATATATATATAAAATAATCTGTGCAATATATGAGCAGAGTAATATTCTACTTTTACAGAAACATATAGAATCATTCTATGATGGTCTGCTTTGAACATGTGTCACTGATATGGTGACTTTTACATTATATTTGTCACATTAAATGTAGATTGATGCATGGGAAAAGGGTCTGGGTTAAGGAAGAGAAATAGGTAGTTTGTTCCTAATTGTTCGGAAGGCTGAATCATCTCAAATGATTGTTAACAAATATGTCCAAAACGGGAAAATGAAAAATCCAAAACAGCATAAGCTTATTTTGACAAGATTAAAAAAAAAAAAATCCAAAAACACAGGTAGAAAATATATCAAAACCAAAGATTTAAAAAATATTCAAAGCTTATAATTTATTAAATGTTTTCTCCATTTCAAGCAATTTTAAATACTTTTTAACTTTAAATGCCAATAAACAATTGTTTTTAGATTTTGATTATTTTGTTTCCAATAATTAGTATTTAAAAGTACCAACCACAGGCCCCTGAAACAGGAAGACTCTTCATGTCACTTAAAAACTATACTTCTATTCTGAAACCTAACATATAGTAAATGAAAGATACAGAAAGAATCAGTTCTAAATGTTTTTGTTTTTTTATAATGTATTTCCAAACATTGTATTTTAGTTACTAATTTCTGTAGCTTTTTTATTTTAAGTCTGAATCCATGTCTGCCTGAAATAGTAGTGGGAAAGAAAGAAATTAAAAAAAAAAAACTGATTGTTTTATAGTGAATTAATGTCAACCTTCTCCTTTATTTTACAAGACCTGAGAATCCTTTGCAAAACATACAAAATTTATTTAATTACACTTGATTCTTGATAAGGTTTTAAAATAAATTGATAAGCTCATCATGCTGTGGGATGTTTCAGTGTTGATACAAGTTTATGAATATATTTTTTTTTCTGAGTTTGTGTCTGACGTCGGTATCTACTATATCTGTAAATAAATGCCAATGGATTTTTTTTTTTTTTTTTTTTTTTTTGTAAGAGTGGTCAATGAAAGGGTTTAATACTTTTGGAACACTTAAGGCTGGTATTGATTAATGCCAGATATTTGGAACCTACATTATAATTCAGCAAAAAATTTTACTTACTTATATGGCTTTGATCACTATTGCAGTTTTAAGCCAAAGAACCAAAACAAACAAACTATATTAGTTATCTCAACATTTAATAAAATCATGGAATATTTAATTGTGTTGTTTTTTTCAATTAAATATTTATAATTCCTCATAATTATTAAGGCTATTTACCGGGCTAAATTATTGGAAATCAATGTAGACTTATGTCATTGAAATCAGCTCAAAGAAAAGGGAAGACAAATTAAGCACAAATCTTGTGTTTCCTGAGGAGTGGTGGGGGAGGACCACAATAAAACTGGAGGACCAAGGTCAAGCAGTCCAGTCACAATGCAGATCTCTTGGCTTCTACCACTTGCCCTCTTATGTGAGTTGTCTCCTCGCTTTTATTTCATTATCTTATATTAAAACTATTACTGTCTTAATTTTGAACATTTTTCTTGTGAGCATTTTCCTTTATAATGATATGCAAAAAGTACATTTGAAATAAACATTATAAAAATAAACTGAAGCAAACTACTATATTAACTTTTAAATTAATAGAAGTACAACAATTATATTCAAATATTTATAGTCACATCAAGTTGATTTTCTCAAATCCGATACCATTGAGGAAATTAAAATTATAAAGAAGAATATCAGAAAGGAAATTATTGGTAATTATGTTTCTAAACATTTAGAAGCTCTACCTACTGTTAAGCTCGTTGAACATTTGATAACATTTAGAAATCACATTGAATTTGAATTGTAAGCTTCAAATTTAATGTATGACATGAATTTCGAAATCAGGATGACTACCGTTGACATTTATTTTATAAAATTTTAATGTTAAATTCAATGAAAAAAAAACATCTAAAAATCTTACGAAGCTGGATTTAAAGTGGATTTGAAACAGTTGAAAATTGTCTCATATAATTATTAATCACCAGTAATTGTTTCTTCAGTGACTATTATTGAAGGATGAAGGAAATAAAGATTATAATTTAAATTTTTAAACTTTTTAGTAATCATGTTATAATAATCTACCAACTTTTAAAATGGAATATCGTCTTGCTTTTAAATGGGCTAGAAATAGAAAAAAAAAAAAGGATGTTTAGAATTTAAACTAAATATTTTTTAACTCCATAAAAAGAAGAGTTAAAAAGTTCATTCTAGTGAGGTTAACTTTGCGTTAGTTAAGAAATATTTTGATGAGGAAAAATCACGCAAGAGTAAAATAAAAATTTGTCGGTAATATTAATTTAGTTTGTATAAGTATGGAAAGTTTTATGTTCGACGAGGAAATTAGGATTTTCTTTGATTTCAGTTTTTGTCGGTTTTTCAATTATCAGAAAAGAAAAACCACGAAATAGATAAGAACACTCAGAGGATCATGATATAATCAATCTGGAAACTTCCTAGTAATTATCACTCATAATAAAGCAATGGACCGTTATAAATTTCGAACCGCGAGCTGTCCATTCTACAACCTTGAGCACCGGCCATTAAGGGACTTGGAGGAATTCGCCCTTGTCAAGGACTAGGAAAACCGAAACGAAAATTTCCGTTAGCACCTTACTAATAATGGTCCGTGGACATCGCACGGAGTGGACTGCATTGAATAAACTTCCTATCTGTATCATTCTTCCTTAAACTGAATCGAAAGATCTATTTATTTTTTTTCATCAAGGTGTATCTAATTTATAAATAAACAAATGTATAAGATCTGGTGTAATCATCCTGCCTTCTTTTAATGTTGACTACGGCAATATCTCTTTTCATTTCATCTTTTGTGAGTAAGAGATCTAGTGTTTATTAATGAACATCAAAGATCCCTCTGATGAGGATTAAGGAAGGGGTAACTGTGTAATATCGCAAAAGAAAAGAATAATGCCTTAGTCAAAAATCCTATAGCGTACCAAAACTATTTGGGACCAACCAGGGTTAGAGGTGATTTAGAGGCATTGACAAAAAATAATAGTTAAATAAGAAAAAAATATTAAAATTAAAACAGCGTTTTCGTTTGGTTTTATATATATATTTTCTTTTTTTGCTGCCAACCTATCAATAAATTTAAAAAATAACAAACTTAGGATCCTAAAACTATTACATAAGTAAATAGTAGACAAAGCAGTAGCAGTAGTAGTAAAGTAGTAGCACACTAGAACACTACGAATATATATACAATATACGATGCAAACAATAAAATACAAATTACTATATGTATACAATACGAAAAATAACTTTATACACGTATACGATGTAAAAAATATACGAGCGATATTTATTTCTTTATTCCAACTTCCATCCTCAGGTGCTCAATTTAAAAATTTTGATAAATAAATCCTCAAGTGAACAAACCCTTACCACTGAATGAAATAGAAGTCAAAACTGTACATGTACATAATTATTTTTAATCGTTAAAAAGAGAAATAAAACCCTCAATGATATTGAAATGTTTAAATTAATGTTTATAAAAGCTGTTAGTGTTTTTTATAGATTCCAGCCTTAACAACTGTTAAACTAAAAAGAGAAATAAAACCCTCAATGATATTGAAATGTTTAAATTAATGTTTACAAAAGCTGTTAGTGTTTTTTATAGATTCCAGCCTTAACAACTGTTAAACTATTGAAGTGTGAAGCTGAGTCTCTTTATTAAGTAATTATAACGGAACTATGTTCTTCATTCAAGAACCTGCGCGGGTCATGATCGGTAAAAAAAAAAAAAAAAAAAAAAAAAAAAAAACCTAATTGAATAAATTCAACAAAAACTGACACTCTTTACTTTTTATAGTAGTTAAATCCATCATTTTTATAATACCTTTAAATAAGTTAAAACATAAAATCAGTTATAGTAAGTAGTTATGAGGATATTGCAAACAAAAATTACCATGTAAATGATCAGCGATTATAATTTATGTTTTCTTAGTTTAAAACAGAGTACGCGTAAAATATAGGTTATAAAGCAATATATCCATTCACGTTTTGATAACTATCATAGAAGAGTGAAAAATAATCATGGGCGGATCCAGTCGATCGTAAAGGGGGGGGGGGCTGCACCTCAGCCCTTCATTTAGATCTGCTAATCAGCTTTTTTACCTATATCTTCCTTTTCCAGAATTGAAATTCTACTTGTTCTGCACATTAATTGTTCTTTAACTTGTTTCCTTACATTAAGGAAAGTCAAACTCTATCTTTAAATGACGAAAAAAATTCCAAAGGGAGGGGCTGCAGCCCCCACAGCCCCCCCCCTGGATCCGCCAATGAAAATCATCACCTCTTTTATCTAACATTTATAATTAATATATACTAGGCATTTATCTAAGCTAGGAACTAATACGTTGAAGAAGAAACCAATCATCAAATAAAAAATGCAGGTACTTATAATATATATATATATATATATATATACTTAAACAATGGCGACAGGGGTGTTGCTCGGTAATTTATTCTTATGATTAAATTATCGTATTTTTTTTTCTTATTTTATTACTGGCTGCCTTTTGCAACTTACTTGATCAGTTCAAGGTGAATGGGTGAGGCCCGCGATTCAGAGAAATATCAGCTCGTTCTTTCTAAAAATACCGTAACGGTGCATTAACATGACACGTTCAGAGAATATAGTTTGACTACACTTTCAGGATTTTGGCTATATATTCTAAAAATAATTATCATCATCAACGAATCATTTTATTATAAATTTTGAATTTTTCTATTATAAGTGTAGGTAGTTAAACATTTATTTTCAGGTAAAATAACTATGGCTTCCTTAATGTACTTATGATGAAATATACACTTAGCAGAGCAATATTTATGGCGTCGTTCGTTTTTTTTTTTTTTTCTTGTTTTTTTTTGCGAACTGATCCTTTTCTTCACCAATTACCGAAAAGAAAATATCGCCAAAGGTTTTAGGACTGATGAATGTTCAAGGATTCATTAGTTGTTTGACACATGTTTATGGGAACTTCTATTTCAGCGTTAGATATTTTCTAAGAAGCCCACAAGATTTTTAAATTATTGAGTATACACCCTCTGTAACAATATCCGAAAAATCATTTCAGAAACATCAGATTAAAGTAAGGTGTGAATGTTTCAAAAAAGTAAAGTGACCAAGGCACCAACTCTCAAATACATATCAATTTTATTCTAATACATAAAAAATAAATCATCAGTGGCTTTTATTTTATTTTCCTTTCTTTGATCTATATTAGGAGAGTCATCGTTCGACTTTTATAGGACAGAATACGATTTGCTAAGAAAAATAAAGTCGAAGAATGATCTTTTCGAAAGAAGATTTCGCACAGTTAAACCTGCAGCTTACTTATAATATAGGAAACTTTGCTATTAGACTTTTTACCTATCAGTAATTAAATATATACCAGATTTTGCAACACGATAACATTGAAGGTTCCTTCACATTTTGATAAAACGTAATCTATCCCTTTCTGCGTGTTACTAGATATCCAGACGTTACCTAGTTTTGCACATACGTAGCATGCGATGATGTACAATTTAAAATGCAAATCATTCAGGATCCAATTCACGCTCTTGTTATAACAAGGAAGAGTTCTGTCCTGTTTAGCAAAAGGTTCATGTAATAAGCAATGTTCTTCAGGAAACGGCAACCTCTGAGGTGAAGCAATCATTGCAGAAGCAGTCGATATAATCAATTGTGATAACCTATCACTTTTATCAATCACGTCTGACAATTTAATCCGGAATCCTTTTAATTCATAATAAATATGTATTGCAAGATGACCCCAATTAGGTGAGCAGAATGGAAAATAAATATACTTTTCATAGAATTAAGGTAAATAATTTCGAATCTCCCATCTTAAGTGATTGTTGTTTCATTTACAATTAATACACGACTAGTACATGTTTCAAGATATTTTCGATTCTGTTCTTTCTCTCTCTCTCGTAATTGGGCAGTGAAAGTTAGGGCCATGACCTAGTATGGAGTCAGGACAGTGTTGTTCTGCGCTATTAGATTTTCAATATGTCGTTTTGAAAACCTTTTACAAATTCTGGGGGAACACATCTTGAAATTGTTAATCAAGTATTATATATAAGGATAATTATTGTGTTTTCATAATAAATACAGTAAAAGAAAGATGGAAAAGTGGAAACTACCAGCCACAAAAACCTGCGTGACTGTTACCCAAACTGTATATAGGCGAGTCGCTATGCGAAGGCATTGAGGCAGCAGCGGAATAAACATTCGCTCCGCTGGATAAAGGCCTCTTGTAGGAATGTAACACCTTCCCACTGGAGCCTTTTACGTAAGGCGAATCGCACGAGAGCAATGTATTGAAATGTTTCTGTCTGGCTCGGAGTGAATTCTCTTGTAGTCCATTTATTTTAACGAAATATTTACAAATCAAAGTATATACGGTTAAAAAATACTAAAAAAAAATCATTATTCCTCTTTTTTATCAAATGCGAACATATGATACCCCTGTAACACATTGAATAATCTAAGATCAAAAGCTGAGATCAACTTATCAATAATACCAAGATCTCTCTCATGGATTTGGAAGTCTGACAGGGCCTTGAACAGCGGCCAAGCACTTGTTGAAACAGTTTTTTTTTTCTCTCGTCGACAGAGCAGGGCACGTTTGGATCAACACCCTTTGAATGACAATTGCATTACAATAGATATGGGTGTGCGATGTTTGTCAAGTCAATGTTAGTGAGGTAGGATTCCGTTATTTATAATAGCATTTCATCTAAGAACTATATCAGAAAATTAATCTCGAATCTTGAATCAATTGACGGATGCAATACTAACTGTTAATCAAAGGCGTCTGAATTCTTAAGTTTCTTTAATGCTTAGATTTTTTTTCTCAGTTGGGAGGAGGCATAATCGTTCCAGCCACTTCTTTTTTTTTTTTTTTTTTTTACTTTCACTTACCTATATATGAAATATATAGTAAGTGGAAGTATTGCGATCGTGAAAAAATTCGACTTCCGGTTTTCAACGGAAATACACTTTTTGGGGTCCCCTGAGTCGAAATGACCAAGTCCCGCGAAATGGTCTGTGTGTGTGTGTGTGTGTGTGTGTGTATGTGAACAGACTAGCTCAAAAACTATAAACCGTGCGATCCTGAAATTGGGTATTTAGGGTAGGTATATGCCCGCGATGTGACAGCAAAAATTTCATCAAAATTACTTAAAGGGAGGGGGTACTTTACTTAATAACTTTTTAGGTTTTTTTCGATTTACTCAAAAACGGCTCTAACGATTTTGATTAAACTGAGTATTTCATCTATTTATATGCCCGAGATATGACTGTAAAAATTTCATCAAAATTGATCAACCGGAGGGGGGACTTTACTTAATAAATTTTGTAACATTTTCACGTGTTTTTTTTATTTACTCTAAATCGGCTTTAACGATTTTGATCAAACTGGGTATTTGATGTATTTATATGCCCGAGATATGACTGTAAAAATTTCATCAAAATTGATTAACCGGAGGGGGGACTTTACTTAATAAATTTTGTAACATTTTCACGTGTTTTTTTTATTTACTCTAAATCGGCTTTAACGATTTTGATCAAACTGGGTATTTGATGTATTTATATGCCCGAGATATGACTGTAAAAATTTCATCAAAATTGATTAACCGGAGGGGGGACTTTACTTAATAAATTTTGTAACATTTTCACGTGTTTTTTTGATTTTCTCAAAAACGGCTCTAACGATTTTGATTAAACTTAGTATTTGATCTATATATATGCCCGAGATATGTCTGTAAAAATTTCATCAAAATTGATCAACCGCAGGGGGCACTTTACTTAATAAATTTTGTATCATTTTTACGTGCTTTTTTTATTTACTCAAAAACGGCTTTCACGATTGTGACCAAACTGGGTATTTGATGTATTTATATGCCAAATATGTGATAGCCATCATTTCAACAAAATTGATCAACCGAAGGGGGGACTTTACTTAATAAATTTTGTATCATTTTCACGGGGATTTTTATTTACTCAAAAACGGCTTTTTGTTTGTTTCTTTCTTTCTTATAAAGTACCATTGTTTTTGTTTACATGGACAAATTAACAGTCTCTCGTTATGCCTAAAAATAAGAAATGGCTAAATATGAGATATGATAAAAATAAAGAAAACATAAAGAGGAGAAAAAAAGAAAAATATTCAGTCAACTCATAAAACTCGTTGAGCCCACGCATGAGGAGTACGCCTTTAATGACAGACCATTGTTCATAATTAAAGCCGTTCTGTTCATTTGAGAAGTGGCAATTAACAAAACGCATTAATTTCTAATCTAAGTAAGTTGGTAAGTGAAAGTTGTGTGTTGCGAGCACGCACCAGATTTTTTTTTTTTAAAAGCCACTTCCTATAGCAGCCTGAGGTCTAACTAGGTATCGCCAATTTGTACAACTAGGTTTTGAAGCTAAACGAAGTTTGATTTATTTAAATTTATGAAAAAAAAAAATTCTGAAATATCGACCACACCTTATTAACTGGGCGTCAATAAATCCAAACAATTTTCACATTATTGGTGCAGCTTTTAACTAAAAATTTTTCAATCAGACAAATTTTTCTTTCAGTTCATTTTTCCATTTCTTACTGTCCTGTATGTCTTTCTCTCTGAGACCATGACCGCACCTGCTTTCCTCGACATTTTCTATCTACTTTTTTCTTGGTGTTCCTCGCTGTTTCTTCCCTCCTGCTTCCGAATTGAAAATGAAATTGGACAACCTTTCTTCCTTCATTAATATCGCATGAACTTACCATTCTAAACTTTTTTCCCAATGTTTTTTATACATTTTTCTCTCTGATCTCAACATTGGTCCTCCTTTCTAGCCTGTACACTCTTCTCCAGTCAATATCAGTGGCAAGCAACCTTTTTCCGTAAGACATCATTTAATATCAATGTCTCCGCTCCACAGAGCAATATACTTTCAATTATAGATCTGTAAATGAGCTTAGTCACTTATTATCACTCATCTTTTGTAAATATCTGGTATAGCTTTAGTCACTTATAAAAAAAAAGCGAGAAAAAATTAAACTTCCATCTTGCCAAATAATAAAAATTCCTTGATGAATGCAAGGCCATTGTTGTGATAAAAATATTTGTTTGATAATCAAAATTGGATCGAACTGATCTCAAACGGGGCTTCGTAGTTGACCGGTACTCCTTCGAACATTCTGAAGATGCTGCAACGGTTACCAAACGGAATTCTAATGTTACTTTTCAAGTACACGCGCTCTTCTCCGACGGAGAAAGCAGGCTACACACGTACTGGTCCTAAAGTTAAATAATCTACAAAAATCTATATTAGAACAAAAAATACATTAAAAGAGTTCAATGAATATGATTTAAATGTGGATTTTATATAAATAATTCATTTAGATAGGAAGGGAGGATACAATTCTATTCCGTTTTTTTTTTTTTTTTTTTTTATTGTTTTGAAACTTTTCTCCATGCATCATAGCTAGTTTAACTGCCTGTTGAATAATTATTTCTAATGAAGTCCTTTTTTTTTTTTTGTCATTAGTCGAAAAATTATTTTACAAAAAATTATTCTTTTGAAGTGGCTCTTTCTTCCTTGTTTTAATTTGTTTTTCTTAAATCAATCAAGCCAAACCGAAGGTAATTTTCCATGAATTTTTTAAGGCGTTCCTAAATATTTAATGAAGCAAAGCTTGAATTGAATAGTTATGACTGCTGAAAGATACTGGAAAAACAACTGACATTTCAATTTCTATTTAATTCAAATATTTTTTTGTCATCATATTCATGTAGATTAGAATAGGAACATATTACTTCCTCATAATTAATTTACTTCTCGAAAATTTATTTTTCTAGAAAGGAAATGGACCTGTAGTGACAAAGGTGCTAAGATAAGTTCAACCTTATGGAACAAGGTTATTAGACACTCCCTCCCTCCAGACTTCCTGGCTACGCCCTTCCTCTTCCTTCGGCATTGGTTCACTGGGCGGGTAGCCATCGGAACTGAATGCAGTTATCGATAATTTGTCTGGTCGGTAGTGGAATTATCGCATCTAAAAGTTGAATGATGATTAACTGTCGATTTCTTATAATAAGAAAGTAAGGAATATCTTTAGAACAAAGTTTGATAGATTGACATCATCGAATCCTAATAATGTTTGTAACCCCGTGGGGATTAAGCACATCCTATTTACGGTAGCGTTGCATCACGTGGATTGGTGAATAAATTATATTTTAAGGTTGAAACTAGTCCGGGGAGGCAGTCAATAAAATACAAAATAGTATAAAACTATTTTATTGTTGCCGACGTTTCGACCCAACTATGCAGGTCTTCGCCAGGGCTTATGACAGGGATGGATGTCACGGCCAGAGTAATAAGCCCTGACGAAGACCTGCATAGTTGGGTTGAAACTTCGGCAACAATAAAATAGTTTTATATTAATTTGTATTTCATTGACCGCCTCCCCGGACTATTTTCAACCTTATTCTATATCTGGTCAACTATCATCTATCCAAATTATATTTTATTATGATAGCTGTTATGTACTTATGAATAACGTCGATTTCTTGTAATAAGAAAGGAAGTCCATGATCAACAATCATGTGCAAGCCTTCCACCCCAATGTGTATTGAGTACGTTTACTTTTCAGTTTGATGCATGCATCTCTTCAAATCCTTTGTTAGTCTTTCCATCCATCAGCTTTTGGGCCTCCGTAGTTTCCCCCAACTTTCGAGGCGTTCGTAATGGTTAAAAGGATTCTAGGTATATTGCATTACGTTATTGGACCAGTTTTTGTCAATAGTTCTTTTTCTCCAGGCGTCAATAATCTGTTCTCAGATCGCTCCGTTATCTTTCGGATAGGTTGTCTGAAACCATTCGATACTTCTTTTATATGGCGCAGATTTTTGTCCGGGTGAATCGCTGAATAACAAGGATTTGTCACAATATCATATACTTTGCATTAAAACATAAATTTAGAAAGCTTTAATGCATATAAAATCAATATTAATGTATTGTTCCATGAATACACCTAAAAACTTATCGCTGCTACGGAAGTATATTGACACAACTGAAAATATTCAAATTTGACGGTACAACTAAAAAAAAATTTGTTTCCACTTTATCTCAATAGAATGCCCCCTAGATTCAGTGGTGAATTTTTAGAGGACACTTATCTCGATTTACGATCAATAAGTGAATAAACTTAATTTTGAAATCAAAATTCAATTTTTGCAGTTAAGCCTGTAGCGATATAATTTTGGTAAAAAATGGTTCGAGGCGATTATCGAAAAGAGATCCTAGATTTCAAAGTCTCAATAGTTTTATTTTTAACAAGTTTAAATCTAAAATTAAAAATAAAGTTAATCCTTGTTGGTCAGGGGATATATACTGAATTAGAATAAAACATTAAAACATATATATCAATATATATTATCATTATTTAAAATTTGTATACTATACATTATACATAATATTGTTTCAAATTTATTGTGTACAATTTATATATTAATGATTTTTCTGTGCACAATTAAATTACATGAAATAAAATCCTATCCTAATAAGTAACAATACTAGCAAATAATTCATTAAAACAATTTATATTTTAGTACCATTCCCTTATAACAACTAATTAGTTAATTTATTTTCAAAATCAAGAGAAATCAAGTAAAATATAATTGAAATAAAAAAATAAATAAACGTAGGTAAGTAAAATTTAATTCAAATATTTAAAACATAAACATTAAAATGTTGAAAAAGCATATTACAAAGTGTTGAGAGGATGCCCTAGGCAAAGTTTTTTCTATTGTATAATTGAGGACAGCTAATGGAGATGTTGGAAGGTGTACAATAAAAATTACAAATACTAACCCGCAATACAGCAGTGTCATGCATGACCACTATAAAAACGTAATAGGTATCGGAGGAAGACTACACTTAAAAAACATCTCAATGCCCGCCATGATTGTCTAACCCTGCATAAGAAAACATTGATAATCAAAATTATTTCTTCAAAACCTTATTAGAGAAATTGCATTGTGTCTCTAGCTATTTTACGCCCTTATTAAAAGCGAGATCAAGCAGCAAATTGATGAAGACTTCTTATGAAGTGCAAAAACGTGATCAAAACAGGTGTAATAAAGATAAAATAGCTTCGTACTTGGGTTGGAAACTCTTCAAAAGAAAGCAGGACGTGATTATAAAGACCTCGGTAAACAATAAAAAACACGAACAACAACTGAACACTGCGCGAGATGAAATGATCACTCGGTGTTTCCCCGGTTACGATGGATATCCTGTGAAAGGCTATTGAAACGTTGGCAGATCTAATGAGGAGGAAAGCAAGAATCGAAACCGTAACCCAACAGCTCTTGGGAAAATGGCAATCCGTCGCCAGCGGCTGATGTAACTCCGTATTTTTTCGTCGAGGAAAGCCTCAGCAATCGGCCAAGTCCTGGGGAATAAGGGGACTAGCGGAAATTGGAAGCATGAGTCGCACCTCTAGTTTTCTGAGCGACGCGGAACTGCATCAGGTTCACAGGATCCAGGAAATATGAAACCGTTAAACCTTTATTACGAGCGGTGATGTGTGGAAAGAGCGTGGAAAGTTAGTATACCAGGAGAATAGCAAAGGTAAAATAATAGGTGAAGGTGAAACTATAATGGAAGCGTGTAAAAATGCTCCTGACCGACAGTTAGTGGACGGACTTCGGACATTCGAATCAAACAAGAGGATGTAAACATGCGTGGTTTCCTTAGTTGTTTATATATCCTTAGTTAATTGAAATATATTCCGTAACAGTCTTTCACTTAGGCATTACTTGTTTTTGTATGAAAAAAATTGCTAATAAGAGACCTCAGCTTCGTTTAAAATATGAAATTAATAATTTAATATCTGAGGTCTCCGTTTTTAAATTTTATGAATTTCAAACGTGATAAAAGGAAAATTTAAAAATTCTAAAAACCATAGTCACTAATAAATATTAAAAATCTGCATGTTTCCGAGCGTAAGCAGATTTGAGAGAATGGGAAGAGTTGTCCATTTTAATGAAGAAAAAGGAACCTAAAATTAAAAAAAAAGTATTTATTAAAATCACGATTTTTTTTTTGTTCGTTCCTTAAATTTCGTGTAACTAGGATAAATATTAATTATTTTTTCAAACAAATAATTGTAACTTTTGTACCTAAATAATTGTATCAAATAATAACTAACTTTGATTGCAAGAACTTGTAATTAGGCACTCCTATAGTTTAAGGGTAAGCTTCTTAAAATTTTGGTTTTATTTTTCTTTTCCGTCCAAAGATGTTACAACCTGAAAGACCATAGCATGCCCCTCTCCTAGGACCATTGCTCCCACGCCCTTGATTATAGCTCTTTTTAGAAATAACAAATGTGGAATTGTATTTTAAAATACTTTTTACTCAGTATGGAAGTAAATGGTTTAGACAAAAGATAGATTACCAGTCTTAACTATGAGTTACTAGCCAAAGAAACAGAACTGCACCTTTAAAAATGATAAAAAATATCCTTTCTGTAGGCGGGAATACACTCTACACTTTCACTGTTGAAGGTTACCAGGTCGGCTGTAAAATAACCTCATGCCAACGTAACTCCAGATTTTTAATAATATACTAATTATCATATTCTAAGGAAATGAAGCGTAAAATGGGATAAATAAAAATTATGAAATTCATCATAAAAAAAAAAAATAAATAACAAATTTTGTAGCATTGTGTATTTCAGAGTTAGTTAAGTTTATATTTATTTTATTCATATTACTTATAAGCTTATTAAAAATAACATAAAAAAAGTTGGACTTATCCCATTTTAAAAAAAAAATACTTTTATTTGTCAAAATACTAAATAATATAACTCAGACTGTCTGGAATTATCGGAAAAATACAAAAATATGTATATATATATTCAGTGTTTAAAGGAACTAATTTAACACCTTCCATTTAAAAAATTGAAAAATTCTTTTTTCGTTCTACTTTTAGTATTCTTGGTCAGAATATGGAAGAATTTATTTTTTCTAGAGTAAAGATATATCCGTGTGATAGATTTCCACCTCAGGTATTAAAAGTGTAGCATAATATAAAGAGATATGTGATATATTAAATGTTGAATTGTAAAATGTTTGCACTTATGTGTCGATGTTAATTAATTAACATAAGAAAATTAATTTTTATAGGTATACATAAAAATAAATAAATTTTTATTCATATCTAATCCATGCTATATTTCTCAATTTCTATGTTCCGTACGCAAAATCAGCAGATTTTATTTTCCTTTTTTGTTGGTCAATAGCTTCTATCAGGATTGAAAAACGTTTTACTAACTTATTAATAGAACGAAACAGACATCAAGAAGTTGACAATATGGTGACAATGGCTCTACAAGGGTCCAAGTCAACATTAAAAAATTAAGGGTCTATCAATTGTAAACGGTGGATCACGGTAGTGGATCTGATTAAAGCAGGTCGCCAGTTTACTTCTGGTAATCATAAACAAAATAATCAACGTAAACAGATAGATTTCTAGCTTAATTTTTATTATTCCATTTATAATTTTGTAACAAAGTAAGGATTTTACAACGCAATATTTTCAGAAGTGTATATTCTTTACATAGCTAAGAAATATAAATAATAAATAATAGAAATAATAAATAAAAAAAGGTATCATATACCTAAAATCTATAAATATATATATATATATATATATATATATATATATATATATATATATATATATATTTATAGATATACATATAGAGAGAGAGAGAGAGTTTTCATAAATTATTATTATCTTCAATATTTTCCCATATTTTACCTGATGAAAAAAGTAAATAAACTTCCGTTATTCATAAATAAATAAAATGAATTTCAGTTATTCAAAAATAAGAGCTTAATTATGGAATGGACTGGATTAAAAAGAAAAAACTAAAAGGCCTTAAAACGTCATATAAAAATGTTTCCATTCCAATCAACCGAAAGTGGATCCATGATAACTCCTGAGAGAAAGTTTGATTTTGAACTTCTTAGGAAGAATCTGATCTTACCTGATTAGCTGATCTAACCTTAGAATCCCATTCCTCTCAAGGCTAGGCTCACTCTTGTGTCATCACAGGGTCGGATCTAAATTCAATCTCGCTTATCCGGACTAACTACATAAATCGAAAACCCGAAAATATGGGTAAATAAAAACAAAATTCTCGAATAAACGTTCTCAGGCTGTAATGGTCAAGGTGGGGATTTATTTATGATTGGTTTAAGTAAGTAATTTTTAATTTTCGGTTGATTTCGCCTTCATTCAGTCACAGGAGTAAACTCCTATAAAATACTGACTTTTTTGGAGAAGCCACAAGAATGATAGGGGGAGGCAAAATTAAGCTATAATTCTTACTATAGCACTCATAATTTTGCAACAGTAACATTGCCTCGATTAGATATACTAGGAAGGAACCTGTGGTATATTGAATTATTTAAAAAAAAAAAAAAAAAGATTTTATTTTATTTTCGCTTCAATCTACCAAGTTGGTGAAGTAGGTACAGACACTGCAGGAAGTGAAGACACTCGTGAGTGAAAGGAAGATGGTTCCCGTACCGCTAGGTTACGTGGCCATTGTTGTACTTTTGTCAATCACAAACTGCTAAGATTTTATGCACCAGAAGACGACTGAACAGGTTTGAAAAGTTCCGCGGCCTATAATTCGTAAAAATCGAGTTTATTTCTAGTGTGAACGCTGCTTCTTTTTTAGTGGCACCCTCATAGAAAAACTTCGTCTTGTGTAAACAGTAACTTCGGAAGTTAAAAAAACATATACTTGGAAATATTAAATCTAATTAATGAAACACAATAGTGAACACCTCTAAAGAAAGTGTGTTCTTTGCAATAGCCTGTTAACATCATTTTATGCTTAGATAACTGGTCACACTTCGATGACTGTCCAGATAAAAAAGATGTGTTAGGCTTTTGTTGTCAATATTTAAAAAAAAAAAAAATTATTCAGACCTCAAAGGGATACAATAGGTGTCGATTGTATAAGGCGTGACAGAGCTGACTTATGGTATTGTGAACCATATTAAACAAAGTCTATTAGCTCTTTTTATGAATGAAAATTAAAATATAAAGGTTCCCTTGAAGGAAAAATTACCTCCAATTTATATAGTTATAGAAAGTATTAATCAACTATTTAATTTTATATTTTAGCAAATACGAAAATATATATTTTTAAAATCTGTTTAAGATGTGGCCGAAGCAGCTAGAAAGCCAACGCCTCCACCAAACCCTAAATCAGGTGGCGATTTAACTGACGAGTGTCCGGAAAAAAATGGTTTCTTCGCCGATGGTTACCAATGCGACAAGTACTATGAGTGCCGGGATGGAGTCATCGAAGAGAAGTTGTGTCCTGACGGTATGGTCTTCAATGACTACAGCCCTCAGGTGGAAAAATGCGACCTGCCATTCAACATAGACTGCTCTGAAAGACCTGAGCGTCGTGAGTTTCTGAATGATTCAAATACTACACTCTAATAATTGTAATTTAATAATTGAACATAAAAATAATTGAAACCTCATTTATTCAATTACGCTAACATATAACCAATCTAAATAGTGTAATTTCGAGGTTTATATTTTTATCTCTATGAGGGAAACAGAGAACTTGTAAGTGTTCTGCAATAAGAAATTCACTTGGTAAACTATTTTAAAAGAGGAAAACTGTACAATTAGATACAGAGGTTCTGACATGATGAACCCAAAATGATATAATTCTAAAAATTAATTCAATTTACGATAGTTTTCATAAGAAGTAGTAGGAGGTTTAATTATTTAAATATAAAGATTTAAATGATTTTTCGAAAAATTGTTTAAGAAAAAAATGTAAGATGATTGAGTTGATAAAGGATCAGCCCTAGGCTCAGTTACTAACATCAAATCTTAATAATTTTCATACATATAATAATACTTTTTTAACAACTTTTAAATGTTTCATATGTCAAATCTTGATTGAAAGAATGTAATAATAAAAAAATAAATATGGGGGGCTGATCATAATTTTGACCCCATTATTGTCCCATTAGAGCGTATCCAAAAAATGGGGTTCTGGAAGGGCCACTAATATTCAAATTACCAATCATATATTTTCAGTAAATATTAACATAGAAATAGAAAGAAAAACAAAAAATTCATATTATCATATTTCTATCCTTGTGAAGAAATGCGTTAACAGTTTAGTGAATTGCATACAAGATAAAATTAATTTAAATATATATACACTTACACAACCTTAATTTTGTATACAAATATATTTAACAATATGAAAAAATATAGTTTAGACTAGAAAGTAAAAACTGATAGAGGGAAAAATAATGGAAGAAGACTAATAAAACTTTAATAGCTAAAATAAAATATTAATATAGGTAAAAATTACCAGGTTGATTTTACTCCTTTCCAGAAACACCTAAACCATCACCCCACTGCCCTCGCCAAAACGGATATTTTGCTCATGAAGAACCAGGTGTATGCGACAAGTTTTATTTCTGTGTCGATGGAAAATACAACATGATCACATGTCCATCCGGTCTTGTTTATAATGAAAAAACTGGTATCTGTACTTGGCCTGATGAAGCTAAAAAGAAGGGATGCTCCAGTGAAGGTACGTGTAAAAAATATAATTTAAAACTATAAACCTGATGAATTGCATTAAATTAATATAATTAAATTTAAAATATCAACCATAACTGTACAGTAGCATAAAGATGTTTCTCAGAATCAATTTCATTCTCATATGCTTCCTTCATTTATGCAATTGATCAGGAAAATGGGATCAGATTCTTTATTTAATATAGGTAGCATGAAATAAATAATTCTCATTTCATTTTTTAGTTACTAGTAGCATGGATATACAGAAACTTAGTAGTTGTAGATAGTCAATATTAGTATAAATGGATTTTTTTTAACTGAACAATTTTTTTTTATAAATTCATAAGAAGTTTTTGTAAGGAGTGGGGTAGACAGGTTGTAATGTCAAATCAGGCTTTGGCAGAGGATTTTCCTATTCTGCTGTAGATCGTTCATGTGATGGGGAAATGGCATACCCAGACTCTATAAAGTGGGTACTCTCAATTAAAAAATTAATAAATGGAAAAAGACCTGGTGGTTATGCATGCTAACAGTCAAATCATATCGTAACAGTCATACATTGTCTTACCAAGAAACAGTTATCCCTTATCCTTATAAAGTAATGATGCCATATCGCTCCATTTGTTGTTTTTTAATATTGTAAAAGTTAATTTACAGAAAGCAGATGATATACTTAATCAATTATTGTTTATATCATACAATATTTGAGATCAGCAACCAAAGAGAAAAATAAAAATTGATTAGTTAAAATTTTGAAAATTGACTTTTTAGAAATAGTTATTTGTAAACACTTGTTTATTAAGTGTTCAAGCTCATGAAATAATCACTTGGCTCCTACCTCATAGATTCTGAATGTCTAGCAACAGTTAAAATTGCCTACATTTATAAGTCCAATGCAATGTCAAAAATTTTCTTTCAAAGATCCTCTATTTCCTCTTTAAAATAACTTTATCAACTTCATGTGAAAACCTTGTCTTCCCCTAACACTTTAATTCTTTACTTAATTATTTATATAATTTGTTTACAAACTGTACAAAAATTCCTGCCTGCTTTAACTGTTCAATAAATGTATATTTATTTTCTTAACTAGATATTGCATAAAATTAATTGAAAAATATATAACCCAATGGAATGAGAAATATGTAATAAAAGTTGCTTTTATTTTCTTCCCACAAAATACTGGCTAAAGGAAGAAGGAATGTACAGACTTTTTTTTTTTTACAGTAAATAGAATAGTGGCCCATTCTCATGGTGCCAACTCTCTGGAAACATTAAACAATTTCTTTGAATTGATGCATTATATGTAAAGATTATGTATTTCTTATATCTGTTATATATATGCTTATATAATTATTTATCTAGAGCATTCATATCATTCATTATTCTTCATGAGCATTATTATTATTAAGTCTTTGTACATATGAAATATATTATATGATAAATTTGTTAAATTTCTAGTTTAGTTCTAAAAAACCAAACCACAGAAAACTCTTTCTATTAATAGGTATATTTAAGTTTATAGAATAACTAAAAATAGTTACTTCATTAGTGACATATAAACAATCAGTATTGCTGTAGGCATGTACTATATGCTTTATTAATGCAGTATTTTACAATCCATTTTTCATTCATTATAAGAAAGAATGTAGTAATTATGGTGAATTCTTCTTCTTCTTTCCCTTCCTCCTTTATGCCTTTCAGCGTGGAGGCATTGTATCTAGCCATCGCAGCCAGGCATCCCGGTCTCTCGCCAGCATCTTCATCTCTCCTAAGGACTTCCCTCTTGATAGTCCCAACCTGGCAATGTGGTCTTCGTAAGACAGTCGAGGTCTACCCCTAGGTCTTTTTCCTCTTGGTCAGGCTTCATAGAAGCTTCTGGGTTCTCTATATTCGCCCATTCTGCACATATGACCATACCACCTTAGTTGTCTTTTCTCGTGTATTTGTCCAAGTGGCTCGACGTTTAATTCTTCACGAATTCTTTCATTGCATACGCAATCTCGTCTGGTTTTTCCTGCCACTCTTCGGAGATACCTCATTTCAGCTGTGGTTATTCTATTTTTATGTTTGTTTATAGTTACCCAGCTTTCACTAACGTAGAGCAATGTTGGAAGTTACACTGCTTTGTATATTCTTAACTTAACATCTCTTCCAACTTCTCTCTTTCCTATGATGGAATTGCAGATATGGAAGTAAATATTGCTGGCTTTTCTAATTCTATTGTTGACCTCATCGTCAATATTCCCATTCCTGCTTATTATTACACCCAGGTATGTATAATCATCGGTCTGTTCCAGTGTCTGGCCATTACATATTTGTTGCCTGAGGCTCTCTCCCCAGATGTAATATTTTACTTTTATCTGTATTAATAGATAGGCCTTTTCTTCCTAATTCCTCTTGCCATTCAAGTACAGCTTGCTGTAATTTGTCCTGAGAGTCAGCTGCTAAGACTATGTCATCCGCATACAACAAAGCTTGGACTTGGACATGTCTCAGATTCCATAGTCCCACTATACTTCTGGCTGTTCTCCTTTTGCAGATTTTATGTATTTCGTCCATAAAATTTACGAACAGCAAAGGACTTAAGCTGTCTCCCTGCTTCACTCCCTGTTCCATGTCAAAAGGTCTGGATTCCATCCCATTTATTCTTACAATACCTTTTGGTTTTTGGTATACTGATTTGATGGCATTTATAAGGTCTACAGATATATTCTTAGCCTCTAGTGCTCTCCATAGTTCATACCTTGGGACCGAGTCGAATGCAGCTTTTATATCCAGAAACGCCATGTACATATTTCCGTTTCTATCCCAGGTTTTCTCCATTAGGCATCTAAGAGAAAATATGTGGTCCTGTGTTTGTCTACCTCTCCTAAATGCAGCCTGTTCCTCCTCGAGCATCGGTTCAATATATGTCCTAAGCCTGCGCTCTAGTATGGACGTATAAATCTTGTATACTACAGGTGATAAACAGATTGGTCTGTAGTTCTTGCATTCACTCGTATTGTCTTTCTTGTGGATGGGTATTATTACATTGTACTCCCAGTCCTCTGGGATTCTTTTCTCATTCCACAATTTTTGAAACAGAGACTGTAGGACTTTTGTGACCTGTGGACCACCATACTTAATTAGTTCTGGAGATATCCCATCTCTTCTTGCTGCTTTACCAGTCTTTAGCTTTTCTATGGAAAGTTCAACTTCTTCCTCCCATATCATTTCATCATATCCTGTGTCTTCAGTTAGGATCAGTTCTGAGGAAGGTACTTGGCTACTGAATTGCTGTTGGTAGTGGCGTCTCCATCTGTCTAATATTTCAATATGATGTGAAAGGATCTTACCATCCTCATTTCTAATGTTTCATATTGGTTTGCATTTACTACCTTTAAGCCCTTTTACTTTTCTCCAAAATAATCTGGTATTTTCCCGGTAATCCGAATCGAGTCTCTTACCAAAATCTTCCCATGCCTTTTGTTTTGCTTCCCGAACTATGCCTTTAGCCTCATTCCTCTTAGTTACATAATTAATCCATTTTTCGTGAGTCTGATCCGTTTTATATTCTTTCCATGCTAGCTTCTTTTTACGAACTGCATCTTTTACATGATCATCCCACCATTTGGATCTCTTTCCCCGCATAGCCACTTTCTTTAATCCACAAGCATCTGTGGCCACTTCAATAATTTTATGTTTTATGTTCATCCAGAGCATATCTATGGGGTCATCTAGATTTATACTTTCTAGGGCAGAGTCTAATTTTGTTGCATATTCGAGTTTCTTTTCGGGGTTTAGCAATTCCATCAAAGCAATTTTGGTAAACATCTTAGGCTTGATTTTTCTGGGCCTTAGTACACAGGTATCCGCAACTAGGAGGAGATGGTCCGTATTTAACTCTGCACCTCTTATAACTTTAATATCAGTGAAATATCTTCTTATTTCTCTATTGTATATAAAATAGTCTATACAACTATTAACATTCCTTTCAGGCGCAGAGAAAGTAATTTTGTGGATTGGCTTATGGGGGTAGAAGGAATTTCCTATCAGCATATCGTTGTCAACACAGAAATCTATGAGGCGTTGTCCATTTTCATTCTTCGCAGCCTCCGCTCCATGTGGCCCCATTGTTCCATGCGCTCTGTTATGGTCCCAACCAGTTCTTGCATTCAAGTCGCCCATTATGATAACATTTCTTTCCTTATTTCGGCTCATAGTTGTCACCCTCTCTAGATCTGAATAAAATAATTCTTTATCCAACACATCCGCATCCTCTGTTGGGGCATATACTTGTATAATGCCTTATTACTTGTATATTGCCTTATTGATACTTTGCCTATTGAGAGCTGAATGTCTACTATAATGATTCGTGGTGAGACTGGTAGCCATTCCTCTACCTTTGTGTACAGCTCTTGTGTCATGATAATCCCAACTCCCTCCTTAGCTCTTACTCCTTTTGGTACTCCTGAGTATACCATCGTATAGTTGTTATCCAGTAGAAGTTCTCCACTACCCTTTTTCTTTACTTCACTAATGCCAAGTATCTCGACTCGATATCTTCTCATCTCTTCCACGATTTCCACCTCTTTTCCTGTCAAAGACCTGATGTTGCACGAAGCTATGCGTATGTCCTCTTCGATGCCGCATCGTTTCCGTGTAGACTGTCCAACTCCGAGGCTCGACATGTTTCTTTGAATCGATTTACTCAATTACGGGTGATTGGCCCAGTAAAAGAGATTCCGTTACCTCGGAATAACTGGCCTTCTGTTCCCCTGAAGGAAGGGTAGGAATAAGGATACAGGAGAAGATAATGCTTGATTGATGGGATACAGGAAAGGGTCATGTTGCCCCCAGGAAATAGGATTAAAAGGGCACACAAGAGCTTGCGTGGGCAAGGTCGCTAGGTCCCTGAAGTAGATCTCTTCCTCACTGGGTGTATGAAGAAGTATCTACCCGCTACCCCATTATGGTGAATTCATTTAAAGATATTTTTTGAGATATGGTATAGTTCTAATTTAAAAAAAAATATTTCAATTTTCGGAGCCAAAATAATCATTTTAATTTTGTTTCTGTTTGAATCTGCCTTAATTAGCAATTAGCATTTGAAATATAAAAAATCTGGTGCAATGCGCGCAACACAAAAAACTTTCACTTATGAACTTACTTATATTAGAAATCGACGTCTTTCGATAATATTTAAACGCCATACTTTTTCAAATTTATATGCTTATATTTGTATATCTACAAAACTTGAAAGTTCTCAGTACTTTTCGATTCATTCATTATTGCTTATTTCTTTTTTAAGGGTACTAATTTCATCAACAGTCTAGTTTTTTTACTGCTTGGTTGTTTTTACAGCGATTTGCTTTTTGTAAATATATTGTATAGTTGAATCGATAGGAGGTGTATTTACGACTCGTAGTAAAGTTTGTCTCTAATGCCTTTCTGGAAATCAAGAACGATTACTGTTACTCTAAAATCAGTTTATATTGCCTTCAGAAATTAACTATGAAACCTAAGTTTCTAAACTAAAATATAATTAATTAAAGATTATCTTATACCATATCTTTTCACACTTTAAATGCTTTAAATAATTTAAGCATCAACTTTGAGGTAGTAAAATCTCTCTAAAGTAAAATAAATTTTTTTTATTGTTAAATAAAAGTTTTTATTTTCATCAGTGATCATACGGGATATGAAATTTTTGGTATCACATCGCGGGCATATATACATATCAAATACCCAGTTTGATCAAAATAGTTACAGCCATTTTTGAGAAAATAAAAAAAAAACTTGAAAATGAGACAAAATTTATCAAATAAATTGCCCCCTCCGTTTGAGCAATTTTAATGAAATTTTGGCCGTCACATCTTTGTCATACACATACATCAAATACCCAGTTTGATCAACATTGTTACAGCTGATTTTGATCAATTAAAAAAACACCTGAAAATGAGACAAAGTTTACTAAATAAAATGAAATGATGAAATTTCGGCTGTCTCATTGTGGGCATATACATACATCAAATATCCAGTTTGATTAAAATCGTTAAAGATTGGACAATATTCATTAAATAAAGTACCCCTTCCTTTTGACCAATTTTGATGAAATTTTTGCTTTCACTTAGCGGGCATATACCTACTCCAAATATCAAATTTTCTTATGTGGTATTAAAATGAAAAGATTTCTTCTTCAACATAAAATAATAATTTTTTTTTGTCCCCCCCTTCCTTACCGTTTTTTAGGCAATAAGGGGTTTTCCGCGGACAGGGGAGAGTATGGGGCATTAATGCCGAATTTTATTAAATGTCCCCTGGCTCCGGGTTTATCACTAGCTCTCTTCGGTTTATCAATCACATGTTGTCAGGGGCAATGCGTATTTCCAAACACATTAGTCTACTCAGCCATCCTGTCAACCTTAAATAATATTATTAACAAATACTATAACAAACACGATAGAATGATTTTTGTCATGTCTATCATGAAAATTGAAATGTTTGCTCTCTAAATCTCACCCCAGCTGTGGCAACTGCCTCTTTTGATAGTATTTAAGGAATTGAAATGGTGGAAGGCTGTACAAACTACCCTCCCCAAACCAACAAAGTTATCACAGACAGACCACAAATACTAACATCATGTATGTAGATAAAGATGTAGATCAGATAAAGAAACAGTTTTGTTATCAAGAACAGTGTTATGCAATTGTATATAAGCTTGCAAATATGTAGTAGATGTTAAGAAAGGAAAATGTGTTGTATGCCTTCAATAGTAATTGTAAAAAATTGTATGTAATATGTAAATATTGTACCTTTTACTAACAATTGTGAATATATTGCAGACTTTAAATTTTATGATTTATAGTTGTGCCAATAGCATGAAATCAATTAAAAGGAAAATATTGTAAAATTTATGTAATATAATATTTAGTTGATCTGTATGTACCTCAAAAAATGTATTATATATACAATATCATTAAAATTTATTGTAAAAGTCTGGAAAATAAGTTAAAACCTTGAATACCAATATTGTATTTTATATTATATTACAGAGTTTAGATTGCAAATTGAAAAAAATTGAATAATTTTTATGAATAGATTCTTTATCATTTTGAAGTTATAATTTATAGTAAAAAACCAAATTAAAATGGTATTAAATTTTGAAGTCGTGTGCATGCGTTTAAAAAATCAAATGACTTCTTGTTAAACCATTTTTATGTAAATTAACAGGTTTTTCACTTTTATTTCTAAAATTGTTAATAAATACATACTGTATTGAATATATTATATTTAGCTATATTAAAAATTTTTGCCAGGCACACAAGCTCGACAAAAACGTCTTACGTTTTGGCCTAAAAAAGAACAAGAAGAATTAGGCAGTCATGAAGCTAGTGAAGAGCAGAAGAAAGGAGAAAGAAGTGAGGAAGAAAGTGATGAATATAACGATTACGATGATGTATCCTCAAATAGTAAGAACAAAGATTATGACAATGTAAGCATGAACCCTGATAGTAAAGATTATCATGATGAGAGTTCTTATGGGAAGAATAAAGGTTATGGTGACTTGGGTTCACAAAATGGGAACAAAGATTATGGCGAAGAAGATGAATCAACATTCTATGATGAGTTTGGAGCAAACCCAGAATTTTCTGATTTTGATGTTGATTTTGAAAATTTTGGTGGTTCAAAGGAAGGTGGCAACTTTTATGACCATAAAAGTCTTCAAAGAAGGAGAGATGAGCAGCTTGATGGCTACATCCGTGAGTATGTCGCTCAACTGAATAAGGATCCTGTGAAAGCATCTGGTCCCATGGATCTCTCCTATTATGAAAAGATCGCAGAGGCAACTGTTGAGAAAGGACGCATACCATCTCTTACACCATGCCGTGGAAAAGTGAGACATTAATTATTAATTATATAGTTGCTCTTTGATGCTAAAAAAAAAAAAATTAAAAAAAAAAATGAATATCGTTTGATTCAAAAATAGAAAACGATTTGATAGCTTTGTTTTAATTTGTATCAAAGAGGAACTATAGTAAAATGAGCACTGCAAAACCAAAGCTGCACACATTTTTTTCCTTCCTCTGCTTGAACTTAATCTAAGGTTTAGTTGATTTAATTAGACTGATTAAGAAAGCCACAAAGAAGCAGTTTAAACTCAAAGACAATGTCCGATTGCAATGAATACTTGTTTTACATTTTATTATGAATAAGGACTATAGAAATAAAGAACATTAATCAATTAATATTTTCAGGTAAAATAAAAAATTATTAGATAAAAATTAAAAGTTATCTTGATAATAAGTGCTAAAAATAATTTAACGTACCCAATGAAGTTAATAATGTTAAAATAACATTTATTAATTGTTAATGAGTTATATTAGCCTATCTAATAATATAATTTGAGAATCTTTTTCAATTTACTCGCCATTTTTATTCAGTCGAATAAACTTATTAGATATTTGTATGAATTAGGTAATAGTAAGATAGGTAATGAATTTAATCAATATCAGGTCAATGAGTATTATTTTTTGTTAAATTTCCACAATCAAATAAAGTTAATATGATAGTTAGTTAGTTATTTGGATTTAGGGGCGTAAAACCTATTGGTTATCAACGCCGTTAAGTATCTTATATAAGTTAATAGGATAACATTACATTCAAAATAGCAGAATGATTAATTATAAATACAATTTTAGAAAATTTATTAAAAAAAAAGACAACAGCAACAATTTTTGTGCAAGAGTATAACAATGACATAACAAAAAATATCATATCAACATTGGAAAAATATAAAAGTTTTTAGTTTAATAGTAGATAATTAGTTTTTAAATAATTGAATACATCAGTGTGACATTATTAGCGGAAGTTTGGCATTGGTTAACGTCAATTCAGAAAATATGCAGAGAATAATAAAGATATTGGTAAAAATTATGATAAAAAAAAGTAGTTATTCTGTGTATTTAAATTTATTAGATTTTCAAATCTTCAGGAACTCTGGAAAGAAAGACTACCAGTTCCTTGTTCCTTTTAGCAAATTAGTAAATCCATGACTAATTTTACACACTCAGGATGAATTATTTATAAAGCTTAGATAAATATTTTATCATCAATAAACAGAATTTTGATTGAATAGTCTCAACAGGTATTTATCTCTATTTTTTTTCTTTTTTATTGTGGTATAGAAAATTAAAAATTCTAAATAATAAAACATCATATAACTGTTTACTTAGAAGATTATTATAAGGTTAAAAATTACTAAGAACAAAAAAAAAAGGAGGGAAACCAAGTGTATTAATTTTGAAAAAAAAATAAACAAATAAGTAAATCAGATAAGGAATTAAAGGATCTTTGTTTTTTTGTTTAATGTCACTTTATGCCACTAAGGCTAATCGGACGATGCTACAGTAGGAGTCCTAAATTTTACCTATCCAGGTATAATTAGGATAGGGATCTTTAACCAGTACGTGGCGGAGGGTCGGGACCTACATTTTACATCCTATCCGAGGGATGCCAACCTGCGACCTTTAGTATTTTATGCTAACCACTATACCACAGTTGAATGATAAAGGTTAAAGATCTTTAAAAATGATTTCATGAAACCAGTGTTTTTCTCAGTGTGCAATAATTTCATTAATATAAAATTAATTATTAATAGATAAACAAATATGTACATGAATAATGGATTTTGCCTTTCAAAATTATTTCAAGCCTAATGATCATATTTATTCTAACTAAATCAAATGAATAAATAAGAGAGGTACTAAAAAAAGTTCAATTTGTAACTTCTATGTTTTGTTTTTTAATACATAAATATTTTATGTACATATGAACTGAAATCTAATATAGCAAAACGTTTTTTTTCATTAGACCTCTAATAATCAATCAATAATTTAAAAAAACAAGCTTATTTCCAATAATTTTCCACAAAAATTAATAATAATTATCATTAATATCAATAATTAATAAAAAAATCAGCATCATCAGGTCTGTTTTTTTTTTCTACAGTAATTGAACAAAAAATATTAAGTATATAATTGTAATGCAAAATAAAATAAACGCTGAAATAAACATAGTTTAATGAAAACCACTTTCAGTAGTCACTTCTGTAATGTGAGGTATATAATGGTTAAATAGATGTTTTAATTTAGCATTATAATTCAAAAATTATAATGCTTACAAAGTTTTTGATTAAATACTTTACAAGTCTGCTAAAAAATATTTCTAGATAATTTGACCTGAAAATATTATTCAATAATTTATTTATCACCTATTCAACCAGAAATAATGACCTGGCTCACTTTTTATCATTCCAGATGTGTTCAAATTTGAATGCCCTAAGGTCGACATGACCCAAGCCCAACAGCACCCCAGATACCCTGACCCCGAGGACTGCCAATTTTTCTATGTATGTATCAATGGAGAGGTCCCCAGGAGGAATGGTTGCAAACATGGACAGGTCTTTAATGAAGGTACTGGATCATGCGACTGGCCAAGAAATGTTCCAGAATGGTAAGCCATATTTTATTACTAGTTTGACAGCAGGAATTAATTTTAAAATTATACAATGGGCATTATGGCATTAAGGCTATGCATTACGGGCATTATGGCATTATGGGCATTTCCTTTAGTCCTTAACCATACTTTAGAGAAGTAAAAATAATGCTCTATACCATCAACACAATTATTTTATATTAAATTTTAGTAGACTTGTAGTTTGGTAATATATTATTTATGGGAATAAAACTATGAACTTTATTTTTATTTATTTAACTCTCTTTACAATAACTATTTTTCATAAATCGTTTTAACAAGCTGGACTAACATATAATAAAATATGATTAAATTTACAATTCCCACCCTGGGTCATCTTTCCCTTTTTACTCTTATAGAACATTACTCTATAAACAGAAAATAGAAAATAAGTATAAACAGTAAAAGTTTGTATTAATAAAATTTTGAATTAATAAGTTGAAAACTAATACCTATATCTTTAATACATAAAAATTGTGAAGCAGTAAACCATAAAAGCAATAGCTGGTAAAACATGTACTTATCACGCAGCAGCTTACAGTTCTAATAGTAATATAAATTAAATAAATAAAAATATAAATTTATTTAATTTATTCTCATAACTAGCTGTATGTCCCGGTTTCACCCGGGGAATTTCATTTTTCTAATGAAACGGTCGATTTCGGAAAAAAAAAAAACCATTGTAAAGCGAGATCATTACGATTTTTATTAGGATAAAGAATATCAGCTGAAGATCGGCTGGTTATGCAATTTTAATATGGACAGGTGTTCGCGCCTGGTATGAAAGAACCTTGGCGAAATTTGGAGAATTTAGGATAAACGGTATGGATTACTATAAAGAACAAACAAACAGACAGAAATATTTCCCTGCAGTTTCAGCTTCACGCAAATCGGCTTGCCTAAGCCTCTGTGGCGCAAGGCGGGCCTCGTATTCTTGGGCAGACTCAGTTTCCCGCGATTCGGTCTGTCTAAGCCTCTGTTGTTCAATCCTGTTTTGATGTTCGTCAAGAGTTTCAGCTGCTCGTATTTGACGTTGTTTTTTAGCTTTTGAGCTCACTACTCCTATTGAAGCTCGCTTCTTAGAAGGCATTTATAAAAAATAAATTCACTATACATGTAAATAAACGTATTGTAATGTTAAAAAAACAAAAAAAACATATGGCTTAAAAATCCCAGAACTCGACGCCTACCAAGGGACAGTCTTACCGGGCCTTGTTGGCCTCTTCAAAATCTATAAAATGATTTTTTAGGCCGTTTTTTCGACTCAAACGGTCGATTTCGTAAAAAAAAAACATTGTAAAGCGAGATCATGACGAATTTTCTGACAATAAAAATATACCCAGAGTTTGGCTGAAGTTATGCAATTTTAATATGGACAGGTGTTCGCACCTGGTATCGAAGAACCACTGAGCGAAATTTGGAGAATTTAGGACAAACGGTATGGATTTCTATAAAGAACAAATAAACAAACAAACAAACAGAATTTCAACTTTATTTATATAGATTACATTACGAATGATTCTTTTGGATTATTGCATTAGGTAAATTGCTGCTTCTAAATTAATCTAATTATTGCTTTAATGAACCTATTAACAACAGTAATAACTTGAAGCAGGTGGCATTGTTAGCTCTATGCCATCAATTAGCTCCCATGAACCTAAACTGAAGAAACGGTTCTGCGCTCTTTCCTCCTTACTCTAATATTTAATGTTAAAAGGGGCCTGCTGTTCACTCCCAAATCATGATAATTACAGTTTTAATCAAATTGCTTGAAATTAGAATTTCATAAAAATTGATGTTCAAGTATATTTTAATAATACAAAAAAATAATTATGTGTTTAGCCAAGATTGGTACAAGGGAATCCTCACCGATGAAGAGCTCTATGCCCTTGAGCACCCTAAGCCAAGGACAAGGAGTAACAGCACATCATCCAGGGGTCCCCCACAGAGGAAGCAACAAGTTCGTGTCGAATAGTGTTCTGAAAAACTTTGAATGATGCCACAGTTAGGAATACTGGCAGTCCTTGTAAATTTTTAAGATGTTCCAATAATTTAAGTAATCCATTATTGTTGGCTTTTGTGTTTGAGTGTCATTTAGAAATAGTAACTAGTTCTATATATTTATTCACATCACTATATAGTTTATTACAGATGAAAAAAATATAAATATTTCATAAAATGAAAGTTGTCAATTATATTATATATTATCATATAATATTAGGACTACAATATCTCCATGTAAATAAGCACCTAGCTTTTGAATTTATGTAATTATCTTGTGTAGGCAACTGTTTTTATTTTCTTTCTCTTGTGTAAATGTATAATTTACAATAAATATTAAGACTGACTTACGGTAATTTAGCATTTATAGCTCTTTTTTAAGTCAGATTTTGTTCTTCGTGTTTGTATCCTTAAAGTAGTGCTTTTGCACGTGAAGAATTTTAAGAAGTATTAATTTTTTCATCAATTGTGTATGACTTTTAAATAAAAACATTCCTAAATATTGCAATGTTCTTTTTTCACAACAATATGCATGATTTATTTGTATTTATTCTTATACGGAATTTCATTTAACCCTTTAGCGTCTGAGCAGTGCTATATATAGTTATACGGGCCCTGTGGCCTGAGACCTTAGGCCGCTGCCGTGCCCGGTGGCCTGAATACTTTCTGGCATATTCGCTCTTCTTTATGTCCTTATACATACTTTTCTTTTAAATTCGCCCTATTTGACTAAGGAATAAGGTGCAGGTAAAGTTATTTGGGAAAACCCGAAAAGATATATCAGTCTACAGGCCCTAGGGACTGCAGCGCTCGAACTGATATGTCAATCGTTAAAGGGTTAAACTTAACATATATAGTATAAAAAAGATATGAGAAGGATACTATTTGTGAATTCAATAGTACCTAACTAACTAAACTAAGCAACTGAACGTTTTTGTTAGCTAAGCTAATTCTTTTTTCTTCAATTAACATACTAGTATACCAATAGGAAAATTAAAAAAGAATGGGATAACAATTTTTTTTCGCTAGGGATAGACCCAAGAGTGTCAGCAAAGGGTGGCCGGGGAGGGCAGCAGCCCCCTCCAGAAATGAAACTAAAAATTAAATAAATTTGTATTCATTTACCATATTTATTAAGTATTACTTATATAAACAATATTTTTATTTTTAAATATAATAACTTTTACTTAATAATTAATTGAGCCTTACATATCAGAATACCTTGGGTGGCGGGATGGCCGAGTGGCTAAACGCGTTAGAAAATACGCGTTGCCACTGACAACTTGACAGATGATTTGAGAACCAGAAGATAGCAAGTTCAAAACCCGGAGCCAGGGGAAATTTAATAATACTCGGCATCAATCCCCCACCTTCTCCCCTGGCCCGGGAAACCCCGTATAGCCTAGAAGGCGAGGAAGGGGTGGACCCAAAAAAAAAAAAAAAAGAAAAAAAAAATCAGAATACCTCGACTCACTCCCCCAAGCATAAGAATTTTAAGAGCCAGCTTCCCTCCTGGACGAAAATTTTTCCAGCTTACTAGACGAAATCCTGCGGACGTCTTTGGAAAGACCCATACGGATATTACTGTTGTCATATCAGCAATATCGGCATTTGCCTATTAGCAATACCAGCTGATATACCGATAGGCCAATATTAACACATATCAGTTAATCTGTAGACTATAGCATTTTTTAATCAATAGAAACCAGCTTCGATTGATATATCGGCATTTGGTATATCGGTGACAGCAAAAAATTCTATATTTGTCATCCATAGTTTTCACATAATGTATCCATCCACCATGCATTCTAATCCACCCTTAGAATTGTTTGAAGATGTTATTTCCTATCCCCAATGATGATGGTATGCCCCCGTCCCTCTGCCAACAATTTTACTTCTCCCCTTCTTAAAAATGGTTCCATAAATATAAAAAATAAAGGATCAATTCAATTGTAGTTTTTTAAAAATTACACTAGTTGTTCCATTTATACCATTATATGTATATTTATAGATAACATTTCACCAACATGCAAATTGCCCATTTTATTTGTGGCTTCCATAAATATTAAAAGGTAACAGTCAGTTAAAATAAATAAACAACAAAGCACCTTAGTAGGAAACCTTTTCTATTTGTAGGTACGAAACTTGCAAACTTGAAGTGGCGGCGGTTCCAGACTTTGCGGGGCCCTGGGCGAAAACATATGTCGGAGGCCTCTTACCGGGAGGGTCTGGGGGTTCGGAATACCCCGAAGGTTGGAAATGTTTGAAAATCACATGCTCTTTACTCTCTCTGAACATGCGCTTACACATCCTCGCTATGGTTTGGACTGAGCCTCAATTCAGGGAATGTACCCCCCCCCCCCCCCCCCAGACATTGTCATCACAAATATCGTTGGGGAGTTGTGGACCTCAAAAACTCATTAACCCTGTGCCCTGATTGGTCTAGATACGGCACTGTAACAGAAAATTTTTTTTATATAGTGTGAGATAGATAATATAGAAACTAAGTAGATAGGCCGGCAAGTAAATCGAGATTAAACAAAATATGCAATAATAAGCCAAAGAAAGTAATATTCAATATTGAAAATCGATAACAATATTAGACACACTGAAATACTACCACTATAATACTATCAAATTAAGATGAGCGGGAATATTGTATGTTGGTACAATGAGGAATAATAGTGATACTGTTGTACCGTTAATGTAAGAAAGTTGAGGAAGCTGGAATGAATAAGAACCTAAACTAAAATTACATTTAATTCACCAATATTTTTTTATAACGTCTGAAATTTAGTCATAACATTTTCGAAAAGAATAAAGTTCATTGCATAATATATGAAGAATAAGGGAAAGCAAGTTCTACCTAGGACCTATAGACGCCTGGAAGCGCCTCACGTATGTATACAAATACAAAAGAATTCCTGATTTGTGGCTTTATTGTTAGGTATGTCTGTCCAAATAAATACTATAATACCGATTGCAAGTAGATTGTTTTTTACTGACAGATAAAACATATTCGAATATACTCATTTAAAATTTCTGGTTGTCATCTAAACTTAGACTTCTAAAATACTGCTATTCATATTTCAATCTTACTGGCACATTGGTGGAGACACTTTTTTTTATAACGCTAATAATTCGAACAATATTTTAGAGATAGCGCAAATGGTATATTGCATTCAACGTGTTCTAGGTAGAAAATAGGTCTTAGCATAAAATTACATAGATTCAGCAAATCATTCCCATGGTACAATTTTAAGGTTGAGTACATCTTGATTTTCACTATCTATTTGATTTGTAAGTTTCTGATAACTGGATTCTGATGTAATATTGCCATCTTTGAGCAATCTTACATCAGATTGTAATATTACTTAAAGATGCCATTGAATTTCTTTTTTACTTTCACTTACCTATATATGAAATATATAGTAAGTGGAAGTATTGCGATCGTGAAAAATTTCGACTTCCGGTTTTCAACGGAAATACACGTTTTGGGACCCCCTGAGTCGAAATAACCAAGTCCCGCGAAATGGTCTGTGTGTGTGTGTGTGTGTGTGTGTGTGTGTGTTTGTGTGTGAACAGACTAGCTCAAAAACTATAAACCGTGGGAACCTGAAATTGGGTATTTAGTGTAGGTATATGCCCGCGATGTGACAGCAAAAATTTCATCGAAATTGCTCAAAAGGAGGGGGTACTTTATTTAATAACTTTTTACGTTTTTTCGATTTTCTCAAAAACGGCTCTAACGATTTTGATTAAACTGAGTATTTGATCTATTTATATGCCCGAGATATGACTGTAAAAATTTCATCAAAATTGATTAACCGGAGGGGGACTTTACTTAATAAATTTGTATCATTTTCACGTATTTTTTTTGTTTACTCAAAAAAGGCTTTAATGATTTTGATCAAACTGGGTATTTGAAGTATGTATATGGCAAAGATGTGATAGCCAACATTTCATCAAAATTGATTAACCGGAGGGAGGACTTTACTTAATAAATTTTGTATCATTTTATCTGTTTTATTTATTTACTCAAAAACGGCTTTAACGATTTTGATCAAACTGAGTATTTGATGAATGAATATGCCAGAGATGTGAAAGCCAACATTTCATCAAAATTGGTCCAACTGAGGGGGCACTTTATTTTATGACTTTGTTTCCAATTTTTAACTTTTTTTCGATTATCTCAAAAACGGCTTTAACGATTTTTATCAAATTCGTCATGTTTAATGAAAATTAGAGTTTCTTTAATATCAAGTAAGCTTTATCATTATTAAAATGTTCTGAAGGGGCTTTTTTTTGGGGGGGGGGGGGGCTTTTTCGTTTGTTTCTTTCTTTCTTATAAAGTACCTGTGTTTTTGTTTACATGGAGAAATAAACTGTCTCTCGTTACGCCTAAAAATAAGAAATGGCTAAATATGAGATATGATAAAAATAAAGAAAACATAAAGAGGAGAAAAAAAGAAAAATATTCAGTCAACTCATAAAACTCGTTGAGCCCACGCATGCGGAGGACGCCTTTAATGACAGGCCATTGTTCATAATTAAAGCCGTTCTGTTCATTGAGAAGTGGCAATTAACAAAACGCATTAATTTCTAATCTAAGTAAGTTGGTAAGTGAAAGTTGTGTGTTGCGAGCACGCACCAGATTTTTTGACATCTGTTCTCGGTTAAGTTTATCACACAATGATGAAATAAAAAATAAATATATGCAATGTGCTGGAATTTATTAAAGACACCAATAGGTTAAGACATGTCATAATAATTGGTTTACTTTACCACTAGAGAGCGCTACAAGTACTTAATCAGCTTGTTTTCAGTTTCAACTGTCTCTGGATAATTCAAGACTCTTCCTCAAATGGTACAAGCCTGTCAATCAATGAAAGACCTATCAAACCAGAAGGCAGTCACCATAACGGAAAGAAAGGTGCAGACAAATTAACAGAAAATTACATAAAGATTTTTAAAAAATATAATTTGAGCATTAAACTATATATATAAATAAGAATTTAAACATTAAAAAAAATTCCTTCAGTAGATAGGTAGAATTTACTTACATTTAAAGAATTACAGTGACTCTTACCTACTCTTAATATCTTCCTTTCTAATAACAAACTAAGTAACTAAGTCCACTCCCCATTCCCCTTTGTTTCCTAGTTAGGAGAGAAAGCCCATAAAATCCAAAAATCCATAAACTCGTAAAAATGCGACCCTTCAAATGATTAAATGGCGTTAGTAAGTTGGTTCCCTGCGAGCAAAACTTATTAAATTCATGATCACATATTCTCCTCCCAGAAAATAGTTATTGTCTGTCCGAACAGAACAATGGAGCATGTCCAAAACTTGATAAGAGTGTGCCCGTTAATTATGAGGAAATAATATAAATTAGGCGGGAAAAAGAAAGGTAGGAAAAATAGGACAAAAAAAATTGTTAAAACCTTGTCCGTGGCCTGAGAAACAGTCGTAGAGTAAGATTAAAATACTCTTTTAATGTATATTTGTACTAAGGATTATTTCATAATATTTTAAATTACTGATTATGGCATGCGATGATCTGAATAAATATTCAGAAATTTACGACCTTTCTGAGATTTTTATGTTCGATTTTTATTAGTTAGGATTAAAAAAATTTCTATGAATTGAAAGCCCTTAAATCTTATCATGAATGGACCCGATATCTAAAGGATTTCTGATAATTACACTGGCATTGGTTCTTTCTAACAATAGAAAGCTAGATAACAGTAAATGGAATGTATGTCCTGTTCGATCGGCCTTGCACGGCACGACAGACTTGGGCACCTCTTGTTCTATTTTGAATACCACTCTTTTTGTCTCATTTCAAGAACGGCTATGCCTGGAAGCCAGCGGTCGCTGAACACAGAAGGACAGCTACTGCCCAGCCTTGACATTTTTTACAACGGGCACTCCGTCAGCTCCACAGTTATTTGTCATATTTCATGCAGATCATATAACTAGTTTTCGGTTTTCTGTCCCAAATATTGACATTTGTAGTGGACGACATTGGTAATAAAATCCTAATAAACCTTGAAACATTGTTTTACAACATTTGATACATTATTAATTCTTAAATATTAAACCAACACATTGAACACATGGAGGGTGTTGTGTTCAATATTTCGCAAGGAAGAAATTTTTAAACTAATGATAGGTAACTAACATCAATGTTTTCTAAACCATTTCTCTTCCCGACTCTAATGGAGATAAACATTTTCCGTTACTTCCTTACTTTTAGTAAAATTAAATTCTGTATTTAAATAACAAAAGAATACTCAAACGGAGGGCCGCAGCTTCCACAGCCTTACCCATTTATCCGCCAAGGCTTTCTTTTTAATATCAGCACAGCATTGGGCACTCGCGGGAAAAGCAATAAGATGATTGAGAATATGGGTGACAGCTCGATGAGAATCAAATTGCAACGACTCTACATCATTGAAATAAAAATATAAAAAATCTGGTGCGTGCGCGCAACACACAACTTTCACTTACCAACTTACTTAGATTAGAAATTGACGTGTTTTGTTAATTGTCACTTCTCAAAGTTATTAAGTCACACATTTTTCTACATTCATATCTTATTTTTGTTAATCGTTAAAGCCGTTTTTGAGTAAATAAAAAAAAACCGTGAAAATGATACAAAATTTATTAAGTAAAGTCCCCCCTCCCGTAAATCAATTTTGATGAAATTTTTACAGTCATATCTCGGGCATATAAATACATCAAATACCAAGTTTGATCAAAATCGTTAAAACCGTTTTTGAGTAAATAAAAAAAACACGTGAAAATGATACAAAATTTATTAAGTAAAGTCCCCCCTCCGGTTAATCAATTTTGATGAAATTTTTACAGTCATATCTCGGGCATATAAATACATCAAATACCAAGTTTGATCAAAATCGTTAAAACCGTTTTTGAGTAAATAAAAAAAACACGTGAAAATGATACAAAATTTATTAAGTAAAGTCCCCCCTCCGGTTAATCAATTTTGATGAAATTTTTACAGTCATATCTCGGGCATATAAATACATCAAATACCAAGTTTGATCAAAATCGTTAAAACCGTTTTTGAGTAAATAAAAAAAACACGTGAAAATGATACAAAATTTATTAAGTAAAGTCCCCCCTCCGGTTAATCAATTTTGATGAAATTTTTACAGTCATATTTGGGGCATATAAATAGATCAAATACTCAGTTTAATCAAAATCGTTAGAGCCGTTTTTGAGTAAATAAAAAAAACACGTGAAAATGATACAAAATTTATTAAGTAAAGTCCCCCCTCCGGTTAATCAATTTTGATGAAATTTTTACAGTCATATCTCGGGCATATAAATACATCAAATACCAAGTTTGATCAAAATCGTTAAAACCGTTTTTGAGTAAATAAAAAAAAACACGTGAAAATGATACAAAATTTATTAAGTAAAGTCCCCCTTCCGGTTAATCAATTTTGATGAAATATTTACAGTCATATTTGGGGCATATAAATAGATCAAATACTCAGTTTAATCAAAATCGTTAGAGCCGTTTTTGAGAAAATCGAAAAAAACCTAAAAAGTTATTAAGTAAAGTACCCCCTCCCTTCAAGTAATTTTGATGAAATTTATGCTGTCACATCGCGGGCATATACCTACACTAAATACCCAATTTCAGGATCGCACGGTTTATAGTTTTTGAGCTAGTCTGTTCACATACACACACACACACACACACACACACACACACAGACACACACACACACAGACCATTTCGCGGGACTTGGTCATTTCGACTCAGGGGACCCCAAAACGTGTGTTTCCGTTGAAAACCGGAAGTCGAAAATTTTCACGATCGCAATACTTCCACTTACTATATATTTCATATATAGGTAAGTGAAAGTAAAAATCTGGTGCGATGGGCGCAACACACAACTTGGTTAGATTAGAAATTGAGGAGATATGTTGAATGGCATTCCTCAGTCATACTTTTTTCCACATTCATTTACTTATTCTTGTTTGTATTTGCTCTCTAAAGTACACTAAATTTTGTTATTAATAAATAAAAGTTTTTACGTGTGATTCGGCAATGCAAATATAATAATCCATCGCGTCTGATTTTATAATTCTCTATGTAGTTGTTAAAAATTCTTGTTGATACCATGAAACAAATAATTTTCATCAAATGAACAGAACGTCTTTAATTATAAACAACGATCTGCCATTAAATCAGTGTATTGCTCAAGAGTGGGTTCAACGTGTTTTATGAGTTGACCGTATATTTTTACTTTCACTTACCTATATATGAAATATATAGTAAGTGGAAGTATTGCGATCGTGAAAAATTTCGACTTCCGGTTTTCAACGGAAATACACGTTTTGGGGTCCCCTGAGTCGAAATGACCAAGTCCCGCGAAATGGTCTGTGTGTGTGTGTGTGTGTGTCTGTGTGTGTGTGTGTGTGTATGTGAACAGACTAGCTCAAAAACTATAAACCGTGCGATCCTGAAATTGGGTATTTAGTGTAGGTATATGCCCGCGATGTGACAGCATAAATTTCATCAAAATTACTTAAAGGGAGGGGGTACTTTACTTAATAACTTTTTAGGTTTTTTTCGATTTTCTCAAATACGGCTCTAACGATTTTAATTAAACTGAGTATTTGATGTATTAATAGGCCCGAGATATGACTGTAAAAATTTCATCAAAATTGATTAACCGGAGGGGGGACTTTACTTAATAATTTTGTAACATTTTCACGTGTTTTTTTTTATTTACTCTAAATCGGCTTTAAAGATTTTGATCAAACTCGGTATTTGATGTATGTATATGCCAAATATGTGATAGCCAACATTTCATCAAAATTGATTAACCGGAGGGGGGACTTTACTTAGTAAATTTTGTATCATTTTCACGTGTTTTTTTTATTTACTCTAAATCGGCTATAACGATTTTGATCAAATTGGGTATTTGATGTATACATATTACCAAGATATGACTGTAAAAATTTCATCAAAATGATTAACCGGAAGGGGGACTTTACTTAATAAATGTTGTATCATTTTAACGTGTTTTTTTATTTACTCAAAAACGGCTTTAAAGATTTTGATCAAACTGGGTATTTGATGTATGTATATGCCAAATATTTGATAGCCAACATTTCATCAAAATTGATCAACCGAAGGGGGGACTTTACTTAATAAATTTTGTATCATTTTCACGGGGTTTTTTTTATTTACTCAAAAACGGCTTTAACGATTAACAAAAATAAGATATGAATGTAGAAAAATGTGTGACTTTGGGAAATGATATTTAGCAAAACACGTCAATTTCTAATCTAAGTAAGTTTGTAAGTGAAAGTTGTGTGTTGCGCTCACGCACCAGATTTTTCTTTTTTTCTCCTGTATGTGTTACTTGATTTTTTTCATATTTCATATTTAGCCATTTATTTTTTGTTAGGCGTAACGAGAGGCAGCTAATTTCTCCATATAAACAAAAACAAAGGTACTTTATCGGAAAACAAAAAAGGCCCCTTCCCCATTTAAACCCCCTCAGAACATTTTCCTAATGATAAAGCTTACCTCACAATCGTGAAGAATAACTTAAAGAATACTTGATTCTCATTAAACATGACGAGTTTGATCAAAATCATTAAAGCCGTTAATGTAGATTTTGAGAAAATAGAAAAAAACGTAAAAATGGAAAAAATATTTATTAAATAAAATGCCCCCTCCGTTTGATCAATTTTCATGAAATTTGTGCTGTAGTATCAGTGCCATATACATACATCAAATACCCAGTTCGATAAAAATCGTTAACCCCTTTTTTTGAAAAAAAATCGGAAAAAAACGTAAAAATAGGAAAAAGTTATGAAATAAAGTTCCCCTTCCGTTTGATAAATCTTGATGAAAAATCGGCTGTGATATTGTGGGCATATACATATATCAAATACCTAATTTCAGGTTCGTACGGTTTATAGTTTTTGAGCTAATCTGTTCGCACACACACTCAGTTCATTTCGCAGGCCTTGGTTATTTGGACTTAGGAGACCCCAAAACGTGTATTTCCGTTGAAAACTAGAAGTCGAAATTTTTCACGATCGCAATAGGTACTTTCCCTTACTATATATTTCGTATGTAGGTAAGTGAAATTAAAAAAAAGATGCAGTTTTAGTTGCTCTTGAATAATTGGATATGCTTGCAAGAGATATCTTTTAACTGGTAAAATAAAACATTTTCCTCCCAAAGTATTGTACCAATTCATTTTTATAGAACTTCCCCTAATTTATTAAATATTTCAAAGCTTTCTTTACCTGCCTCACGTTTCAACGATCCAATCCCCAATTTCAATAAAACATATTTCCTCTAGGCCGGATGTTATCCATTGGTCTTTGGGCTTAGCTATAAAAGGTTTATCACGAAGGCTATGAATTTTACTTCATTAATATAATATAGTCAAATCAGTCTAGTTAAGCAAATTTAGCTGTAATGAATAAGATAATTACTTTAAGGACTGACATTCGTGGAAAGATAGGGCAATGCTTATCGAACATTGGCCAATGTTACTGGGAAGAACACTAAATAAAAAATGAACTGTCTAAGAAAACATTTACACTCAAGTATTACGGGATAATTGCATTAGATTATTAATCATGATGTTTGAGAAAGCATTTTGAAATAATGTGGGCTCTAATGGATATCGATGAAACAAAGACATTTTTTTATTCTTTATTATGATGAATATGATTCAACAATCATAATAATATTATGATTATGAAAACCTTAGTAGATTAGGTTTCAATTCTAAATCGAGGGTTATGCAAAAGAAAACTTCCATGAACTTTCACTCAACACAGAAATGTACCTTTTTACCTCAAGCTCCTCAGAGCGAAAACTTAGAAAGTTTAACAGAAGGTGTGAATAAGAAGAGAAAGTTCACCATATAAACGTAATAATGAGAATTGTTATGTGGTTTTTATATTACTGGATTTTGATAGTATTTATGTCCCAAGATGGCGAGAGGGACCACAAGATTATGAATTCTATTTCGTTACCGCACATACGAAACGAGGAAAATAGTAAGTATTATTATATTTAATTAACCATTATTGATTAAGACATATAAACAAAATTAATTTCACAAACCTGGTGGACATAAGTAATAAGTATATGTTTTTTCTTCGACAGAGATGTCGAACCGTGACCCTATTTTTTTATAACGTGGTTATTATGGTTATTACTATTTGCGATGCTATTGTTGATACATCCTATTCAGTTTCACTAAATAGTAAGGTAAAACGAGACAAAGTTGAGCTGGCTCACCGAGTGACCTATAACTCGATGGCGTTCACTTAAGCCACAGTTGCAACACACCCCACCAGACCGGTTCCCAAGCCAACGCTTCATCTCCCCCGTTCTCACCCTGAAATCATGAAACGGACATGGAACGATGAGCAATTAATATGAGGAGTGTAACATCTTCCCCCTAGAGATGGTCGCTAATTACTTCAAGGAAGTGATTACAGGTTAGTGACTCCATTAATATTGAAGAAGTTTCACCATCGTAATTGGTACCGGAGGAATTGACTACCAATTGGGATAGCGGTAGCGTACTAGAACTGGACCACACGCGAGATTTTCACACTTTAACAATGCGCTCATATCATGTAATTAATAATAAAATGTAACATAATCATCTCCTTATTACTAAAAATGAGAAAATTTATTAATAACAGGCGACGGAACGATTTGGTCATTGGCATTTTTATGAATGAAAATATACTTTTTAAGTAGACTTCCATCAGGGCATGAGAACTGATGGAGAGTGATGGTCAATCCACACTCTTTGTATCTTCCAGAAAGTATAATACAATAAGAAACATTGACTTGTGTAGTAAGTATTTTGTCATATAGTATGGTGCATCTACTATCTTTCAGAGCCCCATATTTCTACCACAAACATGCATAAACGTCTACATAATACTTTGTATATTGTTTAAGGATAAGGAGGATAATTGAGTGTCCACAAAATAATCTTGATAGTGGCCCAAACCGTATGTTTATCTGCTTTCTTATCAGTCAGATGTGGCTTTACCATATCGTACTTATATCCAGGTGAAGTCCCAAGTATCGCATTCCCTGAGAACTAGGTACTGGAATATTATTCATTGAGAATGAAGACAATGGAAACACTCTTCATTTGATACATTTTATATCTCCATCTTTCGGAAAAAGCAGAAATATCGTCAAGATGGTTTTGTAGAATAAAACATGTATTATATAATGTCCATATGGTGATGTTCCGGATCCTATCTCGTCAGACCTTTCCTTCCACTTTACGAGGGTATCTCCATTGCTCAGATTCGACTCATCCCAGCCAAAATAGTCCATCGATCGATCCCACTCTCAGATAATCCTCGCCTTATGTACTCTTTTCTCACTCTGTCAAACGCTTTCAGGATGCTCATCTCGACAAATTTCTCCGTTATTTGTCTTATTGTGAAGATAAGGTCTGATGCGTTTCCCTGTCCTTGGAAGCCGTAACGTTCCTCTCCCAACTGACCTTCCAATACTCATTTTCTTTTTGCCACTGATATTCTCTAATGCACCTTACTTGGAACACTAAGAGATATACCTTGATGATTTAACGATCGCGATTACCTCTCTTTTTATAAACAAAGCAACTTCCTTAAAAACTTTCTTTTGCTTTCCAAATGAGGTTCAGGAAATGAAGGAACACTCTTGACCATTGCTACCCATTCATGTGCTTGATCATTTCAGGAGTGATTTCATCCAGTCCAGCTGCCTTGCCTCTTATGATCTTAGCAATGGCCTTTTTTTTTTTTGTTCCTCCCCTTCCTCGCCTTTTAGCCTATATGGGATTCCCCGGGCCTGGGGAGAGGGTGGCGTATTAATTCCGATTATTATTAAATGTCCCCTGGCTCCGGGTTTTGAGCTTACTATCTTCTGGTTCACGATCATAAGTTGCCAAAGGCAATGCGTATTTTCTAACGCGTTTGCCCGCTCGGCCATCCCGCCACCCCTAGCGGTGGCCTCTTTCAATTCTTCTTCTCTAATATTATCCTCCTCATCTCAAAGCTCCTCTAATTCCTCTGAGTTTCGGACACCTACACATGTCTCCTCTTCAGCAGGCTTCGAGCACATTCAATTTAGCTTCTTTCCTCCGATTCAGGTACACTTGATAAGCGTCGAGAATTTCCAAGCTTAGATGATTCTTTCGAGCTGCCCTCTTTTCTTGGGTAGCCTCTTTGACACCTTCTGACCATCAGGCAGTTTTCTTTGGGCAAGATCCAAAGTAATTCTCGCTGCCTACCGATTTCGAAGCATCAAGGAAGATCATTCGGAAAGCTCTTCGGCTCCTGGTAGTGTCGCTATTCCACGGTCTTTTTTCGTCCAAGGCCAACCTTTGCAATATATTTTCTGTACTTAATAATTAATTAATATAATTTGCCAATTCGACCTGCTGTAAGCGGTACGATTTGACGATTCTTCTCTTGGTATTCTTGTCCTTTTTTTTTGAGGATTCGCATCGTTCCAGGATTTACTGATCAGTGGAAGGTAATGATCGCTCGCTTCCGACCTCGAATCGTAGTCAGACCTTGGCATATTGTATGTCCGTATCTCTTCTGTTTTTATCAGAAAGATATCTATGGTAGATTTTTCATATTTTTCTATTGTATAATTATTATTATTATGCGTGAAGTGCGTATTTGTGCAAGCGTGGTCGTTTGCCGCGCAGAATTAATAGTTTGATATTTTTAAATAAGTTAATAAAAAATTGAAGAAGAGATAAAATTGACCTTGTCCGAGATACGAACGGGGATCCCCGAATTTGCAATAGAAGGATGGAAGGTTTACGTGCTGTGGATACGGGTCCTAGAACGCTATTGGTTAATGCATCACAACCCTATGGCCACTCTTTCATACATGTATAAGTTTTGTTTGTTTTTGCATTCGTTTTAAATAAAAACTAAAGAAAAAAATATAATTGATTGTTTTATTTTTTTTTTAATGCGAAAGTAGATTTCACTCCTGCATCATTTATCATTCAATTTTCATATGTTTAAGAAGATTTATAATAACAGCAATAAAAATAAAATAAAACCAAAAAAAAAAAGTTAACGTTACAAATTCATAAAAAATGCTTGATGAAATTTTAATGAAGCTTGGGTGTGACGATTGCCTTGAGGCCTATTGAATTAATTACTATTAGGATCTCATTGAAATGATCTTTCAATATAATATTATATATATAAAGAAAACTTCATTAAATTTCTAGTTCTGGAGTTGATAACTTTCATGAATTTACAATAAAATCTTAAACTCCGATAAGATGAAGGGGGGGAAAATTCACAATAGGACACATTGAAAATAAAATATCTCTTGGTTTCCTGAAAAGTAGCTAATTTCATATTAATTGATTTAACGTGGTAATAACATGATATTGTACATGGATTTTAATGCTTTATTGAACATAATATTTCGCCGGTTTTTTATTTTATTTTTTCCATTAATTTTATCTTTTTTTTTTTCATTATACAATACCTTATTTCAACAATCTATCTAAAATTTCTAACATCCTTATCAACAAATATAGTGTGCTAAATGTTTTGAGAATATCGGGTGAAAGAAAGGAAGTGAACCAGCCTATTCCCTATTCAGACCACAACTTCCTTATTTCCGGAATAGGGACGTGAAATGATTGGTTGCACTTTTCCGATGAAAGTTTTGGATGTGGTTTATATCATTCGAAATCCTTGCGATGTCAAGCTATATTGGTAGTGACCTTTTCATACATGATGATTTAATACAGAGTAATGTAATTTATGGAGCGGTGCCAAACGTTAGTAATTAGTGTATGAGGTTTGTTTGTAGAAATCAGTTGAAGAGTTTCCTAATACTAATTTTAAATTGAATATTCATAAATTACAACTAGAACATTTCTTTCCAACAGTACTTACCATCCAAATTTCGATATCGCGGTTCTTGATAAAAGACCAACTGATTTCAACTTATAAATCTATTGCTAATTTATAATTCTGAGATGCAGTGCTGATTGATGTAGCGTGTATCATCTATCAAATTAATGAAATGGCATATTACTATGATATGTTCAATATTCCTTATATACAATAAATGAAATTATTGTGTAATTATTGAATATGTTGAATTGTGCACATTCAACTATGACAAAATAAGAGAAACAGATCGACTAAATGACAGAAGAAAAATGACTTTTTGGCATATTATTACTAATTAGATATGTCAATATCTCAGATATAAGAATAAAACTGACAATCTTTCTTATCTTGATAATAAGTCAACTTTTTAATGTATGCAATTCGCTTCTGGACTAATATATAATGCATGATCTGAATTTCAACTGAGCTTTGAATTTGAATAATAATTTATCAATATCAAAAATTTGAATCACATTAATGTCACTTCAATTCATTTAAAATATTTATGAGTTTTTTTTTCACAAAAATTTGTAATTTATTTCCATCCATATTCCCTCAGGAGAAGGGAACAGAAAAATATAAAAAAATCGTGATATTTTTTTCGAAAATGAGTTGGAATGATAAAATGATTTGCACTGGTTTATCAAAAAAGACGACAGTTATTTTTAAAGGGTGTAATAACATTTGAACGTTTAAGTTTGAGTGAAAATACTATTTTATATTAGATATTGCAGGGAAACAATCATGTTTATTTTTGGTTCTCTCTGTCAGAACAGCTTACCACTACTAAAAGTGACATTGGATCCTTCGCTCAGCTCTCTCAATTATTTTGATTCCCATTTCCCAATATTGCGCTTCTAATCTCTTCCCGTTTTTTGAAAACATGGCCCCATTAGCAGTTATCGTCTATAATTTTTTATCGGTTTTTTTATAAACAAATGTCGGCTAGTGATCGACCTGCCGCTGTAACTAAGTTAGTTTTGCAACTTGATGAATTCCTGCAACTGATTTACTTGTAATGATCCAAAAAGGCATCTATGCTTTTTAAATGCCTTTGCGATCAACACAGTGAAAGACTACAGCATGAATAAATTCAAAAACAAAAACATGGTGAGATGAATCAAAGTAAAACATTTACACGATTTAACTGCTTACACCGATGATCAGTAACATTGATTATTCTTGTCTGTTTCAGATGACATGTATCGATTTGTAAATGTCCCGTCCTGATGGTATACTTTATATTAATTTGATTTTTTACCAATAAACTTATTTAAATTTTACTGGATTTCTTTTCACCTCGGCCAACACTATATCATAATGAAGTTGTTGATTTATCATAGCTTAAACTTTTTATTTGTTTTTTAAGTTAAAAATATATTTTCCTCAAATTCTGAAAATGGTTTAATAAGAAATTTTTATTTGACTCCTGAATTGTGGATGTACACGTCTGTTATTGCCTTTAGAACACCCAAAGAATCTGAAGCAATCGCTTGATTCTTGTAAAGCAATGAGCAGGAATAATCTAGTGCCATCACTATGCTATTCACCTCTGCAGTATAAATATTACCAAGCTGATGCAATTTCATCTTACGAGTGGAGTCCTTTCCTTCGTCACAAAGGCTGAAGAAGCTGCTGAATCCTACCTGTCACTATTCAATTTTTTTATTTTTTTTAGAATACAAATCTTTATTGGTATTATTACACTCTGTCTCATTTCGAGACACTGGTATTGGTAATGGTATATTGCTAATGGAACATATTCACACTTTATTCACAAAAAACAATATAATAAATAAAAATAAATAAGGTAAAATAAAAATACTCAAGTTAAAAAAAAAAAAAAAATAAAAAAATCTTCAGCACATTCATACACTATTTACAACCTGCTGGAGAACCCCGAGGCAGGATTTTCCCTCCAGGGAAAAGCAAGCCTCAAGAGGTTCCCGCGCTTCTCTCTCAGCCGCATCACTGGTATTTAAGCCAGTGGAGGCTGAGCGAGGGCGCAATAGCCACAAGCACATTCAATAATGAAGTAGTTAAAAAAGCTAATTGATAAATAAAAAAGCAAGTTATTATTCTTTCAGATTTTCAAGTTTTAACTGTAATAATAAAGTATTATTATTTTTAATTTCTCCCTTCCATTTCTTTTTAACAAAATTAAGTTTTATTTTTTATGTTGCTAATATAATTTTGTTTAGTTTTAAAACATGAATGAGATATCACAATATTAAAATGAAAAATTTTTACTTTCACTTACATATATATGAAATAGATAACAGTAAGTATTGCGATGGTGAAAAATTTCGATTTCCGGTTTCCATTGGAATCACACGTTTTGGGGTCCCCTGAGTCCAAATAGCCAAGTATCACAAAATTATCTGTGAGTGAACAGACTAGCTCAGAAACGATTTGTCTTACGAAACTGAAATTAGGTATTTGATGTATGTATATGCCCCCAATACCACAGCAAAACTTTCATGAAAATTGATCCAACGGAGGGGGCACTTCATTTAATAAATGTTTTTTCCATTTTTACGTTGTTTTTTTTTTCGATTTTCCCAAAATCGGTATCAACGGTTTTATTTATTTTGATCATGGTCATATTAATGTCATGTTTAATGAGAATCAAGTATTCTTTAATATGGAGGTAAGATTTATCATTATTAAAATGTTCTGAAGGGGCTTAAATGGAGAAGGGGCCTTTTTTTGTTTTCCTATAAAGTACCTTTGTTTTTGTTTATATGGAGAAATTAGCTGCCACTCGTTACGCCTAACAAAAAAGAAATGGCTAAATATGAAATATGAAAAAATTCAAGTAACACATACAGGAGAAAAAAAGAAAAATATAAGGTCAACTCATAAAACACGTTGAACCCACTCTTGAGCAATACACTGATTTAATGGCAGATCGTTGTTTATAATTAAAGATGTTCTGTTCATTTGATGAAAATTATTTGTTTCATGGTATCCACATGAATTTTTAACAACTACATAGAGAATTATAAAATCAGACGTATTTGAGTTTTATTCTTCCATTGCCGAATTGTCACACGTTTTGGGGTCCCCTCAGTCCAAATAGCCAAGTACCGCAAAATGGTCTGTGTGTGAACAGACTAGCTCAGAAACGATTTGTCTTACGAAACTGAAATTAGGTAGGTATTTGAGATATGCATATGACCGCGATGTGACAGCAAATATTTCGTCTAAATCGAGTAAACGTCTGATAGAACTTAAAAAGCTTAGGAAAAGTAGTCTTCCAATAAAGTACCTTTAATTTTGTCTATTTCGAGTATATAACTGTCCCTTGTTATCGCTAGTAACAAGAAATGGTTAAATGTAAAATATGATAGTATTTCATTCAGATAAAAGAGACCAAAATATATGATTTCCAAAACAAAAAACACAATTTCCGGTATTCAATACAGCTTTGGAAAGCTTAAAATTTAAGAAATAATAATATTTAGACAACCGTCTTAAAACCAAAACAAAACTTTAAGAATCCCAAACAAACTTTTTAGTTTCGTTTTTCAACGAAAAAAAAAAAAAAAGAGAGAACTGTTTAGACAGAAGACGAGAGAGAGCATTGCGGGAGAAGGCGAAGTGCGTGTTGCTCAAAATGATCGATCGGAAAAAAAACACGCGGTGATATTTTATTCTTTTAGGGCAGGGACATTTATTAGTCCTTTATTTAAATAAATAGTTTACGTATGTTCCAAAAAGCACTTAAAACACAATGGCAACTCTCTCATGCACAACATACCTTTGCTAACTGCTCATTGTTAAGAAGGAAAGGCGTACCTACTGCAGAGGCGAAAAGAGTCGACAACGTGTTTTAACATCTTGTTGGAACATACTTAAACTATTGATTCAAATAAAGCACTAATACATGTCCCAGCCTTAGAAGAATAAAATATTGCCGCCGTTTTCTGAAAAGCACTACAGTACTCAAATTGAAAATTAAGTACCAATTTATTAAATGAAACCTTTCTATCAATTCTTATTTACAATATATCGTCAAAAACATGATTACTGAATTTAAAACTCGATTATTATTTCTTTGATCTCCTATCCTATAAATAAATGTTTATATATAAATATTCAAACGAATCCCTGAAAAGTACGGAGTTCCATGATTTGATTCTTGGTACACCACTGGATGAATTACTAACCTCACTTTCAAATAAAAAAAAGAAAAGATTTTCGTTTAGAAAGAAAGTTTAGTGTTCACTCTCTGGTAGCTCTTAGTTTAAAAAAAGAAGGGTGGTAAATAAAAGATGTGTGATGCGCGCACAGCACTAGATTTTTAATTCGTTATTCTATCTGAAAAATTGTTCTCGCAACAGAATATGTAATGGTAGAAATAAAAAGCTTCATTTTGCCGTTAGCAAATGGCCTTGGCTAATCCAAGACACGCCTAAAATGCAATTCCAAACTTACATACTCTGCAAATAAAATTATTTTGACATAAATGCAACAACTAAAGTTTTTAACAATAATCTTAGAAACATAATTTATTATTTACATTATACAGTTATAGAAGTTTACTGACCCCACATTAAAATAAAAAATAAAACAATTTTCATTAAGAAAGAAAGTTTTGTGTTCACTCTCTGGTAGCTCTTAAGTATGCCATTTTCAAGAAATTGTCTATCCTTAGTTTAAAAAAAGAAGGGTGGTAAGTAAAAGTTGTGTGATGCGCGCACCGCACTAGATTTTTACTTTCACTTACCTATATATGAAATATAGTGTAAGTGGAAGTATTGTGATCGTGAAAAATTTCGACTTCCGGTTTTCAAATAACCAAGTCCCGCGAAATGGTATCTGTGTGTGTGTGTGTGTGTGTGTGTGTGTGTGTGTGTGTGTGTGTGTGTGTGTGTGTGTGTGTTTGTGAACAGACTGGCTCAAAAACTATAAACCGCACAGACCTGAAATTAGGTATTTGGTGTATGCATATGCCCAAGATGTGACAGCAAAAATCTCATAAAAATTGATCAAACGGAGGGGGTACTTTATTTAAAGAATTTTGTCCAATTTTTAGGTTTTTTTTTTATTTTCTCAAAAACAGCTCAAACGATTTTGATTAAACTGAGTATTTGATGTATTAACATGCCCGAGATACGACTGTAAAAATTTCATCAAAATTGATTAACCGGAAGGGGGACTTTACTTAATAAATTTTATATAATTTTCACGTGTTTTTTTTTATTTACTCAAAAACGGCATTAAAGATTTTGATCAAACTTGGTATTTGATGTATGTATATGCCCGAGATATGACTGTAAAAATTTCATCAAAATTGATCAACGGGAGGGGGAACTTTACTTAATAAATATTAAATAATTTTCACGTGTTTTTTTATTTACTCAAAAACGGCTCGAACGATTTTGATTAAACTGAGTATTTGATGTATGTATATGCCAAAGATGTGATAGCCAACATTTTATCAAAATTGATCAAACGGAGGGGGCACTTTATTTCATAACTTTTTTCCAATTTTTACATTTTTTTCGTTTATCTCAAAAACGGCTTTAACGATTTTCATCAAATTCGTCATGTTTAATGAAAATTAGGTGTTATTTAATATCAGGTAAGCATTATCATTATTAAAATGTTCTGAGGGTGCTGTTTTTAGTTTGTTTGTTTCTTTCCTATACAGTACCTTTGTTTTTGTTTATATGGAGAAATTAACTGTCTCTCGTTACGCCTAAATATAAGAAATGGCTAAATATGAGATATGATAAAAGCCAAGTAAACATATAGAGGAGAAAAAAAGAAAAATATTCAGTCAACTCATAAAACACGTTGAGCCCACGCATGCGTAGTACGCCGTTAATGATAGACCATTGTTCATAATTAAAGCCGTTCTGTTTATTTAATGGAAATTATTTGTTTCATGGTAACTAAATGAAATTTTCAACAAGTATATTGAGAATTATAAAATCAGACGACTTGGAGTATTATGCTTGCGTTGCCGAATTATGACAAGTAAAATCTTTTATTTAATAATAAAATAAATTAGTGTTTTTTATAGAGCAGATGAAAACAAAAATAAAAAATGAATGTGGAAAAATGTGTAGCTTTGAGAAGTGGCATTAAGAAAACGCATTCATTTCTAATTTAATTAAGTTGGTAAGTGAAGGTTGTGTATTGCGCGCACGCACCATATTTTTTAATTCGTTATTCTATCTAGAAAATTGTTCTTACAACAAAATATTTAATGGTAGAAATAAAAAGCTTCATTTTTCCGTTAGCAAATGGCCTTGGCCAATCCAAGACACACCTAAAATGCAATTCCAAACTTACACACCCTGCAAATAAAATTATTTTGAAATAAAGTTTTTAAACAATAATCCTAGAAACATAATATATTATATTTATCGTACACATTTAGAAGTTTACAAGGAAATATTTGAGATACATAATTTTCTTAGTGTCACACAACTAATTTTACTTTAACTTACCTATATATGAAATATATAGTAAGGAAAGTATTGCGATCGTGAAAAATTTCGAATTTCGGTTTTCAACGGAAATAAACGTTTGGGGTCCCCTGAGTCCAAATAACCAAGTCCCGCTAAATGGTCGGTGTGTGTGTGTGTGAACAGACTAGCTCAAATACTATAAATCGTACGATCCTCAAATTGGGTATTTGGTGTATGAATATGCTCGCGATGTGACAGTCAAAATTTCATCAAAATTGATCAATTGGAGGGGGCACTTTACTTTATAAATTTTGTCTCACTGTCACGTGTTTATTTTTATTTACTCAAAAACGGCTTTAATGATTTCGATGAAACTGGTTATTTGATGTATGTATATGCTCGAGATGCGACAGACGAAATTTCATCAAAATTGGTGAAACGGAGGGGGTACTTTATTTAATAAACTGTTTCTTATGTTCACGTGTTTTTTTTTTTATTTACTCTACAACGGCTGAACTAATTTTGATCAGACTGGATATTTGGTGTATGTATATGCTTACGATGTGACAGCCAAAATTTCATCAAAATTGGTCAAACGAAGGGGGCTCTTTATTTCATAACTTTTTTCCAATTTTTACAGTTTTTTCGAATATCTCCAAAACGGTAAATTTCTAATCTAAGTGAGTTGGTAAGTGAAAGTTGTGTGTTGCGCGCATCGCACCAGATTTAGATTTGGATTATAGATGTCATTAATCCAAGCTACTATTGTCATCACAAATTATTAAAAAAATGATCAAAAATTAAGCATGTTGTTGATTAATTTAGTTGGCATAATTTATTACTGAGATGTTTAGGTAACTTTTACAATGAACAACAACCGGTATTCTTCAATGACCTTAAAGGGATGTTCATCAACTCTGGGACCATGTGACCGCAGTTACATATAAATATTCGTCTATTAATTATTTTTGTCCACACTCAGCAGTTTTAAATGAGAAATAACAATGATAAGGCTAGGTTTCTGCAATGCTTACAAGTTCATATTTTTTTTTTTCCTTCGAAGGTTCTTTTGAAGACCTTTCATTTTTTGGAAACCTAAAATATCATGATAAACCTAAAACCTTTCCACATCAATTGATTTAATTGAAGCGAATTCATTCAGAATTATTGGGTCGTGGTCAATGTCGCTAAGAATGGTCTTCGCACCCTAGTATGGCCCAACAGATGTTTCTTCCGAAATTATATAATTCCGGGTAATTTAATTAATGCAATTGAATTCATTAAATATGAATTTTTCATAAAAACTACTTCTAATTATTCATTCAAAGCTTCTTCGAGACGTTTGTTTATTTATTTAAGGTCACTTTATGCTACTATGGTTAATCGGACGATGTTACAGGGGGAGTCCAATATTTTGCCTCTTTGGGTATAATTAGGATAGCGATCTATAACGAGTACATCATATCACATAGGCTCGGGACCTCCATTTTACTTCCTATTCTACTATAACAAAACATAACCCATCATTTTCTTCTCTTTCCATGTCGGGCTACGAAGCCACGACTTTAGGTTTAGTAGTTAGTTAACTTTTGTAACCACCACACCACTGGCGAGCTATAAAAAATTAACAAAGTTGCTTGAAACAATGTCGGAAGGCTTTTAACAATTTGGCATTCATTCCCATCATCTCTCCCTCTAGACCCGGGAAACCCTGTATAGTTTAAAAGGCGAGGAGTGGGAGGAAAAAAATGAATGATATTTTTTAGAATATGTGTTATTTCCGAAAGTAATGAGGAAAAACGGTTTTCGGATTAAAAAGTACAATAACCTAAACGGTTTAAAATTGAGAAAATTGTACAATTCCAAAAATGCATTAATAAATCGTAGTTAGATGTTCCATGTCACATCTTACTGCCAGTATAAGCAGGACCCTGAATTTTATGCAATTCCATATTATGACTGCACGCTTTTTTGACCTCCCATGTTTACGAAATAGAGTACACAGATGAAATTGGCAAAATTTTATTTGCATTTGCTGATAAATACATGTATTTGCAAGAATTTTCTTGAGCTAATAAAGTCAGAAATATAAAATACGAAATCCAACATACGAGCTAAGGTTCCATTTTTCGATCGTGTTTATTCACCGACAACTAGGACATTACTCCAAAATAATGATTATTCACCTTTTCTGACTTTCCATCGACCTTTTTTGTCACTTACTTAGTAACCTACTTAAGTAGGTTGTTTCCTTAATTTTTTTTATGTTCAAATGCCGAATGTATGTTCAACGGTTTCCTGTAAAGTAAAATCTTGGATTCAAGCTTACAATAAGAGAGAAACGATTTTCAAAACAAATGGAAAGGTTGTTTCTTGCAACTATTGCGCCCAGCAATTTTGTCTATTAACCTAAAATAATTTTAGGAAATAAGCTATCAGTTAGATGACAGTTTAAAATTACTAAACCAAGTAAAACAAAGATCTGCGAGGCCAAGTAGTCCGCGAAGACCATTTTCACTTCTAAACGCGTACAGAAGTTTTACTTATTACTCCTGTGCAGATATGTTTCCTTAAGGTGATAACTTTCTCTGATATGGTAAAATCTCCCACAGTATTGACCACAAATGCCATAGTTCACAAAATTCTTGCAGCGGGAATTCCCACCAAATGTGTTTCAATTAAGCTTACCTCAACATAAATCCTCATACATGGAAAAATCACAAACGGTGTGATTCAATAGAAGGTGTTCACTAGTTCTTGAACTTCATCCCTGATGTTTTGGCCAACATGCTTCAAAATTATTGCAATACCCTTTCTCAACCTCTTCCAATCACGTCACATCAACATTAGGCATGGTTGTTATTGTTATTGGTTCTCATGGAAAATTCCAAGCTTATCTCCGAAAAACGCATACTCTGCTTCTGTCTTGCAGAAACTACCACGTGATTTAGCACTACTTCTTGCCTAGGCTACTTCCGCTAGCAGATGATGTGCTGCTTCTTCTACCTCTACGACTACTGTGGTAGATATATATATGTGGTGAAAAGAGCACAAGTTTCGAGCTCTACCAAGATTTGTTAAAATTATAAAATTATCTAAGCTAAGGCTCCAAAGGAAGGACAAGAATCGTTAATCTTAGAAACCAAAAATTGAAATTAAAATTAAAATTTAATCTCAATATTTTTTGTTTAATTCTGTTTAGTAAACCTCAAAGCTATTACGATATCCAGAAACAATACTACACATATAGAATGTTAGGCCTCAAAGTCTCGTATTATTTCAATAATTCACTTAATCATGCAGATTACATGCCAAATTTTCCCCTATTCAGGTATCTTCAGGGCTATAAGGGTTCTGTAAGGAAGATAGAAACAGACTGAACAAACAGACATCACTGATGTCTGTTTCTATCTTCCTTACAGAACCCTTATAGCCCTGAAGATACCTGAATAGGCGAAAATTTGGCTTGTAATCTGCATGATTAAGTGAATTATTGAAATAATACGAGACTCTGAGGCCTAACATTATGTATCTATAATTAAATAGTCTCTTCCTACAAACTTGTTTACGAAAACACTAAACATATTTTTTTCAAAGATTCTGATTTTATGTATGCCAAAACATTTTATGATTTTTGATTATTTAAGATGGTTAAATGTAGAATTCAATGTAATAAAAATACTTGTGGGTACGGTAAAAATAATATAAAAACTCATATATTATGGAAGTGTTTTTATTGTGTCGACGTTTCGACATCAATTCCAGGCTTAAGAAAAAACAAGTATAACCAACATTATATTTTTGAGTCGCAGCTATGATATTTCGCTTTTCTTATATGTAATAAATAATTGTTTCACTGTTTGTTAACTTGTTCTATATCAGCCCTGACAGAGGCCTTAAATTAGAGTCGAAACTTATGCATAAATACTTAACCCATGTATAAATGTTTTTTTTTTTTCTTTTTACCCTACCCCCCCCGCTATTTCTGATTTTTAGTTAGTTTTTCAATATTGCCACACGATGTAATGTTTGGTTCACCATTCATTCTTTTAAACTAGAGAAAAATTTATTTCGATTAACGAATAAATCATGGTTGCTTGAAACTTATTTTTTATTAATTTCTATAAATTAATCGATGAGCATTATGGTAAAAGATATTGAAGATTGTGAAGAATACAAAGCGAATGGTATTAAAATATATCACCACTATTTTTATTCATTCTGTATACACCATAATTTAGATAGTATATGTATGCACGATATTTATATACACAACTTATATTTACTACATACACATTATAGATGATAAGGACCAGATAGCGGATTGGAGGGGGACCTCCCACCCGAAGGCCGGTATAAGGCGCCCCTTGGAGGGTTGCACCGGCTCTCTTAGTATCGCATCAGTTTCAGTCATGAGGACGGTCTGTCTACTTCTCGTCTTAGCATCAGCTTGTAAGTACACAGTTTGTGTATACATTTATAGTATAAACATTCAGTGTATATATCATAGGCATCTCTAAATAAATTATAATCGTACATCTTCAGTGTATACATAGGAGGCAAGAAGATCATCAGTTTGGCAAGGAACATATGATGTGAGGGAGGGGTGGGGGTACAGTGGCATTCGAAAAACAAACATTTCCTTCTTTAAATATTTTTAGACAAATGGAGTAAGTTCATAATCAAAATCTAAACTAAAATTCTCATTATATTAAATTGAAATTTTATAAACATAAAACCTGTTATGAAGCACATTTAGTTGGCTATTAAAAAAAAAAATAAAAACACAGAACTTCAACAAATCCGAATTGACTTCTTGAAGCTTAATTTTAGATTCAACAACGAAATTTCTAAACCATTACAAATTTACATAAATGACAATATTTCGTCAACATCGAAGGGAAAGTGGGATCTTCGAAACTTCTCACACAGTGAATCCTAAACTTAAAATATAAAAAAATGATCCAATAGTTTGTACAAAAGAAGAAAAAAACTGAATCAAGCTTAAAATATTAAATAATATTTTGATTATTTATTATAAACTAATTAACATACCTAATTTTAAAATGAATAATATATTTGATTAATTAATTATGATTAATAATTACGATTGATAAATTAATTATGATTAAGATGTTTAAATAATTTTAATTGCTAATGTAATTTTAATTACTCCATAGCCTGATATAAATCATTAATGCTCCTTGGGAACATCAACACAAACTACAATAAGCTACGGTTAAATTTACATATATAAATGTTTTTCTTTAATGTAAAGTAAAATCATATTAATCATTTTAATAGGATGTAACATATTTAAATTATTCCCCATTAATGCGATCGCGAAATACTTGACCTTTCACTGCTTAAAAGCTTCACCGTTATATGGCGTGTTGCATAACTATTTTGCAATCGAGTTCTTCAGTTATGTTTTTCGCTCAACTTTGCACACATCCATAACAAAAAGTAATTAAAGGCTGAACAAAGGCAATATTCAAAAACATCGTAATGTCTAATGATATATAAAAGACTATTAAAAAACAGCACATATTGCAACTAAAAAGTAAAAAAAAAATCTCGTGGCACAACACATAACTTTCACATACCAAAATACTTGGAGTAGGAACCGACATGTATCAATAATTGTGATAATTTAGAAAAGTCACAGCTTAATTCAAGGATTAAAAGACTTGATTAAGTTACAACGGTTTCCGTTAAATAATTATATTCCAACAAGCACTTGTAACACGTCTTACTTGTTAGAAGTGGCTATTAGGGCGTACTGCGCATGCGAACAAGTTCTCAACGTATTTCAAGTGCTTGTTGGAACAAACCTAATATTTAAGTGTGTATAAAATGCATTTGTGCCAGATTCATTCGGGCATATACAAACTTTACGATTTTATAAACTAAATATTATTCTTTCTGAGAATCTCATCTTTCCAACGATGTATTATACATATACATTACTGCACTCACTAACGGGAATTGAAATTTGCATCGAATGGAAACACTTTCCTTTATTTCTTCTGTAATTATTCATCAAATTCTTTCATATTTCATATTTAAACATTTCCTAATACTGGGCATGATGAGAGATGGCTAATTTCTCCATATATACAAAATCAAAGGTACTTTATAGAAAGAAAAATTCCCTTCGCCATTTAAGCTACATCAGAACATTTCAATGATGAAGAAACCAACCTCATATTAAAGATTACTTGATTCTCATTAAACATGATGAATTTAATCAAAATCGTGATAGCTGTTTTTGAGCATATCGAAAAGAAAAAATAGAACAAAATTATGTAATAAAGTCCCCTCTCCGTTTACCCAATTTTGATAAAATTTTTTGCTTTCACGTCACGGGCATATGCCTACCTCAAATACCTAATTCATAGGTTTTATCGTTTTTGAGCTGGTCTGTTAACACACACAAAAACACACACACCATTTTGCGGGACTTGGTTATTTAGACTCAGAGGACCCCAAATGTTTATTTCCTTTAAAAACCGGAAGTCAAAATTTGTCAAGATCGCAATACTTCCCCTTCCTATATATTTCATATATAGGTAAGTGAAAGTAACAACTTAGGATTGAAAGGTTATAGTTAATTTTAATTTTTTACAAGAAAGAATACAAATTATTTTGATGAAAACATTATTTACGATTGTTGTTTATACACCATAATCTGGAAAAAATTCTTTAATCATGAATGTATTGAGATAATTTAATTCTTTTACAAGAAATATTTTGAATACATAAAAGAAAAAAGATATTGCCTGTTTAGCTTAAAATTGGTAGCAATTTATAAACTCACACCTTCCCCATTGTTCAGATTGGAATGATCTGGTTGTAATGATACAAAAGACCAGTAATGATGAGAGTTCAGCGAACCCTCCATTACACACTAGTCAACAAACAAATCAACAATAGTCAATAGCTTTTCAGGTAAATAGGGGGAGATGACCTCGACGAAGTGCAACCGGCATGTGGAAACACTCGATTTGGTTGGCAGTTGTTTGTAAAGGAAAGCTCGCTAACAAGAGAATGTCTTTAAGGTGAAAGAATGGCAAACGAAAACACAATAGGCTGGAAAAGTTTTGTTAGCCATGTCGATCTAATCCTGTATTCTGGAGCTATTCAAAATGTAGCAGTTGGTATGTAAGCCACTTTCTCTTGTTTGGCACTTCCTGCTCTACTGGAATACAACCTATCCCACGGGGTATTTTTTTTTTTTTTGTTTGAGTGAGTTAGATGTGAAAGACAATGTAAAATTCTATTTATCAAGCATTTTCATATATGTTTTAGAGTAGTATATATAAAAACATAGTTGAAACAAATAAAAAAACTAAACAAAAAAACTTTATACCTTAAAGATAATACAGCTTCAGAAGTAAAATGATATAATCACATGTTGCCTTGATCCCCTTAGCTTCATATTTTCAGGTCACGTTCAATGACCTCTTTTCAGTTTTTAATAATTAACTTGCAAACCTTTTACTCGTTAAACTATCTTTTGGGGAGATGGTAGCTATTTCCACGTTAACACCCACATTTAAACACTTACCACCAAAACCTATCTTATCTCACTTGAGCTAGTTTCTATAAGTAATAAATTATTTTGGGTGGCGGGATGGCCGAGTGGGCAAACGCGTTAAAAAAATACGCGTTGCCCATGGCAACATATGATTGAGGAACCAATCCCCCACCCTCTCCCCTGGCCCGGGAAACCCCGTATAGCCTACAAGGCGAGGAAGGGGAGGACACCAATAAAAAAAAAAAAAATAATAATAAATTATTTTCATTTATAGGAGTATTTCGTTTACTCCTAAGCTATTATATTAAGATATTTCATTAATATATGGAGACCATTCCTTTTTTTTTTATTACGTTGAAAATTGAATTTTTCCTTATTTTATAATTTCTAATATGGTAGGAATGTTTTTTTCTACATAAATTTAATTATAAAGCTATTCATTTATCGGTTTAGTGTTCAAGCAACCGTTTCCTGCCTAAGTAAAGGTTTAGAAAGTGATACTGCCCCTGCCTCACTATCGATTAAACGGTAGCTTAAAAATACAAATAAAGTTTACTCTAATATTTTTAATGGCATAAATATTCAAAAATTAAAATCTAGGAACAGGTGATCAATTAATCTGAAATCCACAATGGATTAACTGAAAGTGAAACTGGAAATAATTATCTGGAGCGTTTGTGGATATATATGATTGTATGGAGTTAAAAAACTGTCCTTGAATCTCGAGATGAAGGGTGCAGGTGTCCATAAGTCCACGTAACATAATGATACAGGATCCTAGACATCTGAAACCCAGAACTGGGAGTAGGACAACTACTGATAGGATGGTACCTTCAAGCATAAGGAACCCATATAAATGGGTTAACATTAAGCACATTCGGATAATGTCGTTCTATTAAAAAAATATGTCCGAGATTTGGGATAATGTCATAACTTCAAGGATAGAAAAGGTTCAACCACAATGAATATGACATTGTGAGTCGATAACTGTCATTAACCGGTACATTCATCCTCAGTGATCCTAGGTGACTACCTAATAGCAATGTATCGTCTAAGGCCGAGACTGCTTACTGATCAATTAGATAGGAATTGAATATATTAACTAAGATATTTTTTTTTGCAAATAAATTATTTTTAAAAAAAGTTGAAGAATAAGAAAAGGTCATGGTTTTAAGCTTTATTCTAAAGTATATGTATTTGAAACTTCAGACTACAGCTTAAATTTATAAACACATAACAGAATATTAATCCTTAGACAGGTATACTACTTAAGATTCATTATATAATACGCATTCCTACATTGAAGTGGCTTACAAATCAATCTTAAGTGTAGGTCTTTTAAAGTAGTTATAATATTTCAATATATGCAATATAGAAAGGAGTAAATTATGTTTCTTAATCTTCATAAACTCTTACACTTAAGAAATCGAATAATTCTTTAAATAGACAAAGCTTAATTTTGATAAAATGAAAATATGTAAATGAAAGGTTTTTGTAATAATAACTTGGATGTTATTCACTCTGATAAAACATTTTTGAAATACCGATACATGAATTACACGATAAAACATGCTTGCCTAATTTTTAAAAATGATATTTTGTAGGGGAAAAAATTCAGAGAAGAACGCGTGGTATAAATCATTTCTTATTATTAAATGAATTGGATCATGCCGCTGCGACGAATGGGGCATAGCGAACAAGTCTACTTACATTTGTAATGTTAAGAAATCGTAGATCAAGATTCAGGCAAATCAGTAAAAACACTGAACATCAATTATTTCATAAAATATTTAGTTATTTGCTTCCGTTAATAATTCTGTCGCGCCGGTGAGTAAATGTTTAAGTCGAAAAAACAGTAGCGTGGAGGCGGTTTCTTCAATGAGAACAAATATAGAAGTCAGGCGTAGTTAAAATGGTATAAATGTAGCTATTGTGATTTTGCGTTGAATCTGATGTAATCGCTAGGTGAAAAATTGCAGCGTGGAAATGCATAAGGGTATAAGTGCCAAAAAAATATATAAAGATTTTGTTTTTGCCAAATTGTTATACGTGTCAAAACTATTCTTCAGAAGTGGATATAATTAAGTTTTAGTGGTTAATAAGTAGTTCACTGAACGTTTGAAAGATAGCATGGGTGCAAGCGCCGAGTTAAGAAAACGTAGTTCGCTTAGTGGGTATAAGCCATATCATGACTGGAAAATTTTCTCAAAGGTACTTATACCCTTTTGCATTTCCATGCTTCAATTAGTCAACTCTAATTTCCAATTACCGATAAGACCTATTCAGTTCATTTAATATCCGTAATCAATAGCCACTAATTTGGCATTTTCGACGAAATTTTAACCATTGGTGCTGAATACCTGATTTTATATCATTACTGTTCAAACTTTAATATCCGTGCCTTGAATAGTAAGGAAATTCGTCTAAGCCACTCATACACTCAGATGACAGATTTAAAACTAATGCTTTCACATTAAAACGTTACGGGCACATACACTTCAAATGCTGTCAAATACAATCTTACCAAGTGATGTATTGTTATGTTATGGAAATCCTTTGTGTATATAATTTGTTGTGTTTGGATGAAAATTAACATCATGAGTGGTTATTTGGTAATCGGTTTGAGTCGAATGAATTTTATAATATGCGGGAGGGCTGAATAATTTAAAATTTAGATTAACAAAATAATTAAAATTAATAAACGAAAGTGTTCATTTACACGAAATAGTTCATTTTTTTTTTTTACTTTCACTTACCTACATATGAATTATTTACTGTTTGATTATATCTTTGGCAATTTTGCTTTTGTGATTTTTTTTTTTTTTTTACTTTCACGTATGAAAGTACTATGAATACTATATATGAAATATATAGTAAGTGGAAATATTGCGATCGTGAAAAATTTCGACTTCCGGTTTTCAACGGAAATACACGTTTTAGTACCGCTAAGTCCAAATAACCAAGTCCCGCGAAATGGTGTGTGTGTGTGTGTGTGTGTGTGTGTGTGTGTGTGTGTGTGTGAACAGACTAGCTCAAAAACTATAAACCGTGCGAACCTAAAATCGGGTATTTAGTTTTTGTATATGTATGCGATGTGACAGCAACAATTTCATCAAAACTTCTCAAAGGGAGGGGGAACTTTACTTAATTACTTTTCACGTTTTTTTCGATTTTCTCAAAAAGGGCTCTAACGATTTTGATTAAAGTGTGTATTTGATGTATTAATATGCCCGAGATATAACTGTAAAAATTTCATCAAAATTGATCAACCGGAGGGGGGACTTTACTTAATAAATTTTGTATAATTTTCACGTGTTTTTTTTATTTACTCAAAAAAGGCTTTAACCATTTTGATCAAACTGGGTATTTGATGTATTTATATGCCAAAGATGTGATAGGCAACATTTCATCAAAATTGGTCAAACGGAGGGGGCACTTTATTTCATAATTTTTTTCCAATTTTTACCTTCTTTTAGATGATCTCAAAAACGGCTTTAACGATTTTTATCAAATTCGTCATGTTTAATGAAAATTAGGTGTTCTTTAATATCAGGTAAGCTTTATCATTATTAAAATGTTCTGAAGGGGCTTAAATGGGGTAGGGGTCTTTTTTGTTTGTTTGTTTTTTGTTTACAACAAAGTACCTTTGTTTTTGTTTATATGGAGATATTAACGGTCTCTCGTTACGCCTAAAAATAAGAAATGGCTAAATATGAGATCTGATAAAAATAAATAAAACATATAGAGGAGAAAAAAAGAAAAATGTTCAGTCAACTCATAAAACTCGTTGAGCCCACGCATGCGGAGCAATGACAGACCATTGTTTATAATTAAAGCCGTTCTGTTCATTTGAGAAGTGGCAATTAAAAAAAGGCATTAATTTCTAATCTAAGTAAGCTGGTAAGTGAAATTTCTGTGTTGCGAGCACGCACCAGATTTTTTTTTTTTTTTTTTTTTTGTATGGTGTTAATTTAGAAAATGCTTCATAAATACAATGGATAGTTTTAACTTTCATTTTACTATAGTTGTCTCCTTGGGTTTCAGGCCCTCATTCTCCTTTGAGAGCCTCCCTCTGCTTGGTTTTTGGTTTTATTTCTTCACTGTGGAAAAACTGGAGGTTAATATATTATCCATAAACTGGGGCCCCTAAGCAAGAAGCCAAGAAGCCCCTCCGCACCTTGTTCCGAAACCCCTTTGTTCCCAGGGATACTTTTCAGCGCTGTCTAAGGAGAGCACCACCACACGAGATGTCTTTAAGATTGTTGAACTTTTTGATTGTTCAGGGTGTGTTCCATAAACATGTATTAAATAAAGAAAAATGAAAGAAATATACAATATAAAAATTCAATAGTGTGAATGGGATAAATCAAAGGTATTTTATATCATCTTCAAAATAACATATAAATAGCATGATGTAAAATTATATTATTTATCTTTCCTTGAATTTCAATTACGTCAAACCAGTACATTATTAACAGTTCATAAATACTGTTAGAAATACTTCCGAGACATTTTCTATAAACAACTTTGAATTTTCCTGCTGCAATGTCCCGTGATATCACACTTACCAAGAATCCTGCCCCTCTCTTTCACAAGCCAAGGTTGTCTAACGTTTAGTTTCTTTTTTAGATCAACATCTCATAAAAGTCCTTGATTTATGTACTGTTCTTTCCGGGTGTTTGATATGAAAGTTTTTGATTAAATATAATTTAGGAAAACGAAAGAATTTGCTCGACTATTCCATTATATCTTTTGAAGAAATATCCTAAATAACACTCGCAGTAGCACCGTTGGTTGAATGTAAAGCATAAAATTCCGCTCTCCTTGCAGCAATGATTTTCGCAAAAGGCCGTCACACCCAACTAAGGTACTAGGAAACTTATGTGATCAACAGATCATCAATGCTTGGTCAATTCTTGACTTTTAGGGTACTTAGAACCGTTTTAAAATTGAAAAACTTACATCATTAATTCGGTAACCCTGTTTTTTTTTTTGCTTTTTTTTAAATTTGCCCATTTATTATACCATTTTTCTTGGTTTTTCATTAATGAATCAAGTTCGGAAGTTACAGCATAAACTAAACAGAAATCCTACTGTCAGAAGATATATTTCTCTTTACACTTTCCTTACACCTTCATAGTTTTTCCCCTTTCTTTCCTCCTCCTTTTAAGGGCAAAGTTAGAGACTGTATGCGATTATTGTAACTCCTTTAGATCTTGCGCCTACTGGTCCAGCGTCCTCCACAAATTTAGTTGAGTCTCTTTCATGGCCCATCCTGCATTCATACCATCTCAACTCATTCCTTCATTGAAACGTTTTATTCTTTGCAGTTACAGTTGCATATCTTATCCTGTGTTTGCGAGTTTTTTTAGCTGTAACCGAGGACCCAAGGCTTTGCTTCGTTCAACACAACAGACATATTTAGCCAGGGCTTAGAAAATTTGGAGCTTGCCATCTGTCATGACTTCTCTATTTTTTCGAGATGCTTTTGAAGATGAAATAATAATTACGAATAAACAAAAACTATACCTCGGCAAATTTAACAAAAAGGCTTGATTGTTCTCCTAAGTGTCGTTTTTTAAAAATAAATGCAAAAAATCATAATAAAAATATTATTAATAAGACGTTTAACTGCAGTGTAGCTGAGGCGGTTTATTTTCCTCTTCACACACGTGGTTAACCACATGAGCTCTCTGTAAAAAGTAGACCTAGGAAGCTGATTATCCCCGTGTCCTTGACTCTACATGTCTCTTAACTTTCTTTCACCAAGACCACACTGGTTACTTCCAAAGAAACAACCTAATAAATTCCTAGTAGGATTTTCTACCCATTAGACTTCCATTAAGTACTAGGCAAATAATTGATGTGAACAACTTAAAATAATTAATAGTCAATGTTCAAGCAATAACTCTTGAGACTCATATCATTAATCAAATTTCATAGAAAATGCGTTATTAATTAATGGGATTTTTTTTTTTACATTTTCACAACACAGGATCTGAAGGGTAAAAAAGAAAAAAACCGTCGTCAAAATCAGAAGTAAATTAATTCCAGTCATTGAATAATTCTGCCCGCTAATTTTCAGCAAAACCGATAGTAAGTAAAATGCTTAATGGAAAAGACAATTTTTTTTGTTTTTATTCAGTTTAATTTTTCCCATTAAATCAGTCCTTGCATTATCTTTGAAGTAATTTTTATTTATAAAGATCCGGTCATCTTTTCGTTCTTAACTACTCAAACTAAATGATAGTGATATTTTTTTCTGAATTAGGTACTCCTAAACAATCCTTCGTGGGTTTTCATATACTACGTTATAATAAATAATTTAATATAACACACGTATTTTAGTATAGTAGTATAATATAATGTACGAATATAATAGTAATTGGTTAAATTTCCGATGATTCTAATGATTTCATTAATGTTGAAATCTAAATATGCCGAATCTAATCGAGTTCATTTTTTTTTTCACTTAATACCTTGTTACAAATGTAACGTTGTATAAAATTTTATACTATTGAATTTATTCTAATAACAGACTAAAACACATGTTACCTCCGTTATTTAATTTTACACTTTAACAGCCATTATCAAAAAACTTTCAGTTACTATACACAGCTATACGGACTTTCGAACTGATCTGAGCAATTAAAAACGTTACACAACTTCATCATGCTTTCTAAACACATTTCTATCGAATAGAGGTTCCTTGCCTAAACATAGTTCATTGGTTAGATCGTTATCTAATAATTTTTCTGTCTTGATAGATGCTCTAATAATTGGAGAAAGCTTTGAAGATAATGAGAACCTTCGTCGTATTCCCGAAAGATCAAGGAGATGCTTTTGACGATGGAATGGGACGATGCGCAACCGAGCAGCAAGTCAGATTAGCATAGAAAGGAAAGCGGTGGTTGGCGTGACATACCCATGGAAGTATAAGTCAATTCCTGAGAGAAGTTCAATTTCTGATCAATCAGAAGCGCTATTCCCTTAGTCTCGCTGAACTTGATCTCGAAGGATCGTTGAAATCATTACAATTATGTAGAAAAGTTACTTGTATGGTTCGGTTATCTTTATTGGAGTGCTTGCCACGTTTTTCCGTTTGTGCCATCAACTTGTAACTATCTAAAGGAGATATCTATGGCAATCTGGATAACAGCATTGTATGATATTGGACAAGTGAAGAACCAGAATTATAGTTGTATATCTATCATTCATAAATAATTCCAAACTGATAAAAAATAAAATGTATTGTGAAATGGTTTTTCTTCAATGTAAAAGAACCTATAACGATTTTTTAAAATGAATATTATACTAAAGGTTGATCTATGAATAAGAAACTTTTAAAACAAAGTAAAACAATTGATATTTTCCAAACTTATTCGAAAAAGATGTCTAGAAAAAAACATTAATTAAAAGATAAATCAAAAATTGATATTATTTTATTTTATTTTAAAAAGGGTAATAAATAAAATGACCATTAAATTTTTAAAAAATGATTCAAATCGGATAAAAAAAATTACAGAATGCCTCATTTTTTGATAACATTAGGTTTCAGTTACAATGCAATAGTACAGGAAAAGGTGAGGCCTAAACTAAATGTGATATATGCGAAGGAGAAAGTTTCGAAGATGTCAAGTACAGAGTCTCAAGTAAAATACCACACGAAATTTAAAATAGTTAATAAGCTATCGATTATTTTCGCAGAATGCTTTGCAGTTTCCAGTAATTAGAAAGCAGCCAATCAGGTCCGAATTCTTTGAAACGTGAAACTGGAATGAATGGCATAACAAATTTTACGTATGTCTATCGGTTTGTTGTTTTTTTCAGTTCATTGTTTGTTCTGCAATTCTTTTTTTCATTAACTAGTTGGTTATTATAATTCTTAACTCACGAATATAGTATTTAATTTAAAAACATTCATTAATTTAATTGATTATTAATGGGACATTATTGTAATTCGCGTGCCCTGGCCTTACCTCTAGGGCTACTGACTATGAAATATTGCGCGATCAACTCCAAAATAAGCTTTGCCAACCTCTGGCTACCTACGAAGATTAACAAACAATGGCGCACTATAGCTGTTGGAAGAAATTGCTCAGACTGAAGGCTTTGACAGAAGGTTTAATTAGAGCTAAATAAGGTCATCGGGGCACAATGGGACGAATGGCCGTAGGTGCGGCGGCGTGACGCTATCACGTAACGCGTTACGTAACGAAGGCGACGCGTCGCACTGGGACTTCCTCGCCGTGAAAGTACCCCTTACGTCACCCGCTGCCCGGCGGCCCTTCGAAAGATGAAAAGCCTCACACGCCCGGTGGAAAGCTGTTTTTCCAACCCCTCAACCCAGTTTCAGGCGCTAAAATTACATAAGATACTCAGATTTTTTTTTCGTACTGTTTCATTACATTCACATTGCCATAAGTAGGAGCTGCATGTTAAGTAGGCACAATAAATAGAATATGTGCATTGGTATTTTGCTTTAATACTGATTTTTTCACATCTCTAACCTCATTGACGAAGACCTAAAAATGGCTTAAAAAATACTTAAAAATAAAAAAACAGATCAATAACTCTTGATTTGCCTTTATTCATACAAATACTTTAATCGAGAAACTTACCGCATTTACTCTAAAAAACAAGAACAAATAAAACTTCATATATAGCTACGTAAAACTAAAGCTGGATAAATTGTTTGATCTAAAAAAACAACACTATTTATAACTGTTCAAAACGATAGTTGGCATTGGGTAAATAGCATTATTTATCGATAATTTGGTTGTAACCTAAAAACAATTTATAAAAACATGGATTTTCTAAATACATTAAATCAATTTTAAAAAATTCTCAGGTTAATGAAGTGTTAGTAAGATACATGAGTACTAAATATCATAACCTATACAGATATAGAAGAGTAAATTTACTCCTCTTTACTCAGGTAAGAATAAAGATTATGAAACTCGATAAGTATGGTTTGGCCAGCTCTGTAAAAGGACTTTTTACTGCGAGATGTTTCAAAGTTTCTAAGTCATCTTAAATCAATGAATAAATCTCCTCAATCTTTCATTTTTTTATATAAGATCTATTATTGTATTATTTTAGACGCTGAATACCGCTGCCCGGAGAAGTACGGGCAGTTCGAGGACGCCAAGCAGTGCGACAAGTTCTACGAGTGCGAGGAAGGAGTGGCCACCGAGAAGCTTTGTCCTGATGGATTAGTCTTCGACCCACTCAACAGGAAGATCAACAAGTGTGATCAGCCTTTTAACGTGGACTGCGGGGACAGGATTGAGCTCCGTAAGGATACTTATTTGTTCTCAAAATTTTAATTTTTTTCTCTTCTTAATTTTCGAAATTAGATATTTTCATGATAAGGGCATAACATATAAATTGTTATAACAAACTATACAGCAGAACCACAATAAAGTGAAAAAGAACTCTATGAATGAATGCAGTATGCATGCATGCAACTAATGTTGCACTGCAATGGGAAACTTGGCAAACAAATGCAAAAAAGGGGAATGGAAATTCTGGCTTAGTAAAATTTGCACTAAATACAAGTAAAATTAAATATATATTAGTCAAATATTAGTAAAATTAAATACAAAAATCCCTAAGAAAAAAAATATATTAAACAAAAAAATTCACGATAGTTCACATTATATGAATCTAGTTCTCATATCGTCCTACAACCCTATTTCACTGCAACCTGATCCTGGTTAACCTCCTCCTTCTCTGATACTCCCAATGCTCAATGGTCTGCTTCCAAATCTGGGTAGTCATATATTCCTTTTTCCACCCGGGTTTTCTCGCACTGTCATCTTGGGTACTTCATTTTCCTTCATTATCTGCTCATGCGATTCCTTATCTTTTTAATTCGTTTTAGTTGGAATCTTTTTAATTCCATTTAATGATTAATGACAGTGATACTATTTAAGTTCAAATCTCAGATACATTTTTATATAAATAAAAAAAAGTCAGTAAAATTCTTTCAATATAAAAACTGTTTAATATAATACGGTTCAGCTCAAGTTACGAATTAGGAAGCACCTTATTAAATTTAGTGTTGCTATTATACGGGGTATTACTTAGAAATCAAGAGAAAAACAAATAAATGAATATAAAGACCATTATATACATAATGTAATCCATCCCATTAAGAATAGATATAAAAAATAGTATGTTTAATAAATACTAACCTCCTTATTACGGCTAAATACTAGCTTGAAACACATTAACCCAACAAAAATGTCAATAGAAATGATATAGAATGGCAACTAAAATTATTTTTGGTAACCCCTGTGCGAAAAAACTTATGTATACCGAACCTTTTTCAGAACCTCCGAAGTCGAACCACTTGTGCCCTAGAAGAAATGGGTACTTCGCCCACCCCGACGAATCTGTCTGCCACGTCTTCTACAACTGTATCGAAGGAGAGGCCACCGAGATCACCTGCCCGACTGGACTTCATTTCGACGAGTACTCAGGCACCTGTGTTTGGCCCGAGTCTGCTGGGAGGAGCAACTGCGGCCAGACTGAAACTAGTGAGTGGATTAGATTACACCTTGTACCTCGTGGAAGGAGATCCTATCGGATCAGATATAGCAGAGTCAAAGAAGGACATAGGAGTGAAAGAAAAACCAATAAAATTGCATAAATTAAAAAAAAAAATTATCCAATTAAACTTAAATTCAGCAAATGGCAGTAATAATAAGAATATATTTGTTTTATTTTTCAACATTCTACCAGACACAAATTTAAATTTAATAGCAGTTGCCGGGAGAAAAATCAATCTCTAGTTTTTGACTTAAACCGAACAAATATAAAGATTAATAATTAGAGTTTCAAGTGTGCCAAATTAAAAATTAAGTGATGAAACAACATGAAGGCTTAAGTATTAAATATAAATAAGAAAAAAAAAAATATTTAGGCTAATAACTCTTGTTGAAAAATTAATGATAATTATTTTCATGGAAATTTTCGAGTACACGATATATTTGAAATATGTTTTTTTTCAATAATCTGAAATAAAACATTAAAAAAACTATAGTAAAAATAAATTCAGAATGCAGCTCCTTCAGAATACTACATTTGCCAAGTTGATCAGTCTTGCGGGTTAGTTTGATTTAATTTTTGGCAATACATCCTGTATTACAAATAAGTTGAGCATTACTTTTTTTTTTTCTTGAAAATTAATAATATCAGTAAAATTAATAATTTCAGTATTCAAATTTTATTCATATCTTTTCAATAAATATTCATATCATGATTTATTAATTACAGTATTTTTTTTTCTATTTATTCAGGCCTAACTATTCTTTTAATGTTATGATAGAATAGATTTTTAAATTAAAAATATTTTTTTGTAATCAATACGATCAAAACGTATTGTTAGTGGGAACAAAAACAAATCTTTTTCAAGTAACTGATTATTGGTCCATGATTGGAGGGGTCCATGAAAGTTGGTTATAAACTTTAAATTATGAGGTTACATGAAGTTACTACTGTAAATGAATTGAGGAAGTTACTACTATAACTGACTACTGTAAATTAATAAAGTTTGAAAATTTCGTTTAACAAGATATAAACTCTACTTAACAGAAATTGTTATATTAATATCTGAAATATAAATATTCCTTCAAAAGATTATAATCCAGTAGAATTTTTTCTAGGAATTCAGATACTGAAATGGGTGTCCATAGTAATATAATTTGAGCAAGATATCCTAAATATTTTTAAACTTCATACATAAATGTATTTATGTGAATCAATAGTGTGGTTTTTTAATAGACGCCACTCAAAAACATCTATTTTGTATGTTGAGGCTGAGTTGTGGAGCACTATACATTTCCTAACCTGTGCCCAACAACCTTTACTGCAAAGATCTCTATACACTGCTTCCATTAAAAAATATATTTCACATATTACAAATTTAAAGAATATACTAACATTATGAAAACTTTTAATAACTATTATTTCTGCAATAAGATGTATAGCAAATTGATAGAGCAATTTTGTTGATTTATGAAATATGTATCTGAATAATATTCAGAGTGTAAAATACCATAATATCCCAGAGAGATAACTTTATTTTTTCTAAATACTTAAATTTATAGTAAACGTTTGAAAACAAACAGTCATGCGACCCTTCGCTTAAGTAAGCGAAAATGTGCCTAATGTAACCTCATGTTTTATTACATATATTTAACATGTTTTTAAAAAAAACCAATTGCCTTCCACAGTCAAGCTGAAGGACGGGTTCTCTTGCCCTAAGGCCCAGCAAGCCAACGCACACGGACAGGCAGTCGCACACCCGGTCTTCGCTCACCCGGATGACTGCCAGAAGTTCTACGTCTGCCTCAACGGTGTCACTCCCAGGGAACAAGGGTGCGGATCTGGAGAAGTCTACAACGAGGAGTCGCAGAAATGTGACCAACCAGAGAACGTTCCCGGATGGTAAGTTAAATTTTGATGGTAGTAATTATAATTAAATTCTTGTTATTTTTAATTTATTGGTTTAAAAAAACAAAATTTCGAATTAATTACTTGCAGCTTATTAAATCGCTCTGTAGGTAAGCTGAGAGCAATGTCCAGAATACCAATATAAAAGGTCACCACGAATATATGTTTTGATTCTTTCATTGGATCATCGTTTTCCTTAAAAAATGTCTGTTTTCTATCTTAAAAGGTGTTACTGTAGAATTTTGTTCAAAATTCGTTTTAATGTCAACATCTTCTAAAATTTACCTCCCGCCTACTAATATATCAAAGCCATCACCGCTTCTAGATTTGGGAGAAACCCCCAAGTTGAGTTCAGCTGTTTTGCTGATGCAGATAAATCAAAGTTCTTGTTCTGAAGCAACTTGCTGTTCATATTAATTTCGTTCAAAATATTGTACCAAACCACTAGACATGCCACTAATATAAAAAACTTAATTTGTTAGGCGGGTCCCTCAGCTTTAGCTCTTAAAATATTGTCAATATTTCTAGATAACTAACTGTTTTCGGCAATAACCACTAGAGTGTGAGGCACTATCCTTAGTAGGTAACGAAGCGGCCACGATAAATCAACTATGCTGTCCAATTTTTTATCACTTTGATGCTTGAGCGTTTGAAATGGCTAATGACGCAGTATTAATTTTTGGAATTTTCGGAATGAAAGTTGAGACAATAATTAAAAACGAGTATAATTGATAAAACAATAACTATAAATAGACTTGAAATTAATGCTTTTCATAATTTGGCACCATTCGATTAGAAAGGTTTACTTTTGAAATGCAAACGCTCACTTTCGAAACGGAAAGGAGAACATTTGAATTGTAAAGGATTGCATTTGAATTGGAAAGTTATTTGAACAGAAAAGAGTCAAACATGAATTGAGAGAGGTTACATTTGATTTTGAAATGCATTTTAATAGTAAACTCAATTCTTAGTGGCTAAACTCAGGGGGGGGGGGTTGATTTTAGATATGATTTCCGACAAAATATTTAAGGAAAAAACGGCGTGAATTTATGGAATCGGACCATAGTCTTGACTATTTTCTGCAATATATTTAGAGTAAATATTCTAGTTAAAGAATGAATTTGGAATTTGCATACAATATTTTTTTCTCTTAAAGAAACAATAATATATACTTATGTAATATTATATTCTATATTTAATAAAGAAAGAACGTAATAATTAAATGAATATTGGTTTTCTACTATTACAATATTACCGCATCCTATTTATTGCTGTGTATCAACGTAATTTTATATAATTTATAAAATGTTTAGAAATAATATTCATATTTTTATTTAGTATTTGCTATGTTTTTTTTTTATCATAAAAATATATTATAAACGAATTCAAGATTAATATTGTTATTCTTTTCAAAAGTACTTCTTTTGATAAAATTAGATTTCATGCGGCTTGAAATTTCAAAACTAGCAAACTCTTTTTTATTCTTTATATTTTATTTCACTCCTTTGAGATAAAATACTTTCCTTAAAAACAGTTTAGTTCATGTGATTTGACTGTCCAAAGGAATCCCTGAGTTTCCCGAACTGTTCTCTTAGGGCGCTATGAAGAATTTCTTGTACAAAATATTATATTATTATTACGTTATAAAAGGTGTAACCCACCCATCCTATAAGGCATTTTTATGCCCACACTTTTGTGAATTTGAAATACGTGTTTAATGTATTTTTAAATTAATGAAACCAAATAAAATGTGCAGTATAACTGCATGTCGTAGATGAACACGCGGATTGTCACTAAACCCAGTGGCTATCCAGTATCAATACCGATGTCACAGAGACAATTGAAATATATATTTTAAATTATTCCAAAAAAAAAAAAAAAAGTGCTATGAAAGTCAGGAGTTATAATTATTTATTAAATAAAGTTGAAAATAGAAGAGGTATATCAATGCGTATATGGAATCAAAGAAACTATTAGTTACGAAAGTTTTGCCATAAGATATGACATGAGGCATCAAAGAAACATTCTAATATGTAAAGAGCGCTAGCATCATATTTAGCTTTGTTATTATTAATGTTGAGTTATTAATTAATTTTGAAAAAAAAATATTTTAGATGATAAAGTGGGGATTTTTGAAAGATTATTACAAATATTTATTTTTCTATATAAACCTAATCATACTTGGCGACCTGGAAGTTTGACTTTTTAAAAAATCACAAAATCCTGCTAAATCATTTTCCTTTTTGTTTTACAGCGAGGACTGGTTCAAGGATTCCCCAAGCGCAGCAGACAAGAAAAAACAGAGGAGAAGGCGATAGAAAGAAAATTACCCAACATCAAGACTGTTTGTTCTCCGTCTCATGAGAATTCATCATCTGATAACGTTACTTTATGTCACTATCTTGGGCGGCAGTATTCCCCAAGATACGAGAACTATACGCTATAAACTTTCAAATAGAAACAGGGTGTTAAAATATCTATTCTGGTTAGCATATAGTGAGAAGTATGGAAGTTCATTTAGATACAAAAATATCAAACTAAAACTCCTATTATAAATTTTACTCCTGTATAAAATAAGTGCTCAAACTATATGGTAGTAATAACATGACGTTGCATAAGTCAAAGGAATTTTAAAATTAAGTACATAAAATATTGTGAATCTCATTTCCACTGTAATGTTCCATGCTGTGTATTATATGAATATGCCTGTTATATTTAATAGAAATTAGTTTTACAAATGTATTTATTAAAGTTCTGAAAGGAAGAATTCTACGCTGTGTTTATTACAAAAAAAAAGTATTGATTCATCAGTGTATTATTAATAAATGTTGTAAAATTAAATAAATTCATTATTGTAATAAAATATTATTTAAAAAATACTCATTAGACTATTGATTACAATTGGACGGCATTTAAAATAAGGGGACCAATTCAATTCACTAATCTACAGATTTAAAACTTTTATTTTTATCTGGAAACTTAACTTTCTTAATTTTATTTCCTATTTTATTTAACTCCTCGATTTCTTAAAAAGTAACATGGAATAATTTTTAACATAGACATTTTATCAAAGATAGCATAACATGGGTCTTTTCTGATGAATTCAGTGAGCATTCGATTGTCGTATCGTATTTTTTTTTCGTTCCCTTTTGTTTAATGTCGCCCAATTATTACCCCCGTATTTAGTTTCTTCGAGGTAATAGTATAATAATAATAATAAATAATAGATATTAAGATTTTAGGAGTGAAACACTTATATTAAATAGTAGATAAGTATGAAAGGTATATACAAATTAATAGAAAATTAAAATAAAAGTTATTTTTTACCCAGGAAAAATATAAGATTGTACCATAAGGAATTGGTTGTTATTTAACGATAAAAAAAATTAATTCACTCGTATTTAATAACAATAGATTCGAATTTAAATATTCTAAAGATGAAATACATATAATATTCTTTTAAATACATGTATATCAATAAAAATGCAATACCATTATGAATAATAAGTAAGAAGTGATTTCGAAAAACACAATATTTTGGCTTATTTAAAAAATCCAATACAAATTTAATTCTGAGGCATAGTTTTTAAAATATTTTAAAGAATTTTATGACTAAATTTATCAATGTTAAAAGTGCATCTAAATGCAAAAGACTATATTGTATCTCAAAAATAGTTACAATAATAGTAACTAAGCAAACATGCTGTAGTACTTAGATGACTTCCATATGATGGTCGATGAAGTCCTTCAACCCCCTCATAATTCTACCTACATAATGTCTCAATAATACTTATTTTTAATACTAAAGAATAAAAAAACAATAACTATGTATCAATAAATAATTAAATTTTAAAGTAATATTAAATTAATCGTGAATTAATGTTTAATTATATTTCTATAATATCATTATTATAAATTAAAAAATCAGCAGAGATTCGTTATTAATAAAAAAGAGTAATTGAAAAATGATATACTTTGATGAAATTATTTAAAACTATATGACTTATTATCATTATTATTATTTTTTTCGTTTAACTATATTAATATAAAACATGTATGTAATGATAGAAGTTCTACAGCTGCTGACAGAAGATCCTCGAATCTACCTTAATTCACATTGAAACAATAAATTTTATTGTACATATGTAAGTATAATTTATTTATTAAATAGTTTTTGCTACTGATTTCAGTTTCAACAGCTTGTACAGATTTTTTCAAAAGCAATGCATAGGCATACATTAATTAATTAAATATGAGTTTTAAGTGATGTGATTTAAACATTTAGCAAATACTTAATTATGGGACTTGATTAAAGTGAAACATTATAAATTAAATTGTGGCTAAAAATGAACTAATAATAAAAATAAAGCATTTTAGTAAGTAGGTCCATGGCCAGCTCAATACCACGAAGTTTTTGATACATTTTATTTATTTAAACGTTTCAAATCGTTACAAGTTGTAACATCTTAACTTTATTTAAGAACAAAAACACTAAAATACAATGAAAAGATAAGTGCTAAATTGTATATAGTTCTTTATTATTTTTATTAATAATAATAATATTATTACTAATATTGCTCTTTAAGAACTTGGATTTTTCTTATAAAATAAAAAGTTCAACCCTTATATGAAACTATATTATTAGACGAAACCATAAATAACTAACAACCTTGGACGGAATAAAATTAATTTTGGAAAACATAATATTTTAGTTGTGTCTCAACTCTTAATGCAAGAAATTAGTTCCACTTACATGGCGGATTCTCTTCTATAAGCTGGAGCCCTGAGGAAAAAAACAAAATAAAAATATGAATAATAAATAACAATAAAACTAAATAAAACCTTTACCCTCGAGAATGATACTTTTTATTAGCAATATTAGCACCAATCGATTAGAAAGGGTTAGTTTTGAAATGTTAAAGGTTACCTTCCAAATGGAAAGGACTGCTTATACATTTGGATTGGAAAGATATTTGAATAGAAAAAGGTATACTGGAATTGAGATAGGTTACATTTGCTTTGGATATGCATTATACAGGATGAATTACTTCTTGGCGACCAAATTCAAGGAGCTGATTCTAGAAATATTTTCCAACAAAAAATTAATTTCGAAAGAAAAGAAGAAAGACCAATATTGTCTTTTCAACAGGGAGTGGACGTATTTTTATTGAATAATGAAGTGAATGTATGAATCAATGTTCCTTAATATTTTCTGCAATATGTCTTTGAGTAAATATTACAGTTAAAGAATGAATTTAAAATCTATACATCATGAATTTAAAATCTATACATATAGTTGGTTGGTTGGTTTTATTTAGAGGCGTAAAACCGTAGTACGGTGCACCTACCCCCTATTTTTGGCCTCGTCCAATTTCCATCACCGATAATTAGCTTCTACCCTTAGAGCAGTGGCTACGCTCGATTTTTTTTTTTTTTTTTTTTTTTTAATATTCAGATTCAAGTAGTCCTTTTTACTCTTTCGATCTAATTGGCAATTTTTATACTCCCTAACACTCCGCATGTCCCTAACACTCCCTAACAATTCGTATGCTTTCTAGGTATGATAACTCAAGCCAGAAAATAGGGTTAAGGGGGTGGGTAAGAGCGGTTACACCGATTTTTAATATTATTCCCGCACCTACCCAATTATATATTGGATATAATTAAGTAATTTATTTATTTATAACTAAAATGTTATTTACAAATAAATAAAAGGCTCTTCGACCAGTTGGGTCATTTCATCCTCTATGGTACATAAGAAGGTACAAATAATTACAGTATAATTAAAGTACAAATATGTAGAATACGTGAACAAAACATTTACAGGAATTCAATTCAGGAAAAAAAAGACGAACAGAATAAATAAAATTGATAGGAAATTGCAATAAGAAGGATAATACGGAAACACTATAACATTTTGGCACAAAGGTTAATTTTTTTAAGAAACAAGATTTTTCTGCCATCTTCATATTCTTGCTTAATGTCTCGACTAAGTCCATTCCCATATGGTTTGTAATCTTGGGAATAGGTAGCAGCCAATGAGCTGGCTGTAATATTCCGAAATTGAGGGAAACGGTCTGGGGTCCAGTTTGGTTTTTTGATTTTACATTTGTACGTAGGGCGTTTATCGCTGGCATACGGAAACTTTCGTTTAACGGAAGTAATAAGTAATTAAAAGTATTTACACAGTGTTTAAATCCGTAATTTAATTCGATAAAAATTGGTCATGGGCCTTCTAGATCTCTAAACAACAACAAACAAAATGGCCATGGTATTCTGAACTATGATAATTATAATATTTAATTCATTAGTGTTCATTTAATTTACAAGTATTGCCCTTTTCTAGGTTTCAGGAAGAAGGGACGAGTCAAAAGAAAGACAATGCAATACAGAGGTAGACAAATTCAAATTTCTATTATGATTTTCGATTTTTAAATACGTACAAAATCTCTATGAAAATCAATTAAAAATAAAAACGCTCGAGACTACCTTGTTCAAGTAATGGCCACTTAGTTGCTAAGAATTCCGAACGAACAGATGACGTTCAGGGTTTTTTTTTTTTTAAATAAACGTTTTGCCTTTATTTATTTTCTATACTTATTATTTACGAAAATAATATCACTTTATCGATGAGAGGTTATCGGAGCTGAGCATGATGGGTTTGCTGTATGTTTTCTGTAAGACATCTATGAAATTTCTTGAGTATATTTATTTTGGCGAAAGTTTTGAATATTGCCTCATAAAATTTTATTATTTTTAAAGTAGGAAATGCAGAAGTGCTCTTTGAGAATCTCGATGTTTTTTTAATTAACACTACCATTACTTTTTCTATTTTTTAAAAGTTTTTACGCATATTCTTAGTTCTCTTTGGAATAACTGAATAATCTTTTGGCTAGTTGTATTTTTTTACAACCTTGGTTTGTGGTTCTTATTTAAACTTTAAAAAAAAACTTATATAAAAAAACTAATATTAGCATAAACATACCGAAACTTTTTACTTACAAAATTTTTATTAAAAATTAGTTAGGAATTCAAAATAATAACAATGCACATAAAATTAAAACATTCCAAGGGTAATTAAGAGGTGTATTGCATAAATAATTTATTAGAGTTTAGTTTTAATTAATATACAGCCTAAATTACAACCGTTAAAGGTATTAATCGGAATGTAACTAATCAAATTCATTAGGTCATTTCCTGGTTGGACTGGATTCAGGTGAAAGACATGAAATTATATAAGACTGTCCGACAAATAAATTGGTTATTTGTTCCAAATTTCCAATACACTATCACTATCGTAGTTCAGCGAAACATTCTTCCCAACTAGTTCAAAATATATAATCCAATAAACAAAAAACTTTATAGCTCTGTGAAATTATGAGATCATCATCATTGGACTAACACAATAATCTCGAATAACATGAAAGAATGAGCTGGAAGTTTGGTGTGTGTTCTCAAAAGTTCTTAGATAAGTCAGATTATTTAATTAGTGATTCGGAAACGTGAAACAAATGTCTATTAAGGTCGTAAATAATCATAAATCGAAAAGAGAAAATGTTAAATACTTAGATAAATTATTATTTTCAATTATCCATAATTGATTGCGAGCAATACAACAGCTTTCAGAGTTTTTATTTTTGGTTCCATATTGGTCTCATAAAAACGAATCACGATTAAAAAAATCTGCATTAAAAAGTAATAAGGTTTTTATTTTCAAATCAATGAACGTAGACATTTATTTTCCTAATATCACAATTCCGTTATTTTTTTTTTGTTTCTTTTTTACTTCCACTCGCCAATAAGTGAAATATACAATAAGGGAAAGTATTGCAATCGTAAAAAAATTGTCATTTCGAGATTTTCATAGAAATACACGTTATGAGGTCCCCTTAATCTTGATAATAATCAAATTACGCGAAGTGATATGAGTGTGTGTGTGTCTGAACAGACTAGTTCAGAAACGGTTCGTTGCACTACATCAGGTGCACTTGATGTGACAGCAAAGGTTTCGTTAAGATAGTTTATATATGCACTTTATAGAAAAGACTTAAAACATTGTATGATTTTTAAATAGTGTAACGTTAAAAAAAACATATGGTTTAAAATTCTAGACCTTTTGTTGAAAGGTTGGAACAGTTGGAACAAACTGTTGGAACAAACTGTAATAGCACATGTTTGTGACTACGATTTTCGAGTACCACCTATGCCGGGCCATGAGGTTTTAGACTCTTCTCCTTACGACTATACATAAAGAGCGATTGACTGGAGAGTTAGTCGTGTTCTGAAGCGCAAATCATATGGTTATATCTGTGTTAAGAAGTAATAATTTTTGTAAACTTTCTAAATATTTGTGTTATCATAATTTGTATATTATTGTTATAATCTGTGTATCATTATTGCTATCATAATTAATCCATAACAGTCGACCAACACATAACGACGCTATATAAACGATTTGTTACTAATTTAAACAGACATCCAAATACTTTAATCAGTAATACGTCTGCCACACGCATGGGAACGAGAATACTAAAAAGGTGCTGGATGAGAGATCTGCTCTCTTAGACAACCGAGGAAATTGACTCAAGCCAGGAAGGGGGTGCTGCGGGGTGTTTTCCCTCCTCATGCCTGTAATGTCATTATTTCCAACTATAACCACCTCATTCGCTGATTATCAGCACCTTGCTGAGAAGTGCAAATCAATAATTACAGTTTAAAAAAAAAGTAAAATTTGTTTGTGTGTGAAAATTGTTATTTTCCTTTAAATAAAAATTGTTAACTAGCATAAGTGTTACAATAGGTTTTATAGACGAATGTTAAAAGTTATAGGAATTATAACCATTAAAATAACTGCAAATTACAAAGATGCGAAATAATGTTAACATTTACATGCGAATTTTCTTATATAAGATCATCATTCCGATTTCATTCGTGGCTGGGATATGTATGTAGACTTGGAGAAATGTAAAAGAGGATAATGTTGGAGGATTATTTCAATACAGTAGTGTTAGTCTTAAGAAACGATTAATGGAGCTAAACATGGTTAACGTCCTAGGAAAACATAAGGAAGAATAGTGTAACATGGTGGTTTATTAGAAAACATGGCTACCCGATCAAGGTAACTAACCCCTTTCAAGGAAGTAGAAGTTGGGCCCCGATATCTTGACAATGCTCTGGGCATGATAAACATGCAAAGCCCCTGGATGCAGAGAGTGAATGAACGGCAGTGACACCTCGTCCAAACAGTCCTCCTCGACGCCCCGGACGTCGCTCACGTAGTCCCGACCAGGTCCCACGGCGTGCCACGACTGCCCAACGCCGGTCCACGGGTTCCCAGCACGTACCCTCGGTCGTCGCCACTTCTCCGTCATCAACTTCCTTGCACCTCGCGAAGGGGAACGGGCGTCTTTTGTAGGGATTGCCGCCGTGGCGAGTTCTTTCAGGGCATCCAATAAGAAATCAATGCCGTAACTAAAGCAGCTTCTATGTTACGATTAATGATTTACATTACATTACATTTATATTTAGGCGACGAAAATCTAGTGAAAGTTGACCAATGTGATAAACGAGATCTCTAGACCGATAGGTATCATAAGGCTTAAGGCATCATAACTAGAATTCTATGGACTAAAAATTTCTTAAATTTTAACTGGCCAAACACAACAGAAAGGGATAAATTAGAACTCTAACGAATACACTTCTTTGAATTATTACCTAAAATCATTGGATAGATTTAACAGCCTTCCGCACTATTAATTTACATTAGATGCGCTATGCCATACGTAAGTTATTAAACTAGAACATTACCTCAAAAGTGCTCAAAAATTATTGCTTAAAGTGGTTCGTTGAAACTCCTTAACGATGATAAAAATATATGAATGAGTAATTGGTAATGAAAAACAATGTTAATTAGGTAACATATGTAAATTGAGATAAGCCAATTGAATTGTTTAGTTGATAGAGGCACGCGTTGGAATATCTTGCGAAGTGTGAGAAAGACATACTTCTGACGACAATGGTGGAAAGTGGTTATTTTCTCAAGCCTGGATGAATGCTAGTGGCGTGGCATAGATATCTTTTGTGAAACATAGAATCTCGAAAGGACTGAAACTTTATTAAGGCCCTTATATAATGCAATATAATCCAAAAGCCGAAGAAATGAACTCTAGGGTAGTTTTTATGCAAAATTCACACACAAATAAGCATTGTTGAACATTTGTCTTAAAAATAAAATTTAAATATTTTTTCTTCGTCTCCGCTATTCATTCTTTTAAATAAACAAACACCAAAAAAACTGAAAAGTTTTTATTTGAAATTTTCCAAAAATCCCGCTGATTCTTCATTCGTAAAAGCTAAAAAATATAATATAAATAAAAATATATGCTTTATGTGATATCTTTGTCCAAGATTCGATTCGAATTCAGAAACAGGAAAGTACTGGTGAAAAAAGTCTCCACAAGAAATATCAAAAGGTTTACTGTTGAACAAAGCAGGGTAAATAAATCTTTCATTCTACGAGTCTAAATAATAAAAAAAACAACAAAACATGAAGATTTTTTTTTTTTTGAGACAATACTTTTTATAATCTATAATAAGATTATTTAATATCTTTATACATGTTATACAATTTTGCTGTAAGCGTTGCAGAACAAAATATCCAATCAACTAGGTAATAAAACTGTCCATAATTTTACATTTAAAATATAAAGAATCTGACTGATGAAATCAGAAAGATTTGTAAAAAATATATTTAAAATAAAATCCAATATTAATAGGTAGTTATATTCTCAGCCAATAATGTCAATGGAATTTATTAAATAATCCGAGTGCATCATTCTGTTTTTTTCCGATGTTTTATTGATTTGTTCCGATTGGGTTGGAATGGAACCTCACGATCCATTTATTCCATGAACTGCACGAATAATAGAGCACGACATTCTATTCTGCAAGCTTAAACATCCGTGTAACGACATTAAGAGATTCTTATTATAGCACCTTCATAAAATCGAAAAATCTTAAGTTATAATAGGATGAAGTTTTTCTTTTATCGGTTCGAAGGAGATTTATATTGTAATACTTTTATATTTTTTAAAATGCCTTTCTTGTATTTTTAAAAAAAAAAAAAACGAAACAAATGTAGCTGATAAAATTTTTGTATTGTTAAAAAAGGAAACAGTCTATGGACACATACTATTATAGCAGAAGAGTCACGCTAAAAATATCGGGTGCGAAGAGCGCAACACAACTCTCACTTAAAAACTTACTAGAGTGGAAATCGACGTGTTTTGTTAAATGTGTAAACGACATCAAGCAACTTCACAGGAAACTGTTTTTTCCACATTTATTCATTTTCCTCTGATTGTTTTTAATAACGTACCGAACATTATAATTATTCAAATTTCGACAGTCATTATTAATTATAGATTAATTATCTACAAATAATCAAGGTTTTTTTTCTCTCTTTCGATGAAGTACTAAATACTTGCATTAAATATGCACTATACGATACTAAATATACGATGTTTACTTTAATTAAGATGGATTTATTGGGAGTTATAAGCGCAAAACAGGGGTTTTGGTCAGCGTGGTCATAGAGGTTTCTAAATGGTATCAATCTTTTCAGGTATTCAAGGAGAACATTTTCGTTCATATACATTTTTTCGATTAAACCCTTCGTCTCCAAGTTGTAAGCGAAGAACTGTAATTCTCAGCGAAAATTGTCGCTGGGCTTTTTCGAATGTTTTTTTGGTTATGTACTCTTTTCGAATCGTCGTTTGCCAGGTACAAGCAAAAACATTGCAATTTCAGTCTGAAGAATCATCGCACTCGCTTTAAGTTACCAGTCTGTCAACAGGTACATCTAAAATAATAACTAATGAAGCGTCAAAATAGTGGGATTTAAGTATATTAGAGTGCGAAGTGCTTCGTACGGGTCAGCTAGTATCTATTATTGAACTCTAGAAGGTAGGTAAACTAAAAAACAATTATTATAGATGAACTTGTAAAATATATTTTTCACCTCCAAAAGCTGCTTTATATATTTTGCGCATCACGTGTTACACAGTCTCTCACTACATGTTCTTTCAAACTGTGAGATTATGATAATACAAAACATAATACTCCATGGCGTGTCATTTTATAAGTCTCAACTTAGTTGTTATGAAAACTTTAGTTACCATGGAAAAAATAATTCCAGTTAAGTAACATGAAAACTTATTTTTTTTCTTTCCTACATTTCAATCCATCAATAACAACCGTCTACCACGTTATAAACTAACAGTTATAACAGTCATTCTTTCTACAATTCTTGATATATTATACAATACTGGACTTATTAATTGAAATGAAAATTTTAATCTTGGGGAAATTTTATCCGTTAGATGGGGAGCTTTTATCCGCTATTTAATCTGGGACGGTGCGTACATCACACGACTTTCACTTAACCTCTTCCTATCATTGACTAAAAAAAAAAAAAAAATTATTTTTTGAGAATGGTGTAAGTACCATCGGAAAGAGGACACATAAAGCATTTCCTCAAAAACAATATTTTCCCTTTATTCTATTGGAAACAGGGTACAGTCTTAAGTACTTAGTATAATCGGGTATTTTCGTTGAAAAACGGAGGTAGAAATTTTTAGCGATTGCAATATGTACTTCCCTAATAATTCGTTATTATATATTTTATCAAACATCTTTCACGTAACACCCTCCTTTCTTGGAATAAAAGTATACAATATTTTTTTGTTAATTTTAAATCTTGAAAGATAATCTAGTTATTATACTTTAAAGTTTAAATTACGTGCCTTATGACTTGTCAAAGGGATTAAAAAATAATCAGTTATGCCGTCCTTGCGATTATGCGATGTTTGGTATTCGGTAAAGAGTCACTCACTATCCTTATTATATCTGGGTAGGAAAATTTTAAGAATCTCACTGTACCATCGTCCGGTTACCCATAGGAGCATAAAGTAACGTTAAATATATCAACAAACAGACAAATTTAAATTGTCAACAGATAGAAACTGAAAATATTGAGGTTTTAAAGGCCTTTACCCTGATGGCTATGATATATTAAGATATTAAACATGGTCGTTAAAGTAAATATACTCGGAGCTTTTTTAAGCGCAGTTTTATTAATGATTGCACAATTAAAGAGGTAGAAGAGCAAAGTTACGTAAATTTATCATGAATGGTTGATTACTTTCTTTAAATACAGTTGGAATCTTCAAATGAAAAGTCAATCTCTCCTAAGAAGAAGGTGCAGAAAGCTCTTGAACTTTAGACCGACGAAGGAGAGAGAGAAGGGGACAAGAATCAACATCAGTCGAATAGATTCAGGATGTATTGCAGAAACCTAATGACCTAAGTCATGTTTCTGTAGTTATTCATATGCAACATAATTCATTTGTGATTCCGCCTCTACCTGAAAGTGTCATTGGCGTCTAATGGTAATTTACATTATTTTATGGTACTCAGGCCATTTAATTAAATTAAATAGAGTGGAGAATCGCTCTACTGTCTTCCCTAATTTATTTTAATGACTCAGAAAATAATTTTCTATTTATTGCACTTAAGAATCAACTGTTGGACCGATCACAATCTGTATATTATATTACACTATCACACAGGATATTGCCACACTTTGAAAGGTGGGAAGTTCAAGACCTCTGAGAAGCTAACTATGGGTGAACTGACTGTGTCAAATCGTCATATCCTCTACTACTTTCGCAGTTCCTTCATCTAATGCTGATGTTCTTTAAAAGAAAAAATAAGCCTGCCGAAAATCATTCGAAATATTGTTTGCAAATTGGCTGAATCCACAAGCACTTTACCTTACTTAAATGGAAGAGAGGGGTGTACCGAAAAAAGATAAAAAAAAAAAAAATTATTAAAGGAATAAATTTAAATTATTACTTCTTACAAAATTCAACACTTTCTATAAGGGTTTACCTGAGAACCTCTTGGATATGGTGCTATCTGCCAAGCGTGCAAAGTGCACAGTAGCGAACAACAACCTCGACGAACAGCGGCTGAATAGTAACGGTTCTCTGAGTCATATATTTCACTGAACTCTGCCTAGGGTTCATCTTGGCTCTGTTTTGTTGATGCTAACTGTGTACGGTTGTTTGCCTCTTGAATTAATCAAATTGCAATCATACCATTGTTTTAAAATGAAGACAAACTATCAAATTGCAATCATACCATTGTTTTAAAATGAAGACAAACTATCTCAGAACTAATCGATTACTTATTGTTTCGGATGAATTCGTTATAGTTCCTAAGAAAGGAGAAATAGAAATATAAATATGTTAAAAATATATCACCTTAATATATAATAAAATAATATCTATTATTGTCCTCCTGTTGGAATAAAATTACTTCTTCTATGTGAACAACGTAAAATGCCGATGGAAATGTTTGACAATAATTTTATTAATTCCCAAAAACTTTGATCTGTTTCACAGTTATTTCATTATTAATTTTTAAATTGGCTTGAATATAAACGAATTTGATTTTCAACTAATTCTAAAATATCCCTAACTTTCTTAATAACGTCAGCCGAATCCAATAATTCCAATTTTGAAATATAGGGCTGTCTAAGGTTTGCGCATTCGGGAGCGAAAGTTGAGGATAAAACTGATATGAGATAGGTTACGTACCAACCACCTACAGAACCCTTTCAAATTCCATCAAAATCGAATAAAGAGTAGAAGTAGGTATGCCCATTAGGGTGAACTGGACAGACCACAGTCTCGAAACCAATTTAATTTCTTAATGTCCATTAAACATTGACAGAGAACACAAGGACCAAAACTAGCATACAAATGCTTGAAATTTCATTTGATCCCACATATCCCCTCACCGAGACTACCCCGGGAATAACATGACCCATAGATTTAAGAAAATATCTCAATAACAATTTTTTTTTTTTTTCGGTCCTCCCCTTCCTCGCCGTCCAGGCTATACGGGGTTTCCTGGGCCAGGGGAAAGGGTAGGGGATTATTGCCGAGTATTACTAAATTTCCAATGGCTGCGGGTTTTGAACTTGCTATGTCCTGGTTTTCAAATCATATGTCCGGTTGTTCGTTACAACGCTTAGATTCTAAAGCGTTTGCCCAATCGGCCATCCCGCCACCCTCAATAATAATTTTACGCTATTCATGTGATTAAATATTGTGAGAGATTAATCATATTCATTGAGTAGAACAGCATTTGCATTTAACAATGACATGACATCAGCGTTGCCCCATCTACCCACAATCTAAACTCTAAATAGACCGAAAATTAATGTAAATCAATAAGTCGACATAAAGATTTTAATTATGTTTACAGCCATAACACAATTGATTCTTAGATAATTTTTTAACACAATTTTTTTTATTTAAACAATTTGGAAATGCATTTTGTTTCATGAGGCCTATAAAGTTTAATTTAAATAATCGTTTTCATTATTCATTAATACTTCATTCATTGAAAGTGTACGTTTTTACTGTAATTAATAATAGGAAATAACTACTAAAAAAAATTCACGTGTGGAAAGTCTTTAACATAAAATATACGATGAGAATGGAATATTCTGTTGTAAAACCTCACTCAAAACTTATCTTTAACTCCTCCAACAAACCTTTCAAGAATGTCAATTCTTTTCCCGACCTTGATGTTGATTTTCTGGTAACTCATAAAAAGAATGTTCACCACTTTTTATAAATGTCTTGGCCATGGAAAAAAAATAAAGAATATTATCTTCAGCACTGGAAAGAATAGAAGTATAGGCCTTACTAACCAATCAATGTGTATAACCTTTCACAAATCCAGAAAGCATCAAAAAACTTGTACATTAATTATATATCATTATTATTACAATAACGGAACGATTACTGAAACATGATTACAATGACATATCAATGTAAATGTAATTGCAATTACTTTATGAATTAATGCAATTGTAATTTTGGTACTCAATTACAATTCCTGGATGAGCCTAAGTATTTTCAATTATAAATACATGACATTGTAATTGTACTTCTGCAATTACGTGTAAAGAATTAATTACTCGGAATCGCAAAGGTAGAATTCTAAAATGTAAGTAAAATTGGATTATTAAATTTATTTCTAGCCATATTTTACTAAATAAAAAATATCCTCTAGCATACGATATTTTTTGTTTAATTTTAGCGCCAATTGCAATTTCCAACTTCAATGGGAAACATATTATTATTTATTAAAATCTGGTCAGAAATAAATTTAATGAGTGCACCTGAATTGGTGGTTATGTAGCGTCATGAATCAAAGACAAAATCAATATTATTTTCTTTAAACAATATATCCTTTTCTGTATCATTCTTAAAAATGATTTAGTGACGTATAATTAAAAGTATATGAAATGTATGAAAAACATTTTTCGTAAATAATAATATGCTTCAGAATAAATAATACAGTACAAATTACAGCAAAAAATTAATATCTTCGTTTAAAAAAAAAAACAATTTAAAGAACAAGAAAAACATATTTCATCTAAGACAATTGTTTATTATTTAAAACTCATAAATGAGTACTTATCTAATAGTTACTTTAAATACTCTTTTCACCCCTTTCAGGAGAAAGTCAGTTCAAAGTCATTCTTTCATGGCAATAACTACTGGCCACCGAGGAAAATTTTTTTTATAAAATGTCAGGCCATATACTGAAATGGTCGTCCGGTTGACTGGAGGTCGTTTTCGCCAGTACCGTTAATATGTTGACATTGGTAAGTGTCCCAGTCCAGTTTTCTTTAACCTTCCAGAAGTCCCTGGCTACATACCTCAGTAATTACCTTTCCAGGTTGAAGAACACTTGTCCAGAGATTTCACCCGTGACTATCACGAGTGATAAGAGGTGATTGATTATGTAAGTTCATGAGAAGTGATGGATATTATCTATCTTTCTAGCTATGCTTTATTACCTAGCATTAATTCATGGTATCACTTTAAGGAAGTGATACCAAAATGACTTTCGAAGAGAATGTTATATCTGTTAAAATTCGGCTATAGAATAAAGTATCTTAAAACAACGGAAGAAATATAGATGCCATAAATTTTCGCAGTAAAGGTTTCAAATGTGTAAAAAATCCACATAGGAATAGACATACAGTATTGGTGTAGAATGCTAAACATTTCAGCCAGACTTATTGGTTAATAATAGCTTCTTTTTTAACTTTTCTTTTTAACCAATTCAACAACGAATTGAAACTAATTTATAAGGAGCTCGATGTGGTGCAATTTATAATGTTGGAGAGAATGTGATTTGGATGGAGCAGGACGTTTGGATATTTGGTGTGAGAAGAGTAGGCCGGAAGGAAGGACTTCGGTGGAAGGAAGACGTAGCTTCTGACGAGCTTGAATCAGTGCGCATGAGAAGAGATTCCACAGAGGAATGCGATAGAACAGATTTCATGGCTCTTGGGTTGAAGCAATTCTAGCAGCCTTCCACGAGTATTTCCAGTACAGATATGGCTAGCATGCTGGAGCGCTACCCGCTTCAGCATTTTCGAGTCTAAAGGCGGCCGTCGAAACCGCCTTAAATCGGGAAAGGTAGCGACGAAGAGACCGCACATTTCTGTTAATTACAGATGAAACACCAAAACTAGTTGGCCCACCTTCCGGGAGTTCTATCTCCACTTAGTACTAGAACAGATCCTGTAGGTAGAAGGTAGGTCGATTTAGGTAAGTCAATCATTCAATTTATTTTTCTGAAGTAACGACGTCGGCAAGACGAAGCCCTACTTAATATGTAACTTTGTGTCAGTCTTGGAAACGAAGTGCTACCAAATGTTCGTCTTGAAAGCTAATTCAATCTATAGGTGGAATATTTATGGACTATTTGGACCTCGAGAAATGTGTCAATTTTGTCCTTGGCAGAAGAGAAGAATGTCAAAATCTTATTTTATTTGTGGGAAGTGCATTTGTGGAGAGCATTCGGTCAAGTTATGTCCAGATTGTAAAACTAGGCTGTGACCTATATATTATCAATAATTAATGAGAAAATTTATGAACTATACTTAAGTCCAATGTAAATTTTCCTATTATTTGTAACTCATTGTTCCTACTTAGTTGGTATTGTTGTGTATTCCTATTGATATGCTTTCGTAGTTTATTTCTTCTATTTACTGCTTCATTATTTCTTTAGCAATTTTGCTTTTGTGATTTTTTGTATGATATAATTATTCTTTCCAAATCAAAAAAATCATACAAAGTGTTTAGAGTTTATTATTGGCAAAAGACATACAAAGTGTAAATATAAATAAGGTCTGTTTTAAAGTATTATAACATCATCGGTTAGTTAGAAAGTACCTCGAAGGGTTGATTTAGGTAGAGCTTCGTCGATGAGACGAAGTGACCTTATTATCGTTTCATGGATTCCTAATCATCATCTTAGTTTTATTAAATAACCGGTTTAACATATGTGGGTGATGCCATTGACGTGGACTTTTTTTTTTTGTGTAATAATTCCATTCCTTTGGTTCGACATATTTTTCAAAATCTCTAAGGGTTAAGATTTTAAAAAATACTAAGAACGAAAAAAAATAATTACAAATCATATTGATACAAGTACCTAAGTTAAAAAGGGTTCATTTGGTATTTAAAAAGGTTAGAACTTTGAACACCCATGTAGCTTTTCATTTTAAAATAAATAAGTTTGAGGTCACATAAGAAAATCGATTTCCCATGAAAAAGAAAATATCAATATTGAGCTCGATTATCTCAGGGTCGCTTTCCCCTGACCTTTGCCGATAGTTCCTGCTTCCATTGACGAACGCATCCGCCGAAGAACGCGGTAAGAGAACGGGAGCCGGAACAGGAGGAAGTGAATGCAGAGGGAGATGAGGGAGGCCAAAGAGAAGGAGTGATAAAGAGGGTGAGAAAAGAACCGAGATTGGAGGGGCGGTGGAGGGGAGGTTAAGAGCTTGCGGTACCTGGTTAAGTCCACCTCCGACTCCAGACATGTACGGAACACTCCTCCTTCTAGCGCTTACATCGGGTGAGTTCATTCTCACATACAATATAACATAAATATTTATCATTTTATTATCTATATTCTATCTGAAATGAAGACAGTACATACTAAGATTAATAAAATTATATCTGAAATTGTAGATTGACATATCTACAATGGATTTAACAATTGCATTTAACAAAACCATGCGAATAAGAGATTATTAATCATATATATTTTAATCATAAGTCTATGCCACGTGAATAAAATATAACAGCACTTAAGAATAGAATGATTATACAAGTCAACACGTACTTGTTAAAGGACATACTCACACACGTTTCGCCAGCACATATAGCGCAACATACACTGTATGAAAAACTCCTATCTGCATTACAAATCAGTCTTTCACACTCCCCCGTGCAAAATCACAAATGCAAAATTCTATGAGAGGCGGATTAGCGATGACAAGATCTTTAATTTCACGATGAATCACACGAGTATATCTTTTCGATATGTAAAATTGGAAAAGGCCTTAACTATATTAACAACATATATATATATTTTAAATATAAACCAGGTAGGGCAGATATTCCCTATTGGTACTGCACCTAAAAATAAAATTGCCATAAACTTATAAGTGATTGATTATCGTCCCTGAAAATAATTTTATTTATGTCTTATTTAAAACATAGGATTTCTAAATATTCAAAAACGATTGCCGAAGAAGTGATATTAGTTATAAATTATCCAATATTTAATAACAGAAATGCGTATATTTTTGATAATGCTAAACACTTTTTTGAGTTACATTATTCGGTTTCAAATAAAACAAATCGGTACAATTAAATCCAAACAACTTTCTAGCAATTTTTCACATGGGTTCATTAGATAATTTATAAAGGACCAATAATAGAATGTCTACTATTATTATTTCTTTTATTTTATAGTATCGATCCTTTCTCTTGCAGTCTTATCGCCTTCACTCTCTCTTTCGCCCTTTGCTCTGTTATCTTCATTCTTACGGCTCGCAGTCATTTTTCCACCCATTCAGCTTCCATTACAAACCCTCTTCTCATTACCGGTTGTGTCACGGTGGAGGTAACGCCTTATTAAACCGTTATCGTAAAACCTTATTAAACGAATTATATCCATTCAACTGTGGCTTAATTATTTCTGGAGTAATGCAAGAAATAGATTATAAAAATCTCTTTTCCGAACAATTGGACTAGAAAACAATTTTTATTAATTTTATTTTGTTCTGAATCTTATCTTATTTATAATTTCAAAATCACAATTATAAATTTATAGCAGTAAGCATGTTAAAATTCTAACTAATCAATGGAATTACATCACACTATACTAGACATTTATTGCTATGTAGTTAGCTCAGAGTAGCAACATAGTAGTTATACATAGAAGATAAGCAGGGCTAAACAAAGCACCTTGTAATAAAGAGGGCGGCCAAGAACTATTATTAACTGGTTCATTATACAACAGCTCGTCTTCTGAGAAAGTTACTTCAGATTCTTTATTTTTCCTTTTTTAGTCATAGGAGAAACGACTCAATAAACAATCGAGAAGTTATTTACACATAGGGAACACTCAATTAGAAGCCTTTTGTACACGGACAATAGAGTTTTTCGTGTAGGTAGCTTAATCAAAAAGAAAGTAAAATCTTTCAAAAACATAATTGACGATATGAAATGAAGATTATAACTACATTAACAAAATAAAAAAAATGAAGATAAATGTATAGGAAATTTTATTAGTATATTTTGAAGAAAACATTCTCCGAAGTATATCAACTAGCAACTGTAATCAAGCCTTAAAATAAAGAAATAGAATTTTTATTTGTGAGTACGTTCCACGTGAATCATGTGAAAACAAAGTATATTAACAGAAATTGTTTAAAGTAAAACAAAAAATAAAAATGAAATTCACACTATTTTTGCACTATTAGGAACATAATTAAATGTATTGCTATTTAAAAATAAAATTAGTTTTATTTTATTAGCAAGGAAAACATATAAAAAAAATCACAGAATATCTTCAACATGACACAGCACAACTCTTTAACTCGTAGTTTCAGTCTGGACGTAGGCAAATGTCAAATTTAAATACTTGGTGATACCTCTTTCTACATGACCTTTAAACATTCTAAACGAGAAGACCACTTTTAATTCCCAAGACACGATTCTTATCGGTTTTTATAAAATTCTTTTTTTTCATTGTGTGTTCCATTGTGTTGTTACTATTATTTCTTCCAGGCATGAGAGCAGCGATAGGAAAATGATAGATCAAGGTCGTGAACTATGTTCAGATCTAACAAAATAATGAATTGCGAGCATTAAAGATAATGCGTATATATTTTATTATAACGATATTATTATAAATAACTAGTCGTACCTGCCTTCAAACTACGTTTGAATTTATAGATTTTGTTAAAATGATGTGAGGGAGAGAATCCTTACGTAAGAAAACGTTTCAAAAGATAAATTTATTTTCATAATTATGCTACAATTTTTGTAAATATTTTTAAAATCCACAAACTTTTGGTTTCAAAAGATCTTAAATATCATTGTAACTCAAAACCGATTATACATATTCTCTATGTTGATTAATACAATTTTATTTTATATACGTTCATCGGTTTGAATGTATTATTGAAAATGCCATATTTTAAAATGACTTAGCAGTTAAAAGTATAACATGTTTATAAAGGTTCATTTTACTACACCGCAGTAGTTTAAGCTAAAACTTGTATAACTTATATACTTTTCAAAGGAATAGTTTTCCTGTTAACAATAGTTGTTCACTGTGCAGACATTCTCACAGAAAGTCGGAGCAAAAATGTAGGTCACCTTGCAAAAGGTCGTTCAATATTAATTATATAATATTCATTAATGGGCGTAGCCTTAATATAAAAAACATCGGTTGTGTATTTATGCCAATGAAAAATAAGGAAATCATAATTAACCGGCATAGAGTAAGCCATGTATTTTAAATATAAGTAAACATTTCGTATACTTAGTATAGTATAGCAAAAGTATACAAAAAAAAAACTTATCATAATAAAAATCTATAACAACTAAGAAAACATTTAGCTTTGATAACGATATTAAAAGAAAATCTCAGAGACGACAAGCAAACAGTAAAATGAACACTAGAGCATTTAAAATTGACGATATACACAAGAAAGTCTAAAATATAGATAATGCCAACGACCCAGCAGCGGTCAATTCATATTTTTTTCTTGTGATATTTTTATGCAAAGGCTTCTTTTGGTTATAATGCTTAGCATGTTAAAGTTTTTACTAAACTTCTAATATTCTAAACATGCATGTTTAAGTTTCTAATTTCTGAGTTATAGCGCAATGGTATTAAGTACTAGCTGTATATCCCGGTTTCACCCGGTGGAAATTTCGACTCTTCTCCAATGTAAAACGAGATCATAACGATTTTTATAACTTTAAAGAATATACCCAGAAATTGGCTGAAGTTATGCAATTTTAATATGGACAGGTGTTTACACCTAGTATGAATTACACCACTGAGCGAAACTTGGAGAATTTAGGACAAACGGTATGGATTTCTATAAAGAACAAACAAACATAATTTCATCTTTATCTATATAGATTAATATCAATTATCATTAATTAATATATAAATTTATTTTCTGATAGATTTAGGAATTCATTTCAGTCGAATTGCATTGTTGAATAATCTAATCATAGAATATAAATATCGCACATCGGCAAGAAGAAAGTAACAACTCAAAATTTATCAATTTTGGGTTATGCAGACCGTTGGAATCAGAATGGCAAAACCTACATTGCCAACATATAGCCACAATACATTTCACTTACATTTAGAACCAGTGGTACTAACTGCAGCAATGGCAGACTATTTTTGATCAAAAACCATTTTCCCAAATAGCTGTTTGATGTACTTGGCAAAATTGAGGATGCACATATAGATTCAGATGTGATTATTAAAAAAAAAAAAAAAATTGTTGTAACCATCTTCTTGCCGAGGTGAGATAAGATTTAAAAAAAAGGAATTATTTAATATGATGATTAGTAACATAATTAAGATTATTTTGCTTTTATTTTCATGTAAGGCTGCTTGGCGCAGACTGGTTTCAAATGCCCGAACAACAAGAACGCATACTACCCGGACCCCGTCCAGTGCGACCTTTACTACCACTGCGAGAACGGAGTGGCCGAAGAGAAGCTCTGCCCGGACGGACTCCTCTTCGACGACTCCAACACCTCCAAGGGACGATGCGACACTCCCGTCAATATTGATTGCGGAGACAGGACCGAACTCCGTGAGTATTCAATAGGGGATGTAGCAAAGGTTCCGTTTGTCATCAGTATTTATTTATTTTTTATTTTAGAAATAATACAATGTTATATCGTCCATTTCATAGAATTAATAATGTAAATATATTCCCATCGGCCATATCAGACAAGGCTATTGGGAAATATAAATGATACTTCCTTGGACGTAAATATGGCGGAAGGCAAGGGTCGCTGGGTCCTTGTGACCCGTGGCTTATGCCGTGGGTGTGGCAAGGGCGACCACTGCGCGCCGGCCAAGGGCGGTGAAAGCGGGCACAAGCCCAAACCCTCGTACTTAATTAATAAACGATAATAATATACCAAAATGCCTTTCCCCTCTGCACTGAATCAGCCGGGTAATTGGGCATTGTGTGTGAACCACATTTCCGGCTTGTGGATAAAAGATTAAACTTATCTTGATTGAGGAGCAAACCACTAACATGGTCAACTTCCTCAAGATTACAATTTTTTTTTCTTTTTATACTAACCATTTATGTTACCATGGCACTCCTAATATTACTAGGGTGGAATCATAATGTTCTATGTTCTAAACTAGTGCTGGTTTTTAACTATCATATCAAAAACCTCAGCGAAAATAAATCATCATCAGATTAATGATAAAAAAAATGACATGATTTCCTACCTGGGAGTACCTAATTTCCAAAATTGAATTCATGATAAATGAATAAAAATGAAATAGTTAAAAAAAAAAATGTTTTGGACTTTAATATGTCCCAAATGCTAAGGTTAATAATTTTAGATGTTATTTATATGACCCTTTCAGTTGACTGAATGAATAACTCCAACGTCAAAATCTTGCAGAAAAAAAATAATATTTCTCCTTATAAAAGTACCTTTATATTTTGAATGTACATTTTAGTAAAATATTATGTAATTATAATATCTCTGACTTACTATTAGAAAATAAAAACCTGCGAATTTTTCAAAGGGAAATATTAAAAGTGCTTTCCTGAAAAATGTTGAAATTGAAATTATCTAGTTATTCTGTCAACTAAAAGGCTGCTATAATTTTCTTGCAAGCTGAAGAGTAATGATTTCATACCCATTTACGCTAATTCATTGATAACTCCTTTTTTTAGCTTTTTAAGTATTGGAGGTAGACATGTTCGTAGATTTCTAAAAATTTCAGCGAGTACATCATATGACGCATTGACGTCTTTGATGAATCTACGCAGTTATTAATTGAGTTGCCCTCAGCCTAGTCGGAGACTATCTATGTGTGATCGCATTTCATGTAATCAGAATTTCATAATTACGTTTCATTAATTAATAATGTCAACGGGTAGTGCTTCTAGATTCAAAACGCATCCTTTTAAATTGTTCTTGTATAAATAATTACGAAGTACACAACTTGGGCCAATTCTATCATAAAGCTACATTTGATTGGATCATTTTAATCTTACCAATTATTGTAAGAATAAATATTATAACCATCTACTGCCCTAATTGGAACCGGGAACTGAAAAGAGCCGAAGCAAGCTGACAACAACAAAGTGACCCTTGCTTTTACGTATATAAAAAAGTACTTAGACCTCAACCAGTTTTTGAAAAGGTGTCCTCTTATTTCTCAACTTGAATATATCAGTTCCTGCTTATACATTTTCTCCTTTCGCGAATACTAGATTGTTGCGATAACAGTTTAGAAAAGTGGGTTAGGCTAAGAAATGAATGGGGCAGGTTGTGTGAACAGGTATGCTGGCACGGGTATGAATTATAATTAGGATTTTAATAGTTTTTTAGTGGAACGGAGTGAGGTCTAACACAACCTAAATAGAATTCGCATTTTAACTTGAGTCATTAACTTAAAATGATTTTACTATATGAATTAACTTGAAATTCTTAAGATTTTTTTTTTAACTTGATGTCCATATTCGTACCTGTCTAATGAGAAAGACGATTAGCGAACCTAATGGCTGTGACAAAGTAAGATAATACGGCACATCTTTCGTAGTGATCTTGCAGTTAGAAAGGGTGATCCCACACATACCAGGGTATAATGTTTGGAAGACATATGAAAGGTGCTCAAGATAAGATTGCTCAAATTTATTAGTTGGTTTTATAAAGGATTATTTTCAGTGGGAGTTGCTGGTACTGCCTTTCCTCATCCGTGAATAATCCTGTTGAGTGCATTCATGAAGTGCATTCTTGAAGGAACTGTTCTTCGTAGTAAGAAAATTGTAAACATTTAAAGAGGTGTTTTTGCCGAAAACTTGACTTTCTCTCGTACAAAGAGAATTAACTTGTCACTTGTTTTGTTTTATGATATCAAAATATTAAAGGGAGAGTTGGAAAACTCTAGAAAAATGGATATCCAATCTCTCCATCCATGGTTCAGAAACTCGCTACTTGTAATCTCTGACGGTTTTCATACGATTCGGGAATTTAATTTTTTTCTTTTCAACAAACCAAAACGCATTCCTTTCTAAGGAAGGTCGTGGTTCTGTTAGTACATACTGCACATTTTATATTATGGAATTAGAACGAATATTTGCGCAGTCAATAGCAACAACCGAAATAGATATCGTCTCCGCACAGCGGTTTCCATTCCGCAAGGACGAACAAACACTCTAACATTCGTAGCATTCCAAAACGTTTAGAGTGAGAAAATATTTATAAATATATATCTTTATCGAAGCGTGAATATAATTCTTTTATGAGGATATATATCAACAACTCTCATGCTGAATGTGTAATACCTTGTGAAAAAAGGGGATTTCCTTCAACTTGCAAGCCAATCAGCTTCAGTTTTCTTTTAAAGAGGGATTTCCAAACATGTTACTATAAAGTAATCATTGTATTTTATTAATTTAATAGTTTCCTGTGGAATTGAATTACATTCGATCCCAAACTATTGTTGCATATCATAAATAGTTTGAGTATAACATGCTGATCTTTGAAATATTAATTCTTAAAACTTAGTATATTATTTCTTATTTTGATTTAGTCTTCAGTAATCAAATTCATTATTCCAAATACACATATTTACCCCGGATGTAAACACCACGAAACATTTTTATATTGAATCAAATATAACTCTCTGGATTTTAATACAAAAATTAATACTTTTTTAAATTGTTTTTTTCGTTACTAGTAGAGACGATTTAATAAACGTTTTTCTCACTGTTCTTCATTTTGATTTGTAATTGGTTGGCAGTTAAACCTAGAGTGGAAAATTTAATTCAATAAGAAAATGGAGATGTATTGTTTACACCCGGAGTATAGATATATTAATGTATAATAGCATTCATTTATATGTTTACATCTTCGGATATGAAAGGACTAGCGCAAAACCCTAACTGCCTTACCATGTTGCAGAGGAGCCACAGAGGACGGAGGGGTGCCCCAGAGCCAACGGGTTCTTCAGGCACCCTGACCCAGGTGTGTGCGACAAGTTCGTCAACTGCATCGACGGAGTTCCCAACGAGACACCCTGTCCCCCAGGCCTCATCTACGACGATGAAACTAGCAGCTGTTCCTGGCCCACCGACTCCACCAGGAAGGACTGCGTCCAGACCAAGAAGGGTAAGAAAAAAACAATCGGGTTTTGAATAGGTCTCATTGTTTCTAGGGAGAAAATTCGAATTCGTAACTGTTTACCGAAGTTAAATGAAAAAAAAGAAAAAAAGCTGAAGTTAACGACACTTGAGTAACTCCATTAAATTATGCAATAAAACATAACAATAAAGAAACATTACAAGTGTAAATAAATATTATAAATATAATGAAAACGTTTCTCAAGAAAAAATCTTAATACTCAACTAAAGCAAATATTCAAATTACAGAATGAAATAAAAATATTTAGAAATGAATTTTTGAAAACTTGGTGAAATTAAATTTACGGACATACATTTTTCTCTTTATGGTGAAAATTAATTTCCACACCTGTATTTCGACTCAGTCAAATCTGATTTAAACCTAAACCGTATCATCCTACACTGTACGACATTAAAATATCATTTCGCTAGAACGATTTTCTTCTAATATACTCTATATGATATACTGAAAAAATACTCAATAAATCATTTGACTATTATAAAAGTAATTAATTGATAAGCTAATTATTCCGTAGCAAGTAATAATTGCAATTCTTCCTTCTTTAGTTAAAAAAACAATAACTATGCGTCAATAAATCGAAGACGTTTTAAACACTCATCGATTTATTAAATAATATTACAATAATATACGAAACCTAATACTAAGCACAACAAAAAGTGAGTTTTCCTCCGAAAGTTTCCGAAAATTATAAAATTTAACTTTATTAGTTCATAAGGTATAACATTTTTGTAGAATAATAGTCTTTTAAGACTTCAAGTCACTAATATTTAGTCAAACGGAAAATAAATTATTGTATTTTCAGGGTGAAGAGAAAAAATAATCTACCTTATCAAATAATCAACCTCTTTCATAGATGTTGTTATGATATTTTTTTTTTCAATCAGTTAAAATATAATATAAAATAAAAATATAATATAATATTTACATAACGCGAAGGTCTAATTTTGTATCTATTCTGAGCTGTTATAACTAATTTTTTTTCATGACCAAATAAGGAAAAGGAATGAGATAAGAGACGTAATAAAGTGATTGATAAACTAATATAGTTACTATAAATTCAAGCACTACATTAAAAAAAATGTTAAAACATCTCAAAGAAAAAACAGTAGAGAAAAATAACACTTCTGCCCATACATATGCTTGACACTGCTTTTTTGTTTTCTGGAGATTTTTTATATAAACAACCACTCACCTAAAAAATAATAGAGGAAATAATATATTTAATACGAAATACTTTCCTCAGAAAATAATAATATGATTTAGAGTGCTTATTTATTAAAAAAATAAATAAATGTATGAAGTAAAATTTGATTGCAAAAATATTTTTATCGCAATAATTGTATCTTTTAGTAGTTATTATTGGTTTCCAAAAATATCATAGTAACTTTTTGCTACTAATGCTAATAAAACTAATGCAAAATCCATCATTGAACTTATAAAATGAACCTTTTTTTCGGTGAGTACAATTTAAACTTAAAATGTTTTTAACAAATTTATTTTCTTGGAAAAAGAGAGTCAGGCCGAAAAATCATTTAATAAATGATATTTAATTAATCTTAAATGAAAAACGGAAAAGTTTAGACTTCCTGATTCGAAAAAACAACTGGAGCAATAGCAAGTTCGTAGGTAATAAAATTTAAAGCGAGTCCATGAACATTATAACAAGTCAAGCGTCAATATCCCCGCATATTTTAAATATTTATAATAAGAATTGAGTCCCAAACCAACAATACAAGAAGAGATTTTCCCCACTCAGTTTATACAGGACTTGATATTCTTTATACCAGAACAGACATCTTTTGTGTTGTTTTATTAACTTAAATCTTATTTTCAATAAAATCAAAGTCATCGATTTCTTATGCTTCATGCACTTAATAGTTACATAACGTCAAATGAATACGCGTCGATTGACTGACTAGTGTGCTGTATTCGAAATGAAATTTATTTATATTACCTGTCGAAAATTACATAACAGGTATATAACCGGTTAACCACGATTCAATCAGTTTTAGATCATAAATAAATTTCATATAAAAATATCTTTCGTAATATGCAAAGAATATTTATCGTAATGATTTCCAACAAGAAAATGGGATCATGACTTCAAAATAGAACTTCTAAATATTATAATTCATAACTAATACATCAGTGCATAAATGTAACTTCTATTGTGTTATTTTAAAATTGGAATTTGATATCGAATTGGATAAAGCCATGTCAGCTATAGAGATATGAATAACATATATTATACGCCTCTATCTACCGATTTAAATTATAGTTAATTTTTTTTATTTTATTATATACTATCGATATTTTAGTCCGATAATATCGAAACAATAGAATAATAATAGTATAATTTCTTCGAAAAGATTAACAGGAACCATGAAATTGAAAAATAAATAATTATTTATTTAAGTTACTGAGTTTGAATTAAACAACTCATAAAATAGATAAATAAATAGTTTAAAAATTATAAATTAATTATCTAACGATAACTAATTACTAAATAAATATTTTAGTTTAGTGGAAGACGAATCACCTCAAAAACACGCCCTTCTTTAATCGTAAACTACATTATTAACGTTTAAAAAAATATAAACCCACCATAAAGGAGAAGTACTCTATATGAGAAGAAACGTATGTAAAAAAATATTCTTGTTGCCTCGTGGGAATAAATCGCATTATATTGATACGGAAGTGCAATAATATTTTGTCAAATGTTTTTGCGATTTATAATGTCCTTCATTGCAAATGACGTACCGAATATAAAAATAAAAATTATTAATAATTCCTAAATATGAAACTAAAAAAAAGTTACAAGAATCAAACATAATATTTTTTTTAAAAATTATTGTAGATTAAATGTTAGTAAAACCGGGGATGAATGCATTCTTATAATCAAACCCGATTGAACGTTTATGATAAAGTAAAATTATGATAATGGCCTAGAACATTTTGTTAGGTAAGAATAATCTGTCTGATCAACTTCATTATGTAATTGGAATGTCATATTCCCCTTTATATAACAGTTATTTAACCAAAAGGTAAACAGTTCAGACAATCCCTGAGAATTGGAAAGTAGCCACGGCCAAAAATAAGCATTCATGCCATATCCAACTGAAAACCTGTATTGCTCATTAATCAATTTCAATTCGCATGGAAGTGTTGCGAAAAATAGTAATTCGCCAGTCAGTGCAAGATTTTAACGTCACGATTTACTTGACAATGCAACCACTTTTTATGCAATCATTGGCTCACAGAGGTGGTAAAGATAATATCTTCAGAAACTTAGGACTTAAAAGTATGAAATATTTGGGTCGTCCTTTCAATCGATTTTTTTATAAATGGTTATACCTAATTTTGATGTTTCATATTTATTTTAACTTGTAGTCTCTATATACGCTTTTTGAAGAACCATTACAAAATATGAGGTCTCCTATCCCAAACCCTGTTATCCATAGTTTTATATATATATATTATTAGCTCATAGCAATTAGCTCATCACGATACAATAAGGCCTATAGAACTAACTCATAACAATAACATAGTTGCAAAACTATCTATTCCGTTTAATTAAAAATTCACACCTATCGGTAGGTTGAAATTTAGTTCGTCGCTGACTAACGCAATAGATCTCGATGTTACCACTCTGGGTATAATGTGTTGAATTATACCAAAAACCATGATTACAAGGGAGGGGTGGTTTGAAAAAAAAAACTCTGGTGGTTGTGTGCCCACATCTGGGAATTTCCAACCACCTTGTCACACTCTCGGGGGGCCATCGCGTTGTTGGTAGTTCTCAAAAATATCTACGCCTTTGGCCACGAGTGGTCTGGTTATGCCACTGGCTCAATAAATAACAATTCAAGGATAGAAAAGATGAGGCCATGTAAATATAGATCAGGGATAACATGTCCAGTTTTAATGGGATTCTCTTATTCAAGTTATTTACTGTCCTTTATTTTTATTTACGGATATTTGATGTGAGAAGTCTAACTCATGCGTTCTCTTATCTGATCTTTTTTAGTTCAGGGGACGTAGCTTTAAAACTTTCAACACTGTACAACTTTCGATCTTATCTTATGATCATTATTCCTACCTTCATCGATATCCTTATAGACGGAATTTTCCTTGCATCAGTTATGAAAAGAAAATGATGAATAGATCATCATCTGATCATGATGCAGAGGATTGTCAGTTGTGATATGGAGTATATCAGTATGGAGGGACTACTGGTCGCATATTCGAGAAAGCCGGGCTCCTCCAAAGATCGATAGCGGCGAGGACAGATAGAGGAGACCACGCCTCGGCTGTAACGGTGCCGCCGGGAACAGTTAGCAGCCAACTCCCAGCTATTGTGACATAATTACGTCACCTCCACCTCTGTACCGAATCACTTACATCATTTATCTGCTCCTATCTTAAAGGCTTACCGATTCGGAGCTCATAACTTACAACTGGGGAGCAGCCTATCATATAAATTAAACCTTTGAAACAATAAATGATAGAGTGCCGCCTAAGGATTTGGCACTGCCAGTTCACTCATGGCTATCTTCTCAGGGGTCTTGAGGCGCCCACGTGCCAAAAAGGTGACAGCGTAGCTCTATCAGTAAAGCACATCTTATTAGATTGTCCTAAGTATACTCTTGGAGAATTGCTAAAAGACGACTGAACAAAAATAGTTATCATTTTGCAGTACTTAAAAGAAACATCATATTACAACATAGTTTAATAGAACACAATTCCAAGGGTAGAGGCTAAAAAGAAGGAAAAAAAATTAAACCTTATATCTACAAACAAACCGTACCGAAGTCAATGACTATGAAATGTGAGTGAATTAAATGATATCAGAGTAGTATATGTTATATATAAAAATGCAAGGGCCGTATGTTTGTTACCTTAAACCTCAAAAAGTAGCGGATACATAAATCTGAAAGGTTTTTACACTACTTAGGGAAAGCCACAGCAAAGCTTGGAAAGGTCTAGCTAGGATAAAATGATTGGTTGGTTGGTTGTTATAATATGAAGGCGTAAAACCTGTTATTCATCAATGCCTTTGTTTATATCCATATATATTTTTTAATTTATTTCTTTTAAGATGTAATAGAGTGAAGTTAAAGGGTTTTTTCAATGAATAGAAATGTTAATTAATAAATTTAAGGTTCAGATTGAAAAAAGAATAATTAGAATGAGAGTAGAAAACAGAGATGCAATCTATTCCAGAAAAAAGTTAAAATAAACAAATTAAAGAAAATAATTATTTGTAAAGGATTAAGGTCTATTAGCTACTAATACATAATTAAAGGAAATAAATACTTCGAGAAATTCAAAATTTTGAACATTTTATGAGATTCCTAAGCATAGTTTGACAAAAAATGATGGCCTTAACATAACATCCCACAATTTTTCACTTATTATTCTTATTCGAATATAATATACCTCAGTCGTTTGAGTATAAACATTAAACAATCAAGATTGTATACGCTTATACTCGCAGATTGTTGAAATGCCTTAGGTTCAGATGAGTTCCGATAAAAACCTTCTAATCAGTTTTTTGAGCTCCTGGTCCAAACTATGTAGGTAATTACCAATACTTTTCTTTAGAACAGACCTTTTTCAGACAGAACATTTTTAGGATCTTGATAATCATTTATTGCACTTTTTGTCTCTCAATATTTATCCTCAAACGATCCACGTCTTTAGACAATGGAAGCTGAAAACAGATTTAGCGCATAAAACAAAAAATCTATCAAACTAATGTTGTCTATAGACTAAAATATATATAATTTTTTCTGAAATGCTTAGCGAGTTATTATTTTTGTAGATGCCCTGGACGACGGATTCTCTTGCCCTGAAGGAGACGTGCTAGGACACAACGGAAGAACTCTTCCTCACCCAACCTACCCACACCCAGAAGACTGCCAGAAATTCTACATCTGCAGAAACGGAGTGACACCCCAGCACGGTTCCTGTTCAGCAGGACAGGTCTACAACGAGGAGACCTTCATGTGCGACGAACCAGAAAATGTTTCTGGATGGTAAATTATTTAAAGTTCTTAAATCAAAGATTCGGGTGTTGTTTAAGTTAATGTTATTCTAAGTAATTATCACTAAGCGGAGCATTAATCTATAATCGTTCGATTAATTAATTAATCGTAGAGTTCTAGATGTATAATCCGTAATTAACAACAAATCAATTTCAAAAAGATTCATAACTAGAAGGTCCAAAATAAATAGGATTATTAAAATAACATATAAATTAACATAAAACATTCATAATAGCATTGTTTTGTATTTATTTCTATTTTTAATACCGTCAATTGCTTTCAAATTCAGATCCTATCCACGTACAAAGTTATAATTGAAGAGTCAACGGAAGAAAGGGGGAGAGTCAATTTTTTCCGAATTTTAGTTATATACATATAGTTGTTCTTCTAGATGAGTAGAATATGTTGGTGAAAAGAAATAGTCAGAAAAAATGACAGTAGGTTGGTTACAAGGGATGGAAAGAAGCACGTACTCGGAAGAAAGGGGGAATGTCCAGGACTATCCCCCTTTCTGTTATGTTTAAATTGTTTTTTTTTTACTAAAACATTTTTTTTTTAGAGCTTGATATGTCTGTTTCGGGCAAATTTATTATTTTGACACGCAAAACAAAAAGGAAAAGGACATATAAAAAAATTGAAGAAAAATGATAAAAGATACGTAAGTAATTAAAGATCCAAACCTAAAAACTCGATTTTCTCGGAAAGCACTCCAAATGACATCCCCCCTTTCTTCCGTGGACTCTTTAATTATATACGAAGCATTTTGTCAAACACTTGAGTTATCTAGTGGCAACTAATTGTCTAATTTCGACAAGTCGGGATCCAGCCGGGAAAAGGGGGTGCAGCTATGTTCCCTAACATAAAATTAACATTCTACTCGTCCTTCTTAATATTTGTTCTTTACGTTTCTTCCTTACATACAGTGAAGTTAAATTCTATATTTAAATAACAAAAAATTAACATAAGGCCCCCACACCCCCCTTCGATCCGGCGATGAATATCAAGACATTCGAATTGCTAAAATAAATTATTATTTGGGCATTTATTTCATGTAGAGACTTAAGTTATTTTAAAGAATTTTATGTAAATATTCATAACATCGTACGTAATCCAAGAAAAATATTTTAAATTAGACTAATAAGTATTTTGAAACATTGTGGGATAACTATTAGATAAGGGTAAAAACTTTTCTTCTGGAAAACCGAATCAACATGGCAACTTCGCCAATCACATAGCTAGCAAGCCAGAGATAAATGTGTTTTGATAACTTTATCATTGTGACAGATTTCTTTAAAAATAAAGAAGGGATTGTGAGAAAAGAAGTAGACTATGATTTCAAATAATAGAAAGTCACTATTTCAAATGGAACTGTTGTTGTTGTTTGTTTGTTTAACGTCACTTTATGCCACTAAGGCTAATCGGACGACGCTACCGTGGGAGTGCTAAATTTTGCCTATCCAGGTATAATAAGGATAGGGATATTTAAGGAGTACCTGACATCATACAAGCTCGGGAACTCCATTTTACGTCCTATCCGAGGGACGGCAGAGACAAGGATTTTTTACTCCGATTAAAAAATCCTAGTGCCACCTCAGGACGCGAACCCGCAACCTTTTCAAAGCTTACAAAGAAACTTACAATACAGTTTCTATGCTAACCACACCAAAGGTGACTCCAAATGGAAGTGTTCTTACGGCCACTCCGGGGAAGATTTTAAATTAAATTGATTTCAAGAAATGGTCCTCTACTAACGATGATTGAGTTTCATATACCCACTTCCTATGAGTACCTCAAGCACCTGTTATAGTTGTAGTATTCAAAGAAGAACATTCAAAAACATTCCGCAAACCAATAAATCCGTGCAATTCAAACTCCTTCATACCTCCATTCCTTACTTCATGACAATTAACATTAGCCTTAAAGACTTCCATTTCGCTTAAGTTGTCAATTTGGCCAATAACCTACCCAAGTACAGTGGTCTGTCCTTTCACTATAAACTTCCAAATCATCATAACTCATTTGTTTCCTACTATACCTCTACCTCCATTGCTGGTGGCCTCTGAAAAAAATATCGCCTCGTGACCTACCAAGTAAAAAACAATATTTAAAAACTCTAAATGCCTGTTCATGCTATTAAACTTTTTATGCAACAATAACTAGTTTCTTGTTTGTTATGAAGTAGTAATTAAAATTTCAATTATTTTTTTTTATGCATAAGTTATAGGTATATTTTAATTATTGTAATTATCATTTATGATAACATTATAACATTTTGTACCTTTGAAAACATGTTTTGACCTTGCCTGATGTTGTTTACAGTGAGAACTGGTACAAGGATGAGGAGAAGAGGAAACCTTAAGAGATTTGCACCGTTAAAGAAGACGTGGTCCTTCCAAGCCGGCTCATAATAAATTTTGCAACTGCTCCTTTTGCAACAGAAGGAAGCAACTCAAAGACTCATCTCGTGATCGAACATTGATCAAAATGTTAATTGCCAAAATTGCATAGTTATCGTTAGACTTAATTTATAATACTTCCTTAAGTTATTCATCAAAGTGTTTTAACTATGTGTCGATATAAGTAATTATTGTGGTATGTGAAAGAAGATCGCTGAAGGTAAAATATATATCGGAATGTTACTCGTTGTGGTTGCTTATACAATATAAACATTTTATAATTTTACAAATAAATAAGTAAAATTAGTAAAACAGAAGATTTACTTTTTTGAGATTTTCAGATAGTTTTTTATTTGATATCTCACCACATTTCTAAACCCTACATAAATGCCTTAAAGTAATAGTTACTTCACTAATTTAAACGTGAATATAGCGGAACTGTTTAATCAACGATGATATTATCATTATTTTTTCCCGAATTTTGTTATTTTACCCCAATAAAAAAAAAGCAAAGAGAAACATAAATCTATTGTAATGTAATTTGTTTCCATACTCAATGACTTCCTACAATGCCAGTAGGTTATATTCCTAAAATGCATAGGTTAAAATACGATGTTAAAAACGTTACGAAAATTTTTATAATCACCTATTTTATTTCGAAAATGAAACAGTTACTTACTATTGTTGAAGTAGGAAAACATAAAACATAAGTTGAATATAACATTGACATAACTCATACAATTTATTACTGGTTGCATATTGATTTACGTATATAAAGTCATCCCTTTTATTTTATTATTATTATTTATTTATTTTTTTATTTTTTTCATATATGACATATGAGGTGAAACCATTTGACTGAAATGTGTCAATCTCTTTTTTTTTTTCAATGGCCCTTATTTACATTTCTGATCCGATGAAAATTGGTCTTTTATTACATTTAAATAATTGTATTATAATTTTAACATTATTTTATCAGAAGAGAAAAGATTGGCCACGGCCGGGGACTACCAAAGACCTGGGTTCGATTATCTGATAAAATAATTTAAAATTTTCTGATCCATATGTGGTACATTGAAAGTATCTTATTTTCGCAAATCAGGATTTTAAGGAAATTCGAATTGCAAACATTTTTGTCAGAGCTATTTCTGAAATTCAACTACAGGGTGTCAAGCAGCATTGGCTTCTGAAATTTCCGTCTGATTCCCGCATGTCCTCCTCCATGAGAGAAAAGAAAAGATTTAATATAATGAGAAGTTTATTTATTATTAAAAGAAATACAAGTGATCAGTCTGGTTTGTGAGATCTTAAATCTGCAAATTAGCAAGTGCGTGGTATTCCGACTGGACAATTGCTAACTTAAGTTTAGTTAACCATGTTCGCCCTCTCTGCCACCGCCTCAAAATTGGCCGGGGAATGTAGGAGTATATTTTAGATGTTCGGGTCTTTTCTGAGAGGTTTCTATTAAAAGTTAGTCTTAGGTGAAAGTTTTTTGTAGTATTGTTTGGTGTATCGATAACTGTTGGGATATTCTGGTCCTTGTGCAGTAAGTAAGTCATTTGTCACATAGTATGGTACGTACCATTCTCAATACTCTAGACTGGAATAACTGGATTCTTTGAATCTTTGAACTTTGCAGCTCATAGAATAGCTGTAGGCCCATAGTTCTATCCTGTATGTCCATAAAGATCGTAACAAATAATGAGATGTAACACAAAATACAAGATATTATGTTTTAATTTCACTTACCTAAGTATGAAATATATGAAATATTGCGATCGTGAAAAATTTCGACTTCCGTTTTCCAACGGAAATACACGTTGTGAAGTACCCTCAGTCCAAATAACCATATCCCGCAAAATGGCGGTGTATGTGGTGTTCTATTTATGACTTCTGAAAAATGGCACTAACGATTTCGGTTAAAATTTTTGTATTTAATCCTAATGAAGCATTCTTTAATACGAAGTAGGTTTTGTCGAAATCGAAAATTTTCACAAAATTCACTTGTTCAAATGTTTCAAACATCAATTTTTTCTCTTATAACCTGTTGTTTGAAGCAACACAGCCCTTATATTAAATTAACCTTCTTTATTCAATCTTATAGACCTTTCAGAGTGTACACCCATCTTCAAAGATCATCAATATACAATCATTTACCCTTCGTATGTAATTGTCAAAAATAAAACTAAAAAACTTATATCCCCGAACAACATCATTCCTTAATTTACTCATATTGCCCTCTGATCCCTAATATAAGGGTTGTGTTGCTTCAAACAACAGGTTATAAGAGTTATAATAGTGAGACCCAAATCGAATGTAATTTAAATCGATTTTTTCCTTCCAAGGTTTTGGCTATTGATACTCCCCTACCTAGCTAATGGTAGGCCGCATGGTCGCATTCGTACTTCATATTCTAAATCTTAAAAGAAATGACAAACGGAGATCATTGTTTGCGGTATTTTAAATAGTTTTAACAATCAATTTGAAAGTATATTAAGAAAATGGCTGGATAAAATTCCCTCTTTTTTAGATCAAAAATAAATATTGCATTCTTCCCCTAAATGTTTTATATGATGGATCCAAGAAATCGATTGAATATCATACCCAAGCATGATTTTTGACTTGCACGATATTTGTGCCTAATATAAGATATGGGATTTCATAGGCATGTCGTTGTCAGCAGAAGTGTATAAATTTGCTTATTGACGATGATAAATTAAACCCAGCTTCCATTGTCCACTTTGCTGTTTTATCTACGATTTCCTGCAGCCTCCAATGGAGATACCATATAGACATGATCCGACACAAGATGACCGTATCAAACCCAAATAGGAAACATTAGGAATAGGTAGTATGAATGATTTCCTCCAATCAGGGGAAAATTCTCTAAATAATTGAAAAATTAATTAAACGAATAATTTCCCTCCTTCTAGTAATTTTTTTCTAAACTCTCCTGAAATGCTTCTAGTCCAGGAGCTGATTTCCCATTGCATTGCTTGCAGTCAACTGAGCTTTGATTTGAAACTGTTTATTGTATTCTCCGATTTCACTCTGAACTCGATTTGTTTGCTTAGTTTCTGGGACACCTTTCTGATTTTGTTTGTAATGTGAGGAAAGGTTTTCTTTAAAATGTTTAACAAAACTTTCAGATATTATTTTAGGGTCAGTGATAATATTTTTGTTTCTTTCTTCCATATTCCTCTCGGAAGTTGTATATCGTTCCATTTTGCCGGAGTCCTGAGCAAACTCTTTCCAAGATTTTTTCCTACCATCTTTTAATACTCCATTAACAATGGATCTTCATATTTCGAATTCGATAGCATCCAGGGGAGATCTACCCTTTCTGAATCTATTTAGTGCCCTTTTCTTTTTGTTTTGATCTTATCGTTATAACTTTTATTCCACAATGAAACATTTTTGCTTTTTGGGTTTGTTTCCATTTGGAACTGTTTCTATGGCTTCCTTCAGAACCAGGCGACTTAAACTCTATTTTTTCATTTATACAATCTTTCGCCAACTTGGTACCATTTCTTCATTAATTCGTTTTCAAACTCTTTCACATTTAGCCTTTTCGAACTTCCATTTTTTACTAGAAGGTATTCCATAAATTCCGTCTGACGTGCAAAAATCATTTGAAAAGTGTGCAAAGCTTTGAACTTTCGGTGTGCACCTGACAGAGAAACTTAAATCGATAGCTGTAAAACTTTAAATTTTACTAAAATAGGAAAATAGGGCGTTGAAGCCTCCTAGCATGAGAAAAGGTGTTGGTTATATTATCGATCGAATAATTATAATATCGATGTCTAAGCTATAAAAACTCTGAGAGGGTGTTATGGATAAATCGCATAAAGTTCATCGTTATATAACTTGATTGCCGCTGCATCGAATTGTGGCTGTAAATTAAGCTCTTCACTAAGAATAATTTAAGCGGCAAGCTGGATTTTCTAACGATAATAGTGTTTTTTTTTTTTTAGATGTTCCAAGTGACGGAATTATTCGTTAAAAATCCATTATATGCGTACAATTCTCTTTTATTTGAAACCTCATTGATCACAAACCAAGCCTCCTGAGACCCGAAGAAGGGATCTTATAATACCTAATTATATACAGAGCAACGATTATATTTCGACTTGTATCAAATATTTCCAGTGCAATCAAGATGAGACAAGATATAAAAAACCGGTCGGATCTTTTTTAGGCTACCGAAGATGACCTGGAGAAAAAATAAAGAGTTGAAGACCGCTTTAGCCAAGTGACATTTAGCAAGTAAAGCTGATATCAAGTCAAGGTCTTCCAGCTTCTTTTCTTCATCTCACAGAGTCTACGACCGAATCCTTTTTATCGATCAAGCCAAGTCTTCTGAAATAGTACCTTTACAGAGTGTATGCCATCTAGCGGCGGTATTCCAAAACACCTTCCCACTCCTTAGTAATGTTTAGCAAAACACTACCTTTATTTTTCTATAGGATGCTGTTTATTATATTTAAAAACATAAACTGATTATTATTCAAATTTAGAGAATAATCCACAGCCAGTAGAATGAAATAACACTCTTTACTCTTGCACAGAAAGGTCCATAAAATTCATATAAATGTTGGATAATTACAAATTAATGTATTAATTAATGTATTAATTAATTAATTACAAAGTGTAATTTCAAAAATATTATTTAAAAACAATAGCTTCAGAAAAAGGTATTACGTTTAGGCCGACGATATGTTTAATATACTCTAAATATTTATTTTTTGGGGGTAGTTTAAATGCGGTGTGATAAAGTATTTTCAATGTCCATTATTAGTTCTCTAAAGTATTGTAAAATTTAAATTTCAAGATTCTTCCACAATATTAAGCTCATCATTATCATGCCTTATTATTGTATATATGACGAAGCAGAAGCATCAAAATTAATCTATATTCAAACATCATAAAAAATAAAAAACAAATTTAATTTATTATACTCAGAATCTAGCTTTGAGTAATTAGCAGATTGTAAAAAGGAGGTTGCTGATAGGGAATGTAAATTATTAAGATTGTGTAAAGCCTTATACATTTATGACATACCATTACGATATGGACTAATATTTGCCTTCTTTAGATAAGCCATCACACATGGAAAGTGGTGAGAGGGTTAACCCTAATGGTTCTTAAAAATCTCAACTATTTCTAGTAAAGTTAAACCCCCACTTAACTAATTGCATTAAGACTTTGATCAAAGGACATACAAAATTATATAACCTATGCTGGAAGAAATCAAAAGTATTTAACCACTCAGCTGTGTAAGAGTTCTTCTATTAATGTTTTACTGTTTTATGATGCTACTAGGAATTCACTAACTTGATATTAATAAAAGCTATAAGTATAAAAAATTAAAAGAAAGTTAACTATAGAAGCTCACAAGAAGCAACAGCCAAAATATACAGCTTTTATCCATCAAAATATAAAATCTATTTGCTCACGGTATCTCGAATTATAATTGAATTTGTTTTATTTAATTTAATAACTTAAAATATCAAAAATACACTTGGTCAGACTATCAACACACTACTAATCTCATGAAAGCTGTGTTAATGACATATTTCAAATTTTACTCTTCAACTCATCATATTCCCTATTAGTTATTGCGATTACTTTTGACTTTAAAATGCCTGAATGGCGGAAACCACTAAATGAAGCATCCATCAGCATGGCGTTCCTTTATAACAATCCCCCCCCCCCGTCAAAAAAATATTAATATTCATTTTTAGTTATTAAATTATTTATATATACTTTTTTTCTTCTCCCCCCCTTCCTTACCTAACCGTATCCAATAGGCAATTCGTTATTTGCCATCAGAGTTGTAGTTCATGATCAAAGGATCTCCATAATAAGGGGTTTCCTTAAGATCACCTCAGTCCTTCTTGGATGTCCTCAGTCTTCCTCGGCCGACTATATCCTACTCTTTCAGATTCCAAAATAACAAGATTCCATGTTGTCATCCAAGCCAAATTATTTAGACTAAGTGCAGTTGTTCTACGATTTACCGATCGTGGTACATACTCCTCGTCGGATATGTATGTTTCCGTAGTTGTCATAAGCCTTAAATGAAGTGCAGATCTTGACGAATTCTCAAAACATTCTTTTTCGGTAAATATCCATAATAAAATGTGGCTGTGCAATGTAATGTTAGTGAAGTTACTGCTTCTTAGTATTTACATCATTAAGCTCTGGATTACGCTCAATTTTACACCAACCACATCGATAAGATCATGAAAAGCCCCATGGTACTTATTTAGGTGCAAGGCGAATACGCCGTGGTGCGTGATCTCTTTTGAAGAACTTCGTAAAAACAAAGCTGGCTGTCACCACTAAGGTGGTGGTCTCCTCATGTCGAAATGGACTGCAGTGGAGTCATTCAGTAATATTTTATCAAACAAGAAAATAATCAATGGACATAAGACTGACTAGTCGATCTATCCCCAATAAGTTAAAAGAGGAAATAAAGCTTACTATTATATTTCTATCTAATTCTCTCTACTAAGGATTTTATTTAGAAAATTGGCGAAATCGTAAATAACTTTTTCTCAGCCAGAAAAGTAAGGATGCATATTGATTTGTACTTAAGTTAGCAGTTTAGACTTTCCAGGCTATTTACTGTCGGCGATGAAGAATTATGCAGGAATCCAATTACTCCGTTACAGTACGGATAACGCAGTACGGGCGGAGAACACATAAGAGAGAACAATGAACCAATGGTCCACGATCTGGTGTGGTGGTTGACGCAAGCACCGTCTCGGCCTTTCATAAGAAGTGGTTCTGCTTTCCCCCATGCTCACGCAGAATACTAGAGCATGTGCTCGAAACATTCATTGATAAATGCGATATTTAAATAATAAACTTTCCGATTCAGAAAAGCTTCACAATATTTGTACCATAGTGCAAAGAATAGGCAAGCCACAATGTTCCTGAACCAAGAAAACTAAATAGAATTGTAATAATTCATAATATTATTATCAATCTTCATCGATGATAAATACGAAAAATGAATGGGCACGAAAACATTAGTTCTAATAGCATTTAATAGTCATGAATCGCAGAGTCAGTATTGCTTTGTGGAATACCCTGAAATCTTGATAACGGAAATTTAAGTCTTTACTAATAAAATATAACCTTCTCAAAACCTATGGGGGAAACCTATATGAATGATTGCAAAACGAGCAACATTAAGAATTTAATGGTAGAGCGGATAGATCTGGACACGGTCAGAATCAAAAAGTTCCTCAGCTTGCACTAACCAATTCTCATTTCATTTACATATAATCATTCATATATTACATATAATCATCATGGGTCATTCTACCCAAACCCGGAAAAAAAAAAAAAAAAAATCCAACATCATTAGATGGAACTTTGAATTATTCTCAATTTGCGATTAGGAGGATGTGCGGAAAATCAGTTTCTTTAATGACAGTAATAATTAATTCCATTGTAATATATGAATAACAATACATACGTACCTATGTACGTATGTACCCGGGCGTGAAATTAAACTTTTTTGGACTGTGAATTTCTTAGATAAGAATATTTCTGAATTGGAATCTATCTAATACATTCTACTTTTATCTTTGTTATCAGTTGCTCTTTTCTAAAAACTTTTAACATGGGTACCAGCTTATATTCGTTATAGCCCGTGATCGAAGAAACCATTGATTATTTTTCCTTTTTTACTATTACCATTTTAATAGTAAATAATTTAAGCAATTTATAGTTTTCCGTATTGCTGGAACACTCTTCCGAATGCCTATGGTTCGGTCAGTTTGTGGTGGGAGGAACCACGTGACAGTTGTGGTTTCGTTACCTTCTCCATCGCGGCCTTTCACTTCTCATTTTCTTTTATATTTCCACTGTTTATTGAAATATGATAAGGACCGGCCACCCCTGCCTCGCTGGTGGGGGTGATGCAACGCCTTATCGGAGTGGGAGCGCTCTAGTTTTCCAGGGGAGGGCAGCACCGGCGGGGTAGGTAGCCCACAGACCCACATTGTGCAAGTAGCCATGCTCCCACACGCTCTCTGCATCCTCTTGGGACTCGCACACTACGGTAAGTTCATACAATCAGGGATTATATTATTTATTTAAATCATGATTAATTCTAATTTATATAATTGCCAGTACCTAATTAATGTTCAAGTAGCACCTTTGTAGTTAGTTTCAGCATTAAAGTCTCCACACATTAAGCGTTAAAGTCTTTCAGCTTATCATAATTTTAAAGTTTATTTTTCATTTTAATCTAAAATCATTAATCAATTTATAAAATATTGGTACCATGTCAAACTTCCAAAGTAATTCAAATACACATATACAATAACTCAAAACCATTTATGTTAGTTAGGGCATTTTTTGAAGGCTTGGATCATTATAGAGGATAAGTTCAAAGATGTCATTAGCAAATGATTCAGTAGCTCTTAATGCTTGTTAAAAATGCGAAACCATAAGTGAAAGCCAAGTACATTTGACACTTTCCCTGACATAAACCCCTACAACAAAGCGTCACCTTTGGAGATACAACAATACGCCTTCCTGAGTTATGTAATTGTTTGGAAAAATTCCTTTCAATAACTACCTCACCAACCCACTGGTTTATTTTTAGGCTTCAAGCTATTTTTTCCCCCTCCGGACACAAAGATTTCAATGAAGGCGGAAATAATGTTTTGTTTGATGTGAGTCTATTGACAAGACATTGTTCGGATGACCGATTGCTTATAAAATTTAAAAAGTTAATGGTATGAGGTTTGCCAAGATTGTGTGTCAAGATAGAGATGTGCCTCACAGAGATCAATGAAAAAGTTAAAATATAACAACTATAAATGATATGACACCTTCTCAACAACACTCACCGATTATAAATCTTTGATTTACTAATCTTGAAACAAGCAAGCAGAAATCTTGAAAAGCCAACTGTTACGAATAGTAAAAGGTCACACACAACAGCGAAATTTCTGGTTCCTGACTATCTCAAGGTTGAAAAGAGAACAGCGGTGTCCAAGGTTATACTGAGATCATATCAATCATGACTGGACCACGGATCATAAATAATGAAAAAATAGAACTTTTAGCACCAAACATAACCATATATAATAAACATTTAACGATCTAATATGATAAGCGAAAAACAATACAACAACAAAGCACATGATTCGCTGTTCAAGAAGTATGACCATACTTAAAAAATAAACGCTAATAAAGATATTTTCAAAATGCTCTAACAGCATTAAAGAAACTAGCCTTCCTCATCTAGTTCCAATATAATTTGAGTTAACTACGTACATTATGAATTTTTAACATGAAATAAATGGATATATCTTTACAACACGCCATAATATAAGTAAAATATATAATAGACATGCGCAGTTGGGAAATTGTAACTATTTCTGAATAGAGGTGTGATATGTCATATCCGATTCATAACATCATAAATGTTCGTGCTTCAATATAATTTGTTCATAAACTAAACCATCATATTATCAAATGATACGAATATTACAGATAAGAATTCAAACATTACTACAGTACTCGGATTTTTCAAAGTATCGGTCGCGTATTAAAAATATTGGATGATAAACAGTACATCATCGTATCTAATTTCAATTCATGTTTGTGTCAAAAAAAGATTTGTTGAGTTTATATGCAACGAAAAAAGGCAAACTGATAGAATCGTTTTAGGAAATTACTACTACATCGCGAACTTAAGTGTAGTGTTGCGTAATGTGTAGTATTCACAAAGTAATGAATGTAATTGAAGATTGGTGAAACACTTCTTCCAAATTTCTTTTATTAAAAATTTTTATAATATATACATTGATTTGCCGACGTTTCGGACTATTCGTCCCTCTTCAGGGCAAATTTCTTCTGCCAATAACAAGTAATCCTTATACCTGACAATTTTTGGTGGCTAGGTCCATCTATTTCTATATTACAATTATATCCCATTACTTAAGTAAATTGGTCATTTATATAAAATTATATATATTCACATGCTACCACTTTTTTCTACAATATTCTTATCACACTGTGTTTATCATTCAGTGTGATAAGAATATTGTAGAAAAAAGTGGTAGCATGTGAATATATATAATTTTATATAAATGACCAATTTACTTAAGTAATGGGATATAATTGTAATATAGAAATAGATGGACCTAGCCACCAAAAATTGTCAGGTATAAGGATTACTTGTTATTGGCAGAAGAAATTTGCCCTGAAGAGGGACGAATAGTCCGAAACGTCGGCAAATCAATGTATATATTATAAAAATTTTTAATAAAAGAAATTTGGAAGAAGTGTTTCACCAATCTTTAATTACAAAATTTGAATCTTCCAGCACATATAGTGTATTTAGGATTACATAGTAAAAGTAATGAATGTATTTTGTGGTGGGATTAATTATTTTCAGGTTAGACTTGGGTTATATTCATAATGTACGATATATTGTTATTTAGAATAAAAAATAAAATTGATATCATTTTTTTAAATTTGAAATTAATGTTCTTTATAAGTGTAATTGTTTTCCGTTCATATAATTTTTTCCTGGTAAATTCAATAATTTTATCAACGAACTTCTTTTTGATATATAAAAAAGGTATTAATGATAAATACTTAAACATATTAAAACTCTTGCATTTCCATTTTTATTTCATTTCAACACCATTTATTTATTTTATTTCTGAGCACAGGCTATAAGAAGAATAAATTCATATTAAATTTAATTTATTCATGACTCATTTTAAATGATCTAATTTGGAGAGTTTATACACATAACTTAGAATTCATAGCCAAAAAAAAAAATTATCATTTTACTCCGTAGAAACCTTAATTTTTTAAAATAAGTATGGAGAAAATGGTAACCAAGAAATAATTCATGCTCCTGCCTCGCATGGGGAGCTGAAAGATCACGGATCCAACCCATATCAGGAGGACAGAAGTGGATTGATGTATCATGATACTACAACGGTACGCCACCCACTAGCGTAACGAGCAGCCCCGCCCCATTCGATAAAGTGGACAAGGAAGTTCTCATAGTTTTTTTTTTAATTTCAAAAATTTCACATCTACTGCTCATTAACTAACTATTTTCGGTACCTACTTACAAATCATTTGGTTTGTTTTTTGGATCTAAAAATTGTGCGTTGCCCAAAAATTGACCATTTCAACCATGACTTATTTTATTTTAATATTATAACAGTTACATTGGTCTACAATATTTAGCCGGACTAAAGTTCTCGTTAAGGGTTGCTCATTGGTATCACATAATTATGGGTCAAAATGTAGTTATCGGACCGCAGACAAAATAAATTCAAGAATCTCTAGACTGTATGAATAGTATGGCAATTGGAAAGTGTAAATCTGACGTTAGGAAGTCCGGTAACATACTGTTCTATCATTTTTATTACTAATTCATATACTGTCCAAGAAACTAGTTCATTTAATTTCTAATAATCTTCAGTTTTAACTTTATCCAGCTGACGCTAAAATAAAGCCTTTCTAAAATGAATGTGATGCAACTCAGTTGTTAAAGAATGTAGGTATAATGTAAATTTTATTACTAACAATCATTGCCTCAAAACTAGTTAGAGCGGTTCAAGGGAAAGAAGTTCCCCCCCCCCCATTTGCACAAAATCGAGTTATTAAGCTGAAAAATTCGAAGAGAACGTAAGATATCAGTAGCAATATAGGGGACAGATGTTTTAGGGATATATGACACATTTAATTGGAGCAATTGACTAGCAGATGTGGATACGGTAATATAGGTCATAACGTAATATAGAAAGGCAGCCGAACAGGTCGGTAATTGCCGAAGGTTCGGCGGCCACGGGGGCTCGCCCTCCACATTAGGAGTTCGGCTACCGAGTCGCGGGTCGCCGATACCGACCGATACGTTGCAAAAGTTATTAGCCAATTTCAAACCAAAAAACATAACTGCCTATTCCTTTCACGATGGTGCTGCAATACACCATCCTGAAAAACCAGTTTTAGCCTTCAAATTTGAACGTGCTTATTTGTAAAGAAGGAAATTTCGTTGTAGTAATCTTATAATAAGAAATCTTCAAATAATTTGTATATTTTCAGCTAATAACATATAGCAAGGTATTATTTACCTTCCATGACCAATCAGCATAACCCCTAAAAAATGTTATATATCGGAATATTTATTTTAAATATTTGCTACCTACATATCCAGTCGATTAAGTTCAAAAATGAAATACTACTAATAATTTATGGCAGTAAAAAAAAAAAAATAATAAAATGTTTAAGGGCCAAAACGAAACATATATAGCACAATATATAATAAGAAAAATCCGTACAGCACTCCATAACACAGACCATTTGTTTGTCAATTGGCTGTGCTTCATAGATAGATTAATATGTAACAAATAGTTTGTAAAGTTAGCATTATTTCAATTTACTATTTATCCTCATACATACATATATTAGAATGACAGATCAGCAACCCCCCAGAGGATACGGGCGATAACGAAGGGATTACGGTACAAAGTTTGCTTAGTAATTCGATATACTATCTATCATCTATCTAATTTAAACAATAGCACTGTTACGCTAAGTGAGTTTAAATAATTGTTATTAACGAAAAATTATTACTTACAATAGCAGTCAAACAATAACAACTCAAACAATCAACGAGGTTACAAAAAGTATCAAGTTGTAACGTAACGCAGTAACGAAAAAGTAACCAGGTGATTAGATCTTAGAGCAAGAATAACTCTCCAGTCCATCACTCCGTTTATTTAGTCTGAATTAGAACAGTCTAGAAGATATCGATAAGCGTAGATATTCTCAAACAGTCAAACGAACATTTACTATAACAGTTCGTTCCAACAGGTCTACAACTCTTTACAATCATATGTTGTTTTTTGTTTCACGTTACAGTACTTACAATGTAATAAGATCCCATGGAGGTTTTATAGAAATCAACCATATTAAATTATATTATTTTTTATACCATTTAACATAATAATACATATTCAGTAATTTACCTATGCCCAATTAACACACAAATAATTATAATAATAAAAAATAACCATAACTACTAATCAATAATATGTATGTTATATCTCATCATACAGCTTGTAACACTTATATAATAAAATATAATTCCTATACCCATGATTAAATATAACCTACAGTAGTATAAAAAATCTTTAAAAAAATTATAATCTATAATATAGAGTGTCTTTGAAAAAATTGCAACCTTATCATGGCAAAGAAGAATAAAATGTTCCACAAACAACTAAAGCTATTAAATATACATACTTAAATTTTGTGTATCTTTAGCAACTTTTTCTTTATTTAATGTTTTCTCTGTTGTAGGGTTGAGCGTACCTCTCCTGGACGCCCCAGGATGCCCGGAGCAGTACGGTGTTCAGACATACCACCACCCTGAGGCCTGCGACCAATTCTTCTTGTGCACCAACGGAACCCTGACACTGGAAACATGCGAGAATGGACTCCTCTACGACGGAAAAGGAGCTGTACACAACCACTGCAACTACCACTGGGCCGTAGACTGCGGACCAAGGAAGGCAGTCCGTACGTACATATAATATAAAACCAAACCATAATTCATAAAGACTCATAATATTCTTTACCTAAACCTGAAGCATGAAATTGCTCACAATTGACATTGTGGAGTAGAGGAAGTAAAGTATGTTATAATACTTTAATAATTTTTCCACTATATAATTATATAATGGAATATGCAATCATCGTATTTATATTGTGTAAATGCTTTATTAGTGGTTATGGGCTTTTAGCAGGTATGTTAGCAAAATCTGTTGTTTTTTATTTTATTATTTTTTTCTAGCTAAAAGTTTACTATTATTCAATTCTAGTTAATACACATGAATTTATGGATATTTAAATGAGAATAATGAAAAACTTAAAACTCAAATTTAGTTTACAATTAATACATCACACAATGAATTCAAGATTGATTGGTCTCCTCTTTTCCAATTTTCCAAAACTATGTTGCTCATTTTAGATAAAATCTTTAAATAAGCTTCATCGAACACCCCGTAATCTTTAAATAATTTCAAAGATTTTTAAAATTTAGAACATTTAAATAACCGATAATTCTGAATTCGCAATTTATAAATGTCGAGTATTATGCAAAGAAATAGCGTACATATGCGAAAAATTTAAGATAACAACTTCTTTTTAAATAATGTGTTCATTCGTAAGGTCAAAAAAACAAAATTTTATACGGTATTTACGAGACCTTAAGCCAGCAGCAGATAAACGAGACTGCTGTTTAATTTAAAACTCTCGCTCTTGGCGTCCTTGAAATGGTCTCTTTTGATACCTCCTATCGTTGTATGGGACTGGTAGTTACTTAAACTGGAAGTGGGGATATGAAAGTTGAACAGGAGAAAATGTCATGAGCTTACATGCTTTCACACAGTCGAAATTTTGAAATATTCAGCAGCAAAGTTCTCAAATAAATATCACCCAGACGTGTTAATCCAAATTTTGATAGAAAAGTATGACTATCTGAGTGTGAGCAGCAGATAAGGTGTGACACTTAATTTAAAATTTAAAAAAAAAAATATAAAGTCTAATATCGCGATATATGTGTTTTATTTTTTTCTATTTAAGTATTACTTAAAATTTTGAGCGATGGGAAGAGGATATTTAATAGGTAACATTTAGATTTCGAAATTATTATGTCCATTGATAAGTATGAACCATATCATAAAAAAAGTTAAGAAATATTAGTATTTGTTCAGTTAATATTGTGCATTTTTTTCAACAGAGTTTTGTATGTTTGGCTGTAGTATTTTAAGTCCAGAACGAAAAAAAATATTTTTTTTTTTTCACATAAATATGCAGATTTTAAACACATTTATTATTTTATTCAGTATTTAAGTGGTTAGCAATCCCCTTAATGTTTAAATTTATTCATCGAGGTGTCGCCTACAAAGTGTGAAAATTTTTAGTCCGGGTTTTACAATCGCTGCAGCTACAAATATATCATCATAATTAGTATAAAAATGGTATTTTAAAAAGGTGCCATAGATACTTTCACCTTCCAGGAGCACAGAAACCTGGTGCAGAAGTATACTGTTAACTATTTGTTGCTTAGGGTGTGTGCTGTAGTCCTTGAATGGCTTCTGAGAGAGTGGCACATTTAAGTTCCGCATTAAGCTACCTTCTAATATGTTGTACAGCCACTTCTGGTTATAAACCTCATTGCAAAATATAAAATGATTCAAAGAGATTGAAAAAAGAAATAAGAACCTTTCTTTTCCTTCCAATAAATTTATTAGTAGAATTATTTAAAAAGAGAAGACTACGGTTCACTATAAATTTAATCTGAATTAATTAACTAATAAATATTAATTTAACTTCAAACAGTTAACACCTGCAACCGGGTATAAAGTCTTGATCTTCTGAATGTGAAGAATTTTGAATATGATCAGAGAGATTTATAGATATTTTTAAAATTAGTGATTAGTTTACAATCTAGAAACCGCAAAATTAATTTTATAGAAATTTGTTTAACAAAATCATTATGTTGATTTTCACAGTTGTCCCCATCAGCTCGCCAGGCTGTGAGTTCAGGTACGGTATCTACCCCGAAGGACCCCACTGCTCCACCAACTACGTCAAGTGCGCTGATGGTATCCCATACCTTAACCACTGCGACCCCGGCCTGGCCTACGACGACAAAACTCACTCCTGCAACTGGCCAGATCTTCTCCGAGACCATTGCAACCCAGAAGGTAAGTTAAATAAATGGTGTAAGTTCAAAGAATTATGATAACTACCTAGTGTAATAAAAAGAATTATGATAACTACCATGTCCTATATCGATAAATCTCTAACTATAGGTTTATTACTTTCACTTACCGATATATTTTTTAAATTATGATATTTTTTAAATATCAGAAATAAACAAATTTATATAACAAATAGCTAGCCATTGACAGGCTTTGAACTTGATGGAGAGGGAGTGTGGTGGAGATCCAGCCATTGGAGTAACTTAAGATGGAAATGAAGACCCAAACTATCCCAACTAATTCAGAAAAAGAAGGAGAGAAAATAATGGCACAGATCTACATGATATCCAGGCTTGATCCACCTAAAGAAGGCATTCATGTACTAATGTATTAATTACAGAGAACCACTACTCCCAAGTATTGATTACAAAATGATTTCTAATACCTGCTAAGCTGGATATATAACATAATGAGAATCTAATATGATATTATGAGAATATGATAGGCAACTAAAAACAGAAATCTAAGTTAAGGAAATACCAAAGAACAAGAAACTTCCTAAAATAATATATATCGAAAATCGCAGCTAGAAGGGGAAAATGAAGCTCCGGATGTCAGCATGTCTTTTTTTGAAACATTAAGTGACAATGAAGGGTTCACGTTTGCGTTCAAATTTACATGAATGCATCAGAACAAATTATTCAAAATAAAAACAAATGTTTGATGGTAACAAGAAAAATTCACACCCAATTCAGTACAACCGTAGTTTAAAAATCGTTAAAGACAAGACAGATTCAAATGACTAGGGCCCACATTATCCAAAATGAAGGTGAGCTATCAGATATGACCACCAAAAAATTAGTAAAAACGAAAAAAAGAATCTTATTTTCTCTTACAGAGTTTTAAACTTTACTCCCTAGGGATTCGTTTTTGGTGTACATCATATTCCAGTATATCAAATTACTACTGGTAAACGATTATTTGAATGATGCAAATGGATGATAATTGTAATATAAATATAATTTATTTATTATTAAAATAAGATATTGAACACATATGGTTAACGATCTAATCAATCATTCTTGAAATAATTCTTCCGTTTCATTTGCTGATATTCATCTCTAGTATAATCTTTTTATCATATAAAAACGGATTAATATTACATTTTAAATTCTTGCATTTTTTTTTAAAAAAAGTACAAATTAAAATTCTGGGAGGGATACTTATAATAATTTTAATAATATATTAAGAAATATAACTCTTTGCTCAAATCGTTGGCAAATGGCAATTTTGATAATAATAAAGATGCAAATAAATTCAAAAACTTATATGAATTTACAAGAAACTTACAGTGAATGTATATTTTTTATAAAATAAAGGTATCCAGCTGCTATAATGTCTTTTAAGCAAATTATTTGCAGTTTATCCTATTATCCGATTGATGAACTAGAAATAATTATTTAACTAGATACATTTTTTTCAATATAAAAGAAAAATATTATTGACTCGACATTTTTGCTCTATGTGAAATCGTATATTGGTTTTTTTATGTGTGATTAATATGACAATCGCTCAAAAAATGATCTACTTAAAGGTTAAAAGAAGTAGAAAGGAAATGGTCATGTTTTTGTCAAAATAATTAATAGAAAAGTTAGTATATAAATCTCAATTTAATCGAGCACTTCGTGTGTATGCGTGAAGGTATCTAAAGAAGCAGCAGGGGATACTCCTATGTCCCCTATTTATTCATCAAAATAAGTATATTTAAATTTTATTTTTTTTTTATGAATTTTATGTGTGCATACATTATTATAAATACACAAAAACTAATTTATTTTTTACTTATGCTTATTTCACAGCTGTTGTCGGCTTCAAGTGCCCAGACAAAGTAGACCCCAACTCCATCTCCGCCAAGTTCCACCCCTACCCAAGGTACGCTATCCCCGGTGACTGCGACCACTTGGTGACCTGCGTCGATGGATTCCCAAGACTGATCGCCTGCGGAGAGGGTAAAGTGCTCGACGAGAACACGCTCACCTGCGAAGAGCCAGAGCACGTACCTTCATGGTAAGTGGTCCTTATCCTGCCCGTTGTGGTATGACCAAAGGCTGCAACGCCTTGTTAGTGTTTATTACCAACAATAATAACAGAGCAAGGGAGCACCTAGGGAAAGGCCAAACCCTTTCGCCGGTTTCTCAGGGGTTTCATACTTTCTAATTACTTGGGGGAAAAGTAAAAAGTAAAGTTTACTAATAGCGGGATGACTTGAATGAATTAAATCCATGGGCGGATCCAGCCGATCGTAAAGGGGGGGGTGCAGTCCTAAAGGGGGGGCTGCAGCCCCAAAGCCTGGTTGGCTTGGATCTGCTAATCAGGTTTTTTACCTTTATGTTCTATTCACACAACTAAAATTGTACTTGTTCTGCACATTATTTGTTCTTTAACTTGCTTCCTTACTCTAAGGAAAGTCAAATTCTATCTTTAAATGACGAAAAATTTTCCAAAGGGAGGGGCTGCAGCCCCCACAGCCCCCCCCCCTGGATCCACCAATGATTAAATCAGAGTTCCAAAAAATAATTTTTTTTTTTGAGTATCTACATAAACCTTTTTAACTACATAAATTAACACAAGAGGTGTTCATATATTCAGATAGAAAGGTTAAATCAGAGCTTTATAATTAAAACAATTTGCTTGCAAGTCATCAATAATGTTTTAGTTAAGTTTTGTTAAAAAAAAATAATTTTTATAACCTAAAATAAAGAATAAAATTAAAATCACTGTACCCATATCTCCGTCCTGTATGCATTCTGCATTACCATTAATATTTCATTCATTCAATTGCTCTTGGTATATTTTATTTACCCTTTATATTGCAATTTCAAACAAGGTCAAAGAAATTCCGCCTTAAAAATGTTTTAAATACTTTTTTTCAAACTCAAAGGAGCCAGCCAACAGCACCCCAGAGCATGTTTGGGTATGGACTCAATATACATAACTCTTAAGGCCATTTTCAAACTTACCTAGCGATGGCCGATTGATAGAGACACAGCAATGGTAATAAACCTATGTGAATGTTGAAAAAATATTCAATGTGGAACAACAGGAGGTTTAAACAGTAACCTTCGATACCAAAAAATTTTTAGGCTAGAAATTTATTACATTAGAAACCGCGTTTTGTTAAGGTGGAGAATACTTTAATTTACCCTGTTTCGAAAAAATACTCTTTTTAAGCTGAGTTATAAACTTATTTTATACATATCTAAATCTTAGTAATTCTAAAAATTACAAACATACAATTACACTTTAATTGGTATGGATAACATTGTTCCTATCAGGATGGCACGGATCCAAACTTCCTTTCTACGTTCATTCGTTCACCAATTCTTTGGATTCATCTCACCAATGCTTCAAGGCAAAGAAGATCTTTTTGTCTTGTTAATCTTTTTTTTTTTAATTGATATGCCAACACTGATAAGGCACAATACCCAACAGTATATGCATCTGTAACTAAAATCTGTTCTTTATTTACATACATCTTCCATACATACAGATCTTCCAAATTCCTACCGTCCAATAAGCCTTCTTCCTTCTTTCTCTAAATTATTTGAAAAAATACTTCTCCGTCGCTTTGATTCTCTTTCAATTTTTAAATACATTCCAAATCATTAATTCGGTTTTAGAAAACATCATTCAACAATGCCATCGTTTAGTAGATTTTATATCTAACTCTTTGGAATCCAAAAATGTTGCCCCAGTGTTTTTCTAGACATTAGTCAAGCGTTTGATAAAGTTTGGCATGAAGGATTGCTTTCCAAACTTAAAATATTATTCCCCCCGACCTACTATTTAACTTTACATTCTTATTTAACAGATAGACATTTTTCGGTAAAAGTAGGGACTGAAATTTCTGAAATAAAGCCTATTAAAGCAGGAGTGCCCCAGGGCAGTGTCTTGGGTCCTATATTATTTAATATATATATGTCAGATCTACCAGAACACCCAAATACACTTCTGGCCACTTTTGCTTACGATACAGCAATTCTTTGTTCAAATAAAAATCCTTTTCTTGCATTTGAAACTCTATAGAACCACTTAGAGGATATTGCTGACTGGGCCGCTAGGTGGAAAATTAAAATGAACGAGAAGAAGAGTGTGCATGTAGTAAAGAGATCTTTGCCCCCAAATATTCTTCAACAAAATACAAATTTCGGAATCTAATGAAATTAAATATTTAGGACTATATCTGGACAAAAAACTTACTTGGAAAACTCACGTCAGACTCAAACGAAAAGAATTAAACAGACCCTTTGTACTTTTATCTAGATTCCTTCACAATTATCCCTAGCAAACAAACTAACCTTGTATAAAGTTCTTTTAAAACCGATAGGGACTTACGGTGTAAACTGTGGGGTTCTGCCAAGAAATCCAACGTCCAATAAATGCAGTACTTTCAGTCGAAAGTGTTAAGAAAAATAGTAGACGCGCCATATTATGTCAGCAACTATATTATACATACGGACTTAAACATTCCAACAGTTTTTGTAACAGCCAAAGACAACTACATTAACTTTCACCAAAGACTGGTCTACAACAATAACCCACTGACAGAAAATTTAAAAAACGTAAAAAGCCCTTATAGTCACCCCGACGACTTTGAAGGCGGTGGCCAAGAGACCATCTAAATTATTTACTTCTCCTGCACAGGAAAGCTGTCGAAGCAGCCCACAAACTTTGCTCATTGCAAAGCAATTTTGCAGATTGCAAATTTTAAATCTTGTCAAATGAACTGTATTTAATAAATAAATAAATTTACATACTACAGCTTAAAAAAAGGTTGAAGTAATTTTCTTGAATTATTTAATTTTGCTAATATCTGTTCTAATAGTTGACACCTACATTTAAGCCCTAAAATGTTGTATAAATATATTAAAAAGGATATCAAATGATTCTCATGAACTTAATGAATACCATACAAGTAATTAAAACATAATTGAAATCAAATAAACCAACTAAAAAGCTTATTTAACTTGACTTCCACCTTAATGAAACAGGGTAGCAGAAAACAAGTTTTCAGGCCAATAAAAAATTCGCCATTACAACCTCTCAGAAATAAGCTTGAGTTTTCATCAAGCTAATATCGATGGCAAATTACCAACAAATATTGAACCAAAATAATCAACCCTGAATCTTATTATTCACGCTTTTTGTGCAAAATGTCAACTGTTGGAGCACTGTCAACTTATGGTACAGTTACCCTGTTTAGACCCTCCATAAAAAAAAAAAGTTTGGAAAAATGTTGAGTATATTTTCTCAGAAGAGAAGGGAGACATTTTCCCAGTTTGAGTCAATCAAAGTTGAATTTTATAAAAATAATATCACCTGAATTGTAAAGATATTTTTTATTTTGTATAATTAACTCTTTGACTTTCAATATCACTTCTAATTTTTTAAGTATTTTCGGTTTAAGGAATTTTATAAACAATTGTAGATATAGAAAACAAAGTCGGTTAGTTAGTTATACCAATTAATTATAAATACAGAACGACTAGATCTTTGATTTTTTTCCAAATAGAAAAAAAATATTAAAACGGGGAAGGGGGAGGGGTGTAATTTTTAACTTACACTTTTTAGCCATTAAAGCAAGCCATCTAGTTCGAATACTTCACCAATCATTATAGAGGCATTTTAGCTACTGTATCTAACTCGATTTTTTTAATTTTTAAATGATACTTAGACCCCTTGTTTTCACAGTCAAAATAACTAAAATGTTCATTAAACTAACGTAAAATAAACATCCTTTCGATTCCTTCTTTCAATCTGGAATGGATAAATTTGTATAACCTACTAAAAATAATATGATTTAAAATGTCATTGTTATCAACGTCTATTGATACCAAATCCTAGAGTTTCTCCAGAAAAAAAACTTCATAATTATCCATTTTGTTGATAGACAGATTTACAAATGGAGTAAAAAAACAATATTTCATAATTGAGGCGTTTGCTATCAAAACCAGCCCATTCCATATTTTTCTGTAATCCACTTTTTTGCATATTTTGACCTGCATATATTCCCCCCTGACGAAGGGATATAGCTCAAATCCAGCTCATTCCAGGAAGGAAGGCCAACAGAAGAAAACCAAGAATGTGAGCCGATTTATTATGACGACAACAATTCCATTTAAATAACGAGCCTTCTTTTTCCTTTCTCTCCTTGCTTTCTGCATTTTATTTACAATATTATTTTTCTTTGATAAATGATACAACTTAATTGAACAAAAAACTGGAAAAAAAAACAAAATAAAAAATCGTGATTTTGCATCAAAATTAGCTTATTCCAACCAAATTAGTGTAATTAAGCCTAAGGTAATGCACCTGGAATGAAAATGAAAAAACTAATCAAATTCTAGGAGCTTATACCTGCAATTAGAAAATTTAAAAATGAAATTAGCTTTAGTACTGTGGACGTTAGAAGTTTTTTGTCTCTCCTGTAAAATTTCCAAAAATTCCAAAAAAACGCCTAAATTGTCAAATAATTATCAGTATTTAACATCTCATTATCACTTACAATTAACATAAAAAACTAATATTTTTAGTTATATTTACACATGCTGGAGTACTTATACATTACACACAATGCTGGAGTTGGTTTAAACGAGCTAAAAAACAAAACATATTCCAGATAATTAAATATTGATTAGGTTCTAAAATTGATTTGTCTTTAGATATAATATGTACCTACTATATAAATGTATTCTTCATTAAAAAGTAATATAATGTTTTATCTCTATTAAACCAATGATATAGCCATTGATAAATAAAATTATTTGTGTATTATTTAAATACTAACATAAACTAAACGATTCCATTGATGTTTCGAAATACCAAAGGTAGAGGAAAGTATGTAACTAGCCGAACCTCTTTTAGTCACGAATCGTTGCCTAACCGATTACCTTCTGCCTGGCTCCGGTCTTCGAGGCCTAGTATGTAAACGGTAGGAACAAATACGAATAAGGAATCTTAAAAGTAACTTTAAACTGTCTAAATTGAATAACTGTTGCTATAATTATACAGGAAATTCTAAGATTGTATATTAAAAGGTCAAATACTTGAGGTATTAATAGCCATAGTTTTTTACATTAGGCGTAATAAGTCACTACATGGTAAATAACGTTGGGCCTTATTTAAATAAAAATTATGATAGTAAAAAATCAATAGAAAACATGTTCTTAAGGCTTTTGTCATTTCAATATATCATAATGTGATCAAATAAAAACTAAAATCATTTCAACAATTTATAGAAGCTAACTCATCATTAACAATATACTTGGAAATTTTATAATTAACTTCGTATTTATCAAGATCAGTTATTTTGCTAGAGTACCCATTTCCAAATTAATTAATAAATTAAAACTGTCTACAATTATTAATTTAAAAAATAAACTAACAAATAAAGCCGATTATCGAGAAAAATATAAGATTGGGAACTAGAGGAAATCTGAGTTCTCCGAGAAAAAAAAAATTGAACTCCCCTTAAAAATAATTAATACTGTCTTCAAATTTACCTCTGTTAAACAGAAGCTTCCGATTATGAAGACCAGCCAAATCACTGGAGGTTATGGTTGTTGCGAACTCATTCTGTTTTTTACCATCGTTAATATAATAACGATTTCAATAATGATGCAACCAAAGATTTGATACACATTAAACTTCATTATATTGTAATCCAAAACATCAATTCTTCATAAAAAATATTTTAATTGTATTTCATATATAGTGGAGCATTGGTATATAAACTCAGACATTAATAATATAATTTACAAATATAATACTTATTGATAAACTTTTTCATTGGCCCAGTACTTTCAATTTAGTGATTGAATGAAAGAAGTAAATTGTACTAAAATATTATACGGATAAGTTATATAACGTATAACACGTATATTATAACGTAAGCTAATAACACGGAATCTTACGAGTCACCAAGTAAAAGAGAGGCTAAAAAATAATAATTATAAATCTTTTTACCTCATAACAATAATCTCATGTAATTCAATTGAGGAAAATTGACATGGTGCAGTGGTATGTTTCCATGGTGGGTATATGGTTCCAGTAATGGTGGAAATTAAATAACATTTCTTTCCCGAGTAAAACCGTTTAAGACCTAACAAACTGCCTAACCAACTAAGAGATTTTGCATTCGCACAGACAGATATGCCGCCGAAAAATATAATGATATTTATTTTGGTAATGAGGAAGACGATGAGTACTAAGGGGAATTTTCGTAACCTTTTTCTGTTAATAATAATTGTTTATTAGCAGTAATTTACTGTACTCATAATCATGAAACTATCCAGTTTCATATTTCATTCATGAGCGCTGCAACCGAGTTGCAGAGGGCCTGGGTTCGATCCCCGGCCGTGTAATATTTTCTCAACTAATAAAATTGTTGAAAAATAATAAATTAATTATTCAAAAATAAAAAATTATTAAATTTCAAGATATATCCAGTTTCGCTGTTTACTATTAATCTAAATTTTAAGAAAATATATCCATCTTCTAAAAACTGTCATTATACTTTTATTGCGCATAATAGATGACTAATTAAAAAATGTTAACTATATGATATTTTCATATGTTTAAATTAAGTATTTAAAAACAGGTCATAAAACTCAAGATTTATTTAGTCTCAAAATCTGAATAAGTGGATTTTCATCGTTTTCCCAATGGTCTCTTCAATAATTATAATCATTACAATATTAATATAATTAATTACAAAATGCCAATTACAATGTATATGAATAATATGACTCATTCACATCCTTTCTTATTTGTTTCAGTCACCTGAAGAAGAAGAAGTAAAATGAGTACTTCGAGAGGAGGGCAGCTACACACACACTGTAATATAATCCATATAAAACTTTTCGAGAAATGCCCTTCACATTGTTCAAAATCAACCCTATCTTAAAAGTGTACAAGTATGTAAAGAAAAAATCTGTTATTTGTTATTTTATGAGTAATTAAATATTGATTTTGAAGTCTGGTGAGTTATTTATGTTATAGCATTCAAAACCCCCGAACACAAGAGAAACATGTCATGATATAACCATCCTGCTTGACTTGTTTTCAGATTAAACTGGTATATTGTAAATGCCTAATTATAAGTCTTGAAAAACCCGTTTTCGAATTGCTTATAGTGGAAATTATTGCATGGCGATGATTCGGCTATTGAAATACTGATTAGGAGAATATCATTTTTCATTTAGATCTATAATTGTGATATTCAAGTGGTCAAAACTCGAATATAAACAAAAATTATTAGTGCTATATTTTATTATATTTTCCAAAATAGCCTTCATGAAACATATTAAATTTACCAAATTTTCTTTAGTAGGTATGTACATAAAGATATAGAACTCAATCACTGAAACTTCTCCCCCCCCCCTAAACATTATTAATTCGTGTATTTTTTATTTTTTTAAATGTAGACGTACAACAGTGACATCAAAGATTGTAGGGGTTGAACAGATTGAATTTAGGGGGAGGAGGGATCTTCACTGTACACATAAACAGCAGGAACAGCTTAAATACTAATAGACAAAAAATTTACTGAAATTCTACATAAAGAGATGAATTGATTTACATGATTCGGCTGAAAATCTGGCCAGAATAAATTTTAGTTTTTAAACATCAGTCCCTACCTCCAATTTTATATCTCAATTTATTAAACTCGATAAGAAGTTTTAAATAAAAAAATGGCTACTTCAAGAATTACAAATGCTATAATTAATGCGAAGAAAGGAAGATAAACCAGACCCTTATAGGAACGTTTTGGTAGGAACTCAGATTTAGGATTGTCGGTATTTTTCTTGTCTGTACTTATTCGGAACTACCTGCCTTATATGCTTTGGTCACAAAAGCAATCGCATAATAGTTTGGGTAAATTTCGTAAAAAATTACGGTACCTCTTTTCTTGCGTTTTAAACCGTTTTCCCACTATAACAGTTCCAAAAAATGATGCGGGAAACAAAAGAGAAAAATTCGATTAAATTTCTTCAGGCCAAGGATTAATAAAACCATTTAATAACATAAACATGAAGAACCTCTATGATGGAGCTTTTAAAACAAACATATATAGTTTATTAAACTGCGATGGCCTAAAATAAAGAATAATGTTTCATAATTCCTCTTTTGACGTGAAAATAAGGAGATTCCTCAAACAACTATTAACTTCTTTTCTGTCTCACATCGTTCTATAAGTATCAGCTCATCCCAAAATAATGTCGATTTTTAATATTCTGTTTTTTACGTTTAGATTACTAATCCCTCCTTTTCAATTTATTTTAGTTTACATTTTTTGTTCATTATAGCATTAAATACACTTCTATTTATGACGTTTTGATTGGTGAAATTTACTTATTCTGTGCTGAAATTTCAATTGAAAAGGATCTCCCAAGAAACCACTTACTCCATGTTATGCTTTGGGAATTCGATAAAGGAGAAAATGCTGCTTCAACTTACCGAAAACTTGCAGAAATATCTATATCTGAATGTTAGACGGTCGCGACAGTTTTAGGACATGGAGAAACACCTAGGACAGAAGCGATAGAAGGACTTCATTCGAAAAAAGTGATGATGTCTGTATGGTGGGATATGGAAGGAATCATGAATTCCTTGATCTTAACCAAACTATCACTAAAGATCTGTACTGTGATCAGCTGGACCGATGAAGCGAGAAATTGAGGAGAAACGTCCATCACTTATCAATAGACGCGGAATTTTATTCCATGCGAGGCCCCATGTTGCAAAACAAACATTGCAATAATTAAAGGAATTTGGATGGGAAATTATTCCTCACCCACCGTATTTCCCAGACTTGGCGCCTTCGGATTATCACCTTTTCCCCAGTCTCCAAAACTCATTAACCTGCAAGAACATGAATTCAGTCGATGAGGTGAAAAACGAGGTGTTAGCTTTCTTTAATTCAAAACCAAATGATTTTTTCAGAACAGGCAATCAAAATTTGGTTTCAAGATGGCAAACTGTTATACAACAAGATGGTAAGTACATTTTAGATTGAACGTGTTTCTATTTTATTCTATACCTTACAGCACGCCATTAAAAACCGACATTACTTATGGGATGACCTGATAATTAAGTGTAGTTGCTTTTGTTTGAACGTCAATGGTTTCTCCATGGTGAAGTAAAACTTTAAACATTGATCGAATAGAATTATCTTGAAAATTAAAAGAACAAAAGACTTTGAATGCCTTATTGATGCTTTTCTCGGGCGAAATTAGCTGCTTTGCTAATTTATCAAATAAACTGTGAACTACATAGGAAAAATCGTAAAAATTCTAATGATATTTGTTATAATTGATGAGAGTAATCGATTTCTGATCTAAATATGAATAAAATATTCATTGCTTTAAGAAGGATTATTTTTAATTTAACTTTACTTAAAAGTCTACATATTTCTATAACATTTATACTTCGGTGCAAAACTTATATTTGGAATTATAAGTGAATTAATTATATATATTTATAAATATTTTATCATATATTATAATATTATTTATTTTATAATATATTATTATATTTTAATCATTAATGTATGCGACGGAGGTGGCAGAGACCCGGGTTTGATTAAAGGTTGTGGCCAATCTTTTCCCTTCAAATAAAAATTATTCAATAATAGTTTATCTTTTTAGTAATCTTCTTTTATTATACATTCAGCAATATAAATATAAATTACTAAAGTACCTTTAATTTCAAGCTGAGATGGTGATGCACCAAAAAAGAAAAAGAGTCAAAAGGCAGAAGACCTAATATTTATTGGTGGAAATAAAATTATATATGATTCGATGAATGGCCTTATATTATGATTCGAAAGAAAATAACATACACTAGTGCATTTGTATAATTAAACATAAGTTTTTAATAATTTACTAAATGCTGAACTAAACCAGGTGAGTATAATTATTAATTACTGATACTGACATAAAATTCGACGCTAATGAATGTCACAGAAGATCTAGATACGAAAGTAGACCAACAACCCTATCTTTAAGTTAAATAAAACGTAAAAAAAGAAGTTATAGCATTAAATTGGTGGTATTTATTACAAAGGATTTGTGCTAGGGTGGAAAGATGTCTGACCAGCTGCATTCAACCTCGGAAGACCTCCTAACTTAAGCCTTTAAGAGAGGAAAAATTCAAGCGGAAGATTAAAAGCGGAAAACAGGAAATAGTGATTTGGGACTACATTAGAGCTTGCTTGTGTTCTCATGTAGTTAACATCCGTGTTGCAGAGAGGAAAGGTAGGTTGGAACGAATGTGCAACTAAAAACCTATGCATATCCGTTACTTTAGCATGGTGACGACGATATAAAATAATTAATAATAGAATTGATGGGATTGCTAAGCAGTTCGTAAGTCCAGAAGAAATAACTTCAACTACGGCTGAAGCAGAAGTAGGGGATATATAAAAAATAATTACTAATGTTGACATCAGTATTATTCCACACCTCATTCAACAATTCTTTTTCTTCTTTTCAAATTCCTTCAGCTTGCAGCCAAGAATATCTAATTGACAACAAAACCATTAACCATAAAGAATCTTAAAATAGACTATTGCATTCCAGGGACAGAGCAAAGTAAAAAGATGTGTCACAATGTTGGCAACAATATTGAACTTATCTTGGTATGCAGGACTTGCCAGAACAATAGCATTTCTTTCGTTCCTTGCAAGGTCAATACGGAATAGGAAATGATCAGGCCAGTGTTACTTCAAAAGTCATTCTTTAAAATATAATATTAATATAATTCACCCATATCTTTGTGTTGAATATAAAATCATGCCATATTTTCAAATACAGGCTAACATACGTGTAAATAAAAGTGAAAAATCAGTATCAACTTATAAATACATTCCATTCTTTGAACATATAACTTAATAATAATTAAGAGTTTTTGCGCTTATCTGAAACTCCTAAGTAATTTTTTAAAACATTTTTTGCAATTTATATACAACTGAAAAGCAATAAATACTCCTTACTCTCTATGCTTCCTGTCCCTTGTACACATGATCTAGCAAACTTTTTCATTTCTTACAATACGTCTATTAAATAGTGGGGTAAGTAGTACCTTAAAAATGGAATTCCTTTTTACTTTCACTTACCTATATATGAAATATATAGTAAGTGGAAGTATTGCGATCGTGAAAATTTTCGACCGGTTTTCAACGGAAATACACGTTTTGGGACCCCCTGAGTCGAAATAACCAAGTCCCGCGAAATGGTCTGTGTGTGTGTCTGTGTGTGTGTGTGTGTGTGTATGTGAACAGACTAGCTCAAAAACTATAAACCGCGGGAACCTGAAATTGGGTATTTAGTGTAGGTATATGCCCGCGATGTGACAGCAAAAATTTCATCAAAATTGCTCAAAGGGAGGGGGTACTTTATTTAATAACTTTTTACGTTTTTTTCGATTTTCTCAAAAACGGATCTAACGATTTTGATTAAACTGAGTATTTGATCGATTTATATGCCCGAAATATGACTGTAAAAATTTCATCAAAATTAATTAACCGGAGGGGGGACTTTACTTAATAAATTTTGTATCATTTTCACGTGTTTTTTTTATTTACTCAAAAACAGTTTTAACGATTTTGATCAAACTTGGTATTTGATGTATTTATATGCCCGAGATGTGACTGTAAAAATTTCATCAAAATTGATCAACGGGAGGGGGGACTTTACTTAATAAATTTTGTACCATTTTCACATGTTTTTTTTATTTACTCAAAAACGGTTTTAACGATTTTGATCAAACTTGGTATTTGATGTATTTTTATGCCCGAGGTATGACTGTAAAAATTTCATCAAAATTGATCTACGGGAGGGGGGACTTTACTTAATAAATTTTGTATCATTTTCACAGGTTTTTTTATTTACTCAAAAACGGCTTTAATGATTAACAAAAATAAGATATGAATGTAGAAAAATGTGTGACTTTGGGAAATGATTATTAGCAAAACACGTCAATTTCTAATCTAAGTAAGTTGGTAAGTGAAAGTTGTGTGTTGCGCGCACGCACCAGATTTTTACTTTCACTTACCTATATATGTAATATATAGTAAGTGGAAGTATTGCGATCGTGAAAAAATTCGACTTCCGGTTTTCAACGGAAATACACGTTTTGGGGTCCCCTGAGTCGAAATGACCAAGTCCCGCGAAATGGTCTGTGTGTGTGTGTGTCTGTGTGTGTGTGTGTGTGTGTGTGTGTGTGTGTGTGTGTGTGTGTGTGTGTATGTGAACAGACTAGCTCAAAAACTATAAGCCGTGCGAATCTGAAATTGGGTATTTAGTGTATGTATATGCCCGTGATGTGACAGCAAAAATTTCATCAAGATTGCTCAAAGGGAGGGGGTACTTTATTTAATAACTTTTTACGTTTTTTTCGATTTTCTCAAAAACGGATCTAACGATTTTGATTAAACTGAGTATTTGATCGATTTATATGCCCGAAATATGACTGTAAAAATTTCATCAAAATTAATTAACCGGAGGGGGGACTTTACTTAATAAATTTTGTATCATTTTCACGTGTTTTTTTTATTTACTCAAAAACAGTTTTAACGATTTTGATCAAACTTGGTATTTGATGTATTTATATGCCCGAGATGTGACTGTAAAAATTTCATCAAAATTGATCAACGGGAGGGGGGACTTTACTTAATAAATTTTGTACCATTTTCACATGTTTTTTTTATTTACTCAAAAACGGTTTTAACGATTTTGATCAAACTTGGTATTTGATGTATTTTTATGCCCGAGGTATGACTGTAAAAATTTCATCAAAATTGATCTACGGGAGGGGGGACTTTACTTAATAAATTTTGTATCATTTTCACAGGTTTTTTTATTTACTCAAAAACGGCTTTAATGATTAACAAAAATAAGATATGAATGTAGAAAAATCTGGTGCGTGCGCGCAACACACAACTTTCACTTACCAACTTATTTAGATTAGAAATTGACATGTTTTGTTAATTGCCACTTCACAAAGTCACAAATCTTTCCACATTCATTTCTTATTTTTTCCATTTATGAGTAATTTAAAACAAACGTGAAAATGATACAAAATTTATTAAGTAAAGTACCCCCTCCATTTGACCAATGTAGATGACATTTTTACAATCATATCTCGGGCATATTAGTACATCAAATACTCAGTTTGATCAAAATCGTGAAAACCGTTTTTGAGTAAATAAAAAAAACACGTGAAAATGAGACAACGTTTATTCAGTAAATTGCCCCCTCCAATTGATCAATTTTGATGAAATTTTTAATGTCATATCGCGGGCACATACATATACTAAATACCAAGTTTGATCGAAATCATTAAAGCCGTTTTTGCGTAAACGAAAAAAAACACATAAAAGTGGGACACAATTTATTAAGTAAAGTACCCCCTCCGGTTGATCAATTTTGATGAAATTTTTACAGTCATATCTCGGGCATATAAGTAGATCAAATACTCAGTTTAATCAAAATCGTTAGAGCCGTTTTTGAGAAAATCGAAAAATACTTAAAAAGTTACTAAATAAAGTACCCCCTCCCTTTGAGCACTTTTGATGAAATTCTTGATGTCACATCGCGGGCATATACATACACTAAATACCCAATTTCAGGTTCGCACGGTTTATAGTTTTTGAGCTAGTCTGTTCACACACACACACACACACACACACACACACAGACACACACACACACACACACACACACAGACACACACACACACACACAGACCATTTCGCGGGACTTGGTTAATTGGACTCAGGGGACCCCAAAACGTGTATTTCCGTTGAAAACCGGAAGTCGAAATTTTTCACGATCGCAATACTTCCACTTACTATATATTTTATATATAGGTAAGTGAAAGTAAAAATGTGTGACTTTGGGAAATGATTATTAGCAAAACACGTCAATTTCTAATCTAAGTAAGTTGGTAAGTGAAAGTTGTGTGTTGCGCGCACGCACCAGATTTTTACTTTCACTTACCTATATATGTAATATATAGTAAGTGGAAGTATTGCGATCGTGAAAAAATTCGACTTCCGGTTTTCAACGGAAATACACGTTTTGGGGTCCCCTGAGTCGAAATGACCAAGTCCCGCGAAATGGTCTGTGTGTGTGTGTGTCTGTGTGTGTGTGTGTGTGTGTGTGTGTGTGTGTGTATGTGAACAGACTAGCTCAAAAACTATAAGCCGTGCGAATCTGAAATTGGGTATTTAGTGTATGTATATGCCCGTGATGTGACAGCAAAAATTTCATCAAGATTGCTCAAAGGGAGGGGGTACTTTATTTAATAACTTTTTAGGTTTTTTTTCGATTTTCTCAAAAACGGCTCTAACGATTTTGATTAAACTGAGTATTTCATCTATTTATATGCCCGAGATATGACTGTAAAAATTTCATCAAAATTGATTAACCGGAGGGGGGACTTTACTTAATAAATTTTGTAACATTTTCACGTGTTTTTTTTATTTACTCAAAAACAGTTTTAACGATTTTGATCAAACTTGGTATTTGATGTATTTATATGCCCGAGATGTGACTGTAAAAATTTCATCAAAATTGATCAACGGGAGGGGGGACTTTACTTAATAAATTTTGTACCATTTTCACATGTTTTTTTTATTTACTCAAAAACGGTTTTAACGATTTTGATCAAACTTGGTATTTGATGTATTTTTATGCCCGAGGTATGACTGTAAAAATTTCATCAAAATTGATCTACGGGAGGGGGGACTTTACTTAATAAATTTTGTATCATTTTCACAGGTTTTTTTATTTACTCAAAAACGGCTTTAATGATTAACAAAAATAAGATATGAATGTAGAAAAATGTGTGACTTTGGGAAATGATTATTAGCAAAACACGTCAATTTCTAATCTAAGTAAGTTGGTAAGTGAAAGTTGTGTGTTGCGCGCACGCACCAGATTTTTACTTTCACTTACCTATATATTTCATATATAGGTAAGTGGAAGTATTGCGATCGTGAAAAAATTCGACTTCCGGTTTTCAACGGAAATACACGTTTTGGGGTCCCCTGAGTCGAAATGACCAAGTCCCGCGAAATGGTCTGTGTGTGTGTGTGTCTGTGTGTGTGTGTGTGTGTGTGTGTGTGTGTGTGTGTGTGTGTGTGTGTGTGTGTGTATGTGAACAGACTAGCTCAAAAACTATAAGCCGTGCGAATCTGAAATTGGGTATTTAGTGTATGTATATGCCCGTGATGTGACAGCAAAAATTTCATCAAGATTGCTCAAAGGGAGGGGGTACTTTATTTAATAACTTTTTAGGTTTTTTTTCGATTTTCTCAAAAACGGCTCTAACGATTTTGATTAAACTGAGTATTTCATCTATTTATATGCCCGAGATATGACTGTAAAAATTTCATCAAAATTGATTAACCGGAGGGGGGACTTTACTTAATAAATTTTGTAACATTTTCACGTGTTTTTTTTATTTACTCAAAAACAGTTTTAACGATTTTGATCAAACTTGGTATTTGATGTATTTATATGCCCGAGATGTGACTGTAAAAATTTCATCAAAATTGATCAACGGGAGGGGGGACTTTACTTAATAAATTTTGTACCATTTTCACATGTTTTTTTTATTTACTCAAAAACGGTTTTAACGATTTTGATCAAACTTGGTATTTGATGTATTTTTATGCCCGAGGTATGACTGTAAAAATTTCATCAAAATTGATCTACGGGAGGGGGGACTTTACTTAATAAATTTTGTATCATTTTCACAGGTTTTTTTATTTACTCAAAAACGGCTTTAATGATTAACAAAAATAAGATATGAATGTAGAAAAATGTGTGACTTTGGGAAATGATTATTAGCAAAACACGTCAATTTCTAATCTAAGTAAGTTGGTAAGTGAAAGTTGTGTGTTGCGCGCACGCACCAGATTTTTACTTTCACTTACCTATATATGTAATATATAGTAAGTGGAAGTATTGCGATCGTGAAAAAATTCGACTTCCGGTTTTCAACGGAAATACACGTTTTGGGGTCCCCTGAGTCGAAATGACCAAGTCCCGCGAAATGGTCTGTGTGTGTGTGTGTCTGTGTGTGTGTGTGTGTGTGTGTGTGTGTGTGTGTGTGTGTGTGTGTGTGTGTGTGTATGTGAACAGACTAGCTCAAAAACTATAAGCCGTGCGAATCTGAAATTGGGTATTTAGTGTATGTATATGCCCGTGATGTGACAGCAAAAATTTCATCAAGATTGCTCAAAGGGAGGGGGTACTTTATTTAATAACTTTTTAGGTTTTTTTTCGATTTTCTCAAAAACGGCTCTAACGATTTTGATTAAACTGAGTATTTCATCTATTTATATGCCCGAGATATGACTGTAAAAATTTCATCAAAATTGATTAACCGGAGGGGGGACTTTACTTAATAAATTTTGTAACATTTTCACGTGTTTTTTTTATTTACTCTAAATCGGCTTTAACGATTTTGATCAAACTGGGTATTTGATGTATTTATATGCCCGAGATATGACTGTAAAAATTTCATCAAAATTGATCAACCGGAGGGGGGACTTTACGTAATAAATTTTGTATCATTTTCACGTGTTTTTTTTATTTACTCAAAAACGGTTTTAACGATTTTGATCAAACTTGGTATTTGATGTATGTATATGCCAAAGATGTGATAGCCAACATTTCATCAAAATTGGTCAAACGGAGGGGGCACTTTACTTCATAATTTTTTTCCAATTTTTACATTTTTGATCGATTATCTCAAAAACGGCTTTAACGATTTTTATCAAATTCGTTATGTTTAATGAAAATTAGTTTTTGTTTAATATCAGGTAAGCTTTATCATTATTAAAATGTTCTGAGGGGGCTTAAATGGGGAAGGGGCCTTTTTTGTTTTCCTTTGTTTTAGTTTATATTGAGAAATTAACTGTCTCTCATCACGCCTAAAAATAAGAAATGGCTAAATATGATATATGAAGAAAATCAAGTAAACATATACAGGAGAAAAAAGATGAATATTCCGTCAACTCATATAACACCTTGAGCTCACGCATGCGCCGAACGCCTTTAATGACAAACCAATGCGTTATAATTAAAGATGTTCTGTTCATTTGAGAAGTGGCAATTAACAAAACGCATTAATTTCTAATCTAAGTAAGTTGGTAAGTGAAAGTTGTGTGTTGCGCGCACGCACCAGATTTTTACTTTCACTTACCTATATATGAAATATATAGTAAGTGGAAGTATTGCAATCGTGAAAATTTTCGACTTCCGGTTTTCAACGGAAATACACGTTTTGGGGTCCCCTGAGTCAAAATAACCAAGTCCCGCGAAATGGTCTGTGTGTGTGTGTGTCTGTGTGTGTGTGTGTGTGTGTGAACAGACTAGCTCAAAAACTATAAACCCTGCGAACCTGAAATTGGGTATTTAGAGTATGTATATGCCCGCGATGTGACAGCAAAAATTTCATCAAATTTTCTCAAAGGGAGGGGGTACTTTACTTAATAACTTTTTAAGTTTTTTTCGATTTTCTCAAAAACGGCTCTAACGATTTTGATTAAACTGAGTATTTGATCTATTGATATGCCCGAGATATGACTGTAAAAATTTCATCAAAATTGATCAACCTGAGGGGGGACTTTACTTAATAAATTTTGTATCATTTCCACGTGTTTTTTTTATTTACTCAATAACGGTTTCAATGATTTTGATCAAACTTGGTATTTGATGTATTTATATACCCGAGATATGACTGTAAAAATTTCATCAAAATTGATCAACAGGAGGGGGGACTTTACTTAATAAATGTTGTCCAATTTTTACCTTTTTGATCGATTACCTCAAAAACGGCTTTAACGATTTTTATCAAATTCGTTATGTTTAATGAAAATTAGTTGTTATTTAATATCAGGTAATCTTTATCATTATTAAAATGTTCTGAGGGGGCTTAAATGGGGAAGGGGCTTTTTTTGTTTTTCTATAAAGTACCTTTGTTTTAGTTTATATTGGGAAATTAACTGTCTCTCATCACGCTTAAAAATAAGAAACGGCTAAATATGATATATGAAGAGAATCAAGTAAACATATACAGGAGAAAAAAAGAAAAATATTCCGTCAACTCATAAAACACCTTGAGCTCACGCATGCGCCGTACGCCTTTAATGACAAACCAATGCGTTATAATTAAACTGTTCTGTTCATTTGATGGCAATTAACAAAACGCATTAATTTCTAATCTAAGTAAGTTGGTAAGTGAAAGTTGTGTGTTGCGCGCACGCACCAGATTTTTTCCTCTGTAATGCTGATATCATGAACATAGGGTAGAATAATGTAGCAAAATCATGTGGGAAAAACTTTAAATAAAAAAGAAGACCATTGAGCTACAAATATTTAACCATATCTATGTTATCAGCAGAAATAATCATATTTATTTATACACCTGCCCCTTGAAGAATTAATGTATACTAACGACTAAGGCCCAAATTTAAATCCCATCCCACATATATTATTTCACAAAGCGTAAAAATCGGTTTTTCATCCATCATAAGGTCCTACCGTGCTCAAATGCCACGAATGTGGTATCGTTTGATTCAGAATTTCATGGAGCTTTTGCGAATTGCATTCTTAGTGTTCATTTTTTGGTCCAAAATAAAATATCGACCTAAACGTACTGACTCAACGGATCGAAACGAATAAAATTGGGTTTTATAGATTGCGATACGAGCATTAAGACCCAGTTTAGCTCTTCAGAACTAAACTGGGGTAAGCGTTTTAAAGCCCTAAAACGTATCATTTCTGAGATAACGCCTGGGTTAGGCTCCTCCGCCGCGCGTGGTCAACTACTTATTGTATTACGTTACAGCAAATGCTAGGACCTGTCGTGTTTAGGTTATAAAAATGTTGTTTCGTCTGATTTAGACTTAATTGTAGCGTTGGAAAATTGCACTCTCACATTTAGCAATTACAGTATGCTCCCAATTTACCGTTTCCCGTTTAACCGACTCTTCAGATAAACCGATGGACGCTGTAAAAGATAAAAATTCTTTTTAAAATCCTTAAAAACATTTATAATTTTGTCATATTCTCAATAAAAAATTTTGTTAAAATTTGTATTATGTTGCGGTTCGATAGATCTTAAATAAATTAAAATGTAGGCAAAAAGTCTTTTGTTTTATACTTTCACTTACCTAGATATGAAATATATAGTAAGGGGAAGTATTGCGATCGTGAAAAATTTCCACTTCCCCTGAGTCCAAATAACCAAGTCCCGCGAAATGGACTGTGTGTGTGTGTGTGTGTGTGTGTGCGGGCGCGTGCGCGTCCGCGTGCGTGTGCATGTGTGTGTGAACAGACTAGCTCAAAAACTATAAACCGTGCGAACCCTGAAATTAGATATTTATTATATGTATATGCCCGCGATTTCACAGCAAAAATTTCATCAAAATTGCCCAGAGGGGTACTTTATTTAATAACTTTTTAAATTTTTTTGGTTTTCTCAAAAACGGCTCCAACAATTTTGATTAAACTGAGTATTTGATGTATTGATATGCCCGAGATATGACTAAAAATTTCATCAAAATTGATCAACCGGAGGGGGGACTTTACTTAATAAATTTTGTATCATTTTCACCTGTTATTTTTATTTACTCAAAAACGGCTTCAACGATTTTGATCAAATTGGGTATTTGGTGTATATATATGCCAGAGATGTGATAGCCAACATTTCATCAAAATTGGTCAAACGGAGGGGGGACTTTACTTAATAAATTTTGTATCATTTTCACGTGTTTTTTTTATTTACTCAAAAACGGCTTCAACGATTTTAATCAAACGGGGTATTTGATGTATATAAATGCCAAAGATGTGATAGCCAACATTTTAGAGGATAAAAAAAGAAAAATATTCAGTCAACTCATAAAACACGTTGAGCCCATCCATGTGTAGTACGCCTTTAATGACAGATCATTGTTCATAATCAAAGCCGTTCTGTTCATTTCATGGAAATTATTTGTTTCATGGTAACTAAATGAAATTTTCATCAAGTACACAGAGAATTATAAAATCAGACGACTTGGGGTATCATGCTTGCATTGCCGAATTATCACAAGTATAAAGTTTTATTTATTAATAAAATAAATTAGTGTTTTTTATAGAGCAAATGAAAACAAAAATAAGAAATGAATGTGGAAAAATGTGTAACTTTGAGAAGTGGAATTAAAAAAACGCATTAATTTCTATTTTAAGTAAGTTTGTAAGTGAAAGTTGTGTGTTGCGCGCACGCACCAAATTTTTTTATTTTTTACCGAACTCCAGTAAAACAAATCTCTTCGAAGTAAAATTGATCTTGAAACAAAATCCGTATCCTCCATTCATTTCATTAAAAAAGAAATAGCTTCCTATATTTTGACAAGAAAATTCGTCAGTTGACATTAAGGTGCGTGTAAACGAAAAAAAATAAGATTTGTGAAAACTGAATAGATTGATAGTGTAAATTTTCTTAAATTGTTAAATAAAATTGGCCCAAGAAAGGTTTCTTTAATTAATAACAATATAGCCTTTGTAAAATAGGTTGTGTGTTGCATTTGGGTTTTATCGAAATATAGAAGTTATAATATTATATTTTGCTGGTTTTTTATACACTTTTCCGGATTGACCGGTTCATTCACTTGAACGGCAATGTATCCGTTCCGAAGAGGAGGGATAAGCAGGAGTCTACTTTAGTCATTGGCGGAACTGAGGGGAGGGGGTGCTATGGGGGCTGGAGCCCCTCCATTTGGAAAAATTTTCGTCATTTAAAGATAGAATTTAATAGAACTCTAATAGAATATTAGAATTTTAAAGAACAAAAATGCGCAGAACAGGTAGAATTTCAGTTGTGGGAAGGTGAAAAAGATGTTCGGCAGATCCAAATGAAGGGCAATAGGGCTACAGCCTCCCCCCATTAGGATGCAGCCCCCCTTTACAATCAGCTGGATCCACCCATGACTGTAATGGTGATTCACAGTAACATAGTGATTCATTAAAACTTTGGTTTATCAACTTATCTTTTTTATAACGGGAATTTCAGAAAACTAAAGTATCGAAATAAGAAAAATGAATTTCAATGGTTTCTACTTGGGCTTTATGACACATACACGTTCCACGTTTTTGGGCCAGGCGTCTAACACCTCTAAAAATTTGGTTTCGGTGGGTTAGGCCCCTCAGCTTCACGAGGCTACTTATTGTTTTGTTGCCTCTCCATGGATAGAAACCTATTTGATGTCGTTCTTACCACTTAGAAGACTATCTTCCTCTCCATTGTCAGAAAAATAAGCGTAAAAAGCATGTTATGAACTGTTTTTGAAAAAACAAAATCAGTAGGGAAGTTAAAATCAGAATGTTGAAAGATTAATGTCCAAGACTATGCAACATTCTTAGTGATTTCATATATTCCAGGAAGATTACAGGAAACTTTTATAAAGAAAAACGTCAGAAAATGAAGTTCTTCCTTAACTATTAAATAAAAAAATAATTTATTCTTCCTTGCTGTAGAAAAAAATTTCACCTTAAGGCCCGAATGGTTGGGGGAGAGGGGGGGGGGGGGTACGAACAGGCAAAAAAAAAAGTTCATTTCATAGTTATGTTAAACCTAGAAGTAAAATCTGATACAAATCTTCGTGCGAAGTGCTTCGCACGGGTCCACCTAGTATTAAATAAAAAGTTAAATACGTCATACACATCTGATTGTAAAAGAGGTAGAAATGTGTAAAAACAAGCATCCTAAAATGTTATCAATATAATTATATAAACCAGGATGATAATTTACCAAGATTTTTGAACCTACGTTTCGATCAAAACATGTGGATCTTCATCAGGACTAAAATGTGAAGACAGATATATGAGCAACATGTAAAGCATCAATGCTAGAAGATTTGTGATTAATTACAGATAGTAACTATTAGAAGTAACAATATCCGGCTGAAGGTATGTTTACATGACATGGGTACTTATGGAATCTAATAATTATAAGATAGTAAAAATAAAAATGAAAAATTGAATAAGTAGCTGGTAAACATGATAAAATAAAATCTGATTTTTACCTTGTTGAGTCCATAGTAATACAGATACTGAGGGAAAAATTATACGGTGAGAGGTTATAGAGGTTATTTTGCCAACTTCAAGTTATTTTGGTTATCTTAAGATTTATTTTGGGGAGCCAAAGCTTTTGAGGTGAGAAGCTACAGACGTCTAAGTGTAAAATAAAAGTACAACATTAGGAATTGTAAAAACTAACAATATAGATGGTTTATATATGGCTTATACTAACAACTGAATGTTTATATCTGGACTCAATAATATGATAGAGACTATAGTAAATGTATCAATATATATATAAGGAAACATTGATATGTCTTCGTATTAGCCATGATGAAGATCCACTTGTTTAGATCGAAACGTAGGTTCTACAAATAAAAAAACTTTTGACTGAAAATCCCAATAATTTATCATCCTTTCTTAAAGAAAACAGTCGATCATTACATATCTCTAAATAATATAAAAGATAAAAAAATATAAAATTATATAAATGTTATATTAAAACCATCAACAAATATCAACCAACACCGCAATTATTTTAGGGATCTGGTTAAATGTAAAATAACACTTAAAATATCGAATAATGGTGGCTCAGTTCAAAACTGACACAACTCAAAAAACAATGGTTTTCAGTTTTCCACTGCAACCAATATATAGTTAACCAATGAACAATCCTTCTGCATAGTTTATTCCAGCAACGTGTCTAAAGTCCTTCAGCATCAGTTGATGTTTCACTATGAAATGTTTTACTTAAATTTTTAACTCATTGATAAAACGATTTAGAAATGTTTCTCTCTGGAAATGGAAGATAATCTACTTAGTAAAAATTGTTTCCTTCCAGGATATATACTTCAGTGACTTTGATCTAAGTTCATTTGAGCTCGTTCATATTACATCAAATTCAAAATCTTGATTTATAAGTTTCTGCAGTTTTGAACTGAACTAAAGATATATTAGCATTCATTATTTGAAATTTAAAAACTAAAACTGGAAACGTCAGAATTTTGCAGTAAAATAACTTCCGTCTCATTGTCAGATAATGCCTACTAAAAAATTCAACGAGTTTTTTGTTTTCTTGTTTTCCGTAATTTCTTGAGTACTTATTTTTTTCTAGTACATTTTTTAATCGGGCCAGTCAATACAACTTTGAGAATCAATAAATTGTTTTCATAAAGTGACTAAATATGTTGGATAATACATAGCATACATAAAACATGTAAGATATATAAAAAAAATCTGATGCGTGCGCGCAACACACAACTTTCACTTACCAACTTACTTAGATTAGAAATTTATGCGTTTTGTTAATTGCCACTTCTCAAAGTCACACATTCTTATTTTTGTTTCCATTTGCTCTATAAAAAACACTAATGTCTTTTATTATTAAGCAAAATTTTTTTCTTGTGATAATTGGGTAATGCAAGCATAATACTCCAAGTCGTCTGATTTTATAATTCTCTATGTAGGGTAAACCGTACAGTTATTGACACCCTTAAGACTAAATTTCTGTGGTGATATTAAAAAAAAATACTTTTTATGAAGGTATCAAATTGAAACTTCCTATAGCTCCTCTTTATTTATCCTTATAAAGACTCAAGATGTTTTTTTGGGTCAAAAGTTCAATAGTTTTACCATATGGCAACATTTATGGAAAAAAGTTAAAAAACCAGTTATTGACACCCTGTGGATGGGTTATTGGCACCACAGTTATTGACAACCCCTGCCCCATAACTTCTATTTTTTTTTATTTTTATTTTATTAAATAGCATTATAAAGAAATAACACCACTTACATATATTAAACTTTAATATAATATAAAAAGCAATTAAAATATTCAACCTCTTTATTTAACATTACAAATGAAACTATTTTAAAACAAACAAATATATTATAAATTTCGGTAGGTATATATAACGTAAAATAAAATAATTAATTTACATGGCATCATCCTCATTCATATCTTCATCTTCATTTATATATGGATCAGACTCAACGATGTAACAGGCAGGACAAACAAATTCATCAGACTCGTCACTTTCAGGGAAATGGTCATTTCCTTTTAAACACTTTTGTGGTAGACCTTATTGCATAATCCTTATTGTAGGACGAAAATGCTTTCAGGATGAAGCATTTATAAATTAATCCTCATCTTCTAATATGTGTTGGAGGTTCTTGAACTACTTCCTAAAATTGGCTTCAGAAACACAAGCGCTGGTACCAGACTGGTACACCCTAGGAAGTCCTCTCTGCTATAGAGGGGTGCCTTCGTGTTAATATTACGAGGTGACAATACAATAAATATTACGCTTTTTAAGAATAATATATTGGAGAACATTTAATCACAATAATCAAAGTGAACAAACACATGTATGTTTCTAACATTAATTACAACAATGGAATATAATTCCATTAACACTTCGTAAGAGAGCCTTATACCTGACATCACCAGGACAATTACCTTTAAAGGGTGTGCTCCTATTTTTTAATTCAATAATTTCTTTTACTGATTGTAAGATGTTGAAATCCCTCTTTCGCACATTGTTCTATCAATGCAGCTAGAGTAAGCTCGTCGTCTCGGCCGTGGTCCAAACGATGATTTTACAAATTTATCACTTAATCTGAAGTTACCCGAGGAACCCTAAATCTTTTGTATGCTGATTTAATAGAAAAGCCATCCTTTATGGCCTTCAAGGCATCCTCTAAATCCTGGTTATAAATGTTCTTAGGTATACTAGTTGTACACACACACACAAAGAAAATAAATTTACTAGTAAGAACTGACAGTGTCAATAACTAGTCATTGAACCCAAAAACCAGTAATTGACACCCCATGTCAATAACTAGTTACGCTAGAATTAAAGTTAAAAAAACATTACAGATTTATCAGGAAGATTAAACTATCAAAATTAAAACAGAGCCATCAATATTTAAATAAAAAATGGAAAATTTAGTTATTGACATGGGGTGTCAATAATAGAATACATTGAAAAAAAATGACCAGTTATTGTCACCCCTGAATAATAATATTTAAATTGATTATTTTTATTTAAAATCACTCCAGACACCTCAATTATATATTAGCAAATACTATAAACTACTTAACTTTATTGAAAAAAATGTAGGAAGAGAATAGGAACAAAACTATTGGATGAGAATCCTTATGGAAATCAGAAGGTTGTAGCCATTGACAGACTACCGACTGACTTCATGAAGGTATTAATTGTAAAATCTTCCCTGCGGTTAGTTTGCTAAACACTTACCCTATAGATGACTTAGAGGACCCTTCAAACATTAGATCCATGTATATCTTAAAATAAAATTAGGGCTCGTTTACTTATTTCTATAAGTTAAAGTTTGGGGTGTCAATAACTGTCTGGTTTACCCTACTTGTTGAAAATTTCATTTAGTTACCATGAAACAAATAATTTCTATTAATTGAAAAGAACGGCTTTAATTATGAACAATGGTCTGTCATTAAAGGCGTACTACGCCTTTGAAGCATGCGTGGGCTCAACGTGTTTTATGAGTTAACTGAATATATTTTTTCTCCTCTATACGTTTACTTGATTATATCATATCTCATATTTAGCCATTTCTTATTTTTAGGCGTAACGAGAGACAGTTAATTTCTCCATATAAACAAAAACAAAGGTACTTTATAGGAAACAAAAAAACAAACAAACAAAAAAACCCATTTAAGCCCCCTCAGAACATTTTAATAATAATAAAGCTTACCTGATATTAAAAAACACCTAATTTTCATTAAACATGACGAGTTTGATGGAAATAATTAAATCCGTTTTTGAGATAATCGAAAAAAAAGGTAAAAATCGGGAAAAAAGTTATGAACTAAGTGCCCCCTCCGTTTGACCAATTTTGATGAAATGTTGGCTATCAAATCTTTGGCATATACATACATCAAATACCCAGTTCGATGAAAATCGTTAAAGCCGTTTTTGAGTAAATAAAAAAATTCGTGAATATGATACAAAATTTATTAAGTCCCCCCTCAGGTTGATCAATTTTGATGAAATTTTTAAAGTGATATTTCGGGCATATTAATACATCAAATACTCAGTTTAAATCGTTCGAGCCGTTTTTGAAAAAATCGAAAAAAACATAAAAAGTTATTAATTAAATTGCCCGCTCCTTTTGATCAATTTTGATGAAATTTTTGCTGTAACATCGCCAGCATATACATGCACTAAATACCCAATTTCAAGTTCGCACGGTTTATAGTTTTTGAGCTGGTCTGTTCAGACACACATACAGACCATTTTGCGGGACTTTGTTATTTGGACTCAGGGGACCCCAAAACGTGTATTTCCGTTGAAAACCGGAAGTCGAAATTTTTAACGATCGCAATACTTCCCCTTACTATATATTTCATATATAGGTAAGTGAAATTAAAAAAATCGTGCGCCCAACACACAACTTTCACTTACCAACTTACTTAGATTAGAAATTAATGCGCTTTGTTAATTGCCACTTCTCAAATGAACAGAACGGCTTTAATGATGAAAATGGGCTGTCATTAAAGGCGTACTCCGCATGCGTGGACTCAACGAGTTTTATGAGTTGACGGAATATTTTTCTTTATTTCTCCTCTATATGTTTACATTATTTTTATCATATCTTATATTTAGTCATTTCTTATTTTTAGGCGTAACGAGAGACAGTTAATGTCTCCATATAAACAAAAACAAAGGTACTTTATAGGAAACAAAAAAACAAACAAATAAAAAAGGCCTCTACCCCATTTGAGCCCCCTCAGAACATTTTAAAAATGATAAAGCTTACCTGATATTAAAGAAGACCTAATTTTCATTAAACATGACGAATTTGATAAAAATCGTTAAAGCCGTTTTTGAGATCATTTTGATGTCTTTAACTTCCTAAGATGGACGTAGGAAAGCCAAAGCCAGGCAAAGTCTTAAGGGATACATGCATACTGAAAAAGTAGTAAGAGCACATTGAATACAATTATTACTCATACCTGGAGACGAAAATCCGTTTGACGAAAAATTTTAGTTTTGCCACACAAAACTGCACTTCAGCATGTGGAGTCTGTCACGAAACAAGTCTTGCTGTCTGAATTTGGTTGCTCTAGAACTTTTGGTTCGCCCAGTGCACCGACTGTTTCATTGTGCCCCGTGTTTCACTGTGCCCACCCTATATATATATATACATATATATATATATATATATATATATATATATATGTATATATATATATATATATATACAGGGTGTTTCGGAATTGCACGGCACTATTTTAGGTACGTGTTCTCTAACACAAAATAAACAAAAAAGTTCATATTAACATGTATCTCAAACTCATTTATTAAACAGATATCAAATGTTAAAGATTTATTATTACTATTTATTATTATTACAACATTTAGAGTAAATGTTCAAAGGCGCCTCCGTTTTGTTGAATGCAACATTCAGCACGACGAATCCATGCTTCTCTGGCTCTTCGTATAGCATCAGGATGGTGGTTGATAGTTACTGCGGCTTCCACGATCCGATTTCTTAGCTCTTCTTGCGTGTCAACTGCCGCAGAATAAACCATAGACTTCATCCAGCCCCACACAAAATAATCTAATGGCGTTAAATCCGGAGATCGTGGTGGCCATTTAACAGGTCCGTTTCGACCAACCCATCGGTCTCCATAAGTTGCATTTAAATAATCAGTGACACTATGAGAAAAGTGAGCTGGAGCACCGTCATGCATAAACCACAGCCTTTGCCTAATGCCTAGCGGAATATCTTCTAGAATATCATGCAGATTATTTTGCAAAAAATGCAAGTAAGATATACCTGACAGCCTAGGTGGCAAAAAGAAGGGGCCGATGATTTTGTCGCTTAGAAGACCACACCAGACATTTAAAGAGAATGTATGTTGGTAATGTCCAACAGCAGTCGTATGAGGGTTTTCTTCGGCCCAAGTATGGGTATTTCGAAAATTAAGAATCCCGTTTCTTGTAAAGCAAGATTCATCAGTAACCAAAATGCAGTTCAGGAAGTGAGGATCTCGTGTGCATTGTCGAATTAACCACTGGGAGAAATTTCTGCGCTTGTTATAATCTTGTGGTAACAAATCTTGCCTACTTGATACGTGAAATGGATATAATTGTTGTTCGCGTAAAGTTCGCCATACGCTGGTAGAGGAAACATCGAAACGACGTGACAATCTTCTGGTACTAGTAGTAGGAGATAACTGAACAGCATCGAGTATTTCTTCTTCTACGTTTGCAGTTCGTCGAAATCGTTGTCGACCGGCGTTCACTCGTATAGGTTTTAGCGTACCATTATCCCTAAGACGTCTTTCAATGGCCTCAAACGTTTTACGATTTGGTATTCTTCGGTTAGGAAATTTTTCACGATATCTTCGAACAGCAGCAGCACCGTTTGTATGTACCTCGCCATAAGTTAAAAGCATGTCTGTTTGTTCATCAAAAGTGAATAAATTTGTGGTATCTCCCATGATAATCATAAATTGAACTGCGTCACAAGATTCACTCACACTAAAACACACAGAACTAGACAAACAGATGAGCAACTACTGTCATTGCTTATCGTTCATTTGTTTATCAGGTGATTAAAACCTTTTATTTAGTATTAAACACGTTAAACGTTGTACAGTCAGTCTTAATGCAGTAAATAAATAATAAATCTTTAACCTTTGATATCTGTTTAATAAATGAGTTTGAGATATATGTTAATATGAACTTTTTTGTTTATTTTGTGTTAGAGAACACGTACCTAAAATAGTGCCGTGCAATTCCGAAACACCCTGTATATATATATATATATATATATATATATATATATATATATATATATATATATATATATAAATATATATAAACTTAATTCAAACGTTAATGAATAAAGCGTCTATATTATTCGCCAAACCTTAGACACTTAATAATCTGTACTAATCTAGGGTCTGAATCAATTTATGGACATCTTACTAAAGGTTTTAAAAAAAAATGATTCTGTAACTTTATTCCGTAGGATAGTCATTGGAAAGCTTATTAACGAGGTTCGAAAATAAAAAAGGAGATGATTCATGAGAAAACGAGAAGCAAATGGTGTTGATAATGCAATAGCTACCATATGGCAGAATAAATGCTATGTTGAAATGAAGAAAAAGTATGAAACCATTAGGGATGGATAATGAACATATAAATTCGGGTCTGAAAATTAAAATCTGGTTTCCACCTTCATAAAATTTATTACGTGGTAAAGATCTAAAAGGCTCTAGGATAAAAAAAAGTATGTTGTTGTATTTTCACAATTCGAAAAACAGATGATCAGCTAACGTGAAAAAGCATATAAAAGAGTCGGTCGTTTAGTCTGTTCTGTTATGAAAAAGAAAATAAGTAAGTTGGTCAATAACTAATTTATGTAATTCGGTATTTATGTAGTCTTACGAAATTCATGAATAGTTTTTTTTTTTTTTTTTTTTTATGGAAAATATTGTAGTTTCTGTATTTGTGTATTTATCGCTCCGCCGAAAAAACCTACGATGCCAGAATTTTTTTAGAAGGTTTTTGGAGAACTTATTTATTTTGTATTGTGCAAGGTTATGGATTTTTAATTTAGAGATGTAACAATGAATTGGTAAACAATTGTTGTTTCTAGATATTATACTTTTTGGTATCTATTATATTGTTGTATATTTGTATTAATAAAATTTTGTTTCTAACATGAGATTAACTCCAATTTGTTACAAGATTAGAAATTGATTAACACACTGCGTTCATATTGGCTGGTCAAAAGCTATTTGTCCATATTATTAAGAAAGATGAAGATAAGTATGATTTAGAAGCATTGGCAACCAGATTACATGTATAATCACCTGTGTTATAAGTTCCAACTGCATTATGAATTTTACTATGCACCAACAAACAGCCACAAGAGAAGATAGTCTTTGGTCACAAATAGTCTACCATTGTGGCAGTTAGTACCACTGGTACTTACTCTAACTAAAAACTAGCCCTCTACCTGCGTTAACACGATGATCCACTCTATAAAAGAATGTGGTAAATTGCACCTTACACGAACGGAACTTTTAATAAAATTGTGACTGTTTTCTGGCATTGAATTTTTTTTCGTTCTGATTCCAAAGGTACGCATAATTCAAAATTGATATATTTTGATTTGTGAAAATCTTCTAGCCGATGTGCGATTTAGAAAAAAAGAGAGTAGAGAATTTCCAGTTGCTTGGTAAAACCAGGGATGGATCCCCTCCTTTCAAAAAATGTTATTGCACCACATCTTCTCAAAAGTAATGCTATTTATAGAATATTCAATCAATTATAATTCATTTTAGAGCAGGAGTTCCACAAGATAGTGTACTTGGACTACTACTCTTCAATACTTTCACAGCTGACTTACCCCAACACGAACACACCCTACTGGCTACATTCGCTGACGACATCACACAGAATCACCTATATAGCATTTTCTATCCTTCAAAACCACTTGGATGATATATTTTGGTAGTTGGGCTACCAAGGGGAAGGTAAAAATGAATTGTAAGAAAAGTGAATTAATTACTTTCATCCTCAATCATGGTTCCTGCCCACAAGTAACCTTTAATCATAATCCTATCCCTGAATCCCAAGCTGTAAGATATTTGGGACTTCACCTGGACAAGAGACTGACATGGAGAACCGACATCGGACTGAAAAGAAAACAACTTAACAAACGATTTGGAATATTATCTAGGTTACTCAGCAGACGTTCGAAATTATCAATAACTAGCAAACTTACTATTTACAAAGTACTAATACGACCATTATGGGCATACGGGATAGAACTAGGATTCTGCAAAACCCTCAAACATCCAAAGAATTCGGTCATTCCAGTCCAAGGTATTGAAGAAAATAGTAGACGCACCATTCTATATGACAAATGACTTACTGCACAACGACCTGAATATCCCAACAGTTATCGATAGAGCCAAACAATACTACAAAAACTTGCACCAAAGACTAACTTTTAACACGAACCCCTTAGTACAGGCACTGATATCACACATAAACCCTTACATTCCACCTCGGCGACTCTTTAGGCAATGGCCGAGAGATATGCTAACTTAGTATAAAGTCAGCAATTCATCCAGTGGGAATTCAACCGATTTGCTTGTTGCTAATTAGCAGATTACAAATTACACACAATCTGCATTGTATTAATAATAATAATTATAAAACTTTAGATTAAGCTGCAACCCGTTGTTCATTTTCCCTTGTTCCTTGATTTGAAAGTTTCTTCATTAAAAGTTCATTAATAAGGAAAAATGTGGATTCATTGTACAGCTCATTACCCTTGCATAAATGTGACCATCTCCAAACATCAATTGGTGGGCCATGCAACACCCTTCTAGACACCCACAGGTTATGAGCAATTCGTTTTATTTTGACATGCAGGCAGTCATCCTTTCATCGAACAATAGTCCCCACGGAAGCGTAGGTAATCTTATCCAAAACGATAAGATGTTAGGATTGCGGGTTTTTTATCAAATGATGTAAGGTTTCCGTATGGAAATCCTATTAAGATTTATATTTAGTATACTGTTAAAAAGTAATTTTTGAAACAGAACTAGCACGAAATATCGGATGATTTGAGGCTGCATGAGAGAATAGTGGGTGTGCGACGACCTTTCAGCGACGGAGACTTATGGTCCGCACCTAGAAAGGAGAAAGTGTATTTGGATACAGGACTCTACCGGAGCGCTTTCACGGCACCGGCAGCACTCGAGGCTTTGTTACTTCGCATTCTTCAATCTAATCCAATCTTACTCTCGACACGGAACATCTCCATTACTTTAAAAGTAATCCACTAATTGTACTTTCTACGTCGATTTAGCATAGTCGAGGAGAAACTGCAGTCGGAAATGACGTTAGGGATTATTGAGTAAAGCCATCATGCGAAAAAAAAATCATACTGTCGTCCTGAATTCGGATTAGTGAATTGCTTACATTAGCTGTCTAACTTAGAACATATCCCCTAATTACAGGAAGCCTCAAGTTGAAATATACTTTGATAAAACCGTTCACAATAATATTATCTGTCAATATCTTTCGAAAAGCAGATTATTGCATTGGTGACGCTAGTTATCGTGTAAACCGATATTATTATCAAACCTTGTACCGCTTAACCAGGTTGCGGTGCCTTTAAAGTTTTTCATAGTATTATTTAAATGGAATCCAAACCAATTTTGGCATAGTTAGTTTAGCTTCGTTCTTTAAAATTTATTAATTATCAACTTTAATACTTAATCTGCGGGTAGAACAAATACGGTTTACAAGGAGAAGACCCAAGAAGGTATTTTCATGAACAGAGGTAGAAAGATCTACGGGAAAAGATATATTTCCATTTATGGTGCAGTGTTTGAAGCTTTGTTAGACAATTTTCACCACAATCTCGTTGCTAATATGCTCTACTTAATCTAAAACATTCATTGAACGATGTTGAAATGTAGTGATCTCGAACATCTAATTTTATGTTTTAACGACACATATGGAGTTTATATGACATAGTCAATGGGGTTACTTGGGATGGGAGGTGAAGATGGGAATTTCTCGGTCTGCTGGAGCACTTGGTGACTATCAGAATATCATCCGAAGTTTAAATAAAGAAATGGGTCTCTACACTCTCATACAAGAGCAAAGCATTCTGGAATCCATGAGTAATGAATGATAATCTTCGCAGTCTTTCGCTCCTTATAAGTCCGAATAAAAAATAAAATAAATTCATAAATTCACTAAGAAGTATATAAAAATATCTTTACTGAGAAATTTCCCATCAACCAGTTTACTAAGGTATTTTATTTGAACAATAGTTTTTTGTTTTAAATTATACTCGTAATATTCCTTATATTTTTCTTAGCCCGTTTTACATTTTGGTTCTGTTAACGCATATCTATATTTATAAAGATGGCCTCTAATTCTCAACTTTTGAGCAGGTGCATTGCAAGAGTGTACTGATGTAGTGCAACGTGTTGAGAACAAGTCAGTAAGAAATATGTCTCCTGATGAGGCTCATCAGTCCTGTTTTATCAGTAATCTGCCTCAGTCAGAATAAAATTATATTACGAGATTTTTGCTGATGTAAGGAGTTGATAGGAACTTCCCTTTAACCCACTTCCCAACTGCAAAATATCCTTACTTTATGGTCCCGGTGATGCCAAAGGCGAATCAAATTTTGTGTGTGGTCTTAGAGTACTATATCCCAAACCTTCTTCCCACCCCCAACCAAAAAAAATTGCTTTGATTAGCATATGTTTCGTTATTCTATTGGATGAAAGATTTCTGTATCATTACTCATATTCAGATTCCTTTCAACTAAATTCTTCATTCATATGCTTCACACTCCATTACATCTATTTATTTAATAAAATAATAAAAATAATATTGTGCTTGAATCATTGATAATAAGTATCGTACGAAATCCAAAAAATGCAAACAGATATATGCTTGTTTTGTAATATTCATATAAAAAAAAAAAATATATATATATATATATATATATATATATTAATATACATTCGAATGTGGCCGGCCGCCGAGGCGCCGGGATGGCCAAGTGGACAAGGGCACTTGCAATAGATAATCAAAGTTAAGCAACGTCCATCGTGGTTAGTATTTGGATGGGTGACCGCCCACCAATGAACGCCACGCAATCCAAGTCTACCCCTACCCCCGGGTATGTGAGGCCTGTCAGCCTACTGGAGGCGACTCACACCGGCCGGGCGTAAGAGATGAAGATGAACCAATACACCGTGTATCACATCGAGAATCGTGGTGTGGTATTCCAGGATGTCAGTAACCGCCCGGAGGTTTGGTTCAGGGACGGTATACTTCAGGGAAAGAAATATAGGTCCTCGGGGCCTGCTGACTCTGAGCTACCGTATTCCTTGGACCTAGACCAGTTTGTCACTGTCCTTGAATCCGAGAGAGCTGACGTCATCGGTGGGAAGGACACTGCCAAATTGGCCCCAATGGGATTGGTAATGGAGCTATGGGAAGTCTGCCGCTGTACCATGGTGACCATGGCTTGCAGCAACGTGAGGTCTGGGCTACCCCCTCTAGGCTGTCTGTGCTCCCGCAAGCAAAACAAATGTCTGTAAAGAAGACCACACTGCGCGGCCAAAGATCGCATTAGGCCTAATGCGCCGACCGAAAGAAAAAGAAAAAAAAAATACATTCGAATGAGAGGTTACGATATTAAACAATTTTAATATTAACCAACATACAAATTATATACATTACACATTATATACATACACATTAATATTAACCAACATACACGTGTAATACTTTGCAATCATATACACTAAATTAATAGAAACGCTTAATTGAAATTTACATTCTCTCTTTGTCAAACTAAAAAACTATGTTAAAAAAAAAATGAGCTTCCAACGAAAATCATTCACTTCATGTTCCAGCTGAAATGAGAAGAATGTTAGCAATGCGGCATCGCGATGGCTCTAACGTAATGCATTCTAAATACCACGAGAATTGCAAAAGACGTATCCGTACAAACAAACCGAGAAAGTGTTTGTTCTGAACATATACTGTAATTGAAACGTCGTCAACAAGCTCACAGAATGAAGCAACAAGGTGAAAGTTTCGGAAATATTTACTGCAGGGCCCACGCGGAAGAGGTATTCCTCTTGTCGAAGATAATGAACAACCGTGGCTTCGGTCTTTCACGTTAAGTGGTTTTTGATCGAACACGACAAGACCAAGTATTGCTACCAATACTAGTTTACATGTGACCGAAAAAAAAGTAGGTTCTGAAAAGTTAAAAAATAAATACCGGAATATAATACAACCTTAAGAATATGGTGGCGTCAAATATGGCAGATTATAACAAATTAGAAAACCTTTGTTTTTTAAACTAAGGCTAATCGGACGATGCTACAATGGGAGTCCTAAATTTTGGCTATCCAGGTATAATTAGGATAGGAATCTTTAACGAGTACCTGACATCGTACAGGCTCGGGACATCCATTGTACGTCCTATCCGAGGGACGGCATAGAAAAGGATTTTTTACTCCCATTAAAAAATCCTAGGGCCACCTCGGGCCCTCAACCCCCGACCTTTAGTGTGGTAAGTTTCTATGCTAACCATTACACCACAGGTGACCCCAAAATTTGAAAAGCTTTGAGTTAATTTACTGGATTAAAAATTACTTTAACTTACTTTACTTACGTTAATTGTATTAGCTGTAGAAAACATTAAAATAATATATAGGGATTTATTAAAATATATCTTATGATTAAATGTAAAAATTATGAATACCAAACTAAATGTGTAGTTCTTTTATTTAAAGTTTAAATAATATATAATAGTATAACAACATTTTAACACAAAGAACTGGATCCATAATGAAAACAAGCTATCACTGTTTTGACGACCAATAAAACATAATATTACACCAATATCTCGGGGTAAAAACTCATAAATTCTCATAAGTTCTCCAAGAGATTTAAATACATACTTAATGCGTTCAATTAATCAAGCAATGCAAAAAAATAAACCTATCAAGGTTACAAAAATAAAATAACTATTATCATTGCAGAACTTTGTAAAAGAAAATAGCTCTAACAGAAGTATTTTGAGACCGATAGTTTTTTCTTATTTGCCTATCCTTGAAAACAGCACTCCTGGCTACAAATATCTGAACCCAACTCTGGAGAACAAAAGACTTCATCCAGTGGAAATTTTCTTACGATAATTGATTGAATATTTATTTATTTAGCCAAGACACAGAGATAGAGGATCATTGGTGTATTGCATTACCATTATGACATTTTGTAATACAATTTACTTTTCCTAAAATTTTTAAGTAAAAAAGTAGCTTACTTTAGTAGCACAATCGTTCCAATTTTTATACATAGCCATTGTTAGTCATAATTAACAAAACCATTCTTATAACTTGGTTATTAAAAGGTGTATTATAAACTATTTTGAAAGTATTAATGTCATTTCTATTTTTTTGAAAGTTCATTGTGATCATTGATAAAAACAACGTCTAAATCCAGAAAAGTAGTATATCCTTCCCTGTAAACTCTATATTTAGATAATATTAGTTTTCTTTATTGCATTAAATTATTAAGATTAATCTGTAACATATCTTATACATTAATAAGGTTAATCCACAACTCAAGAAATAACTGCAATAGATAAGCTAAGACTGATATGCAGAAGCAGAAAAGGCAGTTAGATAACAAGAAAACAGTTAGGACACACAAACCATCTTTAGCATTGCTATGAATTATTCAATAGATATTTAGACACGTTAGGTATCTTATTCATCACACCATTACGTAATGAGATTTATCATCTTATATTATACATATTAGGGACTCAAAAATCCATTATTTGCTGAAATGCCCTAACATTACCTGGCATATGAAGATTAATCTTGAGAAAAAAATAAGCTATTCTAACCAGGGTGGGAAGATCGAGAATTATTCGCTGGGTCCGCCAAGCACTCTTCTGTCTAATTTTCAATTTAGAAGATTTGGTAAAAGGAGAGTAAAGTATTTTTGATCTTATGTTCAAGGTATATTTTTTTTTTTTTTTTCAGGAAACCTGTGTGGACAGTGAAAGTTATGTTCTGTTATTTGCCATGATTTAATTTTTCAGAGTGAGTACCATTTTTGTTATTGAAGTAAGTGGTTTTGTAAATTCACTGAGGCAATTCTGGGGTCATGATGTATTGTTAAAATTGCTATATTGTTAGCATAAGTTGCAGTCAAAATTATATGAAGTTACATCATGAGTGTATTAAGTTGGGAGGTATATCATAAGTGCATACGATGTAAAATAACCAGTATTGATCGCTGTGGACCTCCTGCTAAGATTGGTTGGATTGAAGAAATCTCTAATTGTCCTTCTCCTGCCGGATAGAGAAAAATCTTTCTGAAAAGTAAGATTGGAGTATAAGGCATTATGTGTAAGGTACTATGGTTTTGAATTTGAAGAGAAGCCTCTATTGCAAGACTTGATCACATGTTTGGACGACTAAAATGCTATTGACAGAAACAATGATTTATATTTATTTATTTGTTAAGATCATATATGTAGTTTATTACTGCGTCTTATAAGAAGGGATATATTTATCGAAAAAAATGGGCTTATAAATACTTAGGTAATATCAATGAAATTATCTATAGATAAATATATATTAACTAGTGAGTCTTGAGCAATGTGCGTTGATGAAAACAGATGTTTCAAGCCCTTAAGCAACAAACTGATTCTTTAGCGTTTTCATTTTCATTTTCGTTTTTGGCGTTTTTGGATGCAATAATTTTTTAAGCTTTTAAGGCGAAAAGCAGTAATAGAATAGTACCTGAAACAGATTATGAAAAGCGAGCACGGAGCGAGAGGAACCTCAAACCTTCATTTTCTTACATGTTCTTACAGTACTACTTATCAAAACATAAAAATTTAATTTTATGAATGAGATAGATAACGTTAATTTATAACTTTTTTTAATAATAATTTAATTTTTTACCAAATGGATTCACAATTTCTATTTATTTCAGTGCTAACAGATGCAGCACAATGATTTTGGTTAACCTGTCTTTCGCTAAAATAAATAGGTTCAATGTTTTCCCCACACGTGAAAAGGCGACACATAATTTCCAATGGAAAAAACTCGGATTTTCCTAGTCCAAGCCGGAAAAACAGATTTGGCTAATGGATGCTTACCCACCCTAAATATCGAAAGAAAATTAAGCGTCATGTCAATAAATCAACTTACACCGCCATCTGTTGGAAATTTATTGAACTTACAAATAATCACTCTCAATAAGCATTTAATTTGCAATAAAAGAAATATTCGAGGGGTCAATAATCAAGATAAAAACTATCCTATCTTTTAAGTGGGGCATAATGAGCCAAATTTCATTAAAATCGGTTGAGTTAATTCTGATTTTACCTCCGCCAAACATCGGTACACGAGATTTTTATATAGAATAATAAAATAATTGATTATTTAGAAGAAGATAATAATTTTTTACTAATTTATTAAATAAATAATTTAGATGATAATAATTTTTTACTAAACGAAACCAAAAAAGATTTTGGTTTGGAATTGAGAAAACTCGAGTGAGAGTTTTCGGTACTACAAAAGAATGGAAAAACCAATCAAATTGAGTTTTGGCATTTATAAGGGCCATTAAAGTGGGTGCAGATGTCTTAATGCAATTTCATTTTCAAAAAAAAAAATTTAGATATATTTCCCTTTTATATTTGGACGGTTCCCACGACTCAATTAGTAATATGAGCAAGTAGTAATAAAAAGCCATTTTGTTATGTAAAACCGCATCTCTAAGCTCAAAACTGCATTCTTTTCATATATGCTCAATTCCTTGCCTAGCCTGGAGTATCATATTTTCGATTTCAATACTTACAATTTATTTGGACAAACCTTCAAACATATCTTGCACGCCTGGAAACTTAGGCTTCATCCCTGTTTGTGTTAAGCAATCAAACCTAACCATTACGCCACAACTTCGGCACTCCTCGTAGAAGAAATTCCCCACCGAGATGATGCATTCTTAAACTGAAATCACATATACTCGTACATTCATTTAGAGCATTGAAAAAAAGTAAAACATGAAGTGAAATATTAAATAAAATTCTACCAATAAGAAACTGTCTGTTGTAAAGAACTAATAAAATTTGTTAGAAAAAAAAAAACATTTTTAAGGCAAATCAAGAAAAAATTGTATTTATTTTTTCTAATTCGTTAGAGGCGTAGTAGTAAGAAACATATGTTCCCATCCTTAGATGTGGGAGGGGGCGCCAGCCTAAATTCTCACTTCTTTAAGATTTTTTTTACTTTTTAGATAAGCGGTTGATACTTTAAGATATCTGTTATATAAAAAATATTCCTGGTAAAATTCTGTTCAAAATTGATTCTTTGCATGTTTTATATATACATATGTTTTATGTATATATATATATATATAGATGAGACAATCTGTTTTAGAGATAATCCAAATTAATGAAATAAACCTGTGGATAAAAATTAAGTATACATTGGTGCTTGAGTACGGTCTAGGTTTCTCAACATAATTATATAACAGATATATTCAAAATATTAATAGTTTCCCCTAAAAATTGCAAACCAAAAACGACCCCAAGGAAACGATGTGGGAAATTTTCCGTTGTACTGATGTAAATTTTCCCAAAATTTAAAAGTTTATAAATTATTTCCAACTTTACAATTTTTTTTTTTTTTTTGGCTAATTTTACCGGACTATTAAGTACCTATTCAATTAATTATTTTAGAACAAACTTACAAAATGTCTATATCATAAATTTGTAGATCCTTGAAATAAAAAAAATACAAACATTCTTTTAGTGCGGCTTCGTGCCACATGTTTCTCAGTTCCGTAACGATTGTGAATTAACATTTAGCTACGAACTGTGATACGTCCGCATCACTGATGTTACGGAATCCTAACTGAAAAATATCAATACCACTATTGTTTCATCATTAGGTTGCTATACCACGGAAAACTGTGTAAGATTTATGTTGCGGAAAGCTATCTGAATATAATATAGGTAAAGTGTTAGGTATATGTGTTAGTAATGAAATAATAAAAATAAAATTGAATGATACAAGAAATTGATTCAATATTCAATCATATAAGCAATGAATAGTTTATGACCCGGAAATGATTAGTTTCTTTGATTAATTGAGTAATAAGTAAGTATTGAGAACTTTTTTTTTTTTTGGCTTCAAAATCTAGCTAGCTATTGAGAACTTAGCAAGCCACAATTACTTATACATTTATGTAAAATATATAAAGCTTACTCGATAAATTTTCTAAAGCAGATTTATTTATTCGTTATAGATATTTTGAGAGATTCGTGAACATGATGGTTCAATGTCGTTATGCTTCTGTTAACCACCGAAGTTCATATCCAATTTCACAGAATCGTCCTAAAGGTACTCCGCTCAACTTCCTTCATGACTAACATTCGGACTTTCCAGTCAAAAATCTAAAACAATTATGATATTGACCTCAATGATTTACACTGGTTATATTCTTGTTATTCGGCTTATTTGATCTTCTGATTTCTTCGGATCGCTTCTTCTTCTTCGCAATGCTTTACTTCCAAAATCACAATAACACATATGACATGAGCTTCTACTAAAAGATGAAATTAAAAAAAATAAAACCTTTTGATATGTTTCCGTTAATTGTATGATGGTCGGATCACTGTTATGAAGGACAAGGTGAAGGCTACGCCAAGTCTCCAAAATAATAGCAAAGTAACAAAGAAAAAAGGAAGAGAAAAGAAACTGAAAGGAAAACCTCATCATGACAGAAGAAAAATAGAAGACAGGCGAGGTGGGAGTACTTTCGCCTCCCCTCCTCCGCCGCTCGCAGGGGACGGTCCTTACAGTCTAACGATGGCGTTCCGATGGGCAGTCAGCTTCGCCCTTCTAGCACTGGGTAAGTCCCAACTTTACCAAGTCCATAATATAACTATAACTTAGTCTATAACTGGTAATTAAAGATATAAAGTAACTCAATAATATTTCTCTGATTATAAACAAACCAACCGGATTATACCCACCATTTCAGAAAATTGCAACCGTTAAGAGTAAGATGTTAAAATCACCCAATTTAAAGCAATGGATTCATATATATACTCATTTAATTAAATGAGGGAACCTTGTCAATTGCTTTATTATTATCATTTTACAGTAGACAATAGCATGTGCTGGTTTAAAACAGTAGTACATCCCATTGGTTTTTGAAAAGGTTGGAAAAAAAATAAAGAAAAAAGTAACAATTTTAAAAAATAAATATTTTTTATTTTACAAAAAACACTTTATTTGTATTACTATCAATATTTTATTTTTATTTTTCAAATACAAATAATAAAAACCAATGGTCTAAAGGATTAAAAAATCCATATTGGAGCTTTCATTAATAAGATAGCATAACGCCTTACATAATTGAATGTATTAAGAAAGAAAGCAGACGAACCAGGAGACGAAGCGGGTCCAGCTTTCGTCTAAAATCAAGATGGCATTGCATAATATTTTATAATACCTTACGAACGATCGGGTTATAAAATACCTATCAGCAAAAGGTTCCTGATCGAAGATCGATCAATGTCGACAAATCTGGACCTTGCGTGTCCTCAAATTTCAAATTACCTTCAGAGTGCTGAAAATCACGACATGGCAAATGAAATAGCAGTACTTAAAGGATTCTAATGGATGACAGTTTGAAGAGAAACCTCACTTAGCCGGGCAAACATTCTTAAGCAGTTACTGTAACACTTACCAAGGGCGACTACATGGACTGTTTCACTTTTGCCAGTGAAGCTTCGATCGGTGCAAGAAGAGGGAAAGGCGAATCGCAGTTTATGAAAATTTCTGTCACGAATCCCGAGCAACCCTAATCGATACAATAAATAAATAAATACAAGTTTGACTTGAAATACCTAAGTGTAATTAAACTCTTGACTAAAGGGTAATTCAACACTTTATGGACCCTATCAGCAAAGCAGTGAAAAAGGTAACGAAAAAGAAGAACCAAACGTAACCTAGCATTGCTTAGCAATTTGCATGCTTGAGAGAGTTATATAAATCAACGCTCCAGAAATTATCCCATTAACTTTGATTTTTTTTTAATAATATTTCTATATAAATTTTTTTATTTGCTTGTGCTATATGAAAGATTTTTTTACTTTCACTTACCTATATATGAAATATATAGTAAGTGGAAGTATTGCGATCGTGAAAAATTTCGACTTCCGGTTTTCAACGGAAATACACGTTTTGGGGTCCCCTGAGTCGAAATGACCAAGTCCCGCGAAATGGTCTGTGTGTGTGTGTGTCTGTGTGTGTGTGTGTGTGTGTGTGTGAACAGACTAGCTCAAAAACTATAAACCGTGCGATCCTGAAATTGGGTATTTAGTGTAAGTATATGCCCGCGATGTGACAGCATAAATTTCATCAAAATTACTCAAAGAGAGGGGGTACTTTATTCAATAACTTTTTATGTTTTTTTCGACTTTCTCAAAAACGGCTCTAACGATTTTGATTAAACTCAGTATTTGATCTATTTATATGCCCGAGATATGACTGTAAAAATTTCATCAAAATTGATTAACCGGAGGAGGGACTTTACTTAATAAATTTTGTATCATTTTCACGTGTTTTTTTTATTTACTCAAAAACGGCTTTAACGATTTTGATTAAACTGAGTATTTGATGTAATAATATGCCCGAGATATGACTGTAAAAATTTCATCAAAATTGATTAACCGGAGGGGGGACTTTACTTAATAAATGTTGTCTCATTATCACGTGTTTTTTTTATTTACTCAAAAACGGCTTTAACGATTTTGACAAAACTCAGTATTTGGTGTTGGTAAATGCCCGCGATGTGACAGCACAGATTTCATCAAAATTGGTCAAAGGGAGGGGGCACTTTATTTCATACCTTTTTTTCCGATTTTTACATTTTTTTCGATTATCTCAAAAACGGTTTTAACGATTTTCATCAAATTCGCCATGTTTAATGAAAATTAGGTGTTCTTTAATATCAGGTAAGAAATGAATGTGGAAAAATGTGTAACTTTGAGAAGTGGCATTAACACAACGCATTCATTTCTAATCTAATGTAAGTAAGTGGGTAAGTGAAAGTTGTGTGTTGCGCGCACGCACCAGATTTTTTATTTATCAGTGAGGAAAAAAAAAAAAATAAAGCGAAAAAATTACTATTTCTTCATTTTTAAGTAATAATAATAATAAATTAGTTTCAAATTCATTTATTCTTCCAGAAACTCAACAAATATTTACATACGAAAACTGAAACATTTCCGATTAACCACATTTTATCATACTTAAAGAGCTGGACCTGAAGGAGGAAGCGCGGATCTTATGCAACGCACATTACCATGTAAATGCTTTGGTAATAGAGGTAGGGGAGCATTGCGATATTAAGAAGTGTTTGCAATAAACACCGTTTAGGTGGTTAGCATATAATAAAGAGAAACGAAATGTGCGTGCCCATGTGGTCTTCACATTAATGCCTCAGCATCTTGTCCTTCAGGAATATTATTTCATTATTAACCTGAAATATTCAAAATACAGTAAAATAAAATAAACAATAAAGAAGAATTTATCTTTCAGAAATGATTGGCACGAAACCTTGAATTGGATTCTTTAAGTTTTAATTGAAGCAGCCTTGACATTTTGAAGATGGTACTTAATCTCCGCGTTAATCTATGAAGCGAGCGTGAGAATGCTAGGCGAAGTATCTAATTAGGACTTGATCATGGTCAGAAATTAAAAATGGCATTTAAAATTCATGGATTCTACTTTCGATTAATATGCCAACAACAATAAAACTTTAATGTTAAGTGATCATTTGTATATATTTTATCACTTTTTTTGTGAATAACTTCTGGTTAATATTTGTTCCAAAAGCGTTTGCTAAACAGTTTGTCGAATAGCTAATTAAAATTACGAAGGATAGGTAACATAATAATGATTTATATCACTTAAGCGAAGATATCTGTATGTAGAAATTATTTGTTTTCCAAGATATCATCAACAAAACAATATCTACATAATTCTATTAAATAAGTGAAATGGTCTCCTCATGAAATCAAACCTTTTTGAATCCGTTACGTAATAAATGCAATGGCTCAGTTGAATCGCTGATATGGTAAATTAAAGAAGTCAGAATTGCATAAGTGACTAATTCATTAAGCTGTTTTTTGCTAGCGAAGACAATGGGAGCCCTCGAGCACGACCGTCGATCAACAGCGATAAGCAGATCTACCATTGTCTTCTTTATCAGCCCCTTTTCTCCGCCATCAGGAGGGTGCCCGTCCATTAACTTCTCTGTGGGAAATCTCCATAGAGTCCCTGTACCGCTAGCTGCTTTCTGTTGACGTAAGAAAGTGTGAAGTTACCTGCCGCACTCAACCACCGGAAAACATATCCCTAAGTGAACTCATCTTGCAAAGGTACCTAGCGAACCATATTTCCAACACATTGCATTTCTGACAACATACGTGATTCCCGAGAGAAAAAACGATCAGACGACTATATATGAATGACGCTGGAAGATGCTATTAACGAGACCCGATTCAAACGATCTGATTAAAGAATACTTCGTTCATAACGTACCCGATGCTGTTATATTCGATTTAAACGGGAGCACTTATTAATTTAACTCATGGAACATGGGAACATGTCAAATGTAAAATTAAAAAATCTGGTGCGTGCGCGCAACACACAACTTTCACTTACCAACTTACTTAGATTAGAAATTAATGCGTTTTGTTAATTGCCACTTCTCAAATGAACAGAACAGTTTAATTATAACGCATTGGTTTGTCATTAAAGGCGTACGGCGCATGCGTGAGCTCAAAGTGTTTTATGAGTTGACGGAATATTTTTCTTTTTTTCTCCTGTATATGTTTACTTGATTTTCTTCATATATCATATTTGGCCGTTTCTTATTTTTAAGCGTGATGAGAGACAGATAATTTCCCAATACAAACTAAAACAAAGGTACTTTATAGAAAAACAAAAAAAAAACCCTTCCCCATTTAAGCCCCCTCAGAACATTTTAATAATGATAAAGCTTACCTGATATTAAATAACAACTAATTTTCATTAAACATAACGAATTTGATAAAAATCGTTAAAGCCGTTTTTGAGATAATCGATCAAAAAGGTAAAAATTATACAACATTTATTAAGTCAAGTCCCCCCTCCTGTTGATCAATTTTGATGAAATTTTTACAGTCATATCTCGGGCATATAAATACATCAAATACCAAGTTTGATCAAAATCGTTAAAACCGTTATTGAGTAAATAAAACACGTGAAAATGATACAAAATTTATTAAGTAAAGTCCCCCCTCCGGTTGATCAATTTTGATGAAATTTTTACAGTCATATCTCGGGCATATCAATAGATCAAATACTCAGTTTAATCAAAATCGTTAGAGCCGTTTTTGAGAAAATCGAAAAAAACTTAAAAAGTTATTAAATAAAGTACCCCCTCCCTTTGAGCAAATTTGATGAAATTTTTGCTGTCACATTTCGAGCATATACATACTCTAAATACCCAATTTCAGGTTCGCACGGTTTATAGTTTTTGAGCTAGTCTGTTCACACACACACACACACACACACACACACACACACACACACACACACACACACACACACACACACACACACACACAGACCGGAAGTCGAAAATTTTCACGATCGCAATACTTCCACTTACTATATTTCATATGGTAGGTAAGTGAAAGTAAAAAAAAATGTAAATGTCTTCCAAAGTCCATGAATGTTCCAGAATTCGAACCAATGTATTTTTAAAACTAGGCATAATGAATAAGACTTCTATTGGATTCTGCCATAAAATGGACATGAAAGGTCACAGAGGGCAAGAACTGGAAGTCCGTGATCCTTCGACCTGACGGAATTCCTGAGTATCAATGGGGTCCAAAAGAATTCATTTTGAAATCAGAATTTAAAATAAGATATACCAAAAAGTTTAGAACAATCATACGAGATAAAAGAAAAAATATAGAACTTTTTATGCCATATTCTTTCTCGTATGCTTTATGATGACTCTGGAATCTGCATTTCTCTGTAAGGCATAGTGAAATGACATAATGTATACGACATAGTTGATTTAGTACTACTTTATAAATCTGATATACACTTTCTTCACATTTTTAACAAAACTTATAGTCATGAACTCGATATAAAATTATTACCCGAGGAAAGCAGCATAAGAACATCTACCGAGAAAGGAGTTATGGAATTCAGTAATATACGGTAGAACTGTAGGCGGATCCAATACGTTAAGTTTCGGTTCTTCAGTGTCGAATAGATGGTAACTGTCAATTGTACGTTTATCCTTCAGTGGAACGCGAAGATAAAAGAAATTCTCGTCTATCGATGCATGTCATTGCGATTTGCGAGGTTGAGTACCGAGGAATATAGTATCGTAATGATATTTCCGTACTCGATGGAACAACTTTAAACAATCTGGGCATTTTTTAATACATATTACATGTTTCAAACTAGACTTGCTAACTCCTTGAATCGACGAATCCGTTTCATTAATTAAGAAACTGACGATTATTAGTATCAGACTGATAAGGAAAAAAAATAGGGGATTTCTACCGTTATCAGTTGCTTTGAAACCATGCTTGGTTTACAATAGCCTAATTAATTGGTATTATATCAGTCAAAGCAACTGGGAAATAAAGAAGAGCAGGCAAAAGATGAAGAAGCGTGGAGGATGATCAACCAACGTTTATCCACAGGCCTCAAGGAAGTTATGGGGGTAACATAGTTGTGTAAGGCACGTCTGTTACACGGTTTAAGAATACCGAGTGCTAGCTTTCACGATCCACCATCTCCACATGTGATCTTCAATATCTCTTCCAGAGCTAGCATTTATTTGGAAATACGAACTAAGAGGTATCCATTTTAAAAATTATATCATCAATAAAAAAATGTTTGGACGAAGTTCTTTTTCTTGTGTCCACGTTTCGTTCTTTTAAACAATTGGATGCACTTTAATCAAATTTCAGGGTAATTTATTTAAAATATTTTTTGGTAAACTTGGTAGTTGGGGGTCGCGACCCCCTGGCATACAATCACGTATTGACTTTAGCCTTACAGCAGATTTATTTTCGATTTTATATAAGATTATTTCCTAGTATCAAGAAGGACAGCGATCTTACCAACCAAAAGTAGTACGTTTAGTGCTTAGTAGTTATGCAATTGCATTATTCCTTTAAAAATACAAAAAAAAACATAAAAAGCCAAGATATTTTAGGGGTCATTACTTCTGGGAGATATCCCTCCCCTCATGTTTCCGCCCCTGATTTTTAATGAAAATGATGATTACGCCTTACTTTATTCACTTAATTATTACATAATTATTTCAGAATATTCCAGAGCTAATAACAATTTCTTACATTCGTTTTCTTTTAGTCTCATTCGATTTATATACAACAAAATATTATCCATTTCATATAATGGAAAACGTATTACATGAGGGACCTTCATTTATCACTAAATATCTAAATATTAATGGTATCATACATTTCTTTTATGAAATTAACTTTTTAATTTTTATCAAAAAGCTTACAGGAAAGTATCAGGAAATGCGATCCCTTCTTCAACTAGTCTAATTTTCAGAATCCAGTAAACACCGTAATCCTTTTATTAAGGAATGTTTTGAATAAATAAATTTTGTAAAGACCAGCATTTTAAAAAAAAAAAGTTTGTCTTATTACAAAGATTACATATATTTTCCATTTTTTAAATCTCAAAGTTGGGTGATACAATCTGAAAGTAAGATTTTTCTCGAAACATTATTAAGAGAGGAAAATTATGAATCGAACACTGGATTTAGGTGAAATTGTGTTGATTGATTCTTGTTGATTTTTTCTTAATATATTATCGCATATTCATTATGCATGCTCGCATGCTTAAATTAAAAATCTTAATTCATTCCTATCTTGATTCAATTTTTGAAATCATAGAAATTAATCTATTTTCTAAATTCTCGCAGGATCGGGGCGAATTTAGCGCCAAGTGTGGGGGGGGGGGGGGGTCGCGACATCTGGACTATATTCAAGTGTTGCATTTCACATGACAGCAATTTTTTTCCGAATTTTACATGAGATTATTTCCTTGTATTAAGAAGGCTTGCAATCTAAACAACCATAAGTATTACGTTAAGTGTTTAGTTCAGTATGTAATTGCTTTACCCCCAAAATAAAATAAATAGCCAAATTTATTTAAAATATAAGTAGCCAAAATATTTGAGAGGTTTGTGACCCCTCCCATAGAACAACCCCTGGTTAGGATACAACAAATAGTCTTAAGATTTTCGTGAACGGCCCTTCAATCGAAGTGACTACGCAAAATGAAAAGAAAAAAACATTAATACCATTTTTATACTGAAGATTGTCCATGGATAATAATCCAGATGAATAAAAATAGCAGCAACTTTCAAGATCATCATGGGAACCGAAGTGAGAGTTATTATTGTAACGGGTTTCAGGTCAAAACAAATGGCCTCCCTCTCTCCTAAAGTAACTGCAGCTTAAGGACTGGTGAGAACCTCCGCTACGGTCACCCAAGGACGCGAACGTGATGGGAAAGAAGAGAAGCTGGGAAATCAATGGAATCATCAGTCCCATTGCGTTTCTAAACAACGTAACGAAGAGTCTTTGATGTTGAAAGGATCTTAAAGCCTTTGAATATTTTTAAAATACTCAATGCTTCCTTCCATGTCACAGATATAACCGTTCATGTATATTGTCGATCGGTATGGCAACCATAACAAACTTCATTCCCAAAACTACTACTGCCACAGCTCGCTTCCTCTTCAACTTATAGTAATCCTCTTGGACGTCTAAACAGAACATGTCCAGGATTTTATAATAGTACTGGCAGAGCTTTTCTTTGAGTGCAGGAAGATTCTCCACAAGTCTGTTCATTACATTATACCAGACTTACAATTACTTGCTGCATTTTTAGTTGTAATACATCACCTTTAATCAAGACAAAAACTTCAATAAATTGCAAATCGAGAACGTTCTCCCTCAGCATTTATTAGACCAACGCTCAAAATTTTCAATTAATTAAAAAAAGTTATACAGATCCGCTAAAACCATTTTATTTCTCTCTCATCCAACCCAAATTCCTTCCAAAAATCATCAATAAATGTTCCATATTTACGTCAGTTATTAGGCCTAATGCAAATAACTATTCTTTCATAATAAACTATTGAGTTTATTATACCATCCAAATTCAATAATTTCGAAACTCGATCCTCCTAGATTCCTGAAAAAAAGCTTGGGGCCTTCTAATATTAGAGTGCGACTAATATGTGGTTTTCACATTTATTCATTTCATTAAACCAAACATAGCATTTACTTATTGTTAATATTTTTTAAACTAAATAATTACTTTTTTTAAAGGGTCGTACAAATCGTTTCGTAAAGTTAATCTTCAGTAACAACCGCCCATACTTACTTTATTAAACTTAAAAAAAACGAAATAGTGTTATAAGCGAAGCATTCGAGGGTTATATTTTTTTTTCATGTAAATAATACATAATAGTACCTCTTAAATAATAAGGTACTTTTCGAGAGTAAAATGTTTATATTATCGTACATTTAATAAATTTAATGTACTCGTAAATTTAATTTAATGTAAATTTAGTTATTATTATTTATTAACATCTTGCAGAGGATAAAACAGGACGGGATCGACATAGAAGTCTTGAAAAAACACCGAGGTTAGCATGAAAATATTTATAATACAAGATAATTATGAATATTTTTTTCCTTCAAGCATCGAAAACAATACCCAGGGACAAATTTAATTCAGGTCAAGGAATGCTGCCTGACATATATTAAACAACTAAAATATAGAACTGGGTCATTGCGTACTTTAGGAAATTAACAAGATAAACGTCAGTACATTGGTATACAAAAAGTTAATAGATTTGATGATGGTTAATATTAATATTAACATCCACCATGACCAGTTGAAGATTACAACAGGTTACTGGGAAGATATTTCCTAAAAGTTAACGGTGTCCCTCTCATTGTTTTGGTATAGGAAATTTATTATTCCAATCATAACTTGTATTAGTATTCAGTAGAGATAGGAACCAAAAGACTTGGTATATGTTATCGATTTTGCTCACACACTCTTAAGCAATGGACTACATTATATAATTTAGTTAATTCTATTTCAAAGTGTATATCCATTTTAACACAGGGTACACACACGTATAAACTCATCATTGAACTAACGTTGATTTAGCTATATTTCGAAGGAATCGACAAGCTTATATCCGCTATCAAATTTATTCAGGAACCTGTTTCTTTATTTTATAAATAATTTTATTTTTAAAAAGAGCAGAAGGGAGGCTAACCTAACGTTGTCACGAACCATGGTCTTCATGATGCAAACAACAGGTGCCCAGAGCACTTGAGACCATTAAGAAAGCCGAAGATTATTGAGACCAAAAAGATGTATATTCACACCAACAATAAACTACCAAACTACTATCTGTATAAACTACCGAAAAAAAAACCTATGAACAGTTGCAATATAGCTTAATATTACATTTTCAATTTCAATATTTGTTCTATGTTGGAAGGTACTTAAATGACATAATGCATGCATGACAAGACCAGTCTTGTGCTAATAGTCTAGCAATTTCTTGCAGTTCGATCTTTAAAAAAAAATTCTAAATGATATCTTAGATCAAAATAAAAATAAAAGGTTTAAGTGAAATCTGAATACTATCACTGTTCCATTTTGATCTAACCACATGATTTAATTCTAACTAATCTGAATTAATTAATTAGATTAATTTAAACTCCTGAAACATCTGTCAACAAGAAAATAAACGTAAAAGGATAGGTTTTGCAAAAAGGATCGTTAACAAAATGAAGATTTATAATGGAAAAGGAAGTAAAAAATCTTTGGTTATGCCGTCCTTTCGGAGTGGACCTAAAATGGAGGTCACGAGCCTTTGCGATGCGAGGTATTCGTTAAATATCCCTCTCTTGAATAAACCTGGATATTCAAAATTTAGGACCCCCACTCTAGCATCGTCCAATTAGTCTTAGTGACGTTAAATAAATAAACAAAAACTTGAATGAATACATAGATAAAAGTTCAACGATAAATATTTCCGATGATATAACTTATCATTAATATTCATAATTGACGATTTGTTGCTCACCCGTAACTCATTTAGAGTAGGCCAAAGAGGCCTATACTTAGGCAATTACCTGAGCCCTTTCGACCTTCCTTCGATTATGGTAATCGTTCCTCAAAGTTCGTCCGCAGTGACTCCGGATCCAGAAGATTCTCGAAATCATTTACGTAAAGGGTTACAGGTTACACAACAGAGTTCCTCTGAGTTGTTACATCAGCTCCTTCCAGGGAGCAGTCGAGATTCTGACTAACACAGGCACAACAGGTTCTTTCATGTTCAGCGTGTTTGCCGTCGTTTATCACCACTACTCCGTTCCATTAACTAAAGTTCAATGTGATAAATTATGGTTCGCTGCTCAGAAAATACTTTATTAAAAACAAAACATTTTGGGTTACCAAACAATAATACCACAATAAAGAAACAATATTGTATATTATAGTATTGAAGTTATTTATACGAATGCACTTTGGTTTTTAATGGTTTTTAAAGGAAACTTAGGAAAACAAACCTGGCTTCCGTCATTATAGTTACATAAAACATAAATAATTTCTCAAAAATATATTTGTCATAATGTGGACTTAAATCAAAGTATCCACATGGTTTATTATACATACATGATTATCAAAATATTAAATTCTTCTAGTCTGGATTGGATTTTAAATTTTCATTTAATCTTAAATATTGATTCAAAAACTAAATAATAACTATGCCTTGAACAATCATCCAATAATATTTTCCGAGTTTAAAGTTTCTTTAACTCAAACCATTCTCGAAACCCACAGTTGTGAACAAAACCATGTGTCGTTCTCGTTATTCCTAATATATGTATGGTGGCAATAGAAAATAACAAACCACCTATCTATGATCGTGATATCCATGGCATTAATCATTAAAGTACAACAACAATTTATTGTAAAAAGCAATGTGGCTATACAAAACTATTTCAGCCTTACACTTCCAAAGAAGTAAGAAAAAAAACATTGTTTTATTATGTTTTAATTCGTGCTGGATACGAATCCGTAGTCAGAAAAACTCCATCAGGTACCATTTTTTGTAAATTTTGTGTTTTAGGTAGAAAAATTAGGTGTTTTCGAGCAGCATTGAAAACTTCAACAAACATTAAAAAAAAAAAAAAAACTATTTAATCTTGAAACTTTTATAATGTAGTACAAAATGAAAAAAATTGGGAGAACATAAGTATTAGGAATAAAATAGCTACAAATTACAATGACGTCGAAGAATTGCTTTCATCATTTTAGGCCATGGGCTGCAACATGTCCTTAAAAATTAATTTTTTGCATTCCTATTTGAATTTCTTCCCTCCGAGCTTAGGAATTTTCAGATGAACACGGAGAACGATTTCATCAAGAGATAGCTAAATGGAGAGAAGCTATAGCGGTAAATGCAATGAGAGGATGCTTTCCGACTACTGTGCAGAATTGTATAGGACCAAGAATAGTTGTTATAACCAATGAACCTTGTGAAATAATATCAAACCCCTTCTTAATTTCCCTACACTGATTTTTTAAACTTAATTATAGAGAGAGAGAGAAAGTAAAATGAGCCTAGAAGTTATATGAGGGAAATTATCCACGTTGAGTGGACCGTTAATGAATCAAAGCTGCAGGTAAACCGTTACAGGAAAGCTAGAAGTTAAAAATACTTCAACGATAAAATCAATACAACAGCTAAAATTTTATTAAAAGTTTCCCAGTTCTAACAAATTGAAGAATTAGATCCGAATAATTTAGTTTAACTTTTCGTCATCCTCTTTCAATGGTATTCCCTACCTTACCAAAATAATTATTTAATCCTTGTGGTTCAGCTATTTAAAAATAAACTATCAAACATGCCCCAATCTCGTCAAACTAAATGAGAAAATCGGTACTTTTCAGGAGATCGTTAACTTTTTCTATTTATGTCTAATCTTATTTCAGATTTTATTACTTATTTGTTTAGTGTGGTGTCCTATGTGCTTATTTAATTGCAAATATCGATACTTTAAAATAAAAAAATCACATTCGACAGCTTGATTAGGTATGGAATATATTTCGCCGATATTTTCCACCATATGCCATTGCATCATGACAGTCAATGGCATGGTCCATTTTCCAAGGTGATCTACATGCAAATACAAGGTGACAGCATACATGAACAAAACTAATATTAAATGGGACAAATAAAAGAAGCAAGGGCGAAAATGATTGGTTGTAAATGTCTGTCACCGATTTTAGATTAACTCTATCTTAATCCCTACTAAAAACTAGATTTTCATTTTAAGAAAGGTACCTCGATGGAATCCGACATACAGAGTCCAATTTAGTCAATATTTAACAAAAACCGGTTTACATCATGCAGTGATGAAAGCAAGATAAAATAAAGACAGAAATCAAGTTCTTTTTTTTTTTTGTTTATGACCCTGAAAAAATATTATGTATTCTACAGCGCACAGCACAACTATCTAAGATTAGAGTTACACCGAACATACTAAAGTTGTTACTGTTATGATAAATTAGCCTAGTATATTGTGTTAGCCTCATAGTGTGGATAGTTCATCAATAAAATCCTATCCTTTCAATGTCCTAGCAATTCATATTACTACCAACTATAAATCTACCACCAAAATGTGGAAATAACGGTTTATTTTCAGTTTTACAGTTATTCAGAATCAAGTAGTCAAAGTATTGAAGAACATAGTATAACGGTTGCGTTATAAATTTCTTATTCCTTTCTGTGCAATATCTCGTGGGTAAGGTAATTCGAAGTAGTAACTTTTATATTGAAATACATCAGCTGCATTAGTTAGGCTTTGAATCCATGAATAACTATGGCACTACGCAGATTCGCTGGCTGCCACCTACATTCACTCCTCCTCATGATGCCGGCCGGTCCGATTCGGACAAAGACAATGGTGCGGCCTTGCTCCAGTTGCGATGACACTGAGAGTGATACAACAAGAAGACCGGTTACACAACACAGTCACCGGGAAGGACTTGGCCGGTCGACCACGCCTAACTTTCTCCGTTCTAGAAAGTGCAGGCTCGACTTGCAGAGATCTGGGATCTCTCCGGTACGGGTGTCGCGGCAGCCGAGGAGCAGCGAGAGTGGGATTGTCATTCCCTGTAAGATCTGCAAATTATTTGCTTCGAGTAGGGGAAGGAAATTTCTTCATCGTCGAGGAGCCAATAGCTGCGAAGATTCAATAAACAGTTATCTTTTTTTCCATTATACAAGGAATGCCGGCTATCAAGCTAGCAAATGGAATAGTCATATTCTTATTATAATCATTCCATATCTTCAGCTCTAATCTCACTTAAGAATGAGATTAAAGTTGGAGATATAATAGTATGTTGCTATTTGCGGAAACATTGCCATCTAATAACTTAGACAATAATATCTTATAAGTTAAAAAAAATAATTAAACTTCTCATTTGACTGTGGCTTGTGGTTGAAATTTCATTGGTCAAAGTACAATAAATTAAATCATTCTTCATAAATATTGATTGTCCTAATAGACTTTGTGAATGACAAAGATTCATGGGACAACTATAACATTTCGAATACCCTAAAAACAGTATCGATACCCTATTTGAATAGGGGGGGAGAATATCGGAACCCGAATCGAGCAATTTTTTTGGGATTCCGGATCCACTATTCCTTGAGATTATTAGATGAAATAAATTTTGATGACTTTGGTTGGAGGAAACTTCAAAAGTGAAGGCACAATTAATAAAAAATAACTTTTGTGCTGAGCCCTTACTTCTTTGAAATCTGATTTAGTTTGTGCATAAATTTTAAGCACAAGTCAGTTAGTATTATCTAACCCTATTTTTAGGATTTAAACAACCAATAATTTAAGGTATATGATAATAATATTATGTTCTATACTAATTATTGCAGGGGTGTGGGGGCTACTTGATAAATCAGTAATGTCTAAAATCTGTAATATACATGTAAGAAATATTAGACGTTATTGAAATTGCAAGTTCTTGTCTCTGTGCACAGTCAAATAACCACCTAATTCTGTTTTATAGGTTATTGCTTAAAAGACGTACAAGAAGATCCTTGCAAGACTAAGTCGAGGATAGTCCCCGATGCGACGTACTGCGACCGATACTGGGAATGCCAGGACGGACAGCCGGAACTTTACGACTGCCCCAACGGCTTAGTCTACGCCGGCAAGAACAGGGGAGTCACCGAGGGTTGTGACTATCCGTGGAGGGCAAACTACTGCGAGGGCAAGACACAAGCCAGTAAGTATCAAAAGTTATATAGTTGTTCATAAATTAGAAGGTAATTTTCTATAAATATTTCGATGTTCGAATTTGACCTTTAAAAAAAGATTTTTTAAAACCATAAACTCGAATTGAGGCACAAACATTGAAAAGGCTATAGTGCTAAAAATCGAAAAAAGAAAATTTAACAGTAAAATTAGAGTCATTCCATAAAAAAGAAAAAAGACAAGCATTCTGTAAAAGATAAAAAATTACTAAAAAATGTGACAAAATGGATGTGTCAAATCACGGTATACAGAACTAGACATGTGTAGGAAAGAAATTAGTTTGATAAAATAGGCTACAGTTTGAGAAGCTTAATAGCTAATGGGTTTTCTTCCATCCACAAGTAAAACTCAAATTTTTCAATAATTATTTTAAGCATGAACCCATTGCTGTCCCATCATAATTTTTATAGCACATATTAATGACAGCCTTTTCAACTCTACTGATTTTTTTTCAGATTTTTAAATAAAAATAACTTTTTGAGAAATTCAAATTTGAAATTTTGAATAACAAATTTCTCTTAAACCCTATTAAGAAATGCATATCATAAGGAAGGTAAAAGATTCAGTTTTAAAATGACATCAATTTCAACTCTCTATCTCGCCTAGAAGAGCTGCAATTTCAATTTCCAGCTGACGCGACAGGTCAAAATTGCGCGTTTTTCCATTGGTTTACATAGCTATATTTTGAAAAACGGTTGAGATATTGAGCTGAAATTTGGTATTTTTCTTAGTCTACAGGAAGTTATCCTATGTACCAAATTTCATTAAAATCTGAGATGATGAGGGAAAAAAGTGTGTTGATGTGACATGGAATGACTCATTAAGTAAATTCCATCCCATTATATATGGGAATAAATAGAAAGTGTCTATCTTGAAGACTTATGTATCTTCAGACGCAAACAGTTCTCACAAACGCAACGATTCAAGTGCCACCTTACGACATCAGTAGAGTACCGAAACTTGAAGAAAAAAAAATTACATAATTAGCAAAATTAGATTAATATTGAAATTATTTAGCAGAAAAGTATTTATCACATGATTGGGAAGACTTCTAATATTTCTTTCACTTACTTATATATGAAATATATAGTAAGGAAAGTATTGCGATCGTGAAAAATTTCTACTTCCGGTTTTCAACGGAAATACGCGTTTTGGGGTCCCCTGAGTCCAATTAACCAAGTCCCGCGAAATGGTCTGTGTGTATGTATGTGAACAGACTAGCTCAAAAACTATAAACTGCACGAACCTGAAATTGGGTATTTGGTGTATGGATATACCCGCGATGTGACAGCAAAAATTTCATCAAAATTGGTGAATGGGAGGGGGTACTTTACTTAAAGAATTTTATCTAATTTTTACGTTTTTTTCGATTTTCTCAAAAACCGCTCTAACGATTTTGATTTAACTTGATATTTAATGCATGTGTGTGCCTGCGATATGACAGTCAAAATTGATTAATTTGAGGGGGTACTTTACTTAATAAATTTTGTCTTATGTTCACGTGTTTTTTTTTATTTACTCAAAACGCCTTTCACGATTTTGATCAAACTGGGTATTTGATGTAGGTATATGCCCGCGATGCGACAGCCGAAATTTCATCAAAATTGGTGAAACGGAGGGGGTACTTTACTTAAAGAATTTTATCTAATGTTTAGGTTTTTTTTTTATTTACTCAACAACGGCTGGAATGATTTTGATAAGACTGGATATTTGGTGTATGTATATGCTCACAATGTGACAGACAAAATTTCATCAAAATTGGTCAAATGCAGGGGGCTCTTTATTTCATAACTTTTTTTCCAATTTTTACATTTTTTTGGAATATCTCAAAAACGGCTTTAATGATTTTGATTAAATAATTCATTTTTAATCAAAATCAAGTCATTTTTTAATATTATTTATAGAAATGGCAATTAAAAAAACATGTCAATTTCTAATGTAAGTTGGTAAGTGAAAGTTGTGTGTTGCGCGCATCGCACCAGATTTTTTTTATTATTTTTAGACACAAATTTGACCTCGGATACTAGGTCTGTTTTTTTTTAATCTCAAAATGAATAATATAGCACTTATAGTTGTTTCCATTAACATGCCTCAATTATATCCATGTTTTCATTGTGATTATTACTTGTTTAAATTAGTTTAATAACCATATTTTGCCAGAAAATGTAGCGAATAGTGTTTGTTCTAGAATCGATTAATCCATACCTTAAGAAATAAATATATTTCTTTACAATAACAAATATTAATATTATGTGTCAACGTAATATTACAATGATTACTGTAAAAAGGTATTTCTAGAGTTTCGAGGATTGAGAAATAATTAAGCTAGGGTGGGATTTATCGCAATGAACAAAGAAATAATTAAAGGTTTCTACAAGTAAGAAAAACCTTTTCCTTGATATGGCACGGAAAGGAACCGAACCAAAACCGGTAACAGCTCTAGAAGGGAAGCAGTTACATTAATACTAACTACGGGATATTAGCCAATGCGTTGAGAAAACTGGATTAACTAGGCTGCCTTTTATTTTTTATTTTTTATTTTTTACTTTGAAAGCACAGATTCGTCATATTTTCCGGCCATTTAATTACAGTTTCATACATAGCCTATTCGTTACTAGTCATCAAACGAAATTAATTAGTGTGATATGTTATGTGACCTCAAATTTAAATTATTAATAAAAAAGTGAATTAGTAAATACAAAACTTCAACATAAATATTTCAACTACATAAGAAATAAATATTAAAAGGGAGAGAGAAACGCTTAGCGGTAGCTTTGTCTTTACTTGAATAAGTTTTTTTATTAGGATATGTTAAAAACAGTGATGAAATTACATATTTAATAAACTTTGTTTTGACAGAATAATAATCTGAGAAAACAAAAAGATTTCATTTTTCATTTCTCTCATATATTAATAATGAAATAATTTCTCAGGCTGTTATTGTGTGGACAAAAACTGAGCACATCGATTCCTTCATTCACAAAATTTTAAGAGTTTCTCATTTTACAAAAAAAAAAAAAAAAATATTGTAAAATAAAAACAATTAGTCTTTTGAATATGTGATAAGGGATATATTTGATCACATCATTGATTGAGAACACAATGAAATTCCTGAATCATGATGATTCCTCATGATTGAAGATTCGATAGAAGGGAACAGGAAGACCTTCGAATGTTGACAAACACGAATATTGTCGCAAAGACATCCTGCTATCCTGCCATACTGGACTCCAAGCAAAAGTCAAGGATTCTTCTACCAATCCCAATGGAATTCCTTAATGATAAAAATACAATGAGATGGTAAAGTAAGTAAGATGTGCGCAGTTAGCACGTTTACTGAAAGTAATGCAATGAAAAATAGATATTTAATAAATCCTTAAATCTCTAATTCATTGTGTTTACTTAAATTTTATCACTATTATCAAGCAATAATAGTTATTTGGAAAAAAAGGTTTTCAATATCCCATTATCAGCTTTAATGTATCAACCTAAAATAACAAAAAAAAAAAAAAAGATTTCAATGTTTTTTTACATAAATATATTTAAGTCTAAAAGAATAATTTTTAAAAAAATCAACGAACTTAAAAAAAAAAAGTTTGATAAGAAATATTATGTATACGAGGCCACAGGATATCTTTACTAAGAACAAAACAATTCAGCCAGCCCCACCCTTATTTCTTCATAACATGTCCCCGAGCTTCGACTAATGCATATGTATGTCATCGATGTCAAAACTGCATATAAAGCACATGTACCCATTCCCCACTCTTTGCCTGCAATCAAAGATGCTGCACGAAAGTAGGGACAATATTAAGGCAGGCCTTAAAGCGACCTTAAACGACTATTGTTGAACTTCCCTCGGGTAATTTGGCATTCATCTTTTCGGAGAACAGCCTTACTGAACAATAGATTTCTTAATTCCTTCACCTACTTTTTGTCTACAGGTCGTTAGCACTTTATTCTTAATGTTCGTTAAATATATCTTGAGGGCTTCTTCAAGAAAACCTTATGGTCTTCTTCAAGAACACTAGGTGGTTAGCTTGTAGAACCGATGATTTTAACCAAAATATTTAAATATATATATTTTTCGTTGTATTACTTCATAAACAAATAATTTGCATCAAGCATTGCCAGAAATGACATGCCAAATCATGGAGAAACAGTAAAATGTTTTCGAAAATCAGCAGATCAGCTGTCCAAAAGACTCAGAGCTATGCGTAATGGATGTGACAAAATCTTTACAGATGGTCAAAACGTAAAAACTCGCGAGGAATATTTTTTCAAATTATGATGTAAGCGGAGGCAGAAAATTATAAGTGGCAGAAAAGACACTGAAACACGACTGTATATATCGTGACATAATAACATGATAAGACGTCTTCAGGACCGATGGAAGCACAACATATAAGGAATATATTTTTTTAAAGTAACATTTCCGTCAACAATGTGCTTCTTAAATCTGAATTTCTTAATTTAAATTACTATTTGTGAAACTGTTGATCTCAAGGCTAAAGATAGTCATAGATACTATTTTTCCGCACAATTAGAAAAAAATCATTAATCTTCACATGAAAGGTTACGGGTTGAGTACATAGTAATGAAGTACCCTTCTTGGTCATTGGTTGTACAAGGAGGTGCTCTAACGTAAATTGTTCCCCTCAATCATTTAATTAATTAACAGTTCCCAATAAATAAGGGCTGTTATGCCCCGGAGGGAATGAGTCAAGCCATCGCTGTTTTAAAATTTAATAATTAATTATAAAATAAAAGGAATATAATTATGGAAATCTCATGAACATTTGACTTTATATTAATTATTATAATGACAAGAGATTGTCTCAAGGTTATTTGCGTTTGTACTTTCTCACCCCAGAAGCAATGAGTCCTACTATAAATGGCTTGGTTATCACTAAAGTTGATTCCGTAATAAAAACAATATGATTTTATAGATGGACCAATCGGAAGGGAGCATTGCGATTGGCTCTACGGTATCTTCGGACACGAAACTTCCTGCACCAGGTACTGGACCTGTTGGAACGGTACAGCCACCGAGCAGCTGTGTATAGGAGGCCTTCTCTACAACGAGAACACCCACTCCTGCGACTGGCCCGAGAACGTCGACGGCTGCCAGAAACATCGTAAGTAGTTTTTTATTATTAAGTTACGCCATTTTAACAATAACACAATTTTGCAAATTTCTGTGCAACACGAGAGATAAAATACTCGTTAATAATAGAATTAACGTCATATATAAAGTCGATATACAATACTTATGAAACGAAAAATGCTCCAACACTAAAATAACAATATAAGACTTAAATATATTAATTAAACCATTCATTCTGAACACGAAATTGAAAAAAATCACAATTTTCTTTTAGATCACCCATCCATGTTAGGTGCCAAGATCAGTTACGTAAGAATCAATTTTCATCAACTGTTTTCATAAGACCTCTTCAGTATAAAACAGATAGTTTAAACATGGGCAGTAATTATAGTTCTATTATTAAAAAATGAAAAGTATAACAACTTTATTTTTATACTAACCTAAACGGTATAAAACCAAGGTGAAAAGAGACTAATATAATAGTCTCTTTAAAGGTGAATAATCTCTATTCACCTTGGCATAAAACTAATTGGTATAGAGATAGCAAAACTACTTGAATGTGACAAAGTATGGCTCCCTATAAACAAGTCCACTCATAATTATCGGCAAAATTATTGATATTCAAAGATGGCCTTTAATTTAATTTTATGTTCTTTACCTCTATTTTCCCACTAGCTTAAACTGCATTTTTTCCAAATCATCAATAATCAGATGCCCTAATATTAGACCACAAATTGTTAATTAGGTGAGCTGGGCAGTGTTAGCTAATGTAATTGTTATTTATTCTGGACAATATCAGTAAATGATAATTATTTGTCATATTGAAATCATTCCTTTTTGTAGATATGCCTGAGGATGAACCCCTTTTAAGGTGCGAAACCTCGCAAATGTTATTGCTATGATTTAATAAATCATTCGTGGAGAACAATTTTAGTTTATTATATACAGAATTTTCCCACATTTCTTCATCTAAAAATATACATATGACACAGATGTTATATCAATAAATATAGCTAAAATGTGATTCAGGTATAGACCCATTCGATCAGACACTGAACCAAGAGACAAGTAGAAAACCACTGCTTTCTGATATCTAACATATACATAATTGAACTGGTAAAACAAAAAATAAAAATTTAAAGTATTACTATTTTCTCGATTGAGTGAAAGTATGCACGAAGGTTGTTCAGGAACAAATAACCCAGTAGAACCCTGGAGAAAGTTGACGGAAGTTGTAATTCGGTACTGAGAAATTTTCGCGATGCTCAGGAAATATCAACATTTATTCGCAGAAACTGTTCCTACCGAAGCCATCCATATACTAAACAATAATAGGATAGTGAATCCAATAAAAGTTCCCTTTATGCATAAGATTTACAGTCGTAAAAACACGAGACGTTTAATTTAAATTTATTTAGAAAGTTTCATTTTAAAATAATTTAAACATTTTAATTAATAATAAGCCATAAATATGATATATATATATATATATATATATATATATATATATATATATATATATATATATATTCATTACTGAGCCAGAGGAATTTTCCAGTTAAGACAGTAGTTGAGAAAATTTTAGTATTTTATTAGCAAAGCAAAAATTAAAATAATAATAATTAATATAAGTAATACAATTTATTTTATAAAATAAAAGTAAAAGGTCATAAATAATATTTCAATAACAAACAAAAAATCAATTGAAAAAAATCGTTGAATTTTCGCTGTTATACATAATAAAAATGGCCAAAATATTTGTATCTAATAATCATTTTAATAGATTTTTTTTAGTAATCGTAGACATAAACCACTTTCACTCAAGTTTGATAAGGAATGTGAAACCGGACTTCTTACTTTTTTCTTTTCTTAATTTTAAAAACTTAAGCTGTTCAACCCGAACAGACTTAACTGCCCGACTTTAGATTAAAACACACAGTGTACCATCATAAAAATGTATTTGTAAATTACAAAAATGATATCATTATGTAGATCAATTTTAAATATTTAGATTAAAACAAATTTAAAACCCAGGCTGGAATTATTTGTCAATTGCTATTTACGCCGCTTCAATTAATCATCTTAATAACTTTCACACTATATCAGCACAATTAACAAACGAAACAAATAAGAAGTGGCACAGCTGGTTATGTTTTCCTTTAGAGATTATGTAACCTGGAATAATTCAAGTGAATTTTTTTTTTCGGAAACTGAAAAAAGTTCGCGAAGACCGAGATTTTTTCCCTATGCTGCGAAATTATTGTGAGCTAATAAATAAACAGCATTTTCCGATTACGTACAATGTCATTATATCTTAAAAAACGTACAGATTTTTTAAACGTTCCCTAAGAACATTTGATTAATTTCGTAGCCTTATTTTGTGAATGTACCATCAAAACTTATGTAACATCCTCCATAACGGACAGCAGGAAATTACTACTTTCTTCTGCATGCTAAGCAATAGAAAACATTTTACGAATATAAAGATAAATTTAAAATAAATCTATAAAAATAAAATTTAAAATGATGGTTACAATACCAATTACAAAAATGGTTGTATACCTCATGTATATTTTCGAATCATGATGATCTATGCTCTAAAATTCTTTATAAGAAAAAATCATGTTTTATTTTAAATAACATTGTACACATCTTTAAAAAAATTTCCTAATCAAATTTAAATACTATATAAAATACAGTTATTTTTAATCCAAAAGTTCAATCAAAAATGTCATCAAACAACTTTCTCAATGAGCATAGCAAAGGATGGAGTAGATCCCACCTAGCAAAATGATTTTTTTTTTAGTGTACTGACATTTCCAGTATTCTATTCATTAATCAATGGTTCACAATAAACTGGATCAAACTCAATACCATTTCGTTTATTTTTCATTTTTTAATCGATGTGCTTTAAAGCTAGTAAAATGTTTCGCTAGACCAACAGATACTTTTTTATGTATGTACATATATGTATCACAGTTTATATTTCTTAATAGATCTTTACTAATTGGTTGAAAAATTAATCAAACTTATTAAAAGTATATCTTATTTTAGCTTTACTTAAATTTCCAATGAAAATGTGCCATAAACAGAACAAAAATAAAATTAACCCAGTAATAGAGACTGCTTTCTAAACTAATCAATAAATATTCACTTTTATCACCCCACCAATGGCAAAATGGTTGTGAAATATAAGCTAAATCACCTTGAGAGTAGAGCATAAACTATAATATTAAATAGATTCAATCCTACCAGCTTCAATTATTATTATTATTACAAGTATTAAGATATGAATTAAGCAATTTTTTATCGTTTTTGAAAAATAAATATTTTGATTTTGAAAATACCTACCATTCATTTTAAAAACACATTAACTTTTAATGACCAAAATTGATGACAGCAGTTGACATATATCAACAGTTATCTAATATTAACTAGATTGTTACAACATTAAAAATATTTTCTCATTCTGTGAGTAATTTATTTTAACCATTTCCTCTTTCATAATCTTGAGAAAAATAGTAAAAAAAATTTCTTTTGGAAAATTAAAGTTTCTCATGTATGTCTCTTCCTGTACCAGCCCAAAGCTATACGTGTAATAGGTTTGCCTATCTAGCTTATTTTAGTTTTCAAATATTCACCTGTTTTGTTTTATTACAGCCTTATGTAACTCTGAAGCCAATGGAAACGTCCCCTTGGGCAAGTCCTGTAATAGGTATTGGCAATGCCAAGGTGGGTACCCAAGACTTCAGAGATGTCCTGCTATGTTAGTATTTGACAAGAGGACTCTAAGATGTGTTGTGCCCCCAACCGAGGACTGTGAGGTGCCAACCACCATTCCTCCACCTCTTGAAGAGGCAGAAGAACCTAACGTACCTCAGCAGGTAATTTCATTATTAAACAATTAAAAGTTATTTTTAAAAAATTTGTTTATAAAATAACTCTTCATTAAAGATTAATCATAAAAATGCCTAAATATACAAAGAACTGTAAACTAGTTTTAAAAACAGCCTACAATGCAACACACAAATTTCAAGTCACCAATTAAAGTAGTCTTCTACATCAAGAATAAATTGAACTCTCTTAAATAATTAACAATGTTAAAATTTCAAAGTTCTTTCCAGGTTATCAAAGATATTTCAGGCATACAAATTATGCTTCAACCACCATGTTGATGTATAACTATGACTATGTTAACATAATCCAAAATTATGAAATATATTTTTCTAATGATAATTTCAAACTGTAGTCTATATGGATACATTCAATCCTGAATTTGGATTCATCAAATCATTACTTTTTTTTTATTAAATTTTAAGTGTTACCTGGGTTAGGAGAACTATATTTTTTTTCCTTTTTTCCAAAACAACCTAATTAACAAAAGAAATCAAGTCCGGGACAGCTAATAGGCATTACTATGATCACAACTATTAACCACCCCATAATGTAACATTATTTCTAAGTGACTAATCAGGTACTACTCTAAGTTCTCTTTCATGATCTAAAATATTTAGAAAATCTTAATGGTCCAATTTTATTGGTTATAATAAATTTAATTTTTCAATCAGGGGGGACGCCCTCTGGGAAGGCCACAGGGAAGACCACAGCAACATCAACATCAACAGCAACATCAACATCAGCAACCCGCAAGAGATTATCAGCAACAACAGCAGCAACAACCAACACAGCAACGGGAATATCAACAGCAGTACCAACCCCAGCAACTAAGGCCTCAGGAATTCCAAAGACCTCAGCAGCAGTCTGATGAAGAGCAAGTACCATTCAACTTGCCTCCAGGTGCAATTCCAGTTAGAAGCAGGCAAAGGAATTAATTTATTTCAAGTTGATGTCTTATCACTGTAAAAATTAGAATAGATACCAGAGAGCACTCATAATATGTGTTGACCCATCAAATTTGCCTTGATGCTTATTACAAGCATCAAATAAACACATCAAAATGAAGACCGACTGTATCCACTTAATTATAAAATTTACAATAAATATATCTTTTTTATTACAAAACAGAGCTCAGGCATAAAACTTTTAAATTAAAATTAATTCATTGATGTTCATAAAACATTAGAAAATTTTATTTACTGGGTTGCTTCGCATGAAATGTCTGTTTTAAAGGAAAAAGGGATTTTAGTAAAAATATAACATTACTTTCCCTATGCACTTTGAAGTGTCTGGAAACGGTAGGTGCAGTTGCATTTGATTGTGCCGAGAGTTCTCTAACTGTTTGGTAGAGGTTTCCTTCTACAGTATGTTTGAGGACATCGTTTTCAATTACTGGGATCGTTTACAATTAATGGAAGTCTTCCTCAGGGCTGGTTTTCCAAGTTGGTATCCACAACCAAAAACTTAGCAAACCAACGGCAAATAGTTCGTTCATTTGCACTCCCTTCCGTAAACGCCTTACAGATGTTTCTAGCAGCCTCTGCTGCCGAATGGCCGAGTTTAAACTCATAAAAAAATATTACACAAAATCGTGTGATCCATGTTCGTATTTGGAGGTATACTATACAAGTGTGTAATTTATTGGGAAGATAATGTTTATAAAACAAAAGTAGAGGATTAGTAACTGCTTAATTATAATGTGTAAACATTTAGAAGTAAACAACAGAGACCCACAAAATCCTCTATGTATTTAAAAAATTATAAAATCGGACATTTCATGTGAAACAACCCAATATCAATAAAAAAAAAAAGAGATTAGATGTATACAAAATTAATTCCATCATTAGATCAAAATTACCATCTCAAATTTGTATTACTTTCATTTTTTACAAAAAAAATAATAAACCATCGATACATACAACAGTAGACCTAAAGATAAATTAAGAAGTATTGTGATTGTGTTTCTATTTCTTATTACAAAGTGCTGATAAGACTGTGTGCAGAATCAATGTAAAGTACTAAGTTAATTTTAATTTGTAAAAGACTTTGTAATTTATAGGTTTAAGTTTTGTTTTTTTACTAATCATTTTGAGCATTAAAAATTGTGTTCGCTTACAATTATCTCCCATTACCCTTAAATTATGTAAAATAAATTGCACTGTACATTCAAAATAAAACATTGCCACAGAGTATTGGGAGTAAATATATATCAAAATTTGATAGATATAAGATTACTTTGTATTATGTAATAAAATAAAAATACTTTTTTTTAAGGAAGTTGCTCTATACCTGAATATATTTAAAAGAAATTTTTCTTAGCCATTGGTAATGATTTTAACTCTGATCTCAACATACTGAGTATTATGTGAGAAAAAAAATCCTTTGAATAATTGAATCAGTTGTTTGACAAACCCAACATGTCCACAAATTCAAATTTAAGGCATAGCCAAAAAAAACAAAACATTTTTTGCTAAGAGATTCCCTTAACTACAATTTTTTTCTGTGATACAAATACCTATTGGAAGTTAAAATTAGAAATATATCTTCAATTATATATCTCGGCATGCAAGGAACCCAAAAATATCTTTCCAAGAATTTCTCAAACAACTAATTCAATTGCACATTGAAGAAAATACAATGCAAAAACAAAGATCTTTCTTCAGTTACTTTAATTAATATAATATAGGTAAGTGAAAGAAATAAATTATTCAAATATATAACAAAATATTTACAGTTTATAAGGGATAATATTGCAAATGCTAGGCATGCACTGAGGCCAAAAAAAAATATATTTATAGTTTGTTTGATGTTCTTTCTACCGTAAAACATTTCAAGTCACCAACGCCTAATATTTATAGTTGGTGTTTCTGTAACTTTATATGTAGATAAGGGATAGTTGTTTGTCATATTTTCTGGACATTGGTATAATATTCATAAATAATTAACTTTAGTTAGTATTTAAAATCCAAAAAATATAAATTTTAATATTTGAACCTAGAGAAAATGCTATAGTACTTATCTGATATTTCTAATTAAGTATATGAGGTGTCTACTTTCAAAATGGGAAAGGTCCATTTTATTTTATTTTTATGTTGTATTTTTTAAAATCAATAAATGCAGTTGTTTTTTTTTTTACATAAATGTTTACCATAAAGAAAACAGCAAAAAGCAATACAGTATGATTCATATTTTGCTTATACTGAAAAAATACAAACATTTCGCGGATTTTATGCCTCTAAGACTAACAAATAATTTCACATTTTACCTTTGGAAATCTGTATCCCAAAAACTATCTAGTTTATTATGCTAGGTGTTGGTCTCACATTATAGAAATTCAGTGTATTTTAAAAATTTAGAGAATAGGCTTTATTAAAAACTTGCTTCTTCATGGTAAATACAGTGAAAAACTGAAAAAAAAAATCCCAAAATTTTGCAATTCTTGGGATATTCAAAAGTGATACCAAGGTCGAAAACTTGGCTTTTTATCTCAGTCACATCCCATACAAGAAAAAAAATGAAACCTACGACCATCACTTGATGCAACATAGACCCCCTTTTCATGACAAAGTTACTTGACTACATAGCTTCTTCTGTAGTCTAGACATGCTCTCATACATGCTATAGGTAGCATAAGATTTTGTCAGATCAAATATTTGAAATTATAGGGGAAATTAAGTGTATAAAAAGATTATAAGTGTATAAAACTTAAGACTTAATTGAAAAGATAAACAAAGAATAATAGGCCTAAGGGGCCCTGGATGAACTAGAAAGAATTTTGGCAACCATTTCTATTTACAAAACTGTTAAAAATGCTTTATTAAAGTTTTTTTTCAGTGGATTGAACATATTACTTATTAAGTGAACTATTACTTAAATAATTTGTTATTAAGTAATAGCCTTTAGAGTAATAATACCCTAATATTCTGATATCCTGTAAAGTACTCCTATGTATAAGGTAAAAAATTATATAAATCATTTTTTTTTTCCTATATCAATCCATCTACACGCATCACTCATCCTACATCTGTAGCCTCCTACTATTCAAGTCCTCAGTTCACTCACAGCACAAAATATTGTGCCTCTTCGACCACTGCACTCCTTCCCACAGAACCAAAAAATTTGAACAATCCTTTATCCCCCTTATTCCAATACCCTAACCCTTCTCTTATCCTCCGTGCTCCCCTTCAGTCCTCGTTTAAATCCACCTTTTTCACCATCTTACTTCCCCTTTATATGCTCTTCAAGTTAAAAAAGTTCAAAAGAAGGTTTGAAAGCCTTATTAGTAGTATATTCTTGATAAAGTAATAACATCAAAATGAAGATCTAAAGTAAATATTTTATATTGTTCTCATATAGAATAATGATCAGATATCTATATTTATACTTTTTCATAGATACACATTTCTTATTCTTAGGGAAAAACATAAAGGTTTTTTTTTTCAATTTCTCTTATTTTAATCAAGTAGGTGATTGTCTAGTTATTAAATATAAAATATGGATTCAATTTGAAATAAACTCTTTTACTGGAAAATACAAGTGGAAATAAAAAAATAATATATATGTTATACGACCCGGTAACGGGTCCTGACTTCCACTAACAGCCTCTGCTAATCGTCACAATCCTTATCAGTTGTCATCCAGTTCCTGACACCCAGGGGGTCCCTTGAGTCAGTCACTACTCCATCAATCCACCTCAGCTTAGGTCTGTCTCTTTTCCTAGTCCCATCGATCAGCTCTTTCTCTCCCATCCATGCCAGATGTCCTGCCCATTGCAATCTGCCAAATCTTAAAGTCTGGACATTGTTAGGCTCTTTAAAGCGAGGTAAACTTCGTGATTAGTATGTCGTCTCCAAATACCATCCATAAACACTCTACCAAACATCCTTCAGAGGATCTTTCTTTCAGGAGATCCTGTTCATTGGCTTTTTTTAAAGTCCAAGTTTGTGACCCATACAGAAAAAAAGGATAATTAGGGTTCTGCACAGATGGACCTTACTGTCCAGCTCTTACATCATGAACTTGGGTCACCAAGGAGCCATAGTACACAAAATCCTGTACCTTTTCAAAGATGTAGTCTCCTAAGGCAAAACTCTCATTTGGACCACGCATGTCACCTGTCACTAGATAATTAGGATTCGCCAGGTTAACTTCAAATCCGAGTCTCATGGCTGGCCCCAACAATGCTAAATTTTAAAGTTTTATTTTTTCTAAAGATCGAACAAACCTGCATTATCCTTATAGCTGAATAAATCTTAGGCTTTTCAACACAACAATCTCTGTTAAAACAATTTTTAAAAACAGAATCATCTAATAAATATTAAGTGCTGTGGATGACAAAAAAGTTTTTCCAGTTATTCTGTATCTGTCTTGGTCTGTAACCCTAGAAGGCCCAATAATAGTTTTCATTTGGCAGGTAAAGTAATCCATCCTTAAGAGGCGTCACCACTATTGAACTGACCATACCTACATTATACAATACTAACATCCTTCCCCTCCTCATCATACATTTCTGAATGTTAAAGTTATAAATATTTTAAACTTCTCCCCAATCCTCAAAATGTTAAAACTTGATTGGACAGTTTCCAAGCAGTTCAAAATTTATCACAATATTATGGTAACATAAACTGGTAATTTGTATAAGGCAGCTTTCCAGTAGCCTAAACAACAAAAAAAAATGTTCAGAAGTTTGACCTACTTTAATTTAGATAGTAGAGTATGCAAAACAACAAGGGAAAATATATTTTTATAAAAATCTAATAATGGTTAGAAAGCCATAGTGAAAAATTCAAACAGTCTCAAGATGCATGATATGATTGAAGCAATAGAAAAAATAATTAAGTAATGTAGAACGTGAATGAAATTGTTTAGGGGAAAAAAACAACTACTTATAAACTCAATTTCAGAACATTTGCCTCATATCACTAAATTGTACCTATAATTGAAAAAAAAAAAAAAAAAGAAACAACAAGTAAAATGCATATAATATATTTTAATTCACATTTCAGCAAAATTTAACTAAGTGAAGAACATTAAAAACATAAATGTTAGTTTGAGAAATTGAAACAATTGATATGCTCCATATTGAAAAAATTCAGGGCAATTTAGGATTTTAATTTAAGCATATTAATAATTATTTAATCTTAAGTGAAATATTCAGGAATATCATATTTAAAATATTAAATTAGAGCAAAATTAAAAATTATTTTAAAACCTTAAATAGCAAAATTAGTCAGTTCTTTAATTCTTCAGAAACTTGTGAAAGCTCGATTGCGGTGAAGATGATTAATTTTGAAATTACTATTGCTGCTCTTTATTGCCCCCCTGGTAAACAATTATCAGCTCAAACATTAGATGGGCTGTTGATGGGGATCAAAGATTTGGCCAAAAATCAGGTATGGGGCAGCAGGATAACAAGTACAAGAGGCAGAACTATTTTTAATGCAGTTATGGGTAGGAACTGTGAGTTTTTATCCCCCAATTCACCTACCTATTGGCCTACAGATGCGAACAGGCTCCCAGATGTCTTAGATTTTTTCATTAATAAGGGATTAAATTTACAAAACTGTGAACCAACTAATCTAACTGACTTATCGTCTGATCACTCCCCTTTATTGATGACAATGAACACACAACCAATCATCAAAATCCAACTCCCGACAATAACCTCTGGAAAAACTGACTGGTGTAAGTTTAGGGCATTCATTGAAAATTCTTTAAATCTAAATACAAACATATGTACACGTGAAGACTTACAGCGATACAGCTTCTAACACAAGCTGTCCAAAACGCTGCCTGGAGTGCTTCAATTTCTCACAACAAGGCAGACTTCCATCAGAATAATGGCCATAATTCATCATACATACGACATCTCATCCAACAAAAACGAAAAGCACGTAAAATTTGGCAAAGGACGCGTTATCCAACAGGCAAACACAGATTCAATAAGCTAACTAGACTATTGCATGAAGAAATGAAACGTACAAAATCTTCAAGACTGAAAGATTTGACAAATTCCTTAACAGTTTAATGACCGCCGACAAACCCATCAAAATGCATACTAGGACACCATAACATTTCACTTCCTATTCGACAGTCTGATGGCACTTTGGCAAAATCAGACAGCCAAAAAGCTGAAATTTTTGCATGCCATTTAGAAGAAACATTTCAACCTCACATAGACATTAACGACCAATTCACCGAAGAACTTGTAACATACCAACTTAACACACCATTGCCTATGAATTACCGCCCATTGCAATTCATCCTCAGGAAGTTCAAAATTTACCAAATAAAAAAGCCCCTGATTATGACCTTATTACAAACTTTTTGCTGAAAAATTTACCTTGGAAAGCAATCCTTTTTTTGACTAATATCTACAACTCTATTTTAAAAACAACATACTTCCCAGCAGTGTGGAAATATTCTGAAGTTGTTGTGATATTAAAACCCAATAAACCTTCCAACTGCCTAAATTCCTATCACCCTATTAGTCTCCTTCCTTCCTTTTCCAAATTGTTTGAAAAAATTCTTCTATATCATCTTCATTCCCTTGAAATATTGAAAGCTACTCCAAATCATCAATTCGGTTTTAGAAAAAATCATTCTACTATACAACAATGTCACCGATTGGTGGATTATATTTCAAATGCCTTAGACAAAAATAATTACTGTCCTGCTGTTTTTCTTGATATCAGTCAGGCTTTTGATAAGGTTTAGCATGAAGGATTGCTTTCCAAGCTCAAAATTTTGCTTCTTCCGACTACTATTTAATACTACACTCTTACAATGACAGACAGACACTTTACTGTTAAAATAGACAACGAACTATCCAGTATAAAAAATGTTAAAGCTGGAGTTCCACAGGGTATTATACTTGGACCACTACTCTTCAATATTTTCACAGCTGGCTTACCCGAACACGAACACACCCTACTGGCTACATTCGCTGATGATACCGCACTACTAACATCAGACAGAAACCCCGATACAGCATCTTCCATCCTTCAAAACCACTTGTATGATATATTTAGTTGGGCTACCAGGTGGAGGGTAAAATTGAATGGTATGAAAAGTGAATTTATTACCTTCACCCTCAACCATGGCTCATGCCAACAAGTATATTTCAATGATACTCTGATCCCTAAATCCCAAGCTGTAAGATATTTGGGGCTCCACCTAAACAAGAGGCTGACATGGAGAACCCACATCGGACTGAAAAGAAAACAACTTAACAAACGATTTGGAATATTATCTAGGTTACTCAGCAGACGTTCGAAATTATCAATAACTAGCAAACTTACTATTTACAAAGTACTAATACGACCATTATTCGCATACGGGATAGAACTAGGATTCTGCAAAACCCTCAAACATCCAAAGAATTCGGTCATTCCAGTCTAAGGTATTGAGGAAAATAGCAGACGCACCATACTATGTGACAAATGACTTACTGCACAAGGACCTGAATATCCCGACAGTTATCGATACAGACACACAATACTACAAAAACTTCCACCAAAGAATAACTTTAGCACAGACGCTAACAACAAGCATAAACCCTTACAGTCCAACCCCATGACTTTTGAGGCGGTAGCTGAGAGATATGCTAACTTAATGTAAAGTTAGCAATTCATCCAATAGGAGTTCAACCGATTTGCTTATTGCTAATTTGCAGATTGCAAATCACACAAAATGACACCTTTTTGGATTTGTAAATAAAAAAACAAAACAAAAAAAAACCTTAAATATTAAATTGTAAAAGAAATTAAAATTAAGAATAATAAGTTGGTATTCATTATTATTTATCTATTTTAATTTTTTATTATATTCATCTATACAATGTAATGAAAAAAAACTTTGAATCCCAAGGAAGGTCTAAGTTTGAAAAACACCATTCTAATAAAAGCATATACTTTTTTGTTTCAATTCAAATATCACATACCTTATTCTTTATAAGGTGATGGATGAGATAAACAAGGGAAATCGTCGGTTATATCACTGAACTAAAAATAATTCAATTGATGATAGATACTAATTTTTAATATCATTTTCTTAAATCATAAACAATATAATATAGACCTTTTATTAATATAAATAATAATTAAGCCATGTAAGATATTTACCCAAATGAAGTTGAAAATAAATTTAGACTAATAATATACCAATTAATAAGGAGGAAATCAAAATTATTTTTTTAAATATTTAACATTAACTATGGTCCTTTTAACAATATTAAAGAATTGATCATTTTTATTTTTTTTAAATTATTCCTAAAAATAATAAAAACAGCAATTAATAAAAACAGCTGTATCTTGAACTTTTGTTATGGCTTAATCAGAAATGTGTATGTGAAAGTATCGATTGAAATATTTATATTCTATTTGCATAACCAATTGGGTATATTTTTTATTTTAGTTTTTTCTATTTGAGTTATAAGGGAAAAAAATTATAATTTTTAAAATGAAAACTACACAATTATATATACCACTACAAAACATTCTTGCTATATTTGGATAGTTTTTGGCATACTTTTACACAATAACTTACTCCCCACCTTTAAAAATGAAAGGAGGAAAGCTGGCAATACTGCATTTGTTATATAACTAAGTATGTATTAAAATGTTTCACGAATACAATGTAGTCATTTTGAATATTGAATCCAACAAATAATTGATGAATAAGCAAATTATCATCCTAGCTTTAAATGTTCCCAACATATAAGCACATTCTCATTTCTTGAATCAGCAATTACATACATCTTACTAAATAAACACAAATGACGGCTTAGTTAAATTTTCCTCTTACAAACAGGAGCAATTCCACGTCAAATCAACACAAAAATATATAATTTTGAACCTCACCATTTCAGATTTTCTTGAAATTCGGTATATGTGTACTACTTGTACCTACTAGAACAATTGTGAAATATTACTGAGATATGTCAACCCGCTTTTGAATTATTGGTCTCTAAAGCCCTCAAAAAGAGGTCCAGAAACAGAAAAAATCATGATTAAAACTTGCTGTAGATTTTTTCCAAATTTGACTAGGACTATTAGATTGGCGTCGTTTAACAGCGCATTCCATGCCGTTTCATATGACATACAACAATGTATAGGTTGATACTAAAGAAATTTTCTTAAAACTAAATGTAAAATTTTAATTTCAATTTTCTCAAAAAGGGCATTATTTAAAATTTTTACATTTTTTTGAAAAATAGGTAGTATTATTTCTATCCATACAGCAAAATATAAAAGTGGGATGAAAATTTCTTCATTACTAAAAAAATTGAAGACTAGTAATAAAATTTCATAAATCTAGCATTTTATGATTACAAATAGTTGCAGGTGTTTTCCAAATTTGACTAGGAGTATGAGATTGGTGTCGTTTGACAGCGCATTCCATGCCATTTCATATTATATACAAAAATGTATAGGTTGTTGCTAAAGCAATTTTCTTAAAACCAAGTTTAAAAATGTAATGTCAATTTTCTGTAAAAGGGAATTTTTTAAAAAAAATTATATATATTTTTTAAAAAAAATATGTCATATTGCCTATACCTATACATTGTTCTATATCATTTGAAACGGCATGGAATGCGCTGTTAACCGACACCAATCTCATAGTCCTAGTCAAATTTGGAAAACATCTGCAGCTATTTTTAATCATAAAATACTATATTTATGAAATTTTATCACTACTTTTTAATTTTTTTAGTAATGAAGAAATTTTCATCCCAATTTTATATTTTGTTGTATGAATAGATATACTACTACCTATCTTTTACAAAAAATATAAAAAGTTTAAAAGATGCCCTTTTTGAGAAAATTGAAATTAAAATTTTACATTTAGTTTTAAGAAAATTTCTTTAGTACCAACCTATACATTGTTGTATATCATATGAAACGGCATGGAATGCGCTTTCAAACGACACCAATCTCATAGTCCTTCTCAAATTTGGAAAACATCTATTTTTAATCATGATTTTTTCTGTTTCTGGACCTATTTGTGAGGGCTTTAGAGACCAATAATTCAAAAACGGGTAGACATATCTCAGTAATATTTCACAATTGTTCTAGTAGATACAAGTAGTACACAAATACCAAATTTCGAGAAAATCTGAAATGGTGAAGCTCAAGCCTGTGTTGAATTGACGTGGAATTACCCTAAGACAGAAAGTGTTTAATGCCAATTGTCAAACAAAACATCTAATTACATCTTCCCTATATTACTATTGTACAAAAATTATTAAAAAAATGTTAAATCATCAGTATAAATTAATTTATTTTTCGCTGGCCAATAAAATATTTTTCATTTCTAAAGAAATGAAAGTGCTTAATTGATCATATTTTATGTATTGAAAACATAAACTACTTAAGTAGGAGAGATTATAAACCTTATATTTTGAATTTTTTGTTTTGTTTGATTTTTTTTTATCGCAACAACTGTTTTTTGGTTTTTTTACATTCAAAGGCTTACTGAAGATTTATATTTTTGTCCTGTAATCGCGAGAACCCTGGAATACGGATTGTAACCGCGAATAACTTTAGTAATTCTTAATTTGTTGATATAAATCGGGAACTGAGGGCCGAAAAAGTGTTTGATTTGAAGAAAGCTGTTAAAGGATGAAAAAATTCATTTTATATCCCGCAAATATGAACGTGTGGTGAACGTAGCCCCCCTTTGGAATTTTTTAGTCATTTACAAGGATGTAAGGTAAAGAACAATTAATATGCAGAACAAGTATAATGTTAGTTGTGGGAAAGGAATATGAAAGTAAAAAAGGTGATTGGCAGATCCAGGGGGAGGGCAGTGCTGCCACCCCTTTGGGACTGCGGCTCCCATTTGCAACCGCCTGGATCTGCCCATGATGTCTGCCACTATTTTTTACATATAACTCGAAAACTATTCATCGCGGAGAAACTTCATACTTTAAGTATTATTACGAGCACTTGATGCTAATTCAAAGTCATTCCTTCAGGATAAGCCGACAAAATAATATCTGCAATGCTGAGAAATATTGTTCATTTGCAACAAATAATCAATTTGGTTCAGTTCCAGAAACACAGGAAAATAATTCCATACCTGATTTAAGAGAAAAGGCATGTCCGGTGTTTCCCTATAGCAAATAGGTAAGCAATGACCCTAGGGAAAAAACTATGATTTATTTTGTAGTAAATTAAGAGACAGTAATTAGTAATACTTATTTATTTAGTAATATTTTTCTATTTAGTAGTACTTAGTTATTTATTAATACTTTTCTATGTTTTTTTCCATCTAGAAAAATCTGATTCTGGACCTATTGTTTAGTAATAACTGTCCTCAAGAAAGGAAAACTTATAAAATATCAGGAAATTCATAAAATTCCTCAAGGAAAATTGTTATTTCTCTTAAGTTATACTCTCATCTCCTTATACGATTCCTTTTTTTAAGATACTCTTCTCAAACAATCATAAATAATATGGTACTAGTATAGCTACGTTATTCCTAGCCGTGGCCTATGTACGGCACCGTTTAGTGAGGTACCACTCTCAACAGAAGGGACGCGATGGGAGGTCGTTTATATAACGGTAATATCACCTCCCGAAAAATAGCAATAGCTTTACTAAGATTATTCCATGATCTTTATAGAAATCTTGTTTATTTCTATGTAAAAGAGGTTACGTGACTTATCTCCTTTTTTACTTTCACTTACCGATATATGAAATATATAGTAAGTGGAAGTATTGCGATCGTGAAAAATTTCGACTTCCGGTTTTCAACGGAAATACACGTTTTGGGGTCCCCTGAGTCCAATTAACCAAGTCCCGCGAAATGGTCTGTGTGTGTGTGTATCTGTGTGTGTGAACAGACTAGCTCAAAAACTATAAACCGTGCGAACCTAAAATTGAGTATTTAGTATATGTATATGCCAGCGATGTGACAGCATAAATTTCATCACAATTGCTCAAAGGTATGGGGTACTCTATTTAATGACTTTTTCAGTTTTTTTCGATTTTCTCAAAAACGGCTCTAACGATTTTGATTAAACTGAGTATTTGATGTATTAATATGCGATAGATGTTATAGCCAAAATTTCATCAAAATTGGTCAAACGGAGCGGGCATTTTATTTCATAATTTTTTTTCTAATTTTTACCTTTTTTTCGATGATCTCAAAAACGGTTTTAACGATTTTTATCAAATTCGTCATGTTAAATGAAAATTGGGTGTTCTTTAATATCAGGTAAGCTTTATCATTATTAAAATGTTCTGAGGGGGCTTTTTTTGGGGAGGGGGGTTGGGGCCTATTTTGTTTGTTTGTTTCTTATAAAGTACCTTTGTTTTTGTTTATATGGAGAAATTAATAGTCTCTCGTTACGCCTAAAAATAAGAAATGGCTAAATATGAGATATGATAAAAATAAAGAAAACATAAAGAGGAGAAAAAAATAAAAATGTTTAGTCAACTCAAAAATTTCGTTTAGCCCACGCATGCGGAGTACGCCTTTAATGACAGACCATTGTTCATAATTAAAGCCGTTCTATTCATTTGAGAAGTGGCAATTAACAAAACGCATTAATTTCTAATCTAAGTAAGTTGGTAAGTGAAAGTTGTGTGTTGCGCGCACGCACCAGATTTGATTTTTTTTACATTACACTTGAGGGATGGTTACAGTACTAGGGCAGAGATGATGAGAGCTAAGTCGTTCCAAGAAAATAGCATCAGAATTTCCACCAGAGCTTTCTCCTATTTCTCCAACCCGTTGAGACTTAACGTCCTCTACAGTTGGGCGGACAACTCCCCGAGATGGATCTATGTAGACAGCTATAGTACAGAACATCGTGACCGCGACATAGAGGAATGCAGTTCTTGACCCGGTGCGCTGGTCCTCAGCTGGCCAAGGACGTTGGGATTCCGCAATCCGCGAGCCCCGCCTCGATCTGGCTCCAGTTCCCTTTGTTGTATCTTGTAGCTCCTCCCACTGGCTTACTGTGAGCCCATGCTGTTCTCTCGTGTCTTTGGCGTTATCTTGTGTTTTCTCGTTTAGGGTAACAATGGCACCGAATCTGTTTCATCATTAATTGGATCATTGAGCAGTCGCACAAGGCATTAATTTTATTATATATTGAGTAGTTAATTGTGGTAGTACATATCAAGGGCTAAATGGTCAGGGTGAGGCTGAACATTAATCAAATTATAACTTTTATTAAGAACCGACGTTTCGGCTAGCCGTTTTCAGGTTTCACATCCTTTTGTACCACATAGTGCTACAAAAGTCCCAACACGAAATTGACCACAGACACGTTTTATAAGAGGACGAAGAATTTTAATAGAGACAAAAAAGGACAAAGTTTGAGTCGCGGAATAAATATGCTTTTTGTCTTGATTTAATTGTGAAAAATGCGTGCCAGACAGAAACTGGCGTAATATCGCCGTGGATAGAGTCGAGGGAAAATATTAATTTATTCTTAAAACTAGTGCCGTACTTATACAAATAGGCCATTCGGAGCAGAGTTTAGCTTTTATTTTGGTGCTACGCAAAAAACCGAAAAGAACATTTTTTTTTTTTTGAAACCACAACTTTGTCATCTGTTCAATAATAACAAAAAGAATTGGTAACAATTTATTTAAATAGTTATATAAACATTTATTTATTTACTTATCATTATATTTATAAATGTTTATTATATTTATATAAATATTTGTAATCATTTATTACGGATAGAAGTAAAGGTAACAGACCAGCTCAATGGTGAAGCGCTGAACTGCTCTGCTCCAGGTCCCGAGTTCTAATCTGGTAATGACTGGATATCTTTTCTATTCTGCTTCAGAACGTCTCTGGGATCAAGAGACCCTCCTGGGGCCACATCTAGCCTCGAAAAGAGGGTATTCTTAATACAAAAAATAGGAGGGGACTTGGCGGTTGAACGTTATCGAGGGTAGATCACCTCCTTGCACGACCCCTCGTCAAGAAACTGTACTCCCTTACACAGTTCTACACCAAGATCCTCATGGATTTTAGTGGCACAAGCTCCATTTCATTAGTAAAATTTTTAATTATTGAACTACTTTGGTTTTAACAAAGTTTCTACTTTGCGGCTCCCCCAGCAAGTAAGTTAAGAATTTATCCCTGAGTTCCTCAGATCAGAGTCCTGAAATATTTTTAATTTCCACGATTAACACGTATTTCCAACATCTGATTATTCCTCAAATTTATTATTGTTAACGCCCTTTTTAGATTATTTTTTTCGTTGAATATGAAAGTCTTATATTAATAAAGATTTATATTATGATAAAGGTTTATTATAATAAAGATTTATGATAATAAAGAATTATATTATCACCTAATCTGGTTTATAAGTGCCCACAGCAACTAATAAAACAGTTGAACATAATGTAGATAAAATTTTATTTTAATGTTAAATAGAAATAATGATATTTATTTATTGAAAAGGAAATGTTGTAGTTGAAAGTTTAAAAATGTGCCAAAGTGACCATATTAATGAACTCTTGGGAAATATAGTTAGATAACTTACATATGTTATATCCATTCCATTTTTTTTTTTTTTTTTTTAATATCCGGCATGTGTTGGATTATTTTTCACTTTGATCACGTAATTCTTCCATTTAGATATTGTTCCCATGCTCAAATGCTGACTGTCCAACAGTAACATCTGATTAATTTAGATTATTTATAATTAAAATGGTGGAATATGGCCACCATTTTAATGTAAACATCAACATTGTTTAGGAGTGTATTGAGCTGGATGTGCATCTAATGCTCTAATAATAACCATCCCTAATGCTCCCCATATTGTCGTATTTCCTTTTATAGGATTTTCTCTTGTCATATAATATAATAGGAACCTATCATTTCTCAAACAAGTGAATTTGCTGGGCTTCTTAAACTTTACTAAAAAATAACTTATATCTTATTAACACTAACTTATTAGTGCAATGTACTGCGATAAGATATCGTAAATTTCATTCGGGATATTGTGATTAAAATAAAATAAAATAATCAAAATATTTTAGAATCATTTATAGCGGTTATTACAAGGATTATTAAATGCAGCAGCTTAAGTAGGGGCACTGTGTATAGCGGGAGCCGGCTGATATATATATATATATATGAAATTGGCGAAATTTCTATGCGTTGTTAAACCCCAGAAAATCCCTTTTATCAATGACTGTAGGAAAGCACACCTTTTTCCCCAAATAAAATTTACTTTAGGATGGTGCAAATAATTTAATTTGAGCAATCCTTTATTATTCAACAAGTACGGAATCGAGCCAAAAATCAAATAAACTTTTTTTTGGAAATTTTGTCTATAACCACTTCCCATAGGTTGCCCTGTTCTTATGTTTACATAAGAAAATTTATCCTATTATTTGATGTGTCAATCATCTGCATTTAATGAGTTTTGTATGTGTGCCTCATCCCAATTTCTTTTTCTGAACTATTTCATGTCTAAGCCAAAATGCAAAGTGTCCAACGTGATTTGTCCTCTTCAATCAGACATATGTTACTATAGGTAAGATTTAATGATTTTTATCCTAGTATGGTTAGCTCAATTAAAAATATTTTTTTTATATTAAAATTCAGATTTTGCTTGGCCAATTTAGTGTTTTAACCCTAAAAATGTTATTAACGTAACTGTCCAAAGTCTTAGTTGATTATTTCCTTGAGTTTATGTCCAATTTAAAAGAAAAACATTTTTTTTTCGCTTTACTAAAATTTGAGCCAAAAGACCAAATCCTGCGAAGCATACATCCCTCGCATCATCATGCTTTTTTTATAAAAATGAATATTCAAAAGGACTTTTCCAAGACTTTTATATGATTCCCGTAACCAAAACCCAAATCCGAGATGGCTTCGCTGCCGGGGAGATATTTAATGAAATAATGAGTTCATTCAAGTGTGGCAGAACTGGAGACGTTGGATTAACGAATAAACTTTAACGCACCACTACTCATCTCTCGTATTATAACTCGAAAGGACGTAAAACAGGTTTGTAAAATTTAAATATTCATTCCGTAACGATTTACTATTAGTAGGCATTTAAAACTAAGAATATTTATTGATTTAATTAATATTGATGGCTGAGGTGTGACGCAACAAACAATTGTGCATTTTGCATATTCTTTTCTATTTAAAGTTATTTTGTACATTTGCAACCTGAAATATCATTCCCATAACAGGAAACGTATTATTCACGTAATCAAATTTTGTGGTTACAGTAATGAAATTTAGATTAAATTGATGATATAGTATATCTTATTTTATGAAAAAAATTATTTTTTCGTTTGGGGTAGAAAGTAGTTTTTTTTTTTTTTCAAATCATTCTCGCAACCAATGAAAAGAACCTTTTTAGACGAAAACTCATGCGATCTTGTCGAAAATTGCTGAAATACCAATCTGACACAATTCTATCTGCAGGAACTTAATCACTTTTCCCTGGTTTGAAAAGGTTGGTCATCCTTCAAAACATAATCCTTATTATTATCTCACTTATTTTTTCTAGATACTCTGCTATAAATCCAGAACGAGCTCTTTTTTAATCCAAGAGTCAAATCGCTCCAGAAGAACTGTTAATTTTCAATAATTGACAAAGATCTTCTTCAGCTTTTTAAATTTGAAATATCCAGTGTGTTGATCACGCGGTTTTCTTACTTATTAATGCCTGTAAGGTTGTTTACTAGGCATAGGAACAAATTTAAATACCATTAGTTGATATTTGTAAGTAGTACTTATCTTAACCACTGGCGAAACAATTTTGGAAATTAAAATTTACTGTATGAAGCTAATTGTAATTTTCTGGCAGTATTGAAATTTAATCAGGGGCATGTGTTAAGTAAATCTCTAAAACTAGATTTTGGATTTTGGCAACCTTAAATTTTCATTTTTTACAAAATGTTCTGTAATCTAAGAATGACCGAGATCGATAGTTATCCCCATTCAATCTTTTTTCTTCATATGTATTTCGAATTGCTGAACTGAGATTTGGATACTAAATCTCGATATCTGACTTTATTGAATATTCTGATTTAATTATTATAATAGTATGCAAAACACCATTTTTCACTCAAATAATCAGAAATATCCCAATACATTCATTAAATATAAATTCAGAACTATATATAGTTCTGAATTTTTTTTTTATTTACGTATACATAAATAAAAAAAAAATTCAATATTTGTTTGTGATGTTTTTCCATTGATCCCAAGGAAATATCTCTTACTAAATTTAATTTTACTATACTTGATTTCCATTAGTCTTCATCTCTTACCTTAGTCGATGCAATACCTCCTTTCTTCATACTTTTTATTCGGTTATGTTTCAGGTAAAGCAAGGTTCAACAGTTTTTTATAATTTTTGCTTCTTCTTTGATTTTTCGTTCTTAAGAAAATTATTATAACGGTTTTCAAATTCGTATTAACATCACTTATGGTTGCCATCTGGCATTGCTGATCCAAACGACATTCCCTCATTAAACATGGCCTCACATGTACATGGAAACTTCTCTTTAAATATAAGGAGGCATTCCCTTTTGGAGACGTATTTAAGATTTCAATCTGCGTCAAGGTTGTAACTTTCAGGACACAAGGTAGCGAGTAGTTAGATACAATAGGACCAACAAGATCTTTTATTTTAAGGATGTAATTGTCAAATTAGATAAAATGTAGCATATAGAATTATAAATAGGTATATATTTTAAAGCGATGCATATCCTTTGCTTTTTCAATTTTCTCAGACAAGTTTAATCAAAACGTTTAAAAAACTAATACAACTAAATTATTATGAATGATCATTAGGGTATTTATATTCTGGAACGGATCGTTATTTTTTGACCTTCTTTCACTGAATCCAGTAAATGGCAAAAAAGTATTTAGGTAAAAAAAAAAAAAAACTGTTACAACAACATTGAATTATTTAAAATCAATCAGATACTATTCGAAAATCTAAAATTTAGATGTTGCCAATGACCCTGCTGGGTAGAGGCAATAAAAATAAATAAATAAATTGTATTCAATTTTTTTTTATTCATTTGTCATCAGTTAACGTGCTGACCAAATAGCGAACTTAAAAAATAAACTTTATTGCTCAAAAGTACAATGATTACATAAAGATAGATCTTTACTGCTAGTTGCTACGACTACGGATAGACTAAGAATGATCCAATATGTCACATGGATAGCCCAAGTGGAAGGGAAAGAGGAGGGGGTTTCTGATTATACTGCTGGAGAAGCACCTGAGTAAGGGAAAAAAGGTTTAAAAGACTTTTATTGTTTATGGCTCGTTAACTATCTGCAAAGTATTTGTTTCAAATAAGCGAAACTGCCCTCATAGTTGTTATGTTAACAGACTTCGGGCCACTATCTTGGTCGGAATGGTATTTCTCAGTTTGTATTTGATTCAGCTATATTAAGTATTCGTTGGAGCATAATCAGAAAATGCTTAATCTCTACTGGAATAGGAATTGGTTTGGAACTGATCTAGGTTATCGGACTATCTTGGATTTTGCTAGTCTCTACGAACTAGAGTTGGAGGATTATAAAATAAATATTAACTTACCCAGACGGAATCGATCCCACCAAATTCTGAAGCGGGCACGATAGATATGGTTCTCTGCGATATCTGAAAAATGGAGAAAAAGTCTTTAAAATTGAAATGATATCCAGTAGGTATGCTCATCGAAATCTTCCTTCAATCGATAAATATTATTAAAGCTGCTATAGGAATTAAAGAATCTTTTCAATATCCGTGTACCTATATCTCTCGCTTTTGAGAGCGGAAGGGATCTTATTTAATTTCACAAATTAGGTACAGTTTTACACATACAGGTAAAATATTCAAAAAGTACACTTGTCGGTGGAATTTACCTACAATTAAAAAAAAGGTATTGAGGTGATATAAATTGAAAGTTATCGTATAATAATATTAAATCATTTTACTGACTGGATTTAAGTATGTAACCAAGACCGAGGGTTTATAATTTTAATTTATTCTGTCTCGTTTAAACTTATCTCCAGGTAAAGGTTACTTCAGTTCGGCGAAGATGGAAAGCCGGGTAACAGGCCGAGGAATTGAATTGTGGCTAAGCTGCCTTCACCTTGATGCAGTTATCATTTCGAGAACACGAAGAAAGTGAACATTGTTCTTGATATTTCCTAAAGTTCATTGCTTTCTCTCAGTTCCTTTTCCGCATATAACAAATCGTTCTTGCCATAACCGCATCTTTCCGAGCGCAAATAGATTTTGCTGAATGTCAGATTTTTATTAAATGCCACCGGTAAGATAGATATGAATTTCTGGGATATAGAAAGTAACAGAATGTTACTTTCGCCAAAAAACAGTATTATTACTTTATACTAATTTTGTTTATACAATACTAATTTATAAACATTAGTTACGAAAACCTGCCTTACTATGTTTTTATAAATGATCCGCCCAATGGGTAGAACAGATATTTGATAATACAAGATATATGCTTTATCTCACTAAGCTTCTTAAATATTAATCATTGATCAATATTTATTTATATTATTATAGAACATAATAAGAAATATTAATTATTATTTCTTTCGTTTGTGAAAAGAAAATTATTTCTCCTGATTATAATCTGATAATAATATCAGAATACCTTCTGAAGAGAACTGCTCAATATCTTTTACCGGTACAAATAAAATCATACCGTCTATTAATGTGCTGATATCGAAAACGTTAGAAATAGACTTTGATTTGATCAGAGCCCAAAATAATATTTTTCAAAAGCTGGCTAAGTTGTACAGTTTACGGTACATTATTGAAAGTTAAATAAAAAAAATCTTTTTATATCAATGGGGATTCCCACAGATTAATGGGTTGTTTTTCCATCTATATATATTATTTTATTTTTAATGTAGCATTAAGTATGCTTAAGGTATTTATATGTATATGCATTGGGTTGCAAGTTCAAAACCAGGAGTTATGGTACATTTAATAATAGTCGGCATCAATCCCCCACCCTCACCCAAACAATCAATTGGCGAGGAAGGGAAGGAATAAAAAAATTAAAAAAATCCCATACCTTTTGAATACCACGGTTGTATCGTTGAAAATAAGTGTTGTTTTTTTTTTTTTTTAAATAAAATGTTTAAGAGCACTTTGTATCTCAAAATCTCTATTTGTGCAAAATCTCGACAGGGATGTTCTTGTAGAATATTCATGATCTCTTGAACTATAGCACGGACATACTATCATCTGATATTACCATCTCTGCCTCTCCGAACCCAAATTAAATTTTGAATTTCTTGCTTATTAAAGCTATGAGGCGAATTAGATGGTCATAAATTGTCGGACATAAATTGCCTTTTGTAGAACTCAAGACATATCCATAATTAGGTTCAATACCAAACTGATATTTTAAAACTAATTACGAAAGGTTATGAATGAACTTCGACATACAAAGAAATACAAGACATCCGTCGATTGTGTATAGTTCTCGAGTGAAATTTCTGTTTAGGAAGTGTATGCTGTACTGAGTCCAAGGACTCAATCTTTTCCTAGCCGCATTCCACAATCCATTCTCAGGGGCATGTTTTCTAAGGTTGATTTATAAAAAAAATCAACAAAAACATGAACAAGAATAAAGCTATCTTTTATCTTAATAATAAATGTTGGATGTTTATTTGATAATTGTTAGGTCCTTCAGCTTATTTCAACGAATTCAGGAGGTGCCAAGATTCGGGCTGCCAGATGAGAGTTGTGCTATAAAATTTTCAGAGATAGCACGTTTTTGTGATTTTGTGAATTTTTGAGCCTAGCAGAATATTTATTCATAGGGTGATGATTTTTCAGGAGGAACTTGATTTTCTTGTATTTTCTATGAAAGAGAACATTGAAACCAGGGAGGACTTTGAAACAAGGGAAAATGATGAACAGACCACAGCAAGTGTAATTATAAACAAATTTAATAATTATACTCTCGCTCACAACATATTTAAGAAGAGGAGAATATAATTTGTTGTAGAGTGATATAGGACCTTAGGAGAACCTTAGTCGTTAGTGGAGATGGGAAGGAGGTGAATACAGCCACACCAGGTTTCAAGCCAGATTGGTAGCCATCATTTTATACATTCAATTGGAAATATATAATATTATATGTTATTTTCAATACTATTGACTGATTCAAACCATATTTTGGATGATAAAAGGCATTTATGTCCAGTTTCCTCGGCTTCTCATAATACTTGTATTTCTAACCTATTGCTACGGTATTATTACAGAAGCGATGAAGATTCTGTGATAAACTTTTGGTTCATAAAAGTTCTTCACACAGTATTTTTATTTTATCACAAAAATATGAAAATATAATATGTACATGAAGAAGTAATAATGATCTCATTAATGTAATGCCACGAAAAAGCCATAGAACAAAATAATTTTAAAAAGCGCCTATCATTTAAATGTTTAAAGGAGACATTTGAGGTACCTTAAACATTTTTTTTTTTATTCTAAGCGTCTAAGAACAGCTGGTTGTTAATGAGCAGTTCATCACAGATCTTTAATGCTTATCCTGTATAATTTGCTAAAAATTAAATTAAAGTTTTGACCACTTCTACAGCATAAAAACTTGGACTAAGAGCATACAAATTATGTTTTGCAAGGGCTAGTTAACAGATGTCTCGGCATTATTATTAAGGAAACCATGCAAGTAAATAAATCTGGGGTAGTGTTCAGCCTATATAGCCTGGATATCTGTATGTAGTTGAGGAGGCCATCACGAAAAGCCGGACCGACCAGTTCCAAAGAGGCGAGTCCGCTCAAACCGGCAATGCAGGTATTACTGGCATAGTTATTGCACGAATTTTGTAATCGTCCGGACAACGCCGTAGGATACAGCTTTTTAACTTACTGTCTCAGCTCCTGAAAACAAGAAAATGAACAGGTTTCTTTTCAAAAACATTTCTTGTCCAGAATATTTTGATTATGTTGTATAATATGAAAATTGCTAGGTATTTTCAGAAATATTGTAGCAATTGCAACTTATTTTATTTTTCTTCTTTTTTATTACCTAAAAGAAATGGGTACGATTTATTTTAACAGAAAATGTTAAATCTTCGAGTTCCAGCAGATATAAATAAATAGCATTATTACCTTTTGGATTTTAAAATATTCTTATTTCCCATTTTTGTATTTTTTTAATTTTTGAGGTACCTATATTCAAGGAAATTATTAAAAACCAATTTCTATTCATTTTTACATCAACCTGCTTATATCATATCTTGCTATGATTGGATTTTCCCCACTAATAAACATAACACACTAATAAACATAAGAAACTTTTCTCCAAATTTTCACTTATGGGCTGATATAGTATTTCACTTTCACAATATCTATATGTGAAATCAGGGGAAAGTATTGTATTCGTAAAAAATTGGTATTTCCGATTTTCAAAGGAAATGTTTTTAGCCATGTTTTTATAATTTTATTTCATGCTTCTGTATATTGTACACCTTTTTTATTAATTTCATTATTTTTTATCTAGAAATGGTACTACCTATCTCGCCTGACATATGGATTAGAGCTACAACTACAGCTATATACAAAAAAACTATTAGTAAATTTTTAGGGGGAAAAAACCAACCATAAATGAAGAATAAAAATTAAATCATACAAGCCTTAAAGTTAAATCAAACAAGAATTAATTCAAACACATTCATATATATATATATATATATAATTAAGTGTATACTTTTAGCCTAAATTGATTTTTTAAAAACAAATAATTTTTTCTCAAAATACTTTCATTCTCAATGTATTTATGTATAAAGTACTATGTAAATGATATAAATAATTTAAATAATTAAGGATATTTAGTTACTTAGAGGTGCTTTTTATAATTCATCTTCAACTTATTCATTTTATTATAAATTAAAATAGTAATTTTATTTTATCTTGTTCAGTACATGATGTATTCAAAGGAAAAGTGTACTGTCCCACATGCTTGTGCGAGATAAAAGTACATTTCCTTTGAGATATGTTTCAGTTATTGTGATGAACAGGGCTTGAAGGGTATCAAATGTTATAACCTTATTTAGCAATTGTCAATGATTGATTAAAATTAAATTAACCTAAACACATTTAAAAAGAAAAATAGCTTTGGAACTAAGGTAATAATTCGGTACGAACGAACTCTGGCAATGAAAAAAAAAAAAAAAGTGTCAACATGGGAATGCTACCAGAGAAATCAATATTTCCTTTTTTTGATATGAATTTCGAAAAAGAAAGTTGGAATTCCAAACCCCCTCCCCAATCCGTTCTCTGGATAATATCAATATATTATATAACAAAACCGTCATAGGAGGCAACTGTACTGTTGCTTGGACCAGTGACAAACGTGTTTTAAACGAACCAGGAAATTCCGATTATAAATTAAAATACAATTATTCTATATAAATATTTTTCGACACATAAAATTATTATTATGAGATTAAGTTTATCTGAATAAGATTTTTTTTGCTAAATGTTTTTTAGAGTCGTAAAACTATCAAACTATCAACGCCTATTTTTTTAAAAAAAACATGCAAGTAATTAATCTATAAATAATATTTTTTCTGTCTTTGAAGGGATTGAAGATTGACGTCTATAGAGAGTTTATATTAAGAATTTATCGTTGATTTTTAGCCATTTACAGAGTTTCTTGATTCAAAATTACATATTTTTTTTTTTTTTTAAATACGACAATGGAATGAGCTTCACTGGCGACCAGAGGTTTGCAATCGCACTCTGTTAACTGAGATTGATATTAAAATTGTAACGATACTGTATTTATATGAATAGCACACAAAGAGTCTCATTTCAACCTTTGTTGCTATTGAGTTAATACAATTTTTTTTATGATTTCAACTCTTATACCAACTTACTGTTCATTTCGACTGTTTCCTCACTTTAAAGCCAGAAGATTTTCGAACGCAGGAAGATCTGTTGGAAAATTGCCCTTCACTCCAAGGAAATAATGGAAGAGCTCCTTACATTCCATGCCAGTACTACCAATATTTTGCCGTGTCATTAATTAAAGGGCGTTTAGGCCTAGTGGCGCAATAAGGCCCCCCTCACACTACACATAAAAACCAAAAATTACAAAATGTTGACGAAAAATACTCCTATTAAGAAAATTATAAAGTATTTATAAAAACTACTCTAATTAAGAAAATTATAACATTTGTGTTTAAAGGAGCAAAATACATTTCGTCTATTTCTGCAGTTATTTGATATTATTATTAATTGACTGATTGTTGATCAAGAAATGGTCTTTCTTTCCAATTAATTGAATATAAATTACAATATATCGGAGGTCATAGCTATTTTCTTTCAATAGCATTAACCCCATAGTAGGACTAACAGGAACCATGCAGATGCAAGGTCTGTTAACTAACGGATTTGTGGGTATATGGAGTTGCAGTGAAAGGATAAAGATACATTTTGGCTTTATACAGTCTATCCTATAAAATCGTGAAATATAAATGAATAAGGTTGAAAAAGTGATTTATTTTAATAAAGTAGAGTGCCAAGATTTTTTACTTCACGCTCGGTGAAGTGAGACTAATTTTATAATGAGAATGATTATCATTACATAGATATCTGAATAGAATGAAAAAGCAAAAAAAAACGGGCAGTACATGCGAATTGAATGCCAATTAAAACAAAAGATAAGGGATGCACACAACACTTCAAGTCTAACGGACAGTTGTAGCTACTACCTTTCCTGCATGACTATTGAGTGATAAAAAAACTGCCTGACTGGAGCTGTGAGATTCATCAACTCCCTTCTAAATAATAAACAGAGATTAAACGAATTCAATTTATATTGTTTATTATTTTTATTATATATTTAACAATGATGGAAACAGAGTTGACCATTGACTGCAACTTAGACTACACAAAGGCCAGATCAACTCAGACTTAACTTACTAGAACATGTGATCTAACTTAATGGTATCTGTTCCCTTCCGGGTGTAATTCACCTTTATGTCGAATCACATGGAGGAAAATGAAAAATATTGAGTAGATTGCAATCAATATTATCAAAAATATTGGTTTATCTCCATAATTCAACGACTATTCTTTTGGAAGTCCAGTTATCAAGACTATTTATCTGAAATAGACATATTAAGTGTCATTTTAGGCAAATCCAGTAGGGAATTTCTTCTGCGAGTCACCTGTATAATGGAGCTGTCAAGTTTGTACTAGACTTTACTATTGTGTAGAAATAACACTTTAACCCGTTAAAGCTAAGGCTAGAGAATGTAAAGTCAAAGGAAACCCTGAGATGTATTATTCAGCAACAAGATCTCATAAACAAACTTCTCCTCTTTGTTCCTTTATTTTTTCCTCCGTGCTCCTGTTTAACGCTCTTACAAAAGCTATATTTATACCTGAGTAGGTCGATGTAAATGAAATCTGAACCAGTAGAGTGCTCTTTCCCTGCGCCTTCCGCTGGATCGGCTTTCTCGTCAAACAAGTTGAGGAATTAATGCAATGGTGGCCGCTTCCTAAACGTAAATTGGATACATTTATTTAATAATAAGATGGGGCGGTAAAAATAATAACAAATTAGACCTTCAAAGCTAAACTTTGAGCCTTTCATTGTCATTAAAATGGGGCATTTCATAATGGCAGGGGACATATCATTATCTGGTTGCAGGTTAAATATAGAAATGGAGGACTGCTTCGTGGACTGAACAGTTATGAATATGATTTAAACAATGAAAACTTGCCCAGTACTATTCATTATTTAATATCTGTGGCAACATCACAAATATGGGTATGGGGCCGGGATAGCCGAGCGTGTTTGAGCTAAACCCGCTTTAGCATGCTCAAGCCGAACGGTGGCGGTTCGAATCCACCCTGGGATGGTTGACTTTTATTTTGTGGAGGCCCCACGGAATAAGTCTCGACCTACCCATCATGGCTAGAATAGGTTGCTCACACCTATAGAGTAATCCCCCGTATTCCACCCCTGGGTACCGAACCAGGTAGGGGTACCGAACAAATAAAAAAAACCACTCAAATAACTACTACTTTGATGAGGTCCGGTTCAATGCCAAGTGCGTATATCTCTTCCCCAACCAATTTGTGGTTTCGTGAGACAAACAGGTGATCGAAAGCTGTACTTTCCCTTTCAGTTCCTGGTGTTCACTGATCTGAATTACTGCACCGGTGGAGGTGAAGGTTCTTATTGTATGTTAAGTGCCAGCTTTAAGATTGGAGTCCCGGTCAAATAGTACAAGAGTACAATAGTACATCACTTCGTTCAATTGACTGATCAAAAAAAATTGTCTTCATTAAATTCTTAATTTCACAAGGCAATTCCAGTTACAACATATAAGTAATACAATAACTTTGAAAATTATACTTTATAGGTGTTTTTATGGTAATGATGTTATTCAATGTATTTAAAGGGAACTGATCTCGTATAACGGCGTATTTGCTGATAAGGGAGAGTATCTGTTCCGAATCTTGCCTATTCGAATTGTTTCGAAAAAAAAGACGAAGAATAGGAGCTACCTGTATAAAAGATCTACATACTAAATTCATATATAAGCTTAAATATATATTTAAAATGTAGGCAAGGAAAATATCAGAATGGTTCAGCCTATACCCATATCCAAATAGGATTGTGCGTGACAGAATGGCTAAGTGTGGTTAGCTTTCGGGGTAGAGAGTTGCTTCTAGTAGTTGTTAATTTCACTTTTACTCCTTTATATTCACTAGTTAAAAATATTTTCTCCCAGTTGTTCTCTCTTTCTCAAAAAGTCCGTATATTTTACATTTATTTTTCTTCCTATGGTATTATAAGAAAATATTTGTGTCTAAATCAGCAGTCACAATGCTGCCTCTGACGATATCAAAGCCTCTCTAGCCCTCTTACATAATTAATTGTATGGGCATATGAAAAAACAAAAATGATTGCATTGAAGACAATGTTTTAATTTTCTCGACAACATAGTTTAAAAAAAAAAACTGCAATATAAATATAATTCTAATAAATTGTGTAGGAAAATGTTAACTAAGTGAGATTTTTTTTTATTTTCAACTGGTCTCAACCCCCCCCCTGACTTATCTTCATACCCCCCTGGTCTAAATAAATCACTCTTTCAAACAAATGGTCTTACAGTATTAAATATATTAATAACAAAGGAAAAACTGATTTATTTTTATTTGATATTCATCAACTATAGGGTCATTCCATATCAAGTGGACCAAAGTGGTTGCTCGATCATTTTAGAAAAAAATTATAATTTTACCACCAATTACGTATGGAATCAGTAGTTCAAATCAATTTTTTAAAAAAAATTCGGATCAACCGTTTCAAAATGGCAGCCATTTTTGTTTCAACTTTCAGGCCGATTTTTAAGTTTTAAAGCTCTCACAGAAAACTCATTTTCTCAAGACTGGTAAGTCATAGACTAATAATTCAAACACAATTGTTTTCCTTAAAGTCTATTCTATATTTCGTGTGCTCTTTATTATTTGAATATTTTGCAGTCCAATGCATGAAAAGAGCTATTGAAAACAACTGCTTTAAATTCTCTAAACACCGTTTTTGAGGGTAAGTTTTGGGTATAAGGGCATGTACGCCAAAGCTGATTTTTGGCATGATAATAAACCTAACTAAGCAACTTTCATTAAAAGTACTCTTAACCCGTATATTCTTTCACTAATTTTTTTATGAATTTTTAAAGTTCAGATTTTTTCATTTTATGTTAACTTTAGGCTCATAATCTCTGGTGGGCCAGTTAAAAAAATCTATTTTTTTTACATGTTATGCTTACATGCAACATAAACCTACTGCAAGAAAGTTCAACCTGTATATTTGAGTACATTGGTAGCTACGAATTTTTGAAAATAGTCATTTTCGTGCTTATTTAACAATGAAGAAAAACTCATTTTCTCAAGAATGGTAGGTCATAGACTAATAATTCAAACACAACAGTTTTCCTTAAGGTCTTTTCTATATTTCGTGTTCTCTTTATTATTTGAATATATTGAAGTCCAATACTTGAAAAGCGCTATTAAAAAAACTGCTTTAAATTCTCAAAACACCTTTTTTGAGGGTAACTTTTGGGTATAAGGGCATGTACGCCAAAGCTGATTTCTGGCATGATAATAAACCTTACTAAGTAGCTTTCATTAAAAGTACTCTTAACCCGTATATTCTTTACCATATTTTTTTATAAATTTTTAAACTTCACATCTTTTAATTATTTGTTAACTTTAGGCTCCAATATCTCTGGCGGGCTAGTTGATAAAAATCTCATTCATTTATATGTTATGCTTGCATGCAACATAAATCAACTGTGAGATATTTCAACCTGTATATTTGAGTACATCGGTAGCTACGAATTTTTGAAAATGGTCATTTTCGCGCTGATTTAACAATGCGTAAACTAGATCATACTTCATTAAAATATTACTGCTTGTGATTTTTTTACTTTTAATAACCCTTATTAATTGTTTTTGTTTTTTTAATTTTATCTATGTCCAACGGAAAATATTTTTAATCACTTTTTCGTTAAAACAAATAATAAAAATTTAATAGAGTAGATTTTAATTATAATTAAACCCAATATATATTTTTTTTGCATTAGACATAGTTAATTTAATAAAAAAACAATTAATAAGGGTTATTAAAAGTAAAAAATTCACAAACAGTAATATTTTAATAAAGTATGATCTAGTTAACACATTGTTAAATGAGCACGAAAATGACCATTTTCAAAAATTCGTAGCTACCGATGTACTCAAATATACAGGTTGAAATTTCTCACAGTTGATTTATGTTGCATGAATATTATATACATATATAATATGTATATACATATCGACCAATCCTTTCCTAAGTTGATATCTCAAAAACTGGCTGTTTTCAGTTATAATTGTTTTCTTAATGCGCTGAAAGTGTTGCATATACAGGCAAGATCGTCAAATGTTAAACTCAACACAAGTAACATTTATTTAAGTTAAAATTAATATTAATTCTTCTTCTAAAACAGAAAAAAAATCAGTCATATAAAATGATCTGCTGTATAGTAAAATGTGCAAACAGTGGTTTAATGTCTATTCTGAATATAATTTTATTTCCTTTTAAGCTTTAGGTTCACTGACTTAATTGATTATATTTATAAGACTAAACTTGGAGTACCCGTGAAATTAGAGAGATTGCCGAGGACGAGTACAAATGTTGCGAAGATGGGTACAAAAGACCCGAAATGTTGATTGCTGATACTAGAAGAAGTTCTAATGCCTTCCAAACATTGAATTGTTTAGGGCCTGTGATATCGCCGATATTAGTCGACTTTACAGGTATCGATACCAACGACATTGCTTGAAAATGAATGGGTACAGAAACAGCGATTTCTGATTCATTGAAGAAATCGAAATTAGAACCCCAGAAAGAGTTTTTTTTTTTTTTTAAATAAGTAGTTTCTGATGTAATCCCGTAGAGCTGCCAACTAAAGTTTTCTCTAAGGAGCGAACGGTGCACCCGAAATTAGTCGCAGAGACTTCGACAAGATACTTTCTAGAGCGAAACCCCGTGAGAGCCGAATCTTGTTTCAGACTGCTACAGACGAGGAGTACAACGCCCTGGCCAAGGCTGTGCAGGTTTTCCTTTCTTAGGCAAATGTCAAAGCTGGCCATCACATTTTCATATGAATTATTTTCATCGTGCGTCTTATCTCTCAGAGGTTAACGTTTAGGTGTTTTCAAAATGTAGGATTCGAAAAAAAATAGTAAAATGTGTTGAGAAAAGAAAAAAAAATTGTCGTTCTCGATGGACTTTTTTTTAATTTGATAATATGTAAACACAATTTAGGACCCTTGGAATCTCTAACGAATGGGTTATCATAAAATGTTATTATTTTTTATTTGGTTATTTTTCACTTAAGTGAGGAAGAGTGGTTATTTTTAGGATTTCTTTAATGAAGGAGTCTCTTCCATTTTATTATATAGTATATTATATTTAATTATCGCAACGATTCCAATCGCAGCAACTTTCCACGAAGTCCACAAAGCAACTAAAGTTTTAAAATGTGACAATGAGATTGATCTAGAGCCAAATAAATGTTAAAATAAGGAACTGACCGTTGTATGTACATATACTTATAACAACTTTGAATGATGAGAATTGGCAATATAACAAATGAATTATAAAATAGATAACCCCAGAGGATGGGCTAACAACCCGAAACGTTGGGATAATTAAATATAATATAAAAATGGAAGAGACTCCTTCATTTTTTTTAAATTTTATTGATTGAATTGGTCTGTTACACAACGTGTATATGAATTTTGAGTTGAAATTTTAGATTTTTTTTTTTGCTTAATTGTTATAAATTTTATTTGAAATCTGTGGTATTAGTTGGTTTTATTACTAATTCTGAGAAGCTTACAAAAAAAATGAACTTGTATGACTTTTGTTATTTCGATTTAAAATCCTGAAAAAATGACATAAATATTCTAAATTAATATATTCATAGCATATCATTTATGGGTCATTCTCCCAATACATACAAATTTATGTCCCAATGAGATTATATTATTTGTGTGAAATAGCTAATAATTCAATTGCATCCATTGGTTAATAGAAAACCTCAGCTTGTTGAGAATTTTTATCTCAGTAACAATTTGTTTATAGGCCTAAATTTAAACTTAAAATGTCAATATCTATCTCCCTCACCTGTCCCAAAACTCAAGTAGCTGACTTTGTTGGCGGAAAAAAGATATATATTCTTTTATTTATGACCTAGTTTTTTTTTTTTTTTTTCATACTTGTTACAAGGTCTTTATTATTTGATTTTACAGTGTACTGCTATTCTCGTGCAATAGAAAAAAAGTTATGATCCATAATCTACCTCCCCCATAGATGCAACCTATCGCCCTCACATTGTTATGAAATCGTGAGGGTGGTTTTATCGGTTAAAACAGTGAGTGCCGTTTCATCTCCTATCTCCCTCACCCACTGATATTTCCTAAAAGGTGAGTTTGATTCACGTTATATTACGGTTAATTTTTAGGTTTACAAGGGATTTCAATAACCCATAAATGTTGTTCATAAGAGACTGACATGAAATGGTCTACTTTAATATAATCTCAAAAACCTATCTCCCTCACTCGTGTGGAATGAGGGAGATAGACTTTGAGTGAGGGAAATAGGAACAAGGTGAGGTTTGAGTTTAATAAAACCTGAACTATAAACTTATTTAAATATTTAAGTGAAATTGATTTTCAGGTTTGTTTTGAGGACTTTTAAATAATATATGGAGATTACAAAGACTTAATTAGTTGACACGTACATGTTTTGTTTGTTTAACGTCCCTTTAAACAACTTAGGCTAACCGGACGATGCTACAGTGGGAGTCCTAAATTTTGCATAACCAGGATAGGGATCTTTAACAAGTACCGGACATCGTACTGGCTCGGGTCCTATATTTTTCGTCCTATCCGAGGGACGCTTTTCGCTTACAACTCGCAAACGAAGGGATTAATCGAAAAAATTTATATGTCCGAAAAAGTTCTACTTGAAAACCTGAAAAGATTGACACCATTTAGAAACCTCTACGACTATTTTTCTCACAAAAAACCGCGGTTTTGCGCTTATAACTCGCAATCGAAGGAGAAATGAGTGATTTGTATATTTTTCCCGTGTAGCGGTTAAGGAGAGCTTTAAAATGATGCCTTATTCATCAAAGATGAAATGTTTCTATGAAGGCATTTTTTTGTAAATACCATCAGCAGCCTACCTTCTAACAATTTGTGGAAAAAAATCATTGGAAAATGTAATTTTTTCGCATTGAAATTAGAACAATGAAATTTGAATGAAATGGGAGAATGACCCTTACATATTGGCGATACTCAGAAAAATTAAATCGACAGCCAACATACATAAATCATTTAATATTAATTTAATCATTTTTCATGGTTTACTACCTTATTTTAACTTTATATTAATTTTAAATATTTTATTTTTGAAGAGAAAAGATTGGGCTCGGCCGGGAGTGAAGAGAAAATAAAATATTTAAAATAAATAATTTAAGTAAGATAATTGAAGCTATTACTAATAAAATCGAAAAACATGAATAAGAAAGAATGAAAACATTAAAATAAGTCTGGGGTAAAAGAAAAAATATCATAAGAAGATATAGACCACTATTTTTGAATTATTTTATGTTTAATTTTCATTTTTTGCATAAAAGTCAAACATTATAAATATAAAGCTTTAAGTAAAACATATAAAGCTTTAAGTAATGTTTCTGATTTATAAATATAGCCTTATCCTTATATATATGTAAAAACCTCGTGTACCGATGTTTGTCTTTCAATTACTCAGAAACTACTCAACCGATTTTAATGAAATTTGGCTCAATGTTTATAGTTTTGGCCAACTTAAGAGATAGGAGAGTTTTTAATTTGATTAGTGACCAAAATAATTCTTATATAGCGAATTATTGCAAATAAAGTAGGTCGTGTTTTGATTTATTAACATGGCGTCATATGTCGATTTCATAACGTTTTTGTTTATAAGCATGATATTGTAATACAGGTTATCATTATTATAATTTTGTATTGTGTATGTGAGTGCAGTTATTTGTTCCTATATTATTATTTTCCACAGACAAATAGTAATACAAATCTTTGTATATATTGTTAATTTTCATTAAAGAATAAATAAATCAAGAAAAGGTTACAATAAATTCTCAAAAGTGAAGGTAATTTTTCTTCCTTTTCCTTTTTTATTTCTATTTAAATTAAATTACTAACTAAGCGCTGAAACGCATTGCTGTGGCCCACCCTGATATCAACTTTTAGTAAAGTAAATACATTTTAATAATTTAAATTAGGCTATTATTTGAAATTATATTCTATACATGTTGTAACAGAACCTACTGTCACAGGTGTAACCTAATAGAAACCTGACTTGGGGAGTCAAGTCAAGTGTTGCCAAAAAGTAGTGAAAATTAGTGAGCTGGCTACACTGCCGGTAACCAGACATGAAAACTCCCTGAGTGTGTTTTGATTAGGTGTTGTGGGATACTTTGTGATTTGCTAAAGAACTGCATAATTAAGACTTTAATATTATTTATTTTCAGTTGATTTATTTAACAGAAGTTTCTTTATTTTCATTATTCGTTTTGTTATTATTATTTGAATACAGTGTTTTTTTATTTTACCAAACCTTTTTATTATTTTTATCCCGTGCTCTAAAATGTAAAAAAGAAAAAATGTCAGTGAAGATTTGTGATTCCTCCTTTATCAACAATAATGTAAAGTAGAGAAAATTTAATCCCAATTGAATAGAGGCTGTTCCTTCCTGTTCAGCAGAGTTGTAATTATCTTTATATGTAAAATTTAAGAAATGTCAGCGAAGATTTTAATCCTTTCTTTAATTTAAAGTAGGCTATTATTGGGAATGATATTTCAGTGTTAATTTCACCAGAATACATTTTTTTACTTATCTTTAAATTATTATTGATTAAGAAAGGATTACAAGTCTTCGCTGATATTTTGAACAAATATTTGGACTATAATTGGCTGGGTAGTCGTGCTATTTTGGCAGCAAAAAATGTTGATAATAAAATGTTGAAATAAACTTCCAAAATCAATTGACAATGTTCTAGATGTAAACGAAGCCGTAAATTTCCTATCTGAATTTTTGAATTACCTGGATATACACCCAAACAATCTCCAGTTGAAGATTGGCTCACCAATCATTCTTCTTCGTAACTTAAATCCACCTCAATTGTGCAACGGTACACGTGTGGAAATGTTATTGAAGCAAAAATGTTGCCTGGAAGGTTTATAGGAGATATCGTCCTGTTGTCACTTATTCCCCAGGAACCGTCAGAATATTCAATAAAATTTAAAAGGCTTCAATATCCTATTTGTTTGGCTTTTGCCATGACCATAAACAAATCCCAAGGGCAAACAATGTCCACTTGGACTTTGAAAATCCGTGTTTTTCCCATGGGCAATGGCATACCTCACGTGGGCAATGAGCATCACCTGCTCACGTGTATGGAAACCATCAAATCTTTGGTTTGTATTAAAAAACCAAAACAGGTTAACCCAAAACATTTTGAACAAATTAGTACTTGAATAAATAAAAATTCTTAATTGTATTATGTAAAAACCTCATTAAGAAGAGATTTCTTATCACTCAATTATCTTTCTAAATTAAAAGCTTCAACACACCCTCCTACCGAACACTTATTTGCCGAAGGGTCGGGAAATCGGGATCTCAAAGAAATTGAGAAAAACGCCTATCGAAAGGACATATATGAACCGTTAACCAAGATTGGCATGACCCTGAGCAATATTAAACCCGTTGCTAAACTAACAATACCAAGTTGAAGTAGTGTTAGGCCAATCATCAATAGATCAATGAGTTGCTGAGGTTAGCAAAACTTTTATATTTCTATATTAGTGGAAAAATATAGCAATTTCGAGTTAGTTTATACCGATGCATCAAAAAAGGGCGAGTGTTGGCAGCGCTGTGAGTCGTAAACACAACCAGCTCCTTTTCAATCAAACGACATTGAAATATGAGATGTAAAAAATAAAAACTTTAACTTTTCTATATTCCTTACCAAATACTTTTAAATGGTGTAATGGTTTATTCTCAATCACGTTGGATTTTGATTAGCTGAAAGGTTTTCATCTTTATCAATGAATATTGGTGTGACTGTATTTGTTTAAAAATATTAGGATATAACTACTGAGCCACAGCAACGCTTGGCCGGGTCTGCTAGTAACTTATAAATAGCCGAACCTTGATTGGTTAGACAAGCTTATATCTAAACTATTCAATGAAACTCGGAGATGGAAAATTTTAATATCTGTTATTTTTCAGAAGAGTGGTTGAAAAGTTTCAAAGTAGAATAGCCAAAGACGTGTCAGCGAGGCCTCTGATTTAACTTACTACTATACAGGGTGTATCGCAAGTAGATGACAATATGCAAGATAGAAAAACTAGATCAAAAATGTAGTTAAACGTCGCCAACCGCATGATTTTATCTCATTCCGTTGCACAGATATGCCGTTCCAAAGGTTATTTCGAGAAAACCGTGTTTTTAGTAGGAAAACCTCAATTTTCTCTGCTTCCACACATTTTTTTTCAATGTTTCATCACAGTTTTGAATTCAGCATTAAATTTTCTTTAAGCCTAATGCACATTCGATGTTCACAAGTATCTTTTCAAAAGCGCGATAACAGATCAAGAAATAAAAATTTTAAAAAAGTGTTATCAGCGACAAATTTTCGAGGATCACTACTCTTCCAAAAAAAATCCTGCAAGCTGCCGAATCTCACAAAAGTTGTAAAATTTAATCACCTTTCTAACGGTGTACTCAAAACTGCAATTATCTCTCAATTTTGTAATGCAATTGGAATGGGAAGGAGAAAAAACTGATGTTATGCTTATTTTGTAGGATCTGAATTGGGATGGGAATATCGCACTCTACAGTCTTTAGAGCTCTCAGCGAAGACAATCAATATCCTTATCACCTGACTACTGTCCAGGAGTTGCTACCCCGTGATATGAAGCTACGGATGGTGTTTGCGCGATGGTATGTTCAACAGTGGCACGAGAGGCGTAACTTCCCTGATCGCATAATTTGGACTGTTGCCTCATCTCACCATTCACACGTGCGGGAATTTTTAACTCACGCAACTGGTCTCATCATAATCCACATGGCACTAGGGAACACTACTTCCAATATCAGTTCAGTGTGAACGTGTGGCTAGGAGTCTGTGGGGAGCATATGACAGAGCTCGTTTTCTTACCTCGTCGGTTAAATTCAAATACTTTTTATGATCTACTTCATATAAGATGATATAAGTGCGGCACTCCTCGAAGCAATACCACTTGAAGAAGAGCTATGGTGGCAAATGGACAGGTGTCCAGCGCATAATGGACGAGCTGTAACGAACTGGCTCAATCAACAGTACCCAGGAAGATGGATTGGGAGATATGGACCTGTGCATTGGCCGGCCCGAAACCCTGATTTGACGCCACTGGATTTTTATATTTGGGGTAGGCTTAAATCGGAAGTGTACAGAGTACCCATTCAGGATATGAACCATCTGATCGCAAGAATTCGCGAATCATGAGAAGCAATGAGAGCTGACCGCGATCAGATTCGAAGGGCTACATCAGCTGAGTTAAAAAGATGTCGTCAGTGTGTACTGCAAGGAGGCCAGTTCCAGCAACTTTTGTAATGTTCAAAGACATTTTATTTACTATTTAACTTTCATGTAAGAATTAATTTAATTTTTCTTTGTAATTTACATAAAAACTAAATAAAATGTATTGGAGATAAGATCCTACAAAATAAGCATGACATCAGTTTTTTCTCCTTCCCATTCCAATTTCATTACAAAATTGAGAGATAATTGCAGTTTTGAGTACACTGTTAGAAAGGTGATTAAATTTTACAACTTTTGTGAGATTCGGCAGCTTGCAGGACTTTTTTTGGAAGAGTAGTGATCCTCGAAAATTTGTCGCTGACAACACTTTTTTAAAATTTTTATTTCTTGATCTGTTATCGCGCTTTTGAATAGATACTTGTGAACATTGAATGTGCATTAGGATTAAAGAAAATTTAATGCTGAATGCAAAACTGTGATGGAACATTGAAAAAAAATGTGTGGAAGCAGAGAAAATTAAGGTTTTTCTACAAAAAACACGGTTTTCTCAAAATAACCTTTGGAACGGCATATCTGTGAAACGGAATGAGATAGAATCATGCGGTTGGCGGCGTTTAACTACATTTTTGATCTAGTTTTTCCATCTTGCATATTGTCATCTACTTGCGATACACCCTGTATAGCAGATCGTTTTAGATTATGACTAACATTTTTTTTCCGTAAACCGAAGAAATATGTATATTTTTAACGGTCTCATTTGGTTTATGTCGTTCTTGTTAGAAAATTCAGAGTTGTAACTTGGATTGAGTTAAAAATCTCGACAACCATGCCAGGATACATTCCGTCATAACTAAGAATTGCTGATTTTTGAGATACCAAGTTGAAAGGATTGAGTTAAGAAATGCAAACTAAATAAATTACTAGTGTTTACCTAGGCAATGAATAAACCGGAAAATATAGAACAAAAAAAGAACTAATACTGTCAGTTGTTTTGTGATTTGATTATAGATAGTTATGATCTTAATGGGCTTGACTTAAAGTTTCGAACCAGTGGCGGAGGGTTGTTGTGCCACAACTAGTTAGCCTCCAATACCCGGAACAGCTAAATGCCCTCATCAAGTAATTTTTCGGCCCCAGCCTAATTCCCCCGAACGGGGACACCTCAGAGGTCATAAAGCCGAATTAATTACCAGTAATTATAAAAACCTCGGGGAGAAAAATAATTCTAGACCTCATTGAAATTATTGCTTCTAAATAAGAGCTTCCATAAAAAATGTCCAGGCTGACATCCTCGGATAGGTACAGGGTTCATCTATATTCGGTAAATAGTTATCCCTATATTACTTGATGACAGTAGTATAATAATGCCTCAAGAACATTTTTCCCAAATAGAATCGCAGTTTCAAAAATAGCAATGTTAGAGAAAGTTAAAAACAAAAACTTAAACTTAGGACCAGATGGATCATTGTCAGGTATTATCCTTAGTTTCTTTTTAAGTTCATTTAGTGCCCAAAAAGACACCAGAATTAAGAGAGAACAAAATTAATTTTACAAGGTAAAAATATTTCGAAAATAAAATCAACTGTTTGTATTAATAATATATTCAAGTAATGGAGAGAAATCTATGTTGATTTTAAACTATTTAAATAGAAGATAAAAGATTCGACCACGGCTATGTTCGGATGGGTTAGGAATCGAACCCGAATATGTTGATTTTAGTTATCACTATTTTTCAAGTGAAATATTTTTGTATGATGCAATAAGATATTAGAGACCAAATGGCTTGTCGAATTCTTCAGGGAAATAGAAAATAACATGTACTTGAAAGGAATGTAATTAGTCAGAATGTTATTCATAAGGAAGTCAAGTCTCAAGGGGAACTACACGTTCCTCTAGAAGGTTGGGCATTGCATTTTCTAAATAATTCATAAAATGTTTGGTCAAACGATTTGTTCAATTAGATGATTCTACTCCATTTCGATATTTCGATTTATCGATGGCACGCTAAGACGTGCGACGAAATTGATGACGGTATCCAAGGGGATCGAGAAGTTTCCTGGCAACCTCCTTGACCGTGTTTCCGGTCGGGTGTGGTCCGGAAGGCCACAATCGCTTTCTCTCCAGGTGATACACACAATTTTAAGGAAGGAATAATTATCATTAGGCATATTATTTTATTCAATCATTGAATAACAACCTGCGGTCCAATGGCTTATATTCGACACCGGCAGTGACTATACTATAACTATACCATAGCTATAACTATAGCAACCGCAAAAGATCAGAATGTCAACTTAGACCCTGGTTTAGTCCAAGGTTTATTGCCAAGGTCTTCATTGACGTCTGTTATACATTTTTCAACATATATTCCGTTGATATAATACTCACGATCGAGCTTATCTTTCACACTTAGATATTGCATAAAAGAAGAAAAGATTTTTCTACCAATAGGTCGAGTATTGAAAATAATTTGCTATTACATTCATTCAATAAAAAAAAATAAAAACACAGCAACAATATTATTAAAAGGAACGGCTATTCAAATAGAGTAATAATTTTTTCTTAAAATGCAAATATGAAAATGTGAATTATCCTTAAGATCTCGAAGGGAGATGAGATAACATATAGTCCAAAACGAACTTCCTAAAAATCGTTATACGTCATAGTAGATTTTTTCGATAAAGAAATTTAATGGGCTTAGGGTTTTTTTAAGACCTAAAACTCATACTTAATATAAAGGTTAAATTATGAATAAATCTTTAGTATTGCTAGATATTATTTAAATTCACTTTTGAATCATAAGTTTGCAACAAGAAAAAGTGATCAGTTACTGAAACTAAATTAAAATTACTGTTGACATCTAAGAGTTTTTCGAAGCCATTATGAAAATTAATTTCATTATTTAGATGAAAAATATAGGATATGTGTCAATTGAAATTTAAAATACAACTGTAATTTTACAAAAAAAAAAAAAAAAAAAAAAAAAAAAGAACAAACAAATGTTTTGGTATGTTTTCACGAAACGTTATTAATGAATGCGTGGTAGTTGGTCGAGTTGAATTTTACTTTTCAGTTTATTGTTTATTCGGTTAAATATTTGTCGGAGGGTCGTCTATTTTTCCACAGAAGACATTTCGTAATTGTTCAAATCTAGCTTTTTTAGGCTTAGTTATTGATGAATACCAAGTGACTTTTTTGCGTGAACATTTCCAGTTTCTTCTAGTTCGGTTTCACTTTTTGTAAGTACTTGGGTTGAAAGCAACGGTTCTGAATATTCATTAAATGGAATCCTACGCTTTGGACACAAAATCAAAATGTTGAATGTCAGCACGTATCTTGGATCGAAAAAAATTGAGCGCGTTTTGGTTTATTACATGTATAATGTCTGTGGACTGAATATCAGGAGTACTAGGTAAGTGCAAACGGTTGTGGGATCATGGTAATTTGATAAGTATAGAAGTACCTCCATGGACAGGGTCGTTTGACTTCATAAACAACTATCTACAATTGTATTATAAGTACATCGAAATTCCCATTGCAATGATAGAAAATCCAGGCAAAGGACATAAACAGTACTTCGTCCTACAGATCAGTTAGCCTTCTTCTGATATGCTCCAAATTATTAATATACAAAAGGCATATAGGAATATTGGTAAACCAAAAAATAATACCTATCCAACGGTTCGGCTATCGCACATTCCACTGAACGGCAATTATACAAAGTTACAGATTACATCGCAGATGCACGTACGAAAGATATGCTACTGGAATATTTTGGATGTTACCAAAGCCTTTGACGAAGCCTGGCACCATGGTCTAATCTTCAACTCAATACCATATTTCTGTTAGCTTACTGACTCATTCTTCAATTTTTCTCTTTAATTTATTTCATTGAGTTCGGCAGGACTCGACAATTCTTCTAATATTGGCTGGAGTACCTCAAGGATTAACACTGGCTTCTCTATACTACATCATACGAGGAAGAAAAATTGCTTATTGCAAAACATCCAGATCGTACAGGGGCACCACTAACTTTACAACACTTGCATTAGCTGTTTCAAACTGACACAAACAAGAAAAATTAAAACACATTAATTACAATTACAATTGAAACAATGAAATTTCCCAGAAGGACATAGTACATAATATTGAACTCTTTAATCAGGGATTTACGTTCAACAAAAGTATGACTTAGGGCGCAGCAAGTTAAAATATAAAAAAAAAACTCACTTTTTCAAATATTCTTAACTAAAACCGAAACTAATCGTGTTTCCACACTTACCTTAACACATATGGATATAGGTAACTTATACGTTTGGTTTCAAAACCGGTTACATCCATTTTTTTCCCAACAATTTTTTTTTCATTTTTTTCAAGTTTTTAACGTTAAAAACAAAGTGTTTTAGACGCGTTTGTTCAAAATCGTCTAGATCCTTCGAAAATCAATACTAAAAGATTCCTTTCCTTCAATCAAAAGCGGTTCCAATTAATCCTTCTTTCATAATTCCTGAAAAATTGTTGAAAATGGATGTAGCCGGTTTTGAAACCAAACGCATCATATTCCCAAACTTTTTTGGTCTAGCAAAAAAATTTCACCTATGAATAGCTGCCCAACACAAAAAAATTTTACATTTAAATTTGAACGGAAATAAGAATGGTAGAGACTGATTTCTATAAGCTAATGACTTTCTCTGTTAAAGCATAATTTCAAACTGTACCGTTATCCGAATTGTGGATGTCCTTGTCAAGGAAATTCCGTTAGTAAAACGTGGCATGTTAATATAGGAATGTGTCATTTAATAAATTAGTTATTCATTGGGTCTTATATCCTTTCTGTTTATCATTTCAATTAAAATGTATAAATGTTAAAAAAATGTTTTGAGGCTTAGTTATTGATGAATACCAAGTGACTTTTTGCGTGAACATTTCCAGTTTCTTCTAGTTCGGTTTCACTTTTTGTAAGTACTTGGGTTGAAAGCAACGGTTCTGAATATTCATTAAATCCTACATCCTCCTACGCTTTGGACACAAAATCAAAATGTTGAATGTCAGCACGTATCTTGGATCGAAAAAATTGAGCGCGTTTTGGTTTGTTACATGTATAATGTCTGTGGACTGAATATCAGCAGTACTAGGTAAGTGCAAACGGTCGTGGGATCATGGTAATTTGATAAGTATAGAAGTACCTCCATGGACAGGGTCGTTTGACTTCATAAACAACTATCTACAATTGTATTATAAGTACATCTGTTTATCATTTCAATTAAAATGTATAAATGTTATTTCGATATACATATATTTTTTTTTTAAAGTATAGGAGGAATTTTTATCTTTTTGTTAATTCATTGGTTAATATTACAGTAATTTATCTTAAATCTTAAATCATGTTCGTTTTAAAAAATATATCTTTTAAAACCATTTTCCATTAATTCTACCATTTCATCAGTAAATAAACGATTGATTGATTTCATTGTTTAGCAAAATATTTTAATTTTATAAAATATTTTAAATAAAAATAATGCGATAATAATTCAATAAATTATACTATAAAATTTATATCATAATATAAACTTAAAATCATTTAAAATAATAAACCACTTTAAATCGTGAAGTTAATCTCTTCAGTGAAGCAAATGGAATTGAATAACAATGTTTGTTGAAATTAAATGACCTATGTTCGATTCTCGGCCGTGTCCGAATCTTTTATCTTCTAATTAAATAGTTTAGAAATTGAATAACTCCTATGAGATAGGTGGGCTACTATTCGATTTTCGCATCTGAATATAAAATGTTAGTGATGTATAGTAACGAAAAAAATGTATGTATATATTATATATTTAATTTTTATATATATTTTTTATTTATTTATATATATTTATATTTTATATAATTATTTATAATTATATATATAATTTTTAATTATTAAATTTTAAAATAATTAGGGGGGCACCCGCCTGAATTCGGACCAAACCTCATTCTACATTTTCACATTATGTTACACTTATAAGTGTTATGGCTTGTAAGTATAAGTCGAAAATTCAAACTTTCCAGGTGACCAAGTTGAAGGATTCATCTTTACTTCTTTCTTACAATATACTTACCATCTATTACTTACCTCGTAATTCGATTGTTACTAAATTTTTCCAGATGAGAATTTTATTTTCACACAATTTTTTTTACTTGTTTATTAGCACCACTATGGTTTGTGACTTATAAATAAAATATATTTTCAATTAGAATTGACTTATATTTATTCTTTAGGCTTTCGAATCTAGAAAGCATAATCTAGAAACTGAAATTTTTTTAGTTGTACTCTTAAAATTTTAGATATTATGGAGGTTGAATTAAGAATTGCAAAGTCATATAGTACCGTAATTAAGTATATAATAGTTTGACAGTTTGTTTTAACGTCACTTTATGCCACTAAGGCTAATCGGACGATGCTACAGCGGGAGTCTTAAATTTTGCCTATCCAGGTATAATTAGGATATGGATCTTTAACGAGTACCTGACATCGTACAGGCTCGGGACCTCCATTTTACATCCTATCCGAAGGACGGCATAGACAAGGATTTTTTACTCCCATTAAAAAATCCTAGGGTCATGGCCTAGGATTCGCGCCCTGAGGTGGTCGGCCACCTCGAGGCGCGAACCCGCGACCTTTAGTATTGTAAGTTTCCATGCTAACCACAACACCACAGGTGACCCCTAAGTATATAATAGAAAGATACATACGTACATATTGATAGGTGACATGGATTCCTTGTTATATCATTCCTTACTGTAAGTATATTTAAAGTATTAACTTTAACCTTTTAATCTGTACTTTCTCAATAAACAGTACGACGTTGGAAGTAATTTCTATCATCCATCATCTTATTCTATCCATGAATAATCTTTTTATGACTATCGTAATAAAATGAAATCAAAGTTGTTTCTTCTTGAAAACTCAATCAAAATGTAAATAGAAAATAATAAATATTCTGCAATTTCTCACCCATGGCTAATATTAAAAATAAGCTGTTACTAGAGATATTATGCAGATACTTAATATTCAAAACATTTTATAAGTTAGTAAGGGGTGCCCACAAGCACAAGCACTTGGTTACCTAACACAGCCCTTGGGAAACACTCCTGCTCATCTTCACCAGGTGTCGGTAAAAGTAACGTTGTGTAATCCGCATCATCTTTTTGGAGTACTACTAGCTCCCTGCAATGGACGAAACTCAAATATGCGGGTGTATTGCAAGTGAGTACAATCCTGAGCTGCAACAGTTTTCTCCGCCAGTAAACTGTTCGAAATTCTCCAGTAACCACATAGTGAAGCGATATTCTAGAACATATCTGAAAGAAGTTCAGATTAATACCGCGATATTAGTAATTGTATTTCTGATGTATGATGAGGTGTTTCCTGGTATAATACTAAAACTTGAAATAGGATGGATACCTCAAAGAGGAGCAAACTTATTCACCCAGTCCGTTTTAACTGACGTCGAATATGTATTCTTATTAACCTTATTAATTGTATATGCCGAGTTTTTTCGAAAGCTTTAACACTTTTATAAGATCACACTACTCGACTCCCAAAAGGAAGTGATTTCGGTGAACCAAACGGAAGGAAAATTCATAGCCATGAGAGGGAATTGGTTTGTGGCAAATGAGAAAACTGGTTCCAGACGAGTAGAAACGAAGCCTCTTGTGTATATAAGACTCATCGCGGTATCTTTGTTTACCGATCCTTATCTCGTCTGTTGATACCTCATCATACTTGGAAATTATCCAGTAGATAGTCCAGAGTCCATGCTTTCTAAAAAAACGGGAATAATGGAGAAACTACATCCGGAATGATCCATATCAATTAGAAATGTCAATAGTGGTATTGACATTTCTAATTGATATGGTTAGATCGGTTAGATGCCATTATGTTTTTAGCCTCACTTGGAAGCTGAAATGCTTAAGAAAAGGTACTAAGAGTCTACAGTTATCTGGATAGTCATTATAGATTAAAGGATCTTTCTGGTTCTTTCAGTGGTGTGACCAGCGGTATTTGCGGGTGATCAATAAGTTTTAGCAGCTATCTGATCATTCCTAACTCATGTGGGAGAGGAGTGCATTGTACAGAGCGGTGGATATGAAAGGTATACCGTTTTGAATTTAATAGTATGCAAGCCCGCTACTCCTGTAGAGAATATATCTTCACGACTCGCCGGGTCAAAAACGTTTCGACATCAGCAACCGACCTTTACGGAGCATATGCATTAAAACCCGGAACAGTGAATGTCGTATTAATTCCTCGAGCACGAGCCAATCTGACTTGAATTGATGCATCTCTTTGACCAAAGTTGTCGATCTATTGATTCTTCCGCAATCTACTACATAGAATAGCGTTTCCAATATTCGAAATGTCTTATTCAATGTATACGTTATTCCTACCCGAGGCGGTGGTTCAGATTATTGATATAGCGCATGAGTTCAAAGAGATTTTACTTCTTATTTGTAGAAACGAATTAGAAGTGACTTATATTACCCCCCCCCCCCTCCCCATTCATCCCATACCAAAAATCTAGTACTCTTTTAAGCCCATCAACTGCAACTTTCGAGTTCAAATCTTTTTCATATTATGATATATCAAAGGGTTTCCCAAAAACTAACAGGTTTCAATTAGATTTTTCAACTGAGCATCTGTCACCATCTCTTACCCATGATTTGAAAACATGAATACTAGATACCAAACGGTTTTTTGAACCTTGATTACTTTTTATCGGTATATTTAAACTTAGCCGGTTATAGGTACTAGGACCATCGTACAAAAAGAATGAGAATCATCGGAGTCGTTCTCAGTATCAAGTTGGGAATGAATTGAAATAAAAAATAGGTAATATTGAATTGTTCAAATCAATACTACTCTACTACTGAGCACACTTTGGTTAAATAGGGAGGTGAAGATCTCCTTTAGCCGACTATGTTATCTAACTGGGCCGTTCTGAAGCTGCAACGCAATAAAATCTCCGATCTTAAGAAATGTCCGACCTTTAACCTTTAGGAATTCCCAAGGGATTGTCTTTGCCTTATTTTTTTCTTTTTCTTTTTTTTTTATTATTATTAAATACATTAAAATCAGTTGAAGCTTTATGGCACGTGATAAACAAAATAGTAATTAATAAAAACAGACTATTTTAATAGTATTTAGATATCCAATAATACATACGGGCCTTCCACGTCAAATCATCCAGCCGAAGTTCAAAATTTTACCTCCCCCCCTCAGATTTTGATAAAAATTTGTAGGTATTAAGTACATACAGAAATCAGTAAAAATGCCAAATTTTACCAAATTCCAACAAGTTGTTTCAGAATTATGGCCATTTGAACTTTTGAGATATTTGAAGTTCCGAAGACGACTTGAGCTCAAAACCAACTTGTACATGTTTAGACTTTCCTCTGTAGAATGATTACTAATTGAACTAGAGCTTTCAAAATTTATTCATTAATTCTGCCTTTTATACAGAATCAGATGGTACCATATATATCAGAGAGATAATTTTCCTTCATGAATAAAAAATTCTTGAACATAAAAATTTATATTTTTTCCAAGTTGTAAAACGGTCATATAAAAATGCCATGAGCAAAAATCCCTCTCCAACCAGCCTTACACACTATATATCACTAGAAAGAGGAAGAAATTCTCTGTTTAATGATGAAATAATATGAGTGGCTTATTGACTTATAAGAGTTTTATAACGATTTGAATCTAACATAGTAAAATTTAATTTCAAAGTGGCGCATACAAATTAATACAGCTGAAATCTCTCCTAGATATACTCATACAAATGTATATTATTGAAAAGGGCAACTAATTTCCTTTTAAATGATATAATAATGTTTGTGAACTTTTGAGCTGAAAGTGTTTTATTACAATGTAAATCTAATAAAATTAATTCAACTAGGTGTTATATGAAAATTTCTGTATGGCTAAAATCTCTCTCCAAGCCTATTAAAATATTATATATCACTGAAAAGAGGATGAAATTTTCTATCTAATGATGGAATAATATTAGAGGGTTATTGAGTTATAAGAGTTATATTTCGATTAGACTGTAATATAGTAAAACTAACTTTAAAAGTAGTGTATACAAATTAATGCAGTAAAAAGTATAATTGCAAAAAGTAAAAAGAATAATTACAAAGAAAAATCTACAAAGTGTATCAAATAATGATCAAATCGTAAATGCAAAGCAAATGTACGAATATTGTGCTAAGATTTTTTCAAAAAAAATTTTTTTTTTTTGAGCAAAGATGAAATCGTAATCAATAGAAAAGCTTTAGGTATTCGATTTGAATCTGGTCTAAGAATTACCGGAACCAGGAGTTTCAATTATTTTCAGTCTGCATCAACTGTAGAAATAATAGAAAAAAGGCTAAGCTCAGACTCTATTATCTATTTACGACAAAATACTTTTCGCAAAACAGGACCAACTGTATAACCAGAAATCAATTCTTTCGCGGCCTGTGTATATGACAACAACTCGGGATAGTCCACAGTATAAATGAGTCAGAAGGTGATTATGATGTGTTATTTATGCACCCCTCTGGGCCAACAGAAACTTTTTTTTGTCCTATAAATGAAGACTAATGTCCAGTTCCACTATCTCCTATACTAAATATATTGTAAAGTTACTGACTCGTAGTAAAGTTTGTCTCTTATGCCTTTCTCGGAATCGAGAACGATTACTGTTCCTCTAAAATCACTTTATATTCCCTTCAGAAATTTATTATGGAACTAATGTTTCTAAACTAAAATATAATTAATTAAGGATTATCTTATACCATATTTTTTCACACCTTAAATGCTTTAAATAATTTGAGCATTACGTATTTACTCTCTAAAGAAAAATATATTTTTTTAATGTTAAATAAAAGTCATAATACGGGTATGAAATAACGTCCTTACTATTGTTTCGAATGACACCTCATAAAAATATTTGATGTGACCTGCATTCACCCATGAATACATTTACGAAAGGAATCTATCGTTCTTCTTTTTTTTTTTTTTTTTTTTTTTTACGAATTCGACTCTAGATATGAGACTTCGAAACCAGTAGACCGCCTCAAGCCACCGTAAGAGCCTCTAGCCATTCACCGAGTTTTGTCTGTCAGTTTTAAAATCATTGTAATATTGTAAGTAAAAGTATTTATTTTTATTATGAATTAAATGATTATTAATATAGAAGTATACGTTTATTTATTATATTTTTATATTACATTCTCTCGTGACGGATGCAAACCCTCATCATTGATCAAAGAGAAGTCTCAACTGTTATGGGCTGTATTATCTCCGGGCTTCGGCGTTGGGTACTCCGAGGGGCTCTAGGCCCTATGAGCACCGACAGCACGGACGGCATCAAGAATAAGTAAGCTAAGGGTCTCATGAACAGAGAAAAGAGAAACATAAGCTGATTGTAAAGGGTAATCGAGCTATCGGGGATAAAGGCGAAGTTAATCAGAGAAGCGTGGGAAGAAAGATGTAATATAATTGACTGATACCCAACTGAGCTTGTTTTCTCAAGTACAGTCAAAAAAATATTTTCTATCAAAATCACAGGTAGCGACTTAAAGCAAACAATTAAAAAGACGTTCAGACGTGAAAGTGGTCCAAAATATACAGGCCATTCCTTGGGCCAATTGTAAATATTGCAAGAATTTCCTATCACAAGAAAAGATGTAAGAACGTAGGACAAGAAATAAAATGTAATTCTTACATCTGCCCAAGTAGTTGAAGTTGAATCAACGGAAAAATGTAGCGTTGAAGAAACTAATTCAGGTACATTAGAATAACCTTCCAGAAGGATCCAGGAAAAAATATGACTTAAAATTACTAGTAACGAAATCGGTTCGAAGCTTAACGACAACAAGAATACGCATACCGAAAGGCACAAACATATCTGGAATAAACGGACGGGTAAAGATGATGATCCAATTAAGGGTACGAAAAGTATGAGTAACATTGGAGTCCATCTCATTATCAAATTGTGGCCTGTTGTAGGAGGCCCATACTGGGAATGAATGGAAGTCAATGCTATTGCTAAGAAAGCAACTAAAAATATCGGCCAATCAATGAAACGAACTTTTAAGCAATGCAAAAATACTGATCCGGCTACAATCCATACCATCGCCGCGATGATGAGAACTGGAAGGTAAGGTGTATCGAAGGAATAATGAAGAAGAATCAAGTAGGAGAGTGAAGAGAGCATCCAATAGGCTAGATGTTGCCCCGGCCTATATCGGAGGTCCGACAGGGCACTAAACATGATTGCGAAGGACAGCATGATCTGCACCACGATAGGGTACGATAAAAAGCAGGTGAACACCACAAAGTACACTAAATACATCAATGGCTTCTCTTTCTTTATCTTAACATTGTTGAGTGCCAATGATTTGTAGAGTCTAATCCAATCCAGGCTACATTTCGCCGCCAACCATGATATTGTAATTGCTAAAATGGCTGCTAAGGAGATAATTAGTGGTGCAGATATATACAGAAGGACACCTGTCGTAATACAGAATAGAACAAAGCAAATAGTATGAACAACAAACAGTGGAGTGAAGAACCGTTGGAAGATAGTCAAGCTTTTGGTGTTTGGCTGGATGCTTTCCTGTCCTTCGGGTACCATTTCACGTTGGATTATAGGTGTCAGCTTCACCTTCTCGGCCACCCACCCTAATGTCACTGCTGTCCATCCCATCAAACTTATTAATGCACAAATCCACAAAATATTACTTTCATAATTCCTGTAATAACTGATTCCGGTCAATGCAAGATCTATAAGGATTTGAGACTTTGAAATCGATAAATAATAATCACCTTGAGAATATGCTCTAGTTATTCCTGAAAGGTAAGTATCTATGTAATATTTATTGAGAGGAGAACACAAACCCGCTAGCCCAAAGCCATATGATTCCTCAAAATTTAAAAACAATCCTGTCAACTGTTTAGCGTTAAGCAATAGCAATCTAGCTCTATCTTTGTTTCTAGACAGACGAACTATGGGGGCATCACCGAAATTATTGAAAGGTATATCCGTTCCTGATAGGTAAGATATGAATGGCGCAAGGTCCTCTTGCTTCACGTACCCCTTTCGAAGCAGTCGAGAAGTATCGTCAGCCGTGATTTGGTTGGTACTCGCCAACCCTGTACCCCATGTCAGTAACGGAACCATACTTTCATTTAGAGAACCTTCTGCATCATCGTTGTCTTCCATAAAACCGTAATCAGATGTAACGATATACGATGTCTTGGAATCTGGAAAGAACATTTCTGTGTTCAAATAAAGCAGTTCCAAATTATCTAAAATATGCTTCAGTTCTTTTAGAGCACGATATGAAAACGGGCCGTCCAACTTAGAAGCCATCTCAAAGCCTTTTAGATAAAGAAAGAACAAGTTTGTTTCATTAGCAATGAATTTCGATGATCTCAAAATTTCATGCCATTTTTGGAAAACCCATTCATCAGCCTTTGTTAGGTTCGGGCTCATGGTTGGATTCTCCCACGATTCCGGGTAACTAAAGGATTCGTTTACTTTACTCAGGATATTTCCGAGGGATGATGGGCCAATATAAACAGAGCTCGCAGACATGAACACATTCGCCGTATCATTGTTCCCATCGTCTCCAGGCACCCCAGTGATCATTCTAATAAGACCACGGTAACGATTGCTAGGAACGTTCACAAATATCGGGCCAACTTTACCTCGTTTCCTTATTTCTGTAGAAAAGTTGGAAATATTGCCTTTAGCGTTGAACACATCCCACCTCAAACCTTCGATTACTATTAGCACCAGTCTGTTGGAAGGTCCTTTACCGTTCAAAACATAGGGTTTGATTTCTCTCTCGGAGATAATAGCTTTTTTTTCTTTCAATTCACCAGCAATTTGAAATAAAATAAAATGGACGATTATTGCAAGTAACCATTGATTCAAAATTTCTCTGTTAAAACCCATTTCACTATAAATTTTATTTCTTTATCAAAATATCACTCATTACTAATTAATTTTGTTTCGAAGTGAACAAATAAATCATATGACGAAAATGAATTTTCTATTCCCAGTATTACTATCGAATACTAGTCACGTATTGAATAAAAAATCTATAAAAATTATGAAAAAAAATCTTAGCTAGTACTACTACCAATATTCTTTATAAGAAACTGCAAAAATCACAGATATACTTGGATGTTTGTTTTGCAATCACAGAGAAAAATACTTTAAGCATATATCACCAAACTTCACAGAAAAACTGAGAACACTAGCAAACCAAAAGCTTAATGACTGGACTCTGGAATAATGATTTAAAAAAAAAAAAATTCTTTTACGGAACCCTATATTCAATTGGTGAATTTAAACACTCAAAAGCATAGGAAATAAATTAAGTTTGATTTAATTTGATACATAGAAATCAGATGTTATCTGAATCAAAATCAATAGTGATCTAAAAATAAATAACTAATTTTAAATATTTAAAACGAAATTTATTGACACATGGTTATATATCTTCTTCACCATGCTAAAGTAACGAATGTGCAACTAAAAACCAATGCATATTCGTTACTTTAGCATGGTGATGACGATATAACCAGAGAAACAGAGAAGTTCTGTATTTAGCATACAGACTGAAGATAGTCTTCCCTAAAACTTTACTAAAATTCTAACAATTATTTATGTATAACTTCTTCATAAGAATGTTAGTTTTATCTACGTAATAATGCTAGTTAGTAGACAACTCCAATCAACTGAAAGTAGTGGATGGATTTATACCATTCTTACTTTGGGTTTACTTTTTTTTATTTTAAAAATATCACTTATTCATTACCATGCTTAGAAATGTGTTATGACCGCACTCTACCACTGCATGCAAATTTCCTAAGCTGTTGTATATAATTTATATTGATTTGCATTTTTTTAATTTTTAACATGACTCTAGTAGCAGCGTTTATTTGTTCCGTTTGAATGAGATTATTTTTTTATTATAACATGCTAGAGCTTGAGTCATATAATGCGTTGTCTAGACAATTATCAGACTCCACAACGAGAGATTCCATAGCATTAAATTGAGTTAAATTAATCGGATACAGGCATAGGAATGTTTAGTTTTTGGCAAATATGTAAATAACAAATATTTTTATCACATTCAATAAGAAATAAGATTAAAAATAAAACTGTTTTGGCTCATTATTATTAAAATTGCTCATTTATTATTAAAACATGGAAGTTTTAATGATGTTCCCTAATTCCATTTTCACTTCTGACGTAACAGATTCTTCGGCAATGATGGGTTCGATGATCACATTTAGGCCACGGACTACCGCTTAGTGAGCCGTTTTTCGATTCTTAGAAGTTTGAGAGCATTGGAAAGGGGGGAAGTAAATAATACCCCTTGTTTAATCATTGGGGTAAAAACAAAACCGAAGAAAGTACAGTTTAAATATCTAAAGTAAATGAGAGATGGGTAAATAATGTTTTTATTAAAACATAAACCAGCCATAGTCAACACTCCTTTATTTTTTTTTAGAGAACTTATACTTTTTTTTTTTACAAACAAACTTATAATAGTTTAACTAAAGTCAGCTTCTATAAATACTGATGATGTTGTTCATTGTGAATAATTAATCAATTTTGGAAGGTAATAGCAAAGGAATAATAAAATGAAAATTCATTACTCGCCCTATTTTCATAAAAATCTGGTGCGATGAGCGTAACACACAACTTTCACTTACCAACTAACTTAGATTATAAATTTACGTGTTTTGATAAATATGTAAACGCCACTCCTCAAATTCACAAATTTTTCCACATTCATTTACTTATTTGTATATGCTCTATGTTACAATAAAACTTTTTATTGTTAAATAAAAGTTTTTACTTGTGATAATTGGGCAATGCAAGCATAAATACTCCATCGCGTCTGATTATAAATTATTTTAATGTAATTTAGAAAGCAAATACAAACAAGGATATGTAAATGAATATGGACAAATGGGTGAATTTGAGGAATGGCGTTTACATATTTGTCAAAACACGTCAATTTCTAATCGAAGTATCTTGATAAATGAAAGTGTGTTGATTTTTTATTTTATTTGTTGTATTTGCTCTCTAAAGTTTAAAAAAAATTTATAGACTAATTTTATTGTTACATAAAAGGGATTTCTTGTGGTAATTCTGCAATGCAAGCATAATAATCCATCGCGTCTGATTTCATAATGCTCTATTTAGTTGTAGAAACCTATATTTAGTTACCATGGTAAAAAATAATTTCCATTAACTATGTATGTTTCAAATCACGTTGACAACTCTTTCCCATAAACAGAACGTCTTTAATTATAAACAATGGTCTGCCATTAAAGGCTTACTGCGCATTCGTGGGCTCAACGTGGTTTATGAGTTGTCGGAATATTTTTCTTTTTTTCTCGTGTATATGTTTACTCGATTTTTTCATATTTTCTATTTACTACATACAGCCATTTCTTATTTTTTGGCATAAGGCGAGACAGTTAATTTCTCCATATAAACCAGGGTTTCAAATTAACTCTTATTTTCTCGGAAAGAGAATAAAAGTCAAATATAGACTTTTATCGTTCTAATAAATAACTTTAAAATATAAATATACAATAATATGATAATATAGTTATAATTTAAAAAATGATAAAGTTTTGTTATTATTGTTATTTGGAAGATTTGAGATGCAACATACTTATTTAAATGACGCTTATTGAAAATTAGATAAAGTCGAGAAAATTTAATTAAATAATTCTAAAAATTTAAGGATACAGAGTACAATAAACAATTTACAGATGACTAAGTTAATGAAAATATTCGAAGTGTGTGCAAGTTATAATCACAATAGCGTTTTCATCGTGTAAGTTGTAATAAATTGATACCTGCGAGCGTTATCCGAAAATCGATATCATTTCCAAATTCAGAACCTTCATTAACCTATTAACCGACCACAATATTGTATTTATCGCGTAAGTTGTAATAAATCGATACGTGAGTGTGTAACCTAAAAATCTATATCATTTCCAAATTCAGCACCTTCATTATCCTATTATCCGACCACAATATCGTATTTATCGTGTAAGTTGTAATAAATAGACACCTGAGCGCGTAATCGAAAAATCGATTTAATTTTTACAATCAGCGCCCTAAATAACCTAGAAGTCGACCTCAACATTGTAAATATTGGATAAATAATAATCGATACTTTAGCGAGCCTGAGGTTTTATATCAATTTTATAAGCATCATTGTGATAAAGGTCATATCAGGACTTTTATTTTCTGACCCGAAATATAAAAGTCATGGTGTGATTTTTATTTATTTATTTATTAGAAATATAAAAGTCCTGATTTGACTTTTATTCTATTTCCCAGAAAATAAGAGTTAATTTCAAATCCTGATATAAACAAAAACAAAGTTAATTCATTGAAAACAAAAAAGTCTCCTTCCCGATTTAACCCTCTCATAATACACTCCCGGTCAAAAGTATCGCAACACCTGCATATTCTTAATTTAATTGAAAAATTTGTCATCAAGGGTTTCGGGACACTTATAAAAACAAAGTAGAAGAAGAAAACAAGATATATTAATTAAATTGAGTCAATAAAATAGTTATTTATTATACAAATGACGAAAGTAGATCATTTTACAACTCGAGTGAAACGGTAATTTCACGAGAGTTGTAAATTCTACTTTTTTCACGAGTGTAATATTAATTTTTTTCTGTAATCGTGTAATACATGATCAGATCTAACCAGAATTATGGTATGTTGTTGGTAGGTTATAAGCATGGAAGTGAAAGGTTATAAAATGTTATAACAATAAATTGAAAATGTTTAATTAAATAAAAAATAATATAATAATAATAATATTTAATCAAACAGTGTTTTTTGAAGTTTTTTAGTAACGTTAAAGTCTGTTTAAATTAAAATAATTGTGAAGTAGTGCAGTTATAAACAAGTGCAGGTTATAAACAAGGAAGGTAATTGTTATTATATTTAAATTTTAAAATATATTGATTATTTCCTCCAATAATTCATTCACATTTCAATTTATTTTGTTAAAGTAAATTCTTACAATGTTAAGAAACATTTAAAAGCATTTAATTTCCAACTTCAAATTATTTTTTAATTTATACTTATTACTAATTAAGAAGGCAATTCACTTTCTTCACTCTATTGCGAAATGTTTCACTTTCTTCACTCATTTCAGTTTAGTAATGTTACCATTATTCAACGATTACAGAAAAAAGTATTTTTTACAAACAAATAAACAAAAACTAAATACGCCCTAAAATCAAATTAGAACTTATAAACTTTGGATTTTATGCAGAACGTTCTTAATACGCCATATTTCCTCCTCTAGCTCTGATTACAGCTTCTCTGCACCTTGCTTCTAACGAGGTCTTGAATGGCTTCCTGTGGAATTTGCTCCCAATCCTCCAGAACTGCTGTTTCTGGTCCCACTCCAAAGGTGCTCCAGCCCTGCCAAAGACGTGGGTGCAGGATTTCGGGCTTTAACCATACTCTACTACCGTGGCCAAAAATGCCCTATACAATTTAAATCAGGGCTTATTGCAGGCCATTGAAGTCTTTCGATTTCAGCGTAATCGAGGTAGTCTGTGACGCAGCTCGCAGTGTGGGCCTTGCATTGTCGTAAATAAACAGTGAGTCTGGGCCAATAAAATGTATGAAAGCCATGACATGTTCAGTAATGGCTTCCTCCACATACCTGGGGCCCGTCAGAACCCCACCATAGACCACGAGAAGCTCTTTACGAGCCCCCCAGGAGATGCCTCCCCAGAACATTAAAGAGCCTCCATCAGGCATGCGGGGACTGAAGCAGCATTGGCTGAACCATTCCTGTGGCCTTCTCCAGACTCTATCTCGACCGTCTGGACTATGGAGAGAGACTCTCGTTTCGTCGTCGCTTCCAATCATCCGTGGTCCAATTCACATGTTCCCTTGCAAATGCAAGCCTTGCTACATGATGTTCCCTGGTGATCTGCGGGCCTTCTCAAGGTAAGGCCAATTTCATTAAGTCTCCTCCCGGTAGATCGCCTTGATATGCGTAAGTTACGCACCTGAAGGAGTAGATTTTGGAGCTCTGGATTCTTCGATTTCCGTCTCCGGAGTGACTGAACCTACAGAAAGCGGTCGTCGATGGCGCTGCACAGTGGGACGAATCGCCAATCTAGGGGGAAATAGTTTACATCAACGAAATGAAAAAATCTTGTCGGTCTCTTGAAAACAATAGTCTAGCTAATACATTTACAAATTATTAATCACTTTAAGCAAGTATTAACAGAATAATGGGGGTTTGAATACGGTAGTTCCCTCATAATGCTTAGTCAGCTTATTTCCAAATTATATTGTAAAATCGATATAATCATAGAATGGATCGTGTTTTTTTGAAAAAAAATTATGCTAGGCAATAGAAGACGATTCAGAAATTAAGTTTATATAAGTTCTTGGTTCTTTAAATGTGGATATAGTACAGAGTACCCTCCTTTCTTTTCAATAGTCGATTAGCTATATTTTTTTCTTATAAACAAAGGGGTTACTAAAAATCTACACCGATCTACACCGAGATATTTATACAGAATATAGTCCACACTATATAGAAATAAAGTATTCATTATGGACTGCTAATACCTGCTAATAAAGGTGTGCGCTTTTTTTAAAGGTATAAATCTCTCATTGTTGAGAGCCTGTATTTTTAACATTTTGAGGCAATACGGAGGTGCTAATGAAATTTATAGATATATAGTAAACCAGTTTCATTGAAATACACTACGGCAATCTCCGAAGCTATGAAAAAACGAGATTCGATGACCATAAGTACAACAATTAAAAGCAAATAGCAAGATTTTTTCCTTTCTAGGAATAAGAAAGAAATAAAGCATGAAGACAGTATACCTTAGGTATCTACAAACACATAAAACCACTAAAACAAATACCAACGGAATAAAAAAAGAATAAACACGCCACATTCGTCGCAATAAGTCAGTTAAATTAAACATCTTAATGATAAAGCGGCAACATAGATCAGCGAATTTCATATTGTTTAGGAAAAAAAATTTATACCACGGTATGGAAGACGAGTCGGCAAGTAAGTTTATCTGTATTTGGCTTTTTAAGTGTGATGCACCCTTCTTTTTTTCTTAGCACCCTAGGTTTTTTACTTTCTCTCCTAGCTAATTACCTGTCGCATAGGTAAATATTCAAAAAGTCTTTATTTTGTGGTGTAGTGGTGGGGGAACGATATCAGTAAGGAAAGATTGGGTACAATTACTCGACTCGAAACAAACAATAAAAAGGTTCAGGGAACATACCAGTTTTAAAACCGTATATGAATATGAATACCGTAAGATAACGTATATGAATACCGTAAGATACCGTATATGAATACCGTAAGATACCGGAAGATTATTCCGGTACGTCTGGAAGCATCCTTTTCATCACTATTTCCCGAATATCTGGGTTAATTCCAAGGACTAGGGAGCATCTGAAGGTACAAGTTTTAAGGGGTTCAATTTGATTTAGGATGGCAACGAGATTAGATGTAAGGCATTCTACCATGTCGTCAATTGATTCATAGGAATAGATGGGTCCTATACAACGGGATAGTAGATTAAGGGATAGATTTATTTCATCTGCTGTCAGGTAATCTAGGTTTTTCCAAGATATATATTTTAGAAATAAAGTAGGATTCGAAAGATCATTGGAAATACGTATTAAGTCGTGGCTAAGTCGTCCTCACAGACTTTATGAGTATGATACTAGTTGTTGACAAAAGTCCTCGAAAATATGATCGATATCAGTAAGGAGAATTGGATAGAATATTTGTATTGAAGTCGCCGGATGTATGCATTCAGATGGATGGATTCTGATCCATCAGATTCAGATGATTCGGAATGAAAAACATTTTTTTTTTACATTTCGATGTTAGAATTTAATATATAATTTTTTAAAAATGTATTTGACGTTATTTTATATTTAATATGTTTTTTTCTTTTTTAATAATTGAAAATTGAATAAAGAAATATAAATAGAATTACTCCATTATTTACAATTTATCTAAATAATTTAATATTGGTTTTTAATTTTTATTTTTTTTTTTTTTTTTTTTTTTTTTTTTTTTTTTTTTTTTTTTTTTTTTTTATGACCATTGCCAAAAACCACTATTTTGACTTTTATTTATTAATTCATGCTTAAATGCAATTTTCTACAAACATTAATATAAAATAAGTCGCTTGCAGAATTATTTCCCCCTAGATTGGCGATTCGTCCCACTGTGCGCTGGTGGCCCTTGGTCTTCCTCCAATCTCCGAGTCTCCCTGTGCCATTTTATGCATCTGAGGACTGTAGAATAACGGACATTTATACGAAACGCGGTCTGACAGAACGGCCCTCCTCTGCTAAAATGGCAATACGAATGGATTCATCTGAACTGAGATGCAAAGGTCTGTTCATTTTAAGGTCTGGATACAGTCACAATATGACAAAAATTATTCACAATATGACTGTACTCACTGTCAAACAATGAAATACGTGTAAGCACTGAATGAAATGTGTGAAATATCACTGAAAAAAGGCCTTCATATGTCCTTAATCCTTTCATAAGATACCTAGATAATCCTAATGCTTATTATACTTCACCCTGTAATGGAATTAGGAAAGACAATCTCCATTTTATTAGAAATACAAGAAATTCTCAGGTGTTGCGATACTTTTGACCGGGAGTTTATTTTTATGATGATAAAAGTTACCTGATAATAAAGAATGCTTATTCTCATTAAACATGACGAGTTGATCAAACTCCTTAGTTTTTGAGAAAACCGGAAAAAAAATACATTTAAAAATGAGACATTTGTTAAATAAAGTGCTCCCTCCGTTTGACCAATTTTGATGACATTTTTGCTGTCACATCTTAGGCATACACAAACACTAAATACTCAATTTCAGATTCGTAAATTTTTTGAGCTAGTCTGTTCACACACGCATACACACACGGATAGGTACGGGCCTATCCGCGTCATTTGAAGATTTCCACCTACCCACGTAAAAAATAAAAAACATACACACACAGACAATTCCGCGGGACTTGGTTATTTGGACTCAGGGGACCCCAAAACGTGTATTTCCGTTGAAAACCGAGAGTCGAAATTTTTCACGATCGCAATACTTGCCTTTACTATATATTTCATATGTAGGTAAGTGAAAGTAAAAATAGAAGAGTCGTAAAGCCTCGAGCATCCTCAAGCTCCGCTTACCTCCGTTTCATACCATTAAGCAATATTAAACGTTAATATGATTTTATAATTATTAAAATATATTGGTCTCGGGCGATAATCGAACCTGGGTCTAACGCGTAACATGCGCGGTATACAAACACTGCGCCACCGAGATTGCTCTCCGTCATTCCAAACTCTTCACTGATCCCCTTCCTCTGATTTTGCAAATTTATAGCAGACATCACCGAAACAATTAGGTGTTCATCTGACTTCAGAAACCATACAGTCTAGTAGAAGTTTATAAAAATCGAAAGTCGTTCCGATGGTCTCGTGTAGCAAGAGTATATCAAGGATGATTATATAAGTTCCTTAGAATATAAATTTATGGTGGGAAATATGAGCAATCTGGTAAGGTTTCGATGAAATATAAGAAGCTCAAACGAGATTCTCGAGCCTTATTTTCGAGATGGGCCTAGGAAATAGCATTTGGGGCTAACCAGCTTTTGTCACATGTTAAAATCGGCAACTATAACGTTACCGATGAATCGAATCCGCTGCTCATGGTCGGATAGTTGCTATAGGGATGGAAGGAGAACAAGTCCGGCAAGGGTGACTTTTGCCAACCCTTAATAAGAGCTGCGACCCAGCACCAATCAGAGTGATTGTCAAGATCATTCTTTAGACTATGAAAAATAAATTTGAACTTTATTCCAAAGTGCCAAGGTATCAAGGCCTCTATAATCAGTTATGAACCATACTACTTTAAACAACAATACCCTTAATCGTTGGATAGAATATTTGGAGGAATCGAATTTCCTTTTGGCCCTCAGCCTGTACCATGAGAAACTGGGCGGATGTGGTTCACCTTTCGTCGTCACTTCCAGCTGAGGAAGAGGAAGCCTGAAACAATTTGTTATTCACTACTGTGTTTGTGGCGTAATGACACAGAGAGGGCTAGGTGGATGAGGAGAAAGGTGGAGGAAATGAGCTGAATCGGAGGTTTGGTCGGCTGCCAGTGGGGTTGTACCAGGCTCACCGCAACCCGGAAGCAAAAATAGGCACCCGACTGTCCAATGTCGTGTGCCGTGCTTAAACACATAATCTCATTCATCATGAAAACTATCAGCGTATCTGGTGAATATTTGAAAACAAAAATAGCCTCTCACCACTAAGATGGATATGTGATTCTATTATGGATGGTTTCATTAGTGAAGAAATTTCAATGTTGAGGTTTTCTCGGAGTTTTGTTTATTGGTAAGAATACGAGAGAAATCGAACCCGAATAAGCATTCTCATCATTCTACCTCTAATCAAACCTATTGAACAAACCTCTAGTTATTCTATTTTCTTTAATAAATAATTCTGTAATTTTTTTTAAATATTATATTTATTATAATTACATTTATATTTATATCATCTATAACATAAAAAGAAACGAACCTTTAAATTACTTGGAGTATGTTCAGTTTTTACTGGGGAAGCAAATGCTATAAGGTAAAAAAGCTGTGAAGTCCATTGAAATTACCGCAGGTACATTAAGAGATTTGTGGGATTTTGATACTGCTATAAAGTCACCTGAACAATGTTGTTAGACATTTCAATGGTTTCGCATTATTCAATAATAGAATTCGGATAACTGTACCAAATTCTATTTATTAATTTTTTCTTGAGGGGAGGGGGGTGAGCTCTGCTTTCTTTGCCTCCCTGATCTGTAGCATGATCTGAATCAGTAATAATGGTTTTTTGAAGTGTATAATAAACATATTTTTTCCTGCTGGTAGATTTGAATTAAGATGTGCTTTTGTTGAGTTAGGTTGATATTGCAAAATAATAAAAATATAATTATATAATAATAATAAAAAATATAATTATGTTACATATCGTCGTCGCCATGCTAAAGTAACGAATGTGCAACTAAAAGCATTTGCACATTCGCTACTTTAGCATGGTGACGGCGACATAAATGAAGTAAGATAAAACAAATATTTTCTCAAAATCTATTTCATATTGCACTTGGAGAATATTTTGGCTCGTTACATTCCTGAGTAAAAGTTTGGTTGGTACGTTTTTCTTACTTAATATTAATTTATCAGCTGTTCCACACCCTTACCTTACAGCCTGGTGATCTTGATTTTCGGATATCCGGTTCCTTGAGCTGACTTCCTTCAAGGTCTTTTATCACTGATTGCTCTCTTGTGTACTGTTTCAAGTTTGACCATTAATAATAATAATTTCTTTATTTGTTTTTGGGATATTCCCCGTACAAATAGAGTTAGCCATACAGCACATATATAACAAAATAATACTTGAATTCTAATCTAATAACAAATTGAAGTTTACTTATTTATTCAAAATAATTAAAGTTTCCTTGCTTATATTAACAATATAAATAATATGTTACCTTAAGCTAAATACTAAAAAAAAAAATAATAATAATAATAATATAAAAAATTAAACACTAATCTGAAATAATAAATGATCTTATTTTAAAAGCTGACTGCATGTAATAGTAGAAAGACTTTAATTGAGCCAAAGACGGAAAACTTAAGGTTTGGTAGAATGATACAATATCCATGCCAATTAGTGTTGATAGGTAGTGTGTTCTGACTGGTAAATACATTGGGCATATCACAACAAAGTGATAAAGATCTTCCAACATTTTTAGGTTGCAAACAGGACAGATTACCTCAGGGTTCAATGTATATTTAATATTACCTATTGTAATCGAAATTGTATATTTGTTATTATTCAACCTCAATTGAGCCATGTTCCTAATAAAAGCTATGGAGGTATTAAAAGTCAAATAATTTTGAGGGTGTTCTGATTTAATGAACAATTGTTTGTAAAACATATTATATCTTGATGAATTCAGTAATAATAAGTCGTTATTTCGGGTAAAAGATTTATAATTTACTAGTATTTCATTGAGGGAGCGGGTAGCCCACTGGTAAGGCAGTGGACTGCTGTACTTAAGGTCCCGAGTTCGAATCTGACATGGCTTATGATATCTTTATTATTCGCCACAGTTCGTCTCTCGTGGGCCGAGAGACCCTCCTGGGGCAAACCCAGCCTCTATAAAGTGGGTACCCTTAATTGAAAAATTAAGGGGAAAGAACCTGGCGGTTGAGCGTGATCATGGTCAAATCACCTCCTTGCACGACCGCTGATCAAGAAACAGTACTCTTCCTTACATAGTACTGCACCCAAGACCCTTTATGGGTTGTAGTGGTACAGGTTTTTTTTTTTTATTTCATTGAATTTGCGTTTAATGAAAACAGCATCACTAAATAAAAGTGGATCGAACTGGCCAAAGCTTTCGAAGAAATTCCTAATTTGTGTCACCCAGTTATATTTTATTGATAATTTGTTATTATTATCCATATTTAATAATTTTAAAAAACATTGTTTGGGGTATCTTGTATATTCCATATTCATAAGTTTAATTAGCCAATTGAGTAATTGTTTAACAACGTAATAGCCAATCGGGGTAGATGCGGCTTCTAGCCTTACCATGAAATTCGGGACTGTTTTTTGGATTTGGAGCAGCCGTTTATAAAAACTCGCTTGTACGGTTTCTAGTTCGTCAATATGCCTTATTGACCATACTGGGGCAGCGTACAGTAAGCAACTCAAAACGATTGCTTCATTAAGTTTCCGTCTTGAATCCCAGGAGGAAGTTTGACCATTAAAATATCTGTATTTATTTGTTCAAATGTAAATCATAGATTAAAGTGAAAAAAAAATATATAGATATTTGAGATGGATGGTATTCACAATTCATTCAAACCACTTATTCAAATATGATTCTAAAACAAGTTTTAAGCTTATTTTGTTCTTTACAAGATTCCTAAACTAATCGATTAATACAATCTTAATTCAAATCACCAGATTCGCTCACCAATGCTTGTCATCTTATGGCAAAGTTTCCAACGGACGTGCTCAACAAAAAAAAAAAAAACAAGTTGAAAGAATCTTGACAGAACCAGTTATTCAACTCAAGCTTAAGTTTTTTATTTTGTAAAATGGTCTCATCTCTGCCATTTAAATTTTTTAGCTACTCTTCATTAAATCTTTCGCTCGTCCTGCCCAGCCTACGGTTCAAGCCATTGCTTACTTAAATAGTGACTTCCTTACATACAGGGAAGCAGTTCCCACAGATGGAACACAAAGACGATGGGTACCTCAGAGATCGATCACTAACGATAACCTCAAGTCGACCTTGAGATTTAGAAAGGAGCATTAAGAAGGGGTTAACCGTCCGGTCGCCGTTACTCCGCTGTCCTTGTTAGGAAGTCACATTTTCTTTCTCTCGACTCATCTGAATCCTAGTCAGTTAGGTACACCCTAAGCTTCACAGTTAACTGCACCTAACTCTTTTTTTCAATTCAATTACTTTTTTCTTGATAGCAACACGCATTTTAGCCTTCAGTAACACATTAATTATAGAGTGAGCTAAAGTTACTTCTTCATATTATAATTTCTATTGACCTCTTTATTATTTATCCATTCCAACTTTAAGTTCCAATAAAACAATATTGTCGGATCCAATTCGCTAGTTGGAGGCGATTGCCGCGATGAAATTTGTTTATTTTATTTTTCAAATTATAAAATTTGTAAATATAACTAAATAACAGTAAATATAACTGTTGAAACTGCAATAGTTTCCATGCCATACCTGGAGTGACCTTTTTCATAAGTTAAGTCATTAGTAAATCCTAGTTTCTCTCTTAGGTATGTCTGCATTACAAAATCAAGAAACCTAAAAACGGATACGTCTTCAGCTAAGAATATAGAACAACTCCTTATAAATAAATTAGAGAAATAATCGTCTATTTAATGATGTCGAACCATGCTGACTTTCAACAACTTTTACCAATATCTTTAATATATTAATCTTCAATCCTAATATTTTTCTTATTTATAAATAGATTTAAATTAAAAGGATGAATCGATTTTTGTATACAACCTATCAATTTATACGTACCAGTTTAAAGGTCTTCCAAGAGGATTTAGCACGAAATATGGGGAGGGAGCCAGACCCTCCTGTCCCATAATCATGTGGCTGACATCGCCATTTTCGTATGAGATTATTTATTACCTTGTATCAAGAAGGAATGTAATCTAAACAACCAAAAGTGTGTTTACGGCATAGTAACTACCTAAATGTATTATTCGTTTAAAAATTCTAAAAAACTGAACAGCCAAAATATGTGAGGACTATGATTATACATTTGTTATTAAAAATAATTTTGATCACAACTTTTTCATTCGTTTCATATTGTCATTCGTTTCACTTTTTCATAACAATATTATTTTATTTTCTCTTCCTAGTTTCGATGAATAGAAGATTTGAAGAAAGAAATCTTTATTCTGGGACTATATCCTATAAGAACTACCGACATAAAATTTTGTACATACACCAAAGTATAAATATTTATATCTCGTGATCATTTTAAATTAGTAAAAATATAAAATAATTACATTTAATGCAAAAACACTTTTCTTTACTAGCAGACCCGGCCACGCGTTGCAGTGGCTCAGTAGTTATATCCTAATATTTTAAACAAATACAGTGATACCAATATTCATTGATAAAGATGAAAACCTCAGCTAATCAAAATCCAACGTGATTGAGAATAGAGCATTAAACCATTTAAAAGTATTTGGTAAAGATATAGGAAAGTTAAAGTTTTTATTTTTTACATCTCATATTTCAATGTAGTTTGATTAAAAAGGAGGTAATTGTGTTTACGACTCACAGAGCTGCCAACACTATCGCCCTTTTTTGATGGATCGGTATAAACTAACTCGAAATGGCTATATTTTTCCACTGATTTTAAAAAGGATGACTGAAGTAAGTTTTGGTAACCTCAGCCATTGATCTATTGATTATTGGCCTAACACTACTTCAACTTGGTATTGTTAGTTTAACAACGGGTTTAATTTTGCTCAGGGTCATGCCAATCTTGGTTAACGCGTCATATAAGTCCTTTTGATAGGCGTTTTTCTCAATTTCTTGAAGACCTCGATTTCCCGACCCTTCGGCAAATAAGTGTTCGGTAGGAGGGTGGTTTGTTGAAGCTCTTAATTCAGCAATATATTTGAGTGATAAGAAATCTGTTCTTAAAGAGGTTTTTACATAATACAATTAAGAATTTTTATTTATTCAAGTACTAATTTGTTCAAAATGTTTTGGGTTAACCTGTTTTGTTTTTTTAACACAAACCAAAGATATGATGGTTTCCACACACGTGAGCAGGCGATGCCCATTTCCCACGTGAGTTATGCCATTGCCCAAGTCCAAGTGGACATTGTTTGCCCTTGGGATTTGTTTATGGTCATGGCAAAAGCCAAACGAATAGGATATTGAAGCCTTTTAAAATTTATTGAAAATTCTGACGGTTCCAGGGGAACAGGTGGCAACAGGACGATATCTCCTGTAAACCTTCCAGGCAACATTTTTGCTTCAATAACATTTCCTGTGATCCTTTTAATGGCCAAACGTGTACCGTTGCACAATTGAGGGGGATTTAAGTTACGAAGAAGAATGAACGGTGAGCCAATCTTCAACTGGAGATTGTTTGGGTGTATATCCAGGGAATTAAAAAATTCAGATGGGAAATTTACGGCCTCGTTTACATCTAGAACATTTTCAATTGATTTTGGAAGTTTATTTCATCGAAATCAACATTTTTTTGTCCAAATAATTGTTCAAAACATCAGGAAAGACACTTTATGTTTCGTAGGCAGTTCATTTTTCGTCTCTACAACAGTTCAGAAATTTTCTGGTATTTTGATAAATTTTGAATTTCGATGCAGCTCTATTTCACCGTTTCCAATTATTGTTGATAAAGGAGGAATTACAAATCTTCACTGACATTTTTTAAATTTCACATTTTAGAGCACGGGATAAAAATAATAAAAAGGTTTGGTAAAATAAAAAAACACGGTATTTAAATATTAATAACAAAACGAATAATGAAAATAAAGAAACTTCTGTTAAATAAATCAACTGAAAATATCATATTAAAGTCTTAATTATGCAGTTCTTTAGCAAATCACAAAGTATCCCACAACACCTAATTAAAACACACTCATGAGGTTGCATGTCTGGTTACCGGCAGTGTAGCCACTAATTTTCACAACTTTTTGGCAACAATGACTTCCCAAGTCAGGTTTCTATTAGGTTACACCTGTGACAGTAGGTGCTGTTACAACATGTATAGAATATTATTTCAAATAATAGCCTAATTTTAATTATTAAAATGTATTTACTTTACTAAAAGTTGATATCAAGGTGGGCCACAGCAAAGCGTTTCAGCTCTTAGCTAGTAATTTAATTGAAATACATATAAAAAAGGAAAAGGAAGAAAAATTACCTACACTTTTGAGAATTTATTGTAACCTTTTCTTGATTTATTTATTCTTTAATGAAAATCAACAATAAATGCAAAGATTTGTATTACTATTTGTCTGTGGAAAATAATATTATAGGAACAAATAACTGCACTCACATAACACAATACAAAATTATAATAATGATAACCTGTATTACAATAGCATGTTTATAAACAAAAACGTTATGAAATCGACATATGACGCCATGTTAATAAATCGAAACACGACCTACTTTATTTGCAATAATTCGCTATATAAGAATTATTTTGATCACTAATCAAGTTAAAAACTATCCTATCTATTAAGTCGGCCAAAACTATAGACATTGAGCCAAATTTCATTAAAATCGGTTGAGTAGTTTCTGAGAAATAGAAAGACAAACATCGGGACACGAGATTTTTATTTATATAAAAGGATAATAGGGAACAACAATACATATGTTGTTATTAAAAAAATTCATATGGTCCTTTATTTGTTTTCTTATTGGTCGTTATCTTGTTTTACATCTAGTCACATGTTCCAAACGTGCTCAGCCGCCCCATCCTCGAACTTACCATTAGTCATGTAATTTTCATTACCAAAGTGGTACTAATACCAAAGATTTTATAAAAGTTAAAATATTTTGCTCCATAAAAGCATTGTTTTGAAGCATTTTTTTAATTTCTAATCTTAAAGATTTGTTACCAAGTCAAAGAGATCCTTCAGATAATTTTCAGCAGATTCAAATCAGTAAGGCTGGACGTCAGTATAAATAGCAGTATTGTTTTAACTTTATCCCAAGGCTGAAAGAGTAATAAATTTTTATCAGCTGCTAAGAAAGAACTGCTCGAACCACCGGCCCCTTGGCTTTGTATAAATAACATGAATGGTGATGTATTGGCATACTTCAACTTCTGAACCTTAAATTAAAAAATCAACATAGAGAGATATAGATGGGATGGAAACGTTTTTAATAGCCGTGTTTCATAATATGGTTGATGGGAAAGGCCGGATAAGAGGTTAGTCAAAACTATAATCTTAAGACGGCCTAACATTATTGGAAGTAAAAAGAAAGAAAAAACATATGACGAGTTAATTGGAGGAGTTCACCTTGAAGAGCTGGTGATAAGAATGCTCTCCTCGTTTTAAAGGGGCTCAGACACAGCAGTTGATGAACTACTCAATATGACTTAATGTTGATTTCAAACAATATAATAATCATATTTGGTTAAGTGTTACATATAGGGTTATTATTTATTATTTCTGAAGAATCTGATAAGAAAAGCTGGTATTAATTATAGATATTTAACTATTATATACTTAAATGGGATCTAATAACATGTAAATTTAAGTATTCGGTGATACCTAATTTATTTTAACGTATACCGTATCCTCAAATAGATAAAGATATATTGTACAATACATTCAGTTTCTTTTACTATTATTCTGTTTTGTAATTAGATTATCAATCCATTTTAACGAAAACTCTTAACAAACTTGATGAGTATGAGGGGATTCATCCACGCTTAAGCATGAAGCGGTACAAATCTAACCTGAAACATGACTTTTATTTAGAGGAAATTTGGTATTAGCCAGTTAGCCGATCAAATAACCTCTTTACTCTTATTGGTATTCATAATGGTGTTCAAAAATATAAATGATGTTAATTATTATAATAAATAAAATACTATATTAAATTGCAACTCAATGTATAAATGATGTATTAAGTAAGGAATAAATATCTATCTGTCTGCTTCAATTCAACAAAAGTCAAAGGTTTATTTTTTTCATACACAATTCATAACTCGGACAAAGTATATATCCCACAGAATTAGCATATCAAACCTCATACAAATTCTATATTAGAATAGAATAAATCCGACCAAACACTTCTGATAATCAAATATATATTGCACTATTGTAGACACGTCCATATTCAAATCAAAAGACATAAATTCCTTAGAATCATGTCAGGATAAAAGATGTCACACCCTCAGAATGTTATAGGATCGGTTTTTCTCAAGGAACAAGGCGGAGGGATGCAATATTGGTTTCGTGTTAACCTATAATTGATTTAATATTGAACCAAATATTGTCTTTCTGACCATGAGAAAACCTTGAATAACATTAGGGTTCAACGCCTTGTTGTGGCAGGAAGCAAGGTCGCATATCTATGTAGGAAGGTAATGTACGACACTAGTTTTCTGCCTTCCTGACACCCTTGACCCGAATTTGAACGACAAAATGGGCAATCCAGGGCTGGCTCTTAGTAATTTGCTACTGATTAATTATGCATCCTTTCGCGAAGGGTAGAATCAGGCAACGCTTGGCCTCAATGCTGATGAGCCTAATGGGTTCGCCCACCGAGCTAGGGAATGCTATACCTCATACATAGCAAAGTTCCATATTCTAATATCTACTATAAAAGCTTCTAATAGGTAAGATATCCTCGCCTTTCTTACAGCAAGGAATCGTTATTCCACATTTTTTAAAAATATATGTTGAGTACAGATTATTCAAAATATTCCTTTCTCTACTTATAGATCTTGCATCATGAAGTTATTAGGTTTGCAAGACTCGTTTCTTCATTTATAGAGTACTAGCTAGGGTGCCCGGCTTCGCTCCGGTAGTTGTGTGGTAGTTTTAATACCAGAAAAACTTTAAAATTAAAGGAAATAGGGAACAAAATTAGCACCTTCTTGAAAATTCGGTTTTAACTTGGTATCAATATTCTGCAGACTTGAGATCTGCAGAGTCCGCCCAAATAAATAACCCTGTATAATTTACAGGGGGTTGAAAATGGTAAATGAACAATTAATTTTGGTGCAACTTTGTCGAGTTATGCATCGTTTTTGATGGTTTCTGTGATTCTGAATCCTATCCATTCCAAGTAGTCAGCAGATAATAAGTTATTAGTTTATAGTTGAAAAATCTGGTATCTCAGTTAAAAAAATTATATTTCGAGTAAAACTTAAGCGCCTACTATGATGTTTGTTTGTTTGTTTAACGTCCATTTTTATGCTACTAAGGCTAATCGGACGATGCTACAGTGGGAGTCCTAAATTTTGCCTATCCAGGTATAATTAGGATAGGGATCTTTAACGAGTACCTGACATCGTACAGGCTCGGGACCTCCATTTTACGTCCTATCCGAGGGACGGCATAGCTAAGGATTTTTACTCCCATTGAAAAATCCTAGGGCCACCGCTGGAATTGAACCCGCGATCTTTAGGATTGTAGGTTGCCATGCTAACCACAACACCACAGGTGACCCCCACCTACTATGATGGCCCTATTTGATCCAGAAGTATAGAGACTACCGAAGATTCATAGAAACTTTTTTTTAAGACCTTTCTTCCATTTCAACCTCCCTTAAGATATCCCCCCGTTATTTGAACGGTTTCTGCATATCTTACTACTATTACAAAGTGAAAACCAAAATTTCTTGAAGGCACAATTTTTTCATCATATTTCTTTTTATCTTGAACTATGAGGGATGATAAAATCTTGAATGCTGTTATTGGAGTTAGTCGTTTCGTCAACTCGAATGCTCATCATACATAGTAACCAAACCAACTTCTTTTTCATAAATACATTAAGAACACTTCAAACTTTTTATTTTCGATTTATATTCAGTCAATTCATCTCTTTTTTATGTCTGATTTTATTCGCTCACTGTACTACAAAGAAATGTTCAGTCATATTGCATTAAATTTGTTTAAGTATATATTACATATAGATTAAATGTAATGTGCTGATCATGTATCAGCCTTCTTATGATAAAACTATTTTTTTAAGGAATCCAGTTGGTTTTCTAATTGATTGCAGAGGTGTAAAATCATTATTTGATTTTGAAAGCAAAGGAGAAACTAATTATTTTCGCTTGATGTTTTAGTAATTTAAAAAGAACAGCTGAACAAATATATAACCTTTACAAATGAACTGGATGAATGAACAATAAACATTGAGTGAAACGCACCCTAGCGCTTCCTGGTAGTCTGGAGCTCGAACTAAATTTTTCATTCATAAACTCGTATCTCAATCTCAGGTAGGCTAATTAAATGGTGCGAGAGGCTTAAAATTCCAGTCCTTTTCTCTACAATTTTACACCCTTAAGAGAAAAACAGAAACCTTCTTCTCCGTTAGGGGTTATGTGGCTAAACGACGACATAACTTCCTTAATCCTACGTGGAGTCGTTTTTGAGCCTTTTCGGCACGCACATTGTACACTTTGCTTTATAATATGTATTGATTATATATACATGTAATAGAGATCATGGGTGGATCCAGCCGGTTGAAAAGGGAGGCTGCAGCTCCACAGCCCTTGCTCTGAATCTGTCAATCAGCCTTTTTACTTTTATGCTCCTTTCCCACAACTAAAATTCTACTTGTTCTGCATATTATTTGTTCTTTACCTTATTTCCTTGCTTTAAATTATAAAAACGTTTCCAAAGGGGAGTGCAGCTTGACCAAGATGTCAATTAACTCCTTTTTACAAGAAACAAAACTTTATAAAGGGGCGGTTCTTGATGAAACTGGTTAATAATTTCGTATGAGAAACAAGTAAAAAAAAATCATGAGAAACCATAATGCATTTGTTCCTCATTCCTCCAGAGCATTTTGATTATTTTTTATCCCGAAACTGGTCTCATTATTGTGAATATGTACCGTCAACTGCTTTAACTTTGGCCTTTGTGGGTAACATATGTCCAACGAACTAAAAGACATTGTCTAATACAGCATAGACGATTTCATTTTTTTGTAAAGGCAATGTTAACACAAAAATGCTATTAACGGTACCCATTTTGAAATTATAATCAAGATATACATTCAAACATAATTAAATTATATACAAATAAGAAAGAAAGGAATGGCCGGGGTGGCTGTCAAAGGTTCGATAAATAGTACTTAACTATTTGTGGCCTACGTTTCGACTCAACAAGTTAGATCTTCAGTGCACGACATGACCGCGCTTACCTTTCACCACAGAAATGGCTCTTAACCATTTTAGAAAAGGCTAAACATAAGTGTACTGATGTTGCAGATTTTTTCGGATTTCGGATAGTTGCAATTTCGACCGATAGCTAAACTCTACAAAAAATTAAAAATTAAAAACAAATAATCTAAGAGGAATTTCAGAATAATAAAAATATTGCAAGCAGAACAAATTTTCATATTAGTCAATGGAAATTAATAAAGCCATCTGGCTTCATTTTTATCTGATAAGTTTCGTATTCCTATTCTCAATATTTTTGCTCTTTCCAACATTTTCAACTTTTTTAGTATATATTTTAAAATCTATTTCATAAAACAGGAGGGAGGGACACCATGTACTTATTGGAAACTTTTTTATGAGATTAGATTTTATCCTAATAAAACAAAACTCCAATAGTAATTTATAAAAGTTTGAGAAATTTATGACCTATTGCCTCATAAACATACATTGGTCCAACTGTCAAAATGTCTAAAACCAACAAAGTATGCAAATTTCCATCTAAAAAGAAAGAAGTAAAAGAGAATAAGCGTTGATAGAGCACGAATATATGATATAGTCATCCTGGTCCCTAAAGAACATGTACCAATAACTTACGCCCCCAACCCCGCCCTAAGATACGCCCATTCATGACTCACTCTTGTGGCTAAACCAACAATGATGCATGGTTCTTGCTTTTATCTATCTTTCTTCGATTATATTGTCTGTAAAATAGCAGAAAATGCTGCGCAACTGACTATGAAAGCAGTGTACCTTATGATCTCGTTGACGTTACTTGATTCACATCGTTTTAAACTGATTATCAATAGTCTATAGACATGATGTAGTCACGGATAACAAGTTCATTGTGTACTTGGCAAAATGAAACTACCCCAATTACAAAGCATTTGTATACTAGTGGAATGATATAGCCGGGCCATTAGCTTTCAACCTCGGAAGACCAGTGCATGGGAAACACCCGATTGAGGCCCGTGAAGAGGGAGAATTATGACATACAGAACAAGATATAGTGGTTTGTGGCAACCTATGAAAACCGGCTTGTGCTCTTATGTTATAACACCGGTGTTGCTGAGATGGAAGCTGGGGAAAAATAAGTATTTCAAATTTTGAAATTTGAATTGGCAATATAAAATATATTTTACATATATCATTCTAACCAGCTATGAACAAAAACATATTTCTTATAAAACAATTATTTTAAGAATTCAGAGCGATTGGAAACCAAACCTTAGTTATTAGTGACCATTAACGGCTAACGCCTAACCCCCCTGCTCTGGAAAGTAGAACAATATAAGAATTTTGAAAATGCCATGCTCAACAGTTAATTCTTATTCGTCTTTTGAATGATTCAGAGATGAAGAATAATGCTTAAAGTAGAAGAAGGCTTTTTTTTATTTCAATCTAATCAAGAGGTATTGATATATGGTCGCATTAAAAAAAAAGTTTCCCATCCCTCCAATCGATAATAATAAACTAAATTAGGAATTCAATAGTCCAATCCAATTTTTGCCCCAATCGCTCTGCTTGCAGATTGTACTGTGATCGCTGTTTGCTCTAGTTCTACGAGGACATAATCTCTCCTGCGCGACCTGGCTCTTCCCCCTGGTCTTGCCCCACCTAATCAAGTCTCCAATCCATTCTTGTTTCTGCAATTTGGCTACACTCGTAATTTCTTATGATTACATAATTGATCGAAATTGGAAGCAAATATCTTCATGGATCACACCCTGTGGTTCGAAAATTATCAACAAAGTAAAATAAAAAACGTTCTTGGTAGCATTAGTATTATTTATAAATTAGACAATAATATGCTACAGGTTACCAGCCCCACGATCTTTCGTTTTTGGGCTAAACCTACATTCTTACGGTTAATCGGAATCATTGAAGCTCCAGTGGTACCTAAGCACAGTAATATATTACTGCATAAAAGACTCATTGCACAATAACCGGAGCCAAAGTTACCGTTAAAGTGATTCACCACAGTGGTGATGCAGTTTGTCCTTGCTACAGCAGAGAACAAACCTCAAGTCCGGTCCACATACCGTGAGCCTGCTATCTCTCCATGAGCTGTTACCTTCTGTTCCACTCCCTAATCCTTAGGTAAACAAAATTCTATAATTATTAACTCTTCTTTATTCATGATCGGCATGTAACAGAAAAGTTCCTCACGAAATCTGATACGGTCCATCTACTACGGTGATGAATCATTACGTAAACGTGGATTAATTAGAAGACATAACCATCAATCACGATTATAGGAAGATATCATTAATAACATTTATTATTTACAGAAGAATTCTGATTATATAATATATATATATATATATATATATATATATATATATATATATATAGAGAGAGAGAGAGAGAGAGAGAGAGTATTTTAAATAAGATGCATAATCTGAATATTTAAATCTTTTTTTTTTCATTGGTTGGATACATTCATTTGATGTAGGTACCTTTAAAATGCGTGGATCTTCATTTGAAAAATATATATTATTTAATTTATTAACGATTCTTAGTCAACTATGCATTACACTTAACATTCTAAGATTCTTTCAGCATGTTGTGGCATGTGCGCAATGTGGCTCAGTTTTACGAAATGTAATTTAATTTTATTATCATGATGAATAATTTTATAACTTCGTTTTGTCAAAAATAAAAATAAAGCTAACTGAAAAAATAAATCATATGAATGGAATGACGTTTTAATGACGGCTTTATATATCTATAAGCCTTCAATGCAATCCAAACAAAAACCTCAATAATGGACTTTCAGAGAAAGTGAGAAAGAGAAAAAGATTTTTTAAAAAATTCGGTACTTTTGTCTGACACGGTGCTCTAACCTTAGTTTTAAGAAACCCGAGTTTAAAGATTTGAAGGGCTATTTTTTTTTTTTTCTACTATAAATTTATTTATTTGTAACTAACAACGGCTCTTCAGCCACTAGGGTCATTTTAGCCTCTATAGTAAATAAGGAGATAACTATTTTGAAGAGAAAAGTGCAATGAATAATTTGAATGACAAAGTAAAATAAAGAAGGTACCATAGGTGAAGTACCATCTTGACAAAAGTAATAAATGGAATCATAAAACATGATGAAAGGAAAAAAAGTAATCGTTGATTCTGATCGTTAAAACATCTACTTGTGCAACACTCAAAACTTTCTTCCGTTTACGTTATTCTTCCGAATCCAATTCATGGTTAATCCTAGATTTTCATAATACAAATAAAATTAACCACTCTTACCTAAAGTACTTCTTAGGGACACAAAATATCTATGGCCCTAAAATACCCATACATTTCTGAATCCATGAACTGAATCTGAATCCAAAATTTATAAAGGTCTATTTTAAAATTTATGAAATATAAGTATCTTCAATTATTCACTACAGTTTATAGTGAGTTCCTAATCATTGATATTATCTTCGGAATTGGTCCTAGAAGTTAATTTGAGCGTAACAGTTCAGTATTCCTCCATTGAGGTGCTTAAACCACACATACAAATAATGTAAAATTAAAAATTCAAAAATTAGAAATTCAGAGGCATTTCGTTTGTTTTACGGGGCATTTTCATGAAGTAATAAATCAACAGAAAATTAGAAACTTCGAAGGGAAACATAACTGTTTATGAAGTCAGAAGTTTCATTAGGGAAATTTCATTACATCATATTGTAGTGTATATTTGACTTCGACCACGTAGAAATTCGTTTAACGTTATTATAACTGAAAGTTGGATAAAACACATAAAAAGCGGTTGAAAGCCATATCGAAGGAAGGACCGCAACCACACCTTCCTGCAGCTATCTGCACTAAGGGAAAGATTTCATAAATGGATTTATAGAAAGTGCCTAAATGGTAATTCAAGAATCAATTCCATTTACTTTTTTCCCCAGTTTGAATCGCGTAAATATTTTGATTTCTCCATTAATAGTCGCGACCACTAAATAAGATCTCTAACGGGATTTATTAAAACTATGAATGAATGCATTTTTTAGAAAAAAGAAAACTTTTGACGTGTGTTAATTCAAATCAACGCTTTTGATGCCAACCTTTCTTTATAGTTTAATCAAAACTTAAAAGAATCACAAACCATTAAAAACCTTTTCGTCATACTGCATCAAAAACATGTGTTTTCAATACTCGGTTTGAGTCCGTAAACTATTACTCTTCGGGCCTAGGCCTGAAATAGTATATTTCTTACCAAGGGCCGAAAGTGGGCGTTTGCCGGGCCGAGATATTTTTTGACCGAGACGTAGTCGAGGTCATGAAAAGTTCGAGGGCCTGCAAAAGCACTTTGGCCCGAGGCACGAACGCTATTTTTCACCATACTACAATAAATATTAATACGATATAACATTAATCAAAAACAAGATTTTCTTTTGGTTAAGTGTACCTCTTTGTTAGAAGGTTATCTTGTGGTTATGGGGACATGATGAATGTTTAATGTATGGATTGTTTTACGTTATGTTATTATGTAAGTTAATAAAGAGAGATGAACATATGTGTGTTTCATTTAATACAACTGATATATTTCAAAATGCTAAAAAAAGTTAGTTCGTTTATTTTTGATTTATAGAAATGTTAAAAGTACAATTTTGGTTGTTTGAAAACATAATACCCTTTGAAGATTATATTACTTGTTTTTTGTTTGACACATTCACAGTTTTATGTAATGTATATAATGAAATGAATGAATTAAAATAATAAACAGCTGATTTTGGGCCCTAGGGCGAAATATTCATTCTAGGGCGGCGAAGTGTAGCTTTCGGACCGCAAATTAGGTGTGTAAAACAGATGATTACATCGTAGTATGGTGAAAAAGATTTTATTTTCTTAATCACCTGTTTTACACACCTAATTTGCGGTCCGAAAGCTACACTTCGCCGCCCTAGGGCCGAAAATGAATATTTCGCCCTAGGGCCGCAAAATTAGCTGTTTATTATTTTAATTCATTCATTTCATTATATACATTACATAAGTTTGTTTTGCTCGTATTATTGTTTAGTTATTTAGTAATTATGGCTAATAATATATCAGAATCTATAAATAGAAGAGCAAAAGAAATCATAGCAGATTTGTTACCAGCAAAATCAAAAGATAGGTATGACGAAGAGTATACAAAGTTTTTGAACTTGTTAAAAATGGAAAATGTAAAACCCCATAACCACAAGATAACCTTCTAACAAAGAGGTACACTTAACCAAAAGAAAATCTTGTTTTTGATTAATGTTATATCGTATTAATATTTATTGTAGTATGGTGAAAAATAGCGTTCGTGCCTCGAGCCAAAATGCTTTTGCAGGCCCTCGAACTTTTCATGACCTCGACTACGTCTCGGTCAAAAAATATCTCGGGCCGGCAAACGCCCACTTTCGGCCCTTGGTACGAAATATACTATTTGGTGCACTTACCTTACCTGCTACTAATATATGTTAATAAACATGTGTTTAAAGGTACTTGTCGCTATACTGTGCTTCATTCTAATATAAGCAGTATGTTTGAAGTACAAAATAACATGGATATACCAGAAGATGTTTTAGAAGAAGCCCAAGAAGCTTTAAACGAACTAGTTCCAGCTATAAATTTATAAGTACTTTGTTCTATGTTTAATATATACATAAACATATTTTTTTTTTTTTTAATGTGTCTATTTAATTTCTTATATTGTATCTTTAAGTTATAAATGAAATATAACAATATTTTAGTGTACTCAAGTATGAGCAGTATGAAGAAAAGTATTGTTCATAACACGTACCAAAAGTTTGTTTTCTTCGGTGCTTGGTCTAATTTCCGCGCTCGGCTACACCTCCCCCGTTAAACACGACCGCGAACCGAAAAAAACCACTTTTGGTACTGGTGATGAAAATAACTATTTTAATTTCGTATTACAATGAAAAACATAGGAAACTATTGGGACAGAAGACGAGAACATTGTGCGAGAAGGAGAAGTGCGCACTCATTATGTTTACTGTTTTGGAAAACTTTTTTTCAATTTTTATAATTAAATTAAATAATAAAAAAAGTTCAAACGAAACCAAGGCAGCACGGAGACTCATGAGAAACTGGAGCTTCCAGCTTCCTTTTTGGGACCCACTGTATGAAGTACTATTTTTCAGTAGAATGATTTATTCAAAAAAAGAGGGTGGTAATTGCAAGATGCACACGTTTTTTTAAAATAGGAATGATTGGATTTATGAATAGCTTCTTCAATATGCAGTTATTCCCTTGTCGATTTATAGTAAGAATGATTTTTATAAGTCGTCAATAATATATTTCCATTTAATTTAATACATGTTAAAGCGACAAGAGTTAAAAGGCATAATTTTATATGAATTTCTGTAGTCAATGCGGAATCCTCTGACTCCGGGAAGATTGCGTCGGTGGATCGTTTATTATCATTAACAAATATTGCATTTCGTTTTGACACGTAAATAAATTATTACTTACTCTTTTGCAATATTTCCTGCCTCTACTATTTCTAATGATTGCAGGTTTAGCACTGAAGATGTAAATTCATGTTATTAAAATTTCAACCGCTTTAACTTTCATTATGCCGTCGGTCAGCTAATAGACCTACTCCTGAATTATACCAGGGTAGGATTTGCAAGAAATAATAATATTAATAAATAGGTACAATACGATGAATAGACTATTCAGCTAGATGAAGAAACACGGGTTCATAAAAATAGGAATTTATTAATAAAGCTATGCTGAATAGAATTGTGCTTACCACCCCCTTCTTCAGCAGCCCAGTGGTTAGAGGTCTCCCTGTATGGACTCTGATCCACCTCCGAGTTTTCTCTTGATCCTATCCTATACTACCCTTTCCACTCCGGTCTTTATTCCAACATTTCTTGCCTTTCTGGACTGCCTTCTAAGTCTTCTACCTACTAACTCTACACCTACTCTTCGTTGCAAGTTACCACCACCTAAGTGACCCTTGCCAGGCTGTGTGCTGGTCTTGACGAGAAACAAATAGATTCAATTATTTTGGTAATTGGTCACTGCCGTCACGAGAGGGAAGAATTAGTTTTTATTTTTTAATGTTTTCTAACTGAAAATAACAAGACAAGATATGTGTATACGGCATATCTATCTGGTCTACTTTCGATTTTTTAGTTTTTGAGAATGATTTTAAATTATCCATAGATAAAGTATTCTATAAAATTTGGGCTATGTTCTTTACAAAAATTTCCAGTCATTTCTATAGGTATCGACTGGCATTGCTGCAGAAGCTTTTCTTCAAAATAATGGGTAAATCGTCGGATTTAAAAATGTACTAAATATTATACGGGTTTGCGTTAAAAAATATTTTACTGCATTATTGAAGTATGATACTTGCATTTATGGAGAAGGCATATGTATATTCCGGCTCTGCAGCAACGGATATCACGTAGACTTGGAGGAAACGGAAGTCAAGGAGCTAGTCTGTTCCGACTCTTGGGAAGCCACCCGCCCCTGGCCAGAAGAATACCTAATAAAGATGTCAGCTCGTGTCCCTTCATTATTTCTTCCTATTGATTATTGATTTATAGCAATTGGCCTTATGCAGTCAGCTTCGCTCCTTCCGTTTCCTATAAGTGTATTAGGAGAATTAATTAATCTCATTGATAAACTAATCAAGGTTATTTACTGTAAAAAACAAACTGCTTATAAAAAATGATCCTGAGAAAGATCAAAAAGAATGAAAAACTCACTAATCGTAAAGAAATACTCTTCATCAACGGCCACACGCAGTGGCATATGAAGTCATGGGTAGAAGCCTAGTGGTCTTATGTAACTGAAATATAAAAGTGGTTACTTTTACTAATATAGCTTTCCAGAGCTGAGAATCACTACTCAGTATCTCACACTCTTACCACTTATTTGTTATTGAAATGACCACATTAATATCAAATAAATACATATAAATACCATTAGTTCATATTACTTCTGTGCCCCGGCAGCTTAGTCTACTCCGATGCTTTTTATACATTTCTTATCTATATTCTTTTTCAACCATAAAATCAAGTATGGATCAACCATGTTGCTATTATTGCTAATTTTATGTTCTCTTGTATTAAATAAGTAAATATTAAATGCATGGTTAAAGTAAAAAAGAAATAAAAAAAAAGTTTCGAAACTAAAAGTCCAATATATTGATAAATGACAAAATCAAATGAATAAAAGAGCTGTTATGGACCTCTTCGAAGAAGCCACACTTGAGGTCAGTCTGACATTTTTTGTAATTTTTATGTGTTGTTTATGCAAAAAGTTGCTCTGTTTTGTGTTTTATAGACAATTTGAGTGCGCGTGTTCCATAAAATAACAGAGAGTTGTTATATTTGTGAAAGGTTGGGTGGCCAAACGCCCCTTTTAGTTGCCCAGAGCTCTAGGCTCTGTAGCGACATAAAAAAGACCCCAAAATGTCTTCAGCCAAACTTAGCACAATGAATAGAACAAATCTAAAGCAAATAGACACGGTAATTATCCAAAAAAAAATCAGTTCAAAAGTCACATCCAAACCTAACCTAACAGAAGCTACAACCTGCTATGCCAAAGCCAACGCTACCGAACGGTTTTCAAAACGAGAAAACGCTATTATATTACACACCTACCCTCGTATTAAACAGAAAGATTATATAATGAAAATTGCAGCATTAATTGACCCGAAATATATCCGTTACACTTCAAGAATTAAGTAGATAACCTCCTACAGAACCATAAATCCATTAATATAGATAATAAAGAAATATTAATAAAACGTCTTGTAAATCCGACCAAAAGGATAATTATATCGAATGCTTGCCCTTCAATATCCCATGAGATTATTGAAAAAGAACTGAAAAGCTTAGGTCTAAGATTAGTCTCCCCTATGCATTTCCTTAGGGCTGGGTACCAGGACCCAAGATTGGCCCATGTCCTGAGTTTTAGACGACAGGTTTATATCCCACCTGACGACCTCAACAAACTGCCTTACTCTTTATTAATAAAGCACGAAACCGTGTCATATCGCATTTTCTTGAGCGAAGATATTGTGACTTGCTTTATTTGCAAGAAACCTGGCCACATAGCCACTGACTGCCCAGAAAATGACAATGACATTCAGGAAATACAGACCCAAGAGGTAGATGGCTTATTAATTCATTTTAACTCAGAAATTCATCAAAAAATTGAACAAACAAGCGCCATTCGCTCCTTGCTTGATACACCTAACCAGTCTTTACCCAGTATTAAAGTACAGCCAACCCCAGCCTGTCACCATGACAACCAATTAGCATCAACAGAAGCCAATGTAAACATTAAAGGCGACGAGGCTGAGAAACAGAACTCTGGTAACCAAGGTGATGCTGACCACAACAATGCCGTCACTGCTGAGCCCAATTGTAATAAAGAAACAGCTGTTGATAACAGCAAAAATTCATTATCATCTCCTGCAGTGGTATCTGGCATAAAAAGGTGCCACCCTAGCCCTCCTACTTCCACAGTATCTACCATGGAAATAAATCTTATGCTAGACACCAATAATGATTCAGAAAATATTGTTAATTAACTTAAATACAATCAGCTAGCAAAAAATTAAAAAAGACTGTTAAAAATACTATAATTAACCTCGAAGAAGCCCAAAAATCCATTGATGAGAACAAGCACAAATATCCTATTTTATTTGAAGATTTAATGAAATTAATCGATATGGCTCCTGATACGAAAGATCTGAACAAGCTGGTGCATGAATTCACAGATAATATAGAAGGCCTTAGGGCTATGTTGGCTGATACAAGAAACCTGGTTACAAATCGGCGCTCTAAGATCAAAATATCTCAGCTTCTCAAAAGACAGTGGGACTCAAAGGATACTACCATAAATACGGAAGATAGCTCTGATTAATTAGTCTAACCAATCGTTGTACATTTTTTTCTCTTTTTTAATTTTTTATCTGATGATGGCCAAAACTTCCAAAACATTAATCGCACAATGGAACTGTAACGGATTTTCCAAACATTACGAATATTTCAAATTGTTACTAACAGAAGAGAACCCAACCTGTTTTTGTTTGCAAGAGACACACTTCTTGAAATATCAGAGATTTAACCTAAAAAACTACAGCGTCTATCGAAGAGATAGAGCTGATGGTAAGGCCGCATGGGGCGGAGTAGTAACAATAATTATAAAAGATATTTACTCGGAAGAAGTAAACATTAAATCTACTCATGAAGTTCTAGCCACAAAAATTTACTATCCAGAACCAATGTTAGTTTGTAATATTTACATACCACCAAATAGAGATTTTTCCGCGAATGATCTTCAAACCATAGTGGATCTACTCCCTAGACCTGTAATACTTGTTGGGGACCTGAATGGGCACAGCACATTGTGGGGTTCTACATTGTCTGATTATAAAAATAGAGGGGCTGAAATTGAAAAGTTTATTAATTCTACATTTCTGCAATTCAGACCGACTGCCAAATAATTAATGATCCATTCAAAATAGCTCAAAGTTTAGGTTCTCTTCAATGTCGAAAACAAACAACTATAGCCCAGACTTCTTGCAGTATAAAATAAGTCAAGAGGAAAACACCATCCAATTCGACACAGACGATTCTGAAATTTACAACCATCCATTTAGCCTAAGAGAAATGAAAACTGCTCTGGACAAGTGTAAAGATAAATCATCTGCAGGACCCAATCAAATTCCATATATTTTTTTGAAAAAAACTACATTTCAATGCTATATCATTTCTTCTTTCTATTTACAACAGACTTTGTACAACAGACATCTTTCCAGAATCATGGAGAAAGGCAATAGTTATTCCGATCAAGAAAAATCCCAAAGACATACAAACCAATAACTTCCGGCCTATATCCCTTCTTTCATGTAGCTCAAAACTTCTCGAAAAAAAGGTAAATGATAGATTAATACATTACTTAGACTCCAAAAACTTCTTCTCAACTTCTCAATGTGGTTTTAGAAGACACCGATCCGCCATCGACCAGATAATGAAGCTTGAAAGCGAAATCCAAACTGCGTTTTCAAATAAAGAACACTTAGTTGATATCTTTGACGACATCCAGAAGGCTTACGATACTATGTGGCGATATAATGTGGTCAGGACACTTTCACAGCCTGGCGTCACAGGACGATTGTTAACCTTTGTCAACAACTTCCTAAAAGATAGAACATTCCATGTAAAAGTTGGCCCTAACCTCTCTCAAACGTTCCTACAAGAAAACGGCACACCCCAAGGATCTACCCTGAGCGTAACATTATTTTTGGTAGCCATAAATAGCATTGCAAATACAGAACCAAATGAAGTGAACTGCTCCATATTTGCTGATGAGTTTGCAATTTATATAAGAAACAAGTCCCTCGAATATATTGAATGGAGGCTGCAAAAAGCATTGGAAAACCTTGAAAAAAGGTCCAAAACAACAGGTTTCAGTTTCTCAAATAAAAAAACATTGGCTGTTCATTTTAGCAAAAAAACAAAATGCCAAAAAAATCCCTCATTAAACCTATTGAATCAGCCTGTTGTTTATACAGATTCAATCAAATTTCTTCGGATATACTTTGATAAAAAGCTAACGTGGTCTCCTCAAATACACCATGTTAAGTTAAATAGCCAAAAAAACCTAAATCTACTAAAAATTCTGGCCAACACTCAGTGGGGATCCGAACGCCGAACACTGCTAATGATTTACCGTAATCTGATTAGACCTATAATGGATTATGGGGCAGTTGCTTTTAGCTCAGCAAGTGCCTCAACCTTGAAACACTTGGATCCAATTCACAACCAAGGACTTCGTCTCTGCACAGGTGCACACAGAACCACGCCAGTAGAAAGTTTGTATGTGGAGAGTGGGGAGCCCTCTTTGGAGACAAGAAAGAAATATTTAGCTTCGGCATATGCAGGTATATTGATGGCTAGGAAAGATCTCAGCGCATCAGAACTTACATGGCACTCAATTACAAACGAAGAACATAACCCATTCTGTAAATGTTTCATTAGCAGGGTGAAAAAATTAACCAACGAGTTGAAAATAACTTTTCCTAAATTTTTTAAAGTCCCAAATAATTCGGCACCTCATTGGATACAATCAAAAACTTACACTGATTACAGTTTATCAAAATTTTTGAAGCCCACAACACCTCCATGTGTATTCCAACAAATTTACAAAGAACGGGTAGAGCTCTACTCCGACTACTGCCTATGGTTCACCGATGCTTCTAAATTAAATTCACTAGTTGGCTGATTCCATTTGCCAAAAATTACCCTACCTCAATCAAATAGTGTGTACACCGGAGAACTTTATTCAATCTTCAAAGCCCTCACCCTCATATCAAAACACCAACACAGATGTCATCTGATAGTGTCGGATTCCCTAAGCTCTTTGAAGTCTTTAGAAAACAAGAAATCGAAAGACATATTAGTGACGAAAATTCAACTACTTCAGAGAGAATGCATGCTCTCTGGAAAAGTCATTAGCTTCTTGTGGGTCCCATCTCATTTGGGTATTGGAAGAAACGAGGAAGCTGACAGGGCTGCGAATGCCGCCAGAACAGATCCTGTTACCGAAGTGAGGCATATCAACAAGACCACCCCTCTAGACTGGAGGAACTACTTAAGAAAAGAATACATGACGTGTGGACAACTGAATGGAGAAACAGGAGCTACAAATTGGGAAAAATCAAAGATAGTCCTGAGATCTGGAAAACTGGAGACGAGACTGGAAAACGAGAGAAGAAATCGACGCGAAGAAGTTATCTTGGCAAGGATGCGTCACGGACATACCTCCATAACGCATACTTACCTCCTAAAGGGACTGTACCCTCCAACCTGCAAGTCCTGCAAGGTACCGCTTACCGTCGATCGCATTCTGCTGGACTGTGTGGCCCTTAAGGATGCAAGGAAGGAGTGCAGCATTAGTAGCAGACTGGACATCGCTCTTGGCGACACAGAGACCGCTGTTGAAAACTTGATTAAGTTTTTAAAAAAGACACAGTATTTTCACCTTATTTAACATATTTAGCAATTCTTCTGTAAAATAGAACTCTTTGTGATTATATCTAAAGATACTTCTATCTATGTAAAACCTCATGAAAAATACTAAAATTGTACACAAAAAAACCATGTATTCATGCTAATGACCCAACATGGGTAGATGCATCTGTAAATAAATAAATAAATGAATAAAAATAAGTAGCTAATGATAGACCAGCTACGAAAATAAATGTGGTTACGATCTGCACCTTTATTATCACAAACACAAAGAAGATTCAGGACGAAAAGAATTTATATTTTAAAAATGAAATTGTTGAAATTTTATTTTTATATGTGTGAATGGTCATGTCGGTTTGAATAACAACAGTTTTATTAGGTTGGGGATGGAGGTAATCGTCTTGAAGACCTTCAAAGGCACATCTGCTGGTCGCCTATTAACTTAGTCGTGCCAAAAAAATCCTCTCATTGGATGACCAATTTTATACCTCCACTAGCTATAAATTAGTCAGTATACTATTTATTATATCCGTACTATGGATAGATGGGAAATAAGAAGTGTCGCTTACTCGATAAGAGTTTTACTAATTACTCCTATGGAAACTAGGAGTCTTAAGAATAAATGGTAATTATAAGAGGATCCGATATACCAACAACGATTTTACAAATTTTTATGAGTTACTCGTCATTTTTTTATCATCAAACAATTTTTATTTAACTCGTCATGTCGATGCAAAATTAAGCATTCCCTAATATCAGATAGGTTTTCTCATCATTCAAATAGTTCGATAGAATTAAAATGCCGAATTAAAAATTTAAATATATCTTTCTTGTGCCTTGGTTTTTAGGAGTAATCATTATCATATTAATTAATAGCACGTTTTATTAATTAATTAAGAGTAGTTATTATCTTAGTAATTATCTTATTTGCAATAATAAGAAATAGCTAAATATTTAATATAAATGAACTTTATCCGCATTTCTTCTTCCAGGTTTGACCATGTCACAGGTTTTCCAACAGCCAAGCTTTCACCCATCTTGCTGTGGGCTTCTTCAGGGCTAATACAAGAATGAGAGTGGAGAAGGGGATCACTAACTTATAATCTTCCGTCGGGCGCGAAGTCTGTGTTCCCATTGGCTAGCGCCCGAGGGGGCGTGCTCAGGTGGAGGGGGTAGGGGAGGGGGGATGTCATCCGCTCTCTGAGATATGTTTTGTTGTCTAATGTTGTTTAGTGCAGGGTACCAGTTTTTGCTAAGTCTGTATCCGTCTTCTTTGTTTATATTATTTGGTTGTTTTATAATTTCTATAGCTTCCCTGATGGATCTATGGTGGTAGTTGTCAATCCTAACTATGGCTTTGGTGTCTTCGAAGGCTATAGTGTGTTGTGTATTGTAAAAGTGTTCTGCTATTGCTGATTTGTCTTTTGTTAATGTTTGTATTTTCTTAACTGCGGCAATATGTTCTTTCAGACGTGTGGTAATGTTTCTTCCTGTCTGTCCTATGTATTGTTTACCGCATGAGCAAGGGATACTGTAAAGTCCAGGTTTGTTGAATCCATGAGGTTCCATTATTTTCGGAGAAAATTGAACGCATTGACCATATACCTTTAAGTGACCAACTATCAGATGCCACTCATCTCAAAACCGAAAAAATATAGATCCTTGTAATTTTCCCACAGAACCCATTAAATAAATACATAACTGGACTCAACAAACCTGGACTTTACAGTATCCCTTGCTCATGCGGTAAACAATACATAGGACAGACAGGAAGAAACATTACCACACGTCTGAAAGAACATATTGCCGCAGTTAAGAAAATACAAACATTAACAAAAGACAAATCAGCAATAGCAGAACACTTTTACAATACACAACACACTATAGCCTTCGAAGACACCAAAGCCATAGTTAGGATTGACAACTACCACCATAGATCCATCAGGGAAGCTATAGAAATTATAAAACAACCAAATAATATAAACAAAGAAGACGGATACAGACTTAGCAAAAACTGGTACCCTGCACTAAACAACATTAGACAACAAAACATATCTCAGAGAGCGGATGACATCCCCCCTCCACCTGACCACGCCCCCTCGGGCGCTAGCCAATGGGAACACAGACTTCGCCCCCGACGGAAGATTATAAGTTAGTGATCCCCTTCTCCACTCTCATTCTTGTATTAGCCCTGAAGAAGCCCACAGCAAGATGGGTGAAAGCTTGGCTGTTGGAAAACCTGTGACATGGTCAAACCTGGAAGAAGAAATGCGGATAATGGATTCAGACCATGGAAGCCTGAAACAACATAAATGAACTTGATTTTTAAATGCAAGCAGAACAAAGAAATATTATAAAAGAAATTTCTTGAAATAGTATAGTAATTAACTCTTTAATTGACTAATAATTAAGTATTATAAATCGTGAAAAGGAGAAAATTCTGTAAGAAATTATGTCTACAAAGTTTCAGCAAGTACTTGATATGGACGAAAAAATAATAACTTCTTTTATATTACTTAAAGAAAACTACTTGCTTCCGTGACAACTGAATGAAGTATCATAACAGTTAGTAGAGACTTTTAAAATTACACTGGTCGACAAAATTTAACTTTTTTTCTTTCACAAGAATTAAAATAACAGATTCTAAAAGTATTTTTCGTGCTGAATTCAAATATAATTACAGTTTTTCCCCATCGGGCAGGAGTTTTGTGTGATATTCATTTGAATTTTTTATAATATTCCAAAAAATCCGTAACTAGCTATCTAACTCAAAATTATAACTACTGATTCTGACTTACCTAGAAAGTGGTAGATAGTTATTTTCGGGTATATTTTGCATCTGGAACGTCTCTCATTTTAGTCCAACATTAGTCAGACAGCATATTGGAACTCCACTTGCCTTGGTACCTCTTCTCTATTGTAGAAATTTGCTGATGATAACGCTCACCGTGTTCATCGCTGACAGCTCCAAGGTTTTCGGGGAAGAAGTCCAAGTGAGAGTCCAAGAAGTGAATTTTTAAAGACATGTTGCATCCCATAGCTTTATAAGAATGCAGAAGATCAGCCACTATGTCACGATAGTTTTCTGCTTTATGGTTTCCAAGAAAATTGCAACAAAAACTTTTGAAAGACTGTCAGGCTGCTTTATCCAGTGGATTTAACAGTCCCTCGAAATGTTCATCAGCCATTAATGATCGGATTTGTGGTCCTATAAAAACTCCTTCTTTCAATTTAGCATCACTGACTTTGGGGAATTTCGATTTCAAGTACAAGAATCCATCAGAAAGTTTATCCATAGCTTTGACGAAATTTTTCATAACTCCTAACTTAATATGCAATGGAGGTAAAAATATTTTTTCAGGCTTCACTAAAGGGACACATGCCACATTTTTCTGGCCAGGGATAAGAGATTCACGTTTCGGCCATGACTTTCTAACTAACGTAGTGAGACTTCTTATCTCTGCTGTTCCACTCGCACAAAAAACAACAAAATTTGGTGAACCCAAGTTGCAAACCAAGCAATAAAGCAATGACCTTTAAATCACCACAGATATTCCATCATATTTTCCATATTGTATTTTCTCTAAAACTAGTTTCATATTTTCATATGTCTCTTTCATATCAGTGGCATGCGCTACCGTTATTGATGGAAGTTTATTGCCAATATGTAGCAGCACAGCCTTCAAACTTACTTTAGAGGAGTCTATGAACAATCGCCACTCATCTGGCCGCTGTTGAAGCCCAAGAGTTTCCATAACTGAACAAATATTATTACAAAACACAATACCATTTTCTTCAGGGAAGAATACTTTGAAAACACTATGGCGGCTACGATATCTACTAATTCTTACATCTTTTTGGAGTAGATTCCACCCTTTGAGTCTGGAAGCTAAAACTTCCGCTTGCTGTTTAGACAGATTTAAATCGCGAATCAGGTCACTAAGGTCTTGCTGATTGGGAAAGTATGGTTCTGATGAACAGCTACTGGCTTCATATGTAAGATCATTTTTATTTTCATCTGAATCATTTGGAGTTTCAGTCAGGTCAGAACCAGAGTTATCACTTAAGGTTGTATCTGCATATACTGGTACGGGGAACTCTTCACTGTGTAAGACAGGTCTCATTGCAGATTTCAAATTCGGATACTTAATTGTATATTTTGTTTTAGATGTGATTCCTTTAATATTTGTCAAACAAAAATAACAGTCAGTTAAATGATCCTTCGGTTCCCTCCAAATCATGGGAATTGCAAATGGCATATGATGTGTACCATTTTTCCACCCAGTCAGCAGTCTAACACACGAAACACAGCATGTATTTGGGGCCCAGCTCTTATCAAAATCACCAACTTGACAGCCAAAGTAAAGTTTATAACACTTCTTTACAAGTGGGGTTAAATTTCGCCTCTGAGACTTGAAGGTCAGCTCACCACAAATATAGCAGAAATTATCTGCATGATTTACACAATTTCTTGGCATGATGAAAAAATAAAGCACAGAAATATAACATGCACAACATACACAATACACTTCTAAACAGAAAGGAAGGAAATATTTCACTACTCAACAATCTCACAGTCAGCTCAATACTGACACATCACAATGCCAAACAGGTCTGAATATGTCTAAACAACAACAATGAACCTGCACAGTCATGTTTTATTACGCTTCAGCATGACATTGCAAATAATTTCAGTAATACAGCTTGAGTAAAATAGCTACATATGAGGTAACGGTTCCTATGACAGGTCAAAGAAAACGCTAATATCATATTTTGAAAAGTAGCTTTTACAGAAAAACTATGCCTGATGGGAAAATTCTGACTACATATCTGAATTCAGGATGGAAAATGCCACTAGATTCACTATTCAGATCTCTTGTGAAAAAAACCTTGTCGACCAGTGTTATAAGACACGGTTTACAATTTTCAGGACCCTACAAACATTTGTTTCTCGCTTTATCGGACAGGAGTTATTCAAGGTCATTATGCAGTATTGACAATCCAACAATAATAAAATAAAGAATACAATCCTGCCTCGTTATACATCGTCGACGAAAGTTTTGTGATTGACTCAGGTGTCCGATGAGGAAGTGTGGGCCACCATATATATAATTAATTATATATATCCACCACATATGAAATTAATGATATATATCCACCACATATATAATTAATTACTGCTTAAGTTTTAAACTTAATTGCTGATTCTAAGGACGGAAAACGCTTTTGTTTTCTGAAAAGGTCTTAGTGACGAAAATTCGAATACTAGATTTCAACTTATTGTAAATACCACTTCTATGGGGTCGGGAACCTAGTGGACAAAAGCGCTTGCAATAGGTAATCAATGTTAAGCAGCGTCTAGCTTGGTTAGTACTTGGAAAGGTGACCGCTCCATTCAGGTGACCGCCCGCCGATGAAATCTTCACCCCCCCCCCCTCTTCCGGGTATGTGAGGCCCGTCAGCCTACTGGATTAGATTCCTGGCGTAGAAGTAAAATAAATTTCCCGTGTATCTTATAGAGAATCGTGGTGGTGGTGTGGTTTTCCAGGATGTAAGTAACAGTCCGGAGGTTTGGTAAAGGACGACTTCGGTCGCTTGTATGCTTCCGGGAAAGAAATATAGGTCCTCTGGGCTAGCTGACTCTGGGCTGTCATAATCCTTAGACCTAGACCAGTTTGTCACTGTCCTTGTTGAACCCGAGAGACATGACGCTATCGGTGGGAAGGGCACTCCTTAATTGGCCCAAATGGGATTGGTTCTGGAGCAATGGGCAGTCTGTCGCTGCACCATGGTTTTTCCCCCTTAATTTTTCAATTAAGGGTACCCAGTTTATAGAGATTTGCTGGATTTTTTATTATAGAAGGGTAGAGATTATTCCTGGATTTGCACCAGGAGGATCTCTCGGCCTACGAGACGAACTGAGGCGAATATTAAAGGTACCCTAGATTTGTTTAGGGAATCATCATCATCATATTCCTTCCCCTTCTACCGCTGCGCGTTGTGGGGATGCCCTCTATAGAGCTTGACCCAAGTAACCTTCTCCTGTACCAGTTCTTTCCTCTTGTTCCAGTCCAGTCCTCGCCTCCTGAACGCTTTCAGTACACCTTCTTCCCAGGTGATCCGTGGTCTTCCTCTCGGTATTCTTCCATCAACTCTTGTCTCATACACAATCCTTGCCGTTCTTTCGATGTTCATCCTTAGGAGGTGCCCAAACCATCTCAGTCTATTTTCTTCTAGAATGGTTTCTACTGGCTGTACCTCAAGGTACGATCTTATAGTTGTATTGCGGATCCTATCTCCCCATGTCTTTCCTTCCACCTTCCTAAAGTATCTCATCTCCATTATCTGGATCTGGCTATAAAATAAAAAATAAAAATTTAAAAAAAATTCTATATTTGATTACTATATATTGTAGAGGTAATGGCCCATATTATATACTAATGTGGGCAATATGGACAGATTGAAATAAATGAACAATAAAACTAAGTGTTATTAACACTGATTAAACCGGCAAAACGGACGAAGTCATAAGAAGATAAGTCATATCTATTCCTACCAATAAACAGTTGCTTTAAAAATTGTCATCATGTTACCTACATAGGATAGTTCGTTGTAATTTTCTTATTCTATTGCCAATTCCTATATATATTTTTATAAGTCCGTTTCATTTCACAAATAACATCAAGATAGGTAAAGGAGCCACTACCTTAATGAGAAGTAAGAACTATTTCGTAAGTCAATGCTCTCAAAAACAAAATCATTTGGAAAGCTAAGTGAAAAGCAAATGTCATGGTAGAATATTACTGTTGACATTTTCAGAGTAACGGTTTTGTATTAGTTTAAGGATTTCTCTTGAAATATGGATTTTAAATCGTTTAATATATACCTAAATAGTATGTTGTTAATACTGTAGGAATGTTGAATGAAAATATAGGTTTATTATTATTGTTGGGTTGTTTTTGTTTTTTTTTGCCTCGATCCCATTTGAATTTTTTCTTTGGAGTTGTTTTCGAATAATTATGGTCATTTGAAATTTTTATATGATTATTTATTTAAATAATTAAATAAATAATGTCTTTATTGTGACACTAATATGAGCTAATAAAAAAGATTAGAATTTTTAATAAATTCATTCTGTAGTTTTAAAAATAAAGTATTACCATGCATTGTAATAATAACTTTTTGTAACATAATATGTCATTTACCTCCATGATAATATTGTAACGTTAAACCGATAAGTAGATAAACAAAGCATATGGCGTAACCTCCCGAACCGCTTGTTGGAACAAAATAAGCGGTTGGAACGAACTCTTTTTGTCTAGATCATTCCGTGATGGCGGAGAACTGCCGACATTGTTCTGGAATATTCCAGGCCTCACTATTTGCGATTATATATAAGGGGCAGAGACTGAACGAGTTAGTTAGTTGAAGTCTGTGTCTTGACTGTAAAGCTCAAGTCATATGATTGTGTGTTATAACGTTATCAATGTTGTAACCTGTGTTAAAGTTGTGTAAGTGTTTAAGTTTTATTAATTCGTTGGCATTGAGATAACTGTATATTTCTGTTAATAAATATTCTTTAGCCCACATAAGTGTTACAACTGGTATCAGGTGTGGGGTTAAAAAAAAAAAAAATATGCCAGGTAAACGAATTGGAGAACTTAAAGTCACGGAGCTGCGGAGAGAATTAGAAGAGCTGGATTTAGACACTACAGGGACAAAAGCGATCTTGTTGGCCCGCTTACGTGAGTATTACTCTAGTCAGGGTGTAGATCCTGAAACTGTAGAGTTTGAGGATAGCTCTTTTAAAGCTGCTTTAAATAATTTGTCGGCAGAAATAAATTCTAATTTGTCTTCTGAAATAAGTGGGTTAAATGACAAATTCACCAGCCTAAATTCTAATTTGTCGGCTCAAATAAATGGGTTAAATGACAAATTCACCAGCCTAAATTCTAGTTTGTCAGCCGAAATAAATGAAAAATTGATTTCCCAATCGGCTGAGATCAATGACAGGTTTACCAATTTGTCTGGTGAATTAAATGAAAAATTGGATAGCCAGTCGGCAGTAATAAGTGACAAATTAGCAAAACAGTCCGAGGAGCTCAATGAGAAAATAAATAACCTGAAGTCAGGCTTATCGGCTGAGATAAATGACAAGTTGGCCAATTTATCTGGTGATGTGACCAGGTTAGATGAAAGGTTGGCCAACCTGACTAGCGAAACGAATGAAAAGCTGACCAACTTGTCTGGTGACGTGGTTGGGTTGAACTGGCTGGCTCAGCAGGTAACGAGGGCTGTTATGTTGGAAGAGGAGTTTGAGAAATTAGAAAGGAGGTTGGAAGAAAAAGTTCAGGCAGCCGTTAGAAAGCATATCACCCAACAGCCACCGATAGAAGAGGAAGGACGTGAACATGCAGTAATAGAGAGCCGAGCCAGAATAAAGCAACCGACTTTTGATGATAAGTCGTCCTGGGCGAACTACCTCAAGCAGTTCAACGCTGCGGCCAGTGCAAATGGGTCGTCTCCAAGAGATAAGGCGGTTGCCCTTACGGTGGCTCTCAGAGGAGACGCTTTGGATGTCCTACAGACCCTCAACGCTGATGACGCGTACGATTTTAACATGCTAGTAAGCCAGCTAGAGATGCGGTTTGGCCACGCCCACCTCGGACAGATATACCAGTCCCAGCTAAAGAGCAGGAAGCAGAAGGCAGCCGAGACTATTCAAGAGTTCGAAGCGAACGTTGCCAGGATGGTAAGACTGGCTTATCCAAAAGCCCCAGAAAGTTTGTTGGAGTGCTTAGCAGCAGCACCAAGCATTCGTCGACGGCTTAAGGGACTTGGAGCTTCAGAGAGCGGTGCGGCTTGCTCACCCTAAATTATTGGTGGATGCACTAACCATAGCATTGGAGTTTGAGGCGGCTACCGAAGCTTCTCGTAGCAATGGATGTGTCCAGACCAGGCGTACCACCGACCGTGACAAGGTGAACCACGGAGACCTAGAAGGTGTTCTCTCAGGGGTTGCGAAGGCTTTAGACTCGCAGAGAAGACCCTTCCGGTGTAGGAACTGCGGGGAGCCGGCAATAACTGCGGACTTGGAGAATCTTGTTTTGGAGGTTTTAAAAGTACTACAATCCCGTAAAAGGAGACCCGTACGGTGCTGGAGCTGTGGGGAGCTCGGACACATTAGGAGATCGTGCAAAGGAAAGGTCACTCCAGACACAGGAAAAATAGGACACGCCAATAACTGGATGATAAAAGCTTCCCGGGGCAGTCACCAAGGTGCTTCACCAATAATGGTAACCTCCTTGGGACACCGAGACGACAGCGCATATGTGGATGGCAAGAAAAGACTTGAAAAGAAAAGAAAAGAGATGGCAGCTGAGGACTGCGACCGGAGAAGAAGCCAAGGTATTCGGGGAAACCTAGGTAAAGTTACAGTTAGGCTCAAGCCGTGTCTCACACTCGCTTCTAGTGGCTGACATTGAAGAAGATGTAATCCTCGGGATGGACCTTATGAACGCGTATGGCTTTCAGCTCAACCTGGAACGGAGGAGTGTCAAGATCAGTGGAGAGGTGCTGCCCTTACGGAGTCGGGGACCAGCCGGTGTGGTAACCACCGTGGAACCGAGTGTAAAACTTCCTTCGAGGGATAATCGCTCAAATATTCTTCGAAAAGGCACTAAGGTTGAGACTCCAGCGTCGATTACCTCGTTGGTTCGGCAGGCGACTACGAAGAGCGAGCTGAAATACAAGCAGAAGGACAGGGTGATTGAAGGCGTCGATCCGTCATTTCCTCGAGAAGAGAATCGATATCACCCTATCGCTGTCAATAAGAGACACGTGGCCAGAGATCGGATGAGGAGACAAAGCGGGAGCAGAGCCAACAAGGGTGGATACGAAGATGGAGAACTTGCTTGGCTCTACAACCCACAAGGAAGGCGGGGACCATATGTGATTAAGAAGAACATCAACGATCTGGTCTACAGGGTGTTCAAGTACCCCAAAGGAAAGCCCATTATCGTCCATAATGATCGCTTGGCGCCATATAATGGGAACCATGAAGAAGAAGCAGCGGATTACGGAAGAGACCTCTCGTTCGACCTAGGGAGCAGGCACGCATGGAAAAGAAGACATCCAGGAGGTATGTCTCTAAGGAGGGGGCAGTGTAACGTTAAACCGATAATTAGATAAACAAGACATATGGCGTAACCTCCCGGACCGCTTGTTGGAACAAAATAAGCGGTTGGAACGAACTCTTTTTGTCTAGATCATTCCGTGATGGCGGAGAATATTCCAGGCCTCACTATTTGCGATTATATATAAGGGGCAGAGACTGAACGAGTTAGTTAGTTGAAGTCTGTGTCTTGACTGTAAAGCTCAAGTCATATGATTGTATGTTATAACGTTATCAATGTTGTAACCTGCTCAATTGTTTAAGTTTTATTAATTCGTTGGCATTGAGATAACTGTATATTTCTGTTAATAAATATTCTTTAACCCACATAAGTGTTACAATATTTATGTATTATTGTGTATATTTATATTATATCCATAGGGTTTTCTTCATTTTAGACATTTATGATACAAATTAATAATACGTTATATATAGAACGCTAAAAACTTCGAAAGCGAATATCTAACATCAAGTTTATGAAAATGGGCTCTTCTTTCCCCAAACTCCTCAATGAGACTTGTACTGTTTTTATTTTCATTGATTCATTTAGTTTTGTGAAAGTGATAAGAGCAATTGGTTATGCATTGTTTACGCATGTATGTTTTTGCTAGAGGTCCTTGCAACATTCGGCTATGGTGAAGGAGTAAAATAAGGAAAAAATAAATAAGAAAATAATTAAAAAAAAAACCTAATGAATTTCGAGTTGGCGATAGATCAAGAAAATACATACAATATACAGTATGCATACTAAATATCAAGAAATTTGGCTTATTCAGGATGGAAACTTGATTGGCATTTAAAATTTACTGCTCATTGCTCGGCAAAATTGACAGATAACTTTCAAGCATGATTCATTACTATTACTATTAATGTTGTGCAGTATACCAAAAAAATAGCAGAGATACCGATAATTTAACTTGGATGCTTTGGATAATGGAATTTGATTATCAACACATTTCAGACAAAAAAATCTTATTATTTTATTATTTGTTATTGTTATGGTAATTCATTTTTTCAAAAATGTTTAAATTTAAAAATCAATAGCATTATGCATTAAAAATCAAAAACTACATGCATCTGGTGTATTTTTGGATGTAGCTCAGGCATTCGACAAAGTCTGGCACCAGGGTCTTCTCTTTAAACTCAAGACCATATTACCGCACACTTACTACCTCATTCTTCAATCCTATATTTTCGACAGATTTTCTCCGTTCGGCAGGAATCAGGAACTTCATCAATTCGTCCAGTCCTAGCAGGAGTACCTCAGGATTCAATACTGGCTCCTCTTCTCTACATTATATACACACACGACGCAATGATACACTGACCGCTACTTATGCTGACGATACAACTTCTTCTTCTTTCCCTTCCTCCTTTATGCCTTTCAGCGTGGAGGTATTGTATCTAGCCATCGCAGCCAGGCATCCCGGTCTCTCGCCAGCATCTTCATCTCTCCTAAGAACTTCCCTCTTGATCGTCCCAACCTGAGAATGTGGTCTTCGTAAGACAGTCGAGGTCTACCCCTAGGTCTTTTTCCTCTTGGTCGGACTTCATAGAAGCTTCTGGGTTCTCTATATTCGCCCATTCTGCACATATGACCATACCACCTTAGTTGTCTTTTCTCGAGTATTTGTCCCAGTGGCTTGACGTTTAATTCTTCACGAATTCTTTCATTGCGTACGCAATCTCGTCTGGTTTTTCCTGCCACTCTTCGGAGATACCTCATTTCAGCTGTGGTTATTCTATTTTTATGTTTGTTTACAGTTACCCAGCTTTCACTACCGTAGAGCAACAAAGGTACACTGCTTTGTATATTCTTAATTTAACATCTCTTCCAACTTCTCTCTTTCCTATGAAGGAATTGCAGATATGGAAGTAAATATTGTTGGCTTTTCTAATTCTATTGTTGACCTCATCGTCAATATTCCCGTTCCTGCTTATTATTACACCCAGGTATGTATAATTATCAGTCTGTTCCAGTGACTGGCCATTACATATTACATTGGTAGCCTGAGGCTCTCTCCCCAGATGTAATATTTTACTTTTATCTGTATTAATAGATAGGCCTTTTATTCCTAATTCTTCCTAATTTCTTCCTGTCACAAAAGTCCTACAGTCTCTGTTTCAAAAATTTTGGAATGGAAAAGAATCCCAGAGGACTGGGAGTACAATGTAATAATACCTATCCACAAGAAAGACGGTACGAGTGAATGCAAGAACAACAGACCAATCTGTTTATCACCTGTAGTATACAAGATTTATACGTCCATACTAGAGCGCAGGCTTAGGACATATATTGAACCGATGCTCGAGGAGGAACAGGCTGCATTTAGGAGAGGTAGACAAACACAGGACCACATATTTTCTCTTAGATGCCTAATGGAGAAAACCTGGGATAGAAACGGAAATATGTACAAGGCGTTTCTGGATATAAAAGCTGCATTCGACTCGGTCCCAAGGTATGAACTATGGAGAGCGCTAGAGGCTAAGAATATTCCCGTAGACCTCATAAATGACGTCAAATCAGTATACCAAAACCCAAAAGGTATTGAAAGAATAAATGGTATGGAATCCAGACCTTTTGACATGGAACAGGGAGTGAAGCAGGGAGACAGCTTAAGTCCTTTGCTCGTCGTAAATTTTATGGACGATTTACATAAAATCTGCAAAAGGAGAACAGCCAGAAGTATAGTGGGACTATGGAATCTGAGACATGTCCAAGTCCAAGCTTTGTTGTATGCGGATGACATTGTCTTAGCAGCTGACTCTCAGGACAAATTACAGCAAGTTGTACTTGAATGGCAAGAGGAATTAGGAAGACGATACAACAATTCTCACTAAAATCAAGATCCTATTCATGCCTCACTAACTTTACCACAACATCTACATAAAGTAAACGACTGGTGTAAATCATGGAAAATTCGGCTAAATCATGAAAAATCAAAACACATAAAGTTCACTCTTCGAAAAAATACCTGCCCTCCAATTTATATAGACAATGTCCAAATTTCCCAAACTGACACCGTACATTACCTTGGTCTTACTCTTGACAGAAGGATGACCTGGGGCCCGCATGTTAAGATGAAACGAAAAACACTTAACAAACGACTCACCCCACTTTACTCCCTTTTTTCTAAAACCTCAAAACTAGGACTACGACAAAAATTAAATACATATTTATACTTACTCAAACCAATATGGACTTACTCTTCACAGATATACGGTACAGCCAAAAAGACCCACTTACAAAGAATTCAGACCTTTCAATCAAAAATATTAAGACTAATAGTTAAAGCACCATGGTACGTGAACAACATTACCATACATACTGACTTACAAATGCAAACAGTAGACCAACATATAAAGACACTTTACAAACGTTTTCATATACACTTACACGGTCATTTCAATCAACTGATTAGAGGCATGGCAACAGCTGATATGCCCATACCTAGGAGATTAAAAAGGCGCTGGATGAGAGATCTCCTTTGATAAAAATCCAGGTTACCTGAAACAAGCCAGGGAAGAGGTACCGCTGGGTGCTATCCTTCCCCATGCCTAACATGCCCTTATTCAAATTAGCACACCTCACATTTGCTGATTGTTGATGTTTATTGACAGGTGCAAATTAAAGTTATGAAGCCAAAAAAAAGAAAAAAAAATCAATAGCAATATCTTTAAAATGATAAATTGGTAGTTTATAAAAAAAAAAAAATCTGGTGCGTGCGCGCAACACACAACTTTCACTTACCAACTTACTTAGATTAGAAATTAATGCGTTTTGTTAATTGCCACATCTCAAATGAACAGAACGGCTTTAATTATGAACAATGGCCTGTCATTAAATGCGTACTCCGCATGCGTGGGCTCAACGAGTTGCGTGGGCTCAACGAGTTGACTGAATATTTTTCTTTTTTTCTCCTCTTTATGTTTTCTTTATTTTTATCATATCTTATATTTAGCCATTTCTTATTTTTAGGCGTAACGAGAGACAGTTAATTTCTCCATATAAACAAAAACAAAGGTACTTTATAGGAAACAATACCTGACCCCATATAAACCCCCTCAGAACATTTTAATAATGCTAAAGCTTACCTGATATTAAAGAACATGGGAATATCAAATTTCATTAAAAATGGCGAATTTGATAAAAATCGTTAAAGCCGTTTTTGAGATCATCGAATAAAAAGTAAAAATTGGAAAAACATTAGGAAATAAAGTGTCCCCTCCGTTAGACCAATTTTGGTGAAATTTTGGCTATCACATCATTGGCATATACATACATCAAATACCCAGTTTGATCAAAATCGTTAAAGTCTTTTTTGAGTAAATAAAAAAAACACGTGAAAATTATACAAAACTTATTAAGTAAAGTCCCCCCTCCGGTTGATCAATTTTGATGAAATTTCGGCTGTCGCATCGCCGTCATATATATACATCAAATGCCAAGTTTCATCAAAATCCTTAAAGCCCTTTTTGAGTAAATAAAAAAAAACACGTGAAAATGATACAAAATTTATTAAGTAAAGTCCCCCCTCCGGATGATCAATTTTGATGAAATTTTTACAGTCATATCTCGGGCATATAAATAGATCAAATACTTAGTTTAATCAAAATCGTTAGAGCCGTTTTTGAGAAAATCGAAAAAAACCTAAAATGTTATTAAGTAAAGTACCCCCTCCCTTTGAGCAATTTTGATGAAATTTTTGCTGTCACATCGCGGGCATATAAATACACTAAATACCCAATTTCAGGTTCACACGGTTTATAGTTTTTGAGCTAGTCTGTTCACACACACACACACACACACGGACACACAGACACACACACACACACACACAGACCATTTTGCGGGACTTGGTTATTTCGACTCAGGGGACCCCAAAACGTGTATTTCCGTTGAAAACCGGAAGTCGAAATTTTTCACGATCGCAATACTTCCACTTACTATATATTTCATATATAGGTAAGTGAAAGTAAAAAAAATGATTATACTACTAATCCGTTGAAATATTCGTCACATGTTAGTCAAAAATGCAAAGCTAGTTGAGATAATTGAGATATTTCGTAATAATTACCAAACATTTATTTGGTACAGAAATAATTTCCCAGAATAATTATTCAAATGATTATTATTTTAAATTATATTAGTTTGTTTTATATACTGAAATGTTAGTAAAATATTTCCTCCTTTATTAGCTTGTTTTAGATTTCAACCAATTAAAAAAAAACATGGGGATTGTTTGGGTTTTGATCAAATATAAATAAATGAATTATCTGAATATAAAAAATACAGATTAAATTATATGACATAGTAGTAAATTTGATCCAAGCTAATCTCATTAGCATCCAGGTAATGACTTATGCACTATTCCGGCGTAATACCATTTATCTGGATAACGAGCTACTAAACTGATATTTTTTATTCAATAAATTTCATGGAACGGTTTTCCAATTCGAATTAACTAAAACGATAACTAATATAAAAACAGACAAACACATCATATAATTTAAAAAGGACGCGCGAGAGGAATCAATTCATGTTATCGTATACAAAATATTATTTTAAATTGAAAAACAAATTGTATATTTTTATATTTTAAAAATTCTAATTGATAAGAGTAATGCCACATATCATTGAAGGTTGCAGCTGTTGGACGGCCATTTATTATCGATCTCGTTACGCAGCCTTCAGCAAGGTCGTTTCCGATGTAAGGTGAAATTCCTGACATACTTATAATCAAAAGTTATAATTTTTAATATTTACATACTTGGAAATTAATTTAAAATTATGTAAATCCAAGAGGAAGAAAAAACCTTCACCTCAATATCACAATTAGCAAATAATTGGATTGTCCGCAATATTCATGTTTTCGTTAAATCACCTGTTTATAATGAACTATTAAGTCCTAGAAGGACTCCGTCTTTTGAGAATGATGTTCTGAAAGATGGTATCAAAGAAAATCCCAGAACAACCGTTCGAAAACTTGCAGGGAATCTCTCAGTCAATAAATCGACCGTCGCTGACCACCTCAACATAATGTAAAAAAGGAAATGTAAAAAAGCTCGAAGCATGGGCACTCAAGCATTAGCTAACTGATAAAAAATCAGCGGTACCAAGTTTGCATGGCACTTCTTTGCCGAAACAAATACTTACCATTTCATTTGAGTAATAGTGAAATGTGGTGGAGAATTGTCACCTGTAATGAAAAGTGAATATCCGGCACTGACTAGAAAAAGATGAACAATATTTAACAACATTTTCCGAAGCAACCACCTAATCAAATGAACGAATGGTTTCTATTTATTTGTCCCGAGCTTCTTGAATCTTGGGGAAATATTCAATACCGAAATGAAATATTCTCATATTGATGCAATGCACAAGTGCAGCAATTTGAATTAGTGAATTTGGCCATCTTCAATCATTCGGAAAGTCCCTAATCAATGCTTAGGCCCCTTGTCTCACCTACGACCCAATGAAAATTATTTGAGGATATGAGATCCCCCCTCATCCACAATACTCTCCAAACCTCTCGCCAACCAACTACCATCCAGATACCTGGACCTCATTTTGAGAAATAAAAAAATTCATAATCAAAATTCAATAGAAGATGCGTTTATACAATTTGGTAATACATAGGACTCAAAATTCTCGTTACAGGGCATGGAAAGGTAGTAAAATCCTAGACAGAAATCTATTGAGAGTAATGTTTCAGATTAATTTTTTTTTTTTTAACCATAAACCTTCATTGATTTCCAGGCAACCCAACATGCCTGGGGGATTATTAATGTGTAATTAACAAATTTTCATGCTTGAAAATGTGTTATGTATCAAATGAATTTCTTTTTTCAATCTATTACTAAATATCTCAAAGTAACTATTAGTGAAACAAAAGTAACCATATTCTTCGATGTTGAGAGTAAGACTGAGCCACAGTCAACTCTATTTGGCCTATATCTGCCCTACATACGGCGATGACTGCTGACAAGGGTCAGTCTCTCATTGATCTGGAGGAACATTTTTGAAGCTAATTGATAAAAACAATATTAGGCACGGTCTTTGATTTTCGCGCCGATAGGCCCTCGAAACCGAGAACAAAAATAAAATTATATTAAATTACTTTATTTTAAATCTCGAGTTTAAAAAAAAAAAAAAAAAAAAAAAAAATCGATATTGACTTGATTCTCACCATCAAATATTAATTTTCGAATGTAGATTCATATTTTTACTGTAGTCACCTTCCTAAAATAATTTATCAGTAACTAATTTTATTTTGTACGATTCTTTTTGTTGGGGAGGGGGTGGTGACGAATCCCACATAATATATATATATATATATATATATATATATATTTCTTTCTTACTAACGCAAGTATTATTATCTGTTAGTTTAGAATATTTTATTTATATCTTTATTAATGTTATCTTCGACTTTTAATACAGGGCCATTCCACGTCAAATCAACACAAAAATATATCATTTCGAACCTCACCATCTCAGATTTTCTTGAAATTTGGTATATGTGTTGTATCTACTAGAACAATTGTGAAATATTACTGAGATATGTCAACCCTTTTTTTTTTTAAAGTGGGATTAAAATTTCTTCATTACTAAAAAATCTTCATAGAATAGACATTGTTGTACATAATTTGAAATGGCATGGAATGCGCTGTTAAACGACACCAATCTCATAGTCCTAGTCAAATTTGGAAAACATCTACAGCTATTTTTAATCATGATTTTTCTGTTTCTGGACCTATTTTTGAGGGCTTTAGAGACCAATAATTCAAAAAAGGGTTGACATATCTCAGTAATATTTCACAATTGTTCTAGTAGATACAAGTAGTACACATATACCAAATTTCAAGAAAATCTGAAATGGTAAAACTCAAGCCTGTGTTGAATTGACATGGAATGACCTATTCAATGACATGGAATTAATATTTTCATAATAATGATGTCATCGACAATTGATTATTGAATTTATTTTTTCTTATAACCAATCTTCATGTGGGTTATATATTATAGGTGTTACTGAAAGTATGTAGTATAAACCACTAAAATAAGGATTTGAGTTGATTTTTTATTAGTATACAATGATTTAAAACATTAAGAGATGAGAAAGAGTTATACTCGTTTGTATGGAAAGCTAACTAACCTATATTTTTTGTCTATGAAATAATGATCGCAAATTTTAAGTAAAATTTATATTTTATAATTCGGTTACCTAGAAATATTCTTTTATTAAGAATAAGGAACGGAGCTAGTTGAAAGAGAAATGTTTTGGGCACGTTGGAAATATTGTGTATGATTAATAAAATATGAAATATGGATAGCTCTATTAATTAAAAAAAAATTTATAATAAATTAGCAAAAAGTATCTTCCTTTTTCACCATAAATATTTATTTACAGCACATGTTGACGTTTCGGGGCTGTTTCCCCATTCTCAAAACCTGTGCATTTTTATACATCTATTAACATTAGCCCCGAAACGTCAACATGTGCTGTAAATAAATATTTATGGTGAAAAAGGAAGATACTTTTTGCTAATTTATTATCAATTATAATATAAATATCTTCCAACCAAATTTAGAAGAAAATAACAATAAAAAAAAAAAATGTTTACTTATGAACTACATTTAACGAAGCCTTTGGGAGTTGGGCAGAAATCTCGATACTCGGCTCTAATTTATACTTATTTATTTCATATCGGTACCCCTTATAGATTTGGCATCCCATAAAGATGGTCCTTTAACGGTATTGACTTTGAGGAGAACCCGCGCTTCCAGAGGAAGTTGTGTGGGTGTTATACAAACTAGAAGGTACCGTGTGCGGCAGAAGTTCTTGCGAGGAGGGGAGTAAGGATAGTGGGGGCAGGGTATATATTCCTCAGGGCAGGGCTCACGGTACCCGTCCATAGTGTCAGTGTCACAGCCAACATGAAGACAGCCGCCATTTTATTATTAGGCCTCGCCATCGGTAAGTAGGCATCTTCCATCATCGGAAACTTTAACGCTGGTATAAGATGTAAGAGGAAACTTGAACGGTCGGCATAGAGCGTAATCGGCGCGTCCCTTAAAAGTAAGCACTTCTTCATCTGACAGGAAACGTGTTGTTCGTCTGCATACGTACGGAATTTACATATTTGTTGATTTTTTAAAAATTTATGAAAAAAAAAAGTGAATTGCATTCAGATTTTTATTTTTGTTAATGCTTTTGAAGTCCTCTACAGTGAAAAAATCGTTCATTTGTTTTTTCAGACATCGACAAAATTAATAAACGAAATAATAATTATTTTCTTAAAGTATATTTAAAGTGAAGTGAAAGTGACAGAGATATACCAAATATGAGCCTTTTTAAAAAATTTTCAAGTACATAATAAAGTAAGCATACCTACTACTCCACCTTTTAATTTTTTCTATTATCTAAAATAAAATTACTTAAATAATCTATTATTTAAAATAAAATTACAACTACTCTGAATTTTTTTTTTAAAAAACTATTATTATATTTATATATATTAATTTTGAAGATTAACAAACAAAAAAATTACTTCAAAAAAGAAAATGGTTCCATTTTATTTGTTTTACCTCAGAGGACGTTTAAGTTCTGTTTATGACGGCAAGACATAAAAAAACATAAAAAACTCAAAAAACAAATGAGATATCAGAAATCGAAGAATCTATAACCGGTTTTCAAAAAGCCTTGTAACAAGTAGCGCTATGCCGGCGAGTCGGTGCAATTGCATTATACATTAGAAGTTATAAAAAAATTTCTTATGATTATAAGTATTATTGCTGTAATTATAAACAATTTGAATTATTTTAGAATATAAGTCACAGTAATCTTAAGTGCATTTTAGTAACATAAATAGCAGGGATATGAATAGCATCAGAGGAATTAGCATAGTTAACAAGTAATAATAAAATAGTTTTCACTTTACATATTGCAATTCATTATCAATTTTTTTTTAATAATGATATCACTAGCAACATATTATTTTCTTGACTTAATGCACAGAAACTGCTTATTAATACCTGTTATCTATTAGTTTATATATTTTCTTACTAAGTAATTTTAAATTTTCAAAAGCTGTAGAGAATTCTTATTATCTATGTAATACATAAATATGGAATGCTATTTAAACTAATGATTATAGAAAAATATAGATATCATTGTATGTATTTTCAACATCATGACATCATTTGGCTATGCTAAAAGGTTGCTATAGCGAATTAGAATTTTTCGTATAGTTATTTGTCATGCAAATAAAATAAAAATAGCCGTGGCATTAGATTTATTATGTAAATTCGGAATTTTTTATGTAATTATTACCATCTGAATAATGTATCTCAATAAATCTTGAGCTTTAATTCCTCTGTATGCTCCGCCAGATCGAATGATGTAACCTATTAATAAAACCATTTGAATAAAGGGCACTTGCTTAGGAACTCGTCCACCTTGGTTCGCATCCCATTTTCAAAATTGTATTCGGTTTTTGGGTCAGCCTACCCAAAATAGTTCTAGTAGTGACGCAATCATCGTATCTAAATGAAATTCAATTCTCGATCTAACAGTCCACATTAGAATTTCCTAAAGACAATTAAATCGGATATCCTGGATATAAAGGATTTAATGATAACTACCCAGCGGAAGGGAACTGTTCGGCAATGAGGTCGCATATTAGACTTGACGATCGTTCCATTTTCTCTGTGGGTCAGTTTCCCGGATCTGAATTTTATCGTTTAGCCCGCAAGTTCTGGAGAGCCATTAAGAAAAAGATATTCTTTGCAATAAAAAATTTTAGTACCTAATAAAGTTGGTAACTCCATCAAAGCAAATAAACTAACATTAATAGCCTCATAAAAGCACTGTCGTGGTTTAAGTTATGTTCCTGATTTATTTATTTTTTTAATAATATTTGATTGGCATAGGATCCATTAAAAATGGGGGGGGGGGGTTCTTTGTAGAGAAAAAGATTCCGCGAAACACTAGATCAATAGAAAAAGCATTCCAATTGATTGGTGAAGTGATGAAGACCATGGGGGTTTAGATTTATAATACTTAATGATGGTTGGAGGGAATGTTTTGTGGGGTGTTTGTATTGCTACAAAGACAACTGAATAAAGTTATTACTAATTTCACCATTTATTTTCGGTTTTGCATAATTCATTACAATAATTTAGATAATAGCATGCATTTTTTTTCTTTATATTTCTAATTTTGGAGTGATAGGCACCCTAGACCCCCTAAGCCTTTGTTTAAAAGATCAGTCCTGATATCTTCCGTTCAGTCACTTGAAGATCAAGTACTACTTCTGCTACTGGGGTTTCAGGAAAAAAAATCCAATAAATTTCACTTTGATTGTCTTAATGAACACGAATGATGATATAAACTAAAATTTTACCAACAACTATTGGTTAGAAATAATCGCCATAGAAATCCTACCGATTCTCTCAGGTTTCGTTGCTATCTAAATCAAATTAAAATCTATATATGAGATGAAAGTCCACTGATAAGAATGTTTCCTACGCATGGACCAAAGACCTTTCGTGGTAGTCCAAGCAATTACGCAATTTCCTCAAAATGCAGTGTATTAATTAAGCTTTCTTAAATGTTAATTGCCGGCAACTCGATTATCTAACGATCTGCATCCTAGGATAATTGGGCTACAACAATAAAATCATGATCTGCTTATCTGGTTTGCGTTTTAAGTCTGTTGGTTAAAGCACGGAATGATTCTGATCCATATGGTTGGATAATTTCCAAATGATTTATTTTTTGGTCATTTGGGGATTGTCATAGTAAGTAGTTCTTGATTATCTGGATGCTTACATTCCTTGATCATCTTGGGGGAAAAAAATTTTTACAGTCAAATATTCTCACGACAGAAAATTAAGAATTATGTGAAAAACCAAGACTGCCATAATAGTTGAATAGAAATATAATAGAAGTTGAGACCTTTATAACGATTTCTGTTCTGAACACCTCCAGCGTTTTGTTAAGTAAGTAAGGGCAATTTCTTTTCTTGTTTTTCCTACTAACCTTGTCTCCAAGCCATATAAAGGTAACTCAAGGTGAAATGGGTGTTACCGGGTTCGCATCAGCAGGCGTCATACCCCTGTGAAATTAAAAACATTAACTTTTCCATACCTAGATTAAAATTAATGGTATAAAATATCTGTTTTTATAATTAATTTATATTATACTACATCATTAATTAAATATTGATTATTTTAATTAATATTGATTATTTTATTACTAATAATTACAATCTAATTCTTTCAAATTATAATCAACAAATATTTTTTATATTACGGGTGAAAATAAAAAAAAATATTTTTAATGGTTAAATCTTCAGTTTTTTGTACCGCGTGATCTCGCATCAAACTTTAAGGTTAAAAGCAAGTGTTGTGAAGTTTCGGTTTGGCTCTAGAAATATACAATTAACTGATCTATGTTTGTTACTTACTTCTTCTTCTTCTTTGTTAGTTATGTTGGTAGGTTCATAACTACAGTCGAATTATGATATTTAAAAAAATGATTTTCCAAACGTTTTTTCTCAATTGTTGTTTTCTGGCAAGTCATAAACACAAAGCTACAACAATTTTATTTTATTTACAAAACTTCATCAAGGTTTCTCTGCCTTAACTTTAATTTTTCTAAAAAAATGGCGAATAAGCATTACAAATTTTATTTCCATAACTGATCCGGGTTATCCAGATGTCCGGTTTAACGAGGTTCTGTTGAACATATATTTAACAAAGCTAAAAAAAAAAACACAGCATTTTCGTAATGTCCTGTTAAATTAAATAGCAGATTTTAAAAAATATGACCGTACATACCGTGAAAGTGATTTAAGAAAGTTTCAGCATTTGTCAGTATTCAAGAACGCTGTGTTTTCACAGAACGCACGAGTTGAATAGCGAGTAGAAAGGACAGAAATGACCATTATTGTGTTTGTTTAAAGTATTCATTTGTAAAAGTAACAGTCATGCATTGAAAGTTATAAATGTTTCATTCATAATAATAATAAAATGGAGTTATGATTTTTAAAAACATATCTTTAGAACTTTCTCTTCTGGTTATTGAGCAACCTACCTTCTACTTCTGGCGAGCTCATTAAACATTACAATCAGGTTATGAAACTAAATATTTTTTGTTTCGCAAGTAATGATACGATTTCGTAAGATAATGCAGAGGAAATAACTGAAATTTAGGAAGTATTATACTGTAATACTTATGAAAAAAGTAGGTCAAGTTCATGGCCAACAAATACATATATTAATTACTTTGTTGTTCTTTTTCAAGATTGTTTCAATATTAACCATCCCAACTTACTATTTTCTTTTTTCTTTTTTCTAATTTGGATTCTATTTTCTGGATGGCCTAATTCATGAATATTGTTTGTTTAGATGGTTTCGGGTACTGATGGATTCTGTTTTAAATTATTTATACTAAATAAAAAATTAAAAATAAAACATGCCAAAGTAGAGGCAATTTAATATTTGGGCTTTAAGGACTGATTCATACCAAATACATATACAGGCTGTAGTAAACTAAGAAAAAACGTTATTCATAATTTATGAATATTAATCGGAATCAGTAAATATTGATAAACTTGATAAATATGATGAAAACAATCATAATTAAATTTAAAAAAATTGAGTAGGAATAAAATAAATTATTTTGCCAACTTATATCCATAGATTCTAACAAGGACTGGAAGGTTAGGATTGTTTCAAAGACTTGCAAGCCATTCTAGCATTTATGTTTATATACTTATTGAAGAACATCTAGCGTTTACAATAGTTTATCTTCCAAAAATGATCACTGTTATTAAATAAGTTGCCTTTATAAAAGTATTTTTAAGATTTTTACAATATATCGTCACCACCATGCTAAAGTAACGAATGTGCAACTAAAAACCTATGCATATTTGTTACTTTAGCATGGTGACGACGATATAGGCTATGCTAGATAAATTCATTCAGTTTTTTTTTTTTTTTTTTTTTTTTATAGCTACCTTGATAATTGATAACAAAAATGGATTAGAGATAGTAAATAAAGAATTCATAGCAGACTAATTGGACCATCAAGAGCGAATGTCCACCCAGATAGTAAAGGTCACACAAGACATTGTGCTTTAAAGTGATTAAATAGCCGGTGAGCCCAGGTCTGAGGCCACTTTCACCGTGTATTTTTAATAGATGCAGTTTTCTGAGACTAGGAGCCATTGTGGGGACGTGAACAGGACACCTGTTGCGCAAAGCCAAATCAATTACAGGGGGGTGATAGAAGTTGTATAACCTCAACATTGTGGTCCCTTTCTTCCAGCCAGGCTTTGTGCCCCCGCATATTATACAACTGCCATCCAACCACATTTTAGGAGAAGTACAATATGACTACTCCGAGAGCTTGTTAGGCCACATCAACAAAAAAAAAATCTCAATTATTATCAAAAAAATAAATTTGAAAGTGTCCGGTAAATAACGATATGATTGAAGACATTAGTGGATGAAGGGGTTATGTTACGAATTCAAAGTTTTGAGTGATCTCTTGCTGGCGATGATTAAATGGCTGGCGATGAAATTACACAAAAAATCTCTATTTTTTACGTTCTCAAAACTCGAATTTGTAACTTGATGCATTCTACGAGCACGTGACCAGATCGGGGCGGTAGGTAAGGCCACCGAGGTGGTTACTTTCAAATTCATACCTTCAATTCTTCCACAGAAAATTTTTCTGATATCTGTAATTAACATAACTTTTTAATTAATCAACACCACTTTTTTGAGGTGTTTTCGAAATAAGACGCTCTTTTGTAGTTTATCCTTGACACTTTTCGTTAAATCAATCATCAGGAAGAAGGAAAAGACACATATACACACACACTTTCACCATAACCTTCATACTCATTCCGAACCGTTAATTTCTAACCTTGCTTCAATCATTCCTCGCAATTTTTTCAATTGTTGTCTATACAAGAAGCGACCTCCACAAGATTACCATATCTTTTACAAGATTATTATTAAGAGTTTGCCATGCAGTGGGATTTTAAAAGAACAGTATTTAGCCCAAAGTACCAACAAGTTAGAGGAATTATAGAAAAAGACGGTCAAGAAACTGCAAATGAATACAAGACATTGAAGCCTCAAACGGATCCCTTTCTATGCCTTCTGAAAGCAAATAACTCACTATTTCAGGATCTAACGTCTCCAGCTAAATTACTGAGAGGTAGGCGTCTGAGAGGCGACGGACCCTGATCAAACAAGGCCGGTAAACCCGACTGACGTCAAGGCAGTACTAGATGATAGCCAGAAGCGAATGGTCAAGGGACGAGGCTTCTTCATGACTTTCGTGACGACACCTTGTTTTGAATGGGCTCCGGCCAAAGTAGTAGGGAAGATAGATCACTCGAGATCGTATTGTCTACAAAGGGATGATAGCGATATAGTTGTAGAGAGGAACAGGAAACACATGAAATGTGTTGAACGTTAGAATGAAGGTCTACATATGAAGGACGAAGAAGAACACCTGGACAATTTGTAAGAAGAGTAATATGAGGGTATCCCTTCGTTCCATGAGCAAGTGACCAGATAAGGCGGCAGGTAAGGGCAGAGAGGTGGATGGACTCAAACAAAAAAGGGAGGTGTTGATAAGGTTATGGTCGATATTGAATAACATATGTTACAAGTATGTATTCAATCATACAAGTATTTGTTAATAAATTATGTGGTATACAGTGGCCAGCCTACACGATATGAGAATCTATGAAAGATATTTCAATTACGCCAGGTAACGCCTAACCGGTAATGAAGTATTGGATAACAACCACTCATTGGACGGGAGTGACGGCACTGACATTTCAGCGACAGCTTGGGCTGGGAACCTATTAATGCTTTCAATGCCCTTACATATACATAGATATGTCATCTCAGGTTTTATGAAATCTTTGCGTCATTCTTACGAGTACTTATTTGTAGATTATGATTATATTATACTGCTCTCAGTCGGACTAATTAGTTTTTATAATTACTTCGTAAAAAAAACTTGATGTTTACTTAATCAAAGCATTGTATAAGGGAATAGATAAAAGAAGTTAACAATAATAACTGATTAACACGCTCGTGAAATTCATGCAACTGATACCTGGGTTTAGCTGCGTTTCGACATTTCTCTAACATCAGAATGAGTAATTTGCGAAGTCATCCAGCAGGATTGTGTTTTCGTAGCATTCCCCTCAGGCCTATTATTCAATATTTTATTTTATTTTAGTTTTTTATTTATTTTTTAAACATTAGTTTCATTATTTTATTGAACTAGATATCCAAACAAGAAAATATTATTTCCTATCACTTTTTTTTCCCATAAAGACTTGAATATAATTATAATAAATTATATTCAATAATAAAATAAATTATAATTATAATTATAAATAAATAAATTATAATAAATAATAATAAAATAAATTTGTTTACTTTATTTAATAAATTCAAAACTGTGATAATGATGAATGTGATAACTAAATGGAAAAAGTGTCGTGAATGTATAAGTCATCCATTGATGCTCGTCCATAAAAATTTAAATTTAGCTGGTTGGAAGATACTTGCTCCTTTGTAAACGTCGTAATGCATACCCTGAGTCTAGTTTTGATAGTCTCTGAATTATTGAATTGAAGTGTGTGCGTTAAGTTTTTCATGAAATTTTTATTATTTATAGATGATTTTACTTATGGGGACATAAATTCTTTGTTTAAGTTCTTTTTACTTACATAACGTGGAGGGGGAAAATCTGAGTATTTTTGATTGAAACTGTTGTAGTTTTAATAATTAATATTTCATTTTTTATTACTAGAAGATATCCGGCAAGAAACTTGTAGATTGAGAAGTAATCAAGCAAATCTAATTAAATGAGGTAAGAAAGTTCATTGCCCTCGTGGATAAAAACTTGGCTTATCGTCAAGAACAATCCAAGCTTCCATCGTTAGCCATCATTAGTGTATGCTGTAATGATTCAAGAGAAGACATAATATCAAAGACGAATCATCTCGACCTCTTACTCAAGAATTATCCTGTAGAACCTGGATATTACACACAATGAAATGAAAGAAAGCGATTAAATTCCTTCTGAAAGGACATTAACTGTGGATTACAAAAAAGGCATTCCGGCATTTAGCTGATTAGGAAGGCCATAACCTGGTCAAGGAGCTCAGGCGGTGGCGACAGCGCCACGGAAGACAGACCTGGTTGTCCTTGCCGGGAAATATCTGGCTCTATATAGCTGCTGGGGGAAACTCAAATCACCGCTATCTAGATAACGGTAACACGCTTACCAGTTAAATACACTTGGTCCGTTAAGTACTACTTGGACTGGGTCAATTATAATCTAAGGTAGTTGATGTATCTCCGGCCCCCGAAGAATAAAATATGAGATTACCTGCATCAATAATAGTTTTAGGCGAAGAGCGTAATTTGAAAAATGACACACAATTATAGTGACTCGTTACACATTATCATCTAGGTTGAATAAAAAGTATCACTCTCCTTCACGAAGAATGGAGTTCTTACTTATAACTCCAGATAACATTTTGTGGCTATTACCAAAAATCTTCCTTAAGAAACACTTTTACTTCACCCTTAACGATTTCACGTATAAAAAATACGCCCTACATGCTTCAACAACAGAACGGCTGAAGGCATGATTTTAAATCCTGGAAGGAAAGAAAAATGTGAAACCTAATAGGTTTTTATAATTTATAATCATTAGGCGAACGAATTAGAAAAGTAATGTTCCGCGCTTTAGTTTTTTTTTAACCTATCATATCTTTGGCTATAGAAAAAAAAAAATAACCTCATTTATATATTTTTTTTATGAAGTTATGAAGTTAATATATTTACAGTATCCTCCCATATTTGGTTATTGTCTCGAATTGAAACTGATGAATACAGTACAGGTGAATGTAAGAATAAACAAGCATTAATTTATTTTTTGAAGAGAAAAGATTTGGCTCCGCCCGGAGTCGAACCCGGATCTCCCGCGTGACATGCGCGCATGCTAACCACTACACCACAGAGCTCGGCTCCAGGTAGAGCCAATCCTTCCTCTTCACTGATACCTACTACCCGATCACGCGAATTTTTAGAGTAACGGGAGGTGGACAAGGTTTGTCCAATTTATGGTATTTATTGACGTACGTCAATTTTAAATTATTTTATATTAATCTAATCTTAATCTGTGGGTGACCACATTTTTAAAATTATTTTTAAATAATTTATTTTTTTAAGAGAAAAGATTTGGCTCCGCCGGGAGTCGAACCCGGGTCTCCCGCGTGACATGCGCGGAAGCTAACCACTACACCACCGAGCTCACGCGGGAAACCCGGGTTCGACTCCCGGCGGAGCCTAATCTTTTCTCTTCAAAAAATAAATTATTCAAAAATAATTTAAAAAAGGTGGTCACCCACAGATTATGATTAGATTAATATAAAAGCATTAATTTAATTTATTCGTGTAACTTTAGGTTTTTTTTATTTCTTTAGAATTATTATCTAGAATAAGGTTATCGATTTGTCTGCAAGCGTTGTGGTGCTTCTTATACGGGATCGTATCGCCTAAAATTCAATTATCAAATATGGGAAACAAATAAAAGTGGTATGACAGAGCCCATCATTCAAGGAAAGTAATTATCTAATCATCTTTCCCCTGGTTGATGAATCATCCAATTTCTCTCTCATCGGAAAAAGCGTGCTCTACCTTTTTTCTTCTTTTATTGTCCTTTATCAGTGCGGTATAAAGGACGTTGCTAGAGAAAGAGCTTTTGAAAGCTGTCGAGGCGAGTCGTGGCCGGGAAGAGTGCGCTATTATCGTCTCCCGCCTTTCCCTCGCCCCGCATAAGGTGCAATAATTTATCCAGTAATCTCTGTCACATGAGAGGATTAATTAGAAATAGTTGCCGATGGCAGGCTTCTACCAGGCCTTGGACTGGATCTGAAGAAAGCTGATGGCACGGGTCCTGGTCTGAATGTGGACTGAATATTTTTACAAGCATTTCATTCTGATATATAATTCTTTACGTTGTAATGTTTGTCCTTGCTAAAATAATGTAAAAGCAACTAAATAAAACAAACGCAATAATCAACATTAAAAGTAGTCGTGAAGTTATCTTTTTACTTGATTTGGATAACGATTACACGTTGAGCCTTCACTGAAGCCAATTAAACGGCTAAAAGAAAAAAGTTCAATGCTATTGTGTCCTGGATGAGATGGCATCTCCCCACGCTAAGTGGTTTGCCAAGGTGGGCCGCCAATCATTGTTAACTCTCAATGATAATCTCAACCTAGAAATAGCTGCGCTAACATAAATTAAAATATAATTCCCCTATTATTTCAATATCCTTGCAGTTGATCACTGATAACGCTAACATGCGTTCAGTAATTCAATTTTTTAAAATAATTAATGCTGAGTGTTTTTTACTTTCTTTTTTAACTTCTTTTTCTTAGCAAATGTCTTAAGATCAGATTAACAATTTGATAAATTGAGGGAAAAAATAAGGTTAAAGAATGTGGAAAGATATCACCCAGTCTCATCCCGAATACGATTTATTCTCATAATTCAGATCTTTCTTTTTCACCTCCTAATGGATATGACAGTTGCAGCCTATGGTTTAGTTCTTATGACCGTATAGTTAAGTAAGATAATGCTAATCAATGACATCTGTGTCTCAACATTAATATCTCGTCGTAATCATGACCATAAAATCTGAAATAAAACAATATGAGATTTCAAGACAATGTATTCAAATATTTAAAAAGTGATTCGAAGTCATAACAGGTTTACTTTTAAAAAAAATCTTAAGAGACCAACATCCGACCTTGGCATTATGATGACAACGACCACATGTTTAAAAAAATTAAACTGGTTCGATTGTCATTCTTTTTCTTTTTATTGATTTTTACACTTTCTTTTCTAAATGTCCTTTAGCGGGATAATTTTTATTTAAAAAAATCACATCAACACTCACAACCTCCATTTAGAAAAAATTAAATTACAATTGATCAGATTTATTATTTTAAATCAAAACATGATCTAAGCTCAATAGATATACATAAGCTAAGAACAGGTTTCTTGCTACATTTAATATTGAAAGAGTAAGAAAGTGAAAAAAAATTTATCAATTGAAAAGTAATGGTTACAATTATTTTCAATACAAAATTACACCGTTTTTAATAATAATAATAAAAATAATAATAATAAATAGATAATAAAAAAAAATAGCACGATGACAAAATTTTAGCTAGTAGAGTTAAAGTGAAAGTTGGAGGATTACGTACGAGAAGAGGAAGATAACAGTGAAAAATTCCATATTACCGCTTTTACTCGTGTTCCATTGTGGATATTGCGCTGGTTAAAGTCACATTTCCGTGCCTTCTTTTGTAAAGTAGACAATGCTGGAACAACTTTACTCTGTATTATTCTTTTGGAACTATGATCATTTTCTATTACATTTATTTTTTTTTCTTTGGATGTCTTTGACCTATATTCATGCCATTTTACCTTCACTCACGGATCCAAAAACCATGGCTTCCTAAAAAACACACAATTATTGCGCAATTACACTGTGACAAATCTGTTGAACATGCTCTTAAAACGCTGTGGAGTAATAAACCTCTGGGGACCAAATCTGTTCCTCAACCAAGTTCAAAATTCCAACGGAAGACTGATATACTCGTAATCCAATAAACTTTTATATTTCTTATATCTGACCATTTACCTGAAATATATAGTGTTATTAGTTGACAATCTCTTTTTTTTCACACAAATATTCAGTGATAGCCCATGTAACATTGCGCAAATAATAAAGGTTTAAACTCATTTTCTATTAGCGTATCTCGAGAAATAGATTTGTTTGTTTGGGTTAGGTGTAGTTCACTAAAAACATTTTGAGAACGCCTTGATTATTTATATAAATAAGAGAGTCTTAATAAGATATGGATCTGGACTAAAGGAAAAAATATATTCAGTAAAAAAAAAGAGAAAAATAAATTAATCAACTTAAACGATTTTATCAATGATATTTGGGGAAAAAATATATATAAAGAAAATCAATCATCAAATAAAGTAAAAATATCCTGTAATAAGTGTCATTGAGTTTGAGTGCGATATTCCGAATTTCAATGGTCTATAATGAATGATCTATCAGCGTTGAACTGAAAAAAATTAAATGTTTTAAGGATTTTTCCAACTCAATTATATTAAACCTGTTTTTGTTTTGTAAATAGCCATGGTATCACAAAAAAAAGCGTCCATTATGATGAACTTTGGCCTGTTTAGTACGTATAAAAACCAATTTTTATATATTTTTTTTCGAGACATTTTCATGAGTGACTCATTCTCTTGATCAAATAAAGTTTTCTGATATTGGTAGATCATAAGATCCCAACTGTTCTATGAAGGGTTGGCGGGCGCATTCTGCCACTGTTATATTACAATGATAACTGAGTAGCTGCTAGGACGAAGGAGGAGCAGCAAGTCAGTCATGAAAACGAAAAATTGAAGTGAAGAATAAAGTATGGTATTAAGTAAAACTGACCATGCTAACCGATTAGACGAGCCTAGCCCAGGTAGATCTCAGTGTAACAATTGATTAAATCGCGGATAAATCACTGTAACGTTTTATTAGCATTGTTTTACGTGCATCGTTGACCTTATTCAAAATTACTACTTAAAAGATTCGTGACGATGCATTTGAGCCGGAAAAAATTGAGTGTCTTCTGATTGAAAGCAGTAAAACTTATTAGCGAGGAGGATGATTTGGAGTGGTTGAGCAAGTTGGATTGGGTAAGAGGGGCGCTAAAGACCTGTCCAAAAGGTCAGGCCCATCTAACTTGCATTTAAAGCATTTTACCGAGCTCCGGCAAAGTACGCTTGCCCAATCCGCTCCACCGGTCCGCATTCCTCTCCCATCCATATAGGGCTTCATTTCTCTCCACCATCTATTAATTTTTTCATTAATGCGCGTCCCTAGCATTTTAAATTTTATAATAAGGCTTTTTTCTTAAAAATTTTATTATGCTTAAGGTTAAAGTTGTGTCATCGGTTAGTGGGGAATAACTAAATAGCTGTACTGTACCGTTGGAGGAAGATGCCACGGAGGAGGACATAACTTACATCATTGGATGTACGTATAAATAGCAGCGACCTTAAGGAGGGAAAGTGACGAGGAGGTATTGTGAAAGAATCGGGCGAGCCTTATGTAAAGGTGTCTTCCCGGGGTCACCACCAACGGGCCTCAGCGGGGGCTTCCCAAAGGTTAAATCTAACCTCTTAGCATAAAATTAGTTTGCACTCCATCCATTTAAAATATTAAAGGTCTCTACTCAGTGGGCGATTAACTGATATTACATATATATTCAATTCCGAAAGGTTATTAATAGCGTATTGAAATGATCTAAATACTTAAAAATGATTACCCACATGCATACTAACATAACTTTTAATATAAGTTACTAATGATATATATTTTATTCGAGAAAACAAAAAAAAGAACTAAGTTAAAAAGTGATCCATGATTTTGAAGCGATTTGGAACCATAAGTACCTTATCCGATACATCCCAATTTTATTTTGTCTAAAATTATTATGTATGAATAGTCGTAGTAGAAGTAGTAGTAATGTTGATTGAAAAATAAATTATTATAAAGAATTTGCTATTGCTTCCTTTCTTACGGAGCAACAACAAAAATCAAATGGTCGAATTTTCAAATCACTCCTGTACTCTGAGGACCATGAATCTGACAAATAATTAATATATGAAATCTGACAAATATTTAATATATATTTTTATCAATTTCAAATTTATTTTAGTTGCAATTAATATTCCGTAACCTATAAGACAAGATCAATAAAATGAGAACTTGATCGATAAAAAAATTTGACATATATGATATGTCAATATGTACGAAATGGTGACATCCTGTGACATAACCTACCGCTAATGTTAAGAGGCTGGATCTGTTCGTAGCCCCTATAAGACGTTGGAGAGTGGATTGAGACATCGTTAGCCAACCGGACCACACATGCCGGTAACACCGCTCCAGACAAAACCTGAACTTACCAGGTGATTCGCAACAGTCCGGGTCACCAGGCCAATGCGTTGTCGATAAAGCTGCGTCTCTTGACGACGACGTAATGTTCAGCCGACAAGTTCTTAGTAGTTCGAAATAGTCCATGGCATAGATAGCTACCAACATGTACCAAGAAAATTGCAATAAATCTATTAAAAATGTATAGAATAAATAGAAATGTAGATAGGTCATATTATTGCTACAAATAAAGGAAATTAGATAATATGAAAATGACCGACCGCACTGTTATTATTATTATTATCATTACATAAGCTGGCAATTAACCCAAAATTATTTTCTCTACAAGGAATCCCATTCCTGTTCGAGGCCTTGTGAGCTAATGACCCAACGCTGTAGAATTACAGTGAAAAAGAATTGAAAAACACAATTACTAATTGCAGTGCATTTTGGGGTTATGGGTTTTCAATGCGGCAAGTATGTTGTAACTGTTATACGAGGGGGTTATATAATTATTTTGGGCGGGCGGGGTGGACAGTTACGTCGAGGGGGAGTTGCGTCAAGGAATGGCGTGGACGTTCACACGAGAGCAGGTCCCTGACATTGGACTATGAAATTGAAAGTTAGTCAGCCTCAATAGTGTCCGTCCCTTCCTATCTACTCGCTCCCTTTGTCCTCGCGATTGGTTGCTTCTGTCTGCACCGGAGCAATCATACCGTAGCGAAAAATAGCATTGAAATACGACTTGATTGAACCCGCTCAACCAATCTGTAATACCAAATGACATGTTTGTTGTCTTCATTGATAACAAGAGCTGCTTGTGCGATGGTGGTTCGCTCTGATAATTACTACTGTATGAATCAGTTCTAGCGAATGGAGTCGGGAGGAAATCTAATTAACTTAAATAGCTGTAAAACGGGTCTAATCAGAGTTCCTGATGTAACTCAAATCCAAGTTCCTGCGTCACGTTGAAATATATTTAAGATCAGATAAACAATGATCAACAAATCTTTTCTAGCCAAACATCCTTATTTAATTTTTATATACTCCTAAAAAAATAGTTGACTCATTGATCATTATTTACCACGGATTACAAAAGGAGGGGCACAGCAGTTTATAGCTGATATTTTAATGCTCACCTGTGTAAATGTAATAAAATTTTAAGATCTATTGAACTGTTTTCTTCATAACTTATTTTGTTTTCGACCAATATGCAGAGCGTTTCAAATTTGTTCCAAAATGAAGGAGAAAAGGTGGTGAAAAAGTTGAAACTTCCAAAAGACACTTCTCTAACACAAACACAATTTAAATAGAAAATGCTAATCCTCGAAATTCATTTATTTAAGCTTTACGGGAATACAATACTTAAAAATCTTCAAAGTGCTGAAACATTCGGATGTCCTGAAGTTTTGACCGAATTCACTTACTCTTATATTGTATTTTTTTGCATTGAAAATAACGGGAAAAACTTTAGATCATTTAACCAAAAGGAGAGCGGGCAGCGGACAACTTTGCAGAAGGAAGAAAATTATTTATAGTAGACATCCTGTAAAACTCAAAATCTATTTTAGGTATTATGGAAAGATTATGAACTGTACTCCCCCCCCCCTCTTCCGAGGACTTACGATATAGTGCAAAAATCCATTTTCATCGCGCAAAAAAAAAAAAAAAGGGTCTGAAACGTTTGTGACTCACTCCTTTCAACAACGTCATATCTCAATAATAGGCTATTTTTAATTATGAAGGTTTTATAAATGCGACATTTATCAATTTTTTAACAAGAACATCCAGAAGAACTGCTTAAAAAATAAAATTCTATTTCTATTCTTCTTCAGATAGTTTTTTTAAAAATCCGTTCATCTGAGTCTTAATGTTGTGTACACATTTTATTTTACTTTCAAACTTTAGCTTTACTTTCTCGAAAAATTGTGTTTTTGAGATATGATGTTGAGAAGAGTGAGCGACATGTAGAATATATCGAAATAGGAAACGAAAGGCAACTCATTAAAGCAAAATCCAAACCGATTTCGGATTTTGGCAAATGAGAGAGCAAAAAATTAGTTAAGCCGATTGTAAATGTGTCAGAGATAGAAGTAAAAGGAGATTGGTCGGTAGATTTCGACAGTGAGCGAGTGAAGGGGGAGCAAAGCGATCGTTAAGTCTAAAGGAGAGGCTTAAATCTAAGCAGGGAGAAAGTTTCCTCGCATTTAGGTCAGTAAATTAATTGCTCAATCTTTCATAATCATTGAAAGATTTATTAAATCAAGTAGCTAATTTTTTTTTTATCAAACAAACGAAATATTTAAATTCGGTACATCATAAATAAAATAAAACAAACAATAGTATAAATAGATTTAGGTGGATAAGCCTAAAGTTAGAAAAGAAGTATCCAAGGCTATGAAATGTTATGAAAAATGAGCTGATCGAACCGCATAAACTTTGCTTGAATCAATTAAGGTTACCAACTTCATTAAAACCAATTAATACCTTATCAATACTAAATTAATTTATTTGAATACATTTTAAACCATAAATAGCTTATTCGATAAAATATACATTTTGAATGTCGTATTTTTTTTATTTTATCAAATAAAAAAAAAACTTACGAGAAATGGATTACGTATTACGGATGCATTGGTCGAATAAAATAGGATCTCGTATTACTCATTTATCATTTCGGATTAACCCGAAATTGGGTCATTCGAAGTCCCAACGATTAGTCATGATATTGGTTGTACTACAACCAATTTGGTATATGAACTTCTAATGATTAATATTTGAGATAATGCCTCTATAAATTAAAATGTATATGTATATTTTTTAACATAATTGTAACAATTCAGGACTTTATTTTATTTCTGTTTCTATTTTTTACAGCGAGAGCCCAGAAAGAAGATTTCAAGTGCCCTGACGACTATGGTTTCTACCCCCACCACATTTCCTGCGACAGATACTGGAAATGCGACAATGGAGTCGCGGAACTGAAGACGTGCGGGAACGGCTTGGCCTTCGATGACACAGACCCCAAGTACCTGAAGGAGAACTGCGACTACCTCCACAACGTCGACTGCGGGGAGAGGACACAGCTCGGTAAGCGAACCTTCTGGCAAATGTCAGGGTCGCAATGCACCATTTCCATTATTGCTATATTTATGGACCCATTCTACTCTCTACCACAATGCACATTTAATGCCACCTTCAATTGGCCGGCGTATTAAGTCCAGTACTGTACGTTTTACGTTGACCAGAAAATTTCTAACATGCCCACGGATAAAACAAAGTAATAGTGCTTTAGCTGCCAAAGTACTAATAAATGAATGGACCCAAAAATCAAATATAAACTCAGTACTATGAACTTTAAAGTAAAATATTTAACTCTTTCTTTCCATTATTTTTCCCTCGTAAACTCGCGATAATAGTTTTGACCATGCCGCTTGTCGTTGAAGCTGTGTACGGAAGTAATGAATAAAAGTATATGGAAATAAATGAAAAAATTGATAAACAACAGGCAGGCAGCTAGATGAATTATATATATGAAAACAAAGCAAATGAATGGTAAATAAAAACGAAGACATGAACAAATCGTAAAAGTCATAAACCTGACTGAAGCCATTCAATTAACGCTAAAATAAACTATTTTCCCAGTCTACTACAGTAAAAGTAATATCTACGAATCATTCATGGTAAAATATAAAAGGTATTTATTCCTTAATTGTAAATAATTATGCAATGAGCCTATATGCATAACAAAATAAATATAGGTTCTCGGGGCCTGCTGTCTCTGAGCAGCCATCATCCATGGACATAAACTAATATGTCGTCAGGCTCAGACCAGTCTGGTTGGGACCACCGGATCGCAAGTTTACTTTGGCGAGCCTTCTTATTGAGCGTACACTCGCGTCTAATCTAGGCGTGCGATTCTTCTTCGAAAAGTACTTCCTAAAGCTGTCGGTGCGCATTTCCTTAATAAATTGTGATCTGGCTTAGTTGTTCTGGGGCGCCCTCATCCAAACCACCTCGTGTAAAGTCCCATCTCCTAGTACACTCTATCCTCTTCCACCGACAACATTAATCTGGCATTTGGCAACAACTTCTAAAACCACTTTATTAAAAGATAAAATATTTAAAAAACAACCCCCCCCTTATAAAAAAATAAAATTGAGTACATTAACGAAGAAGGCGTATAACATAAAAGATGTAAGCGACGTAACTGAATTGGTGTCTAAAATCCTCATGAAATCCTATTTCAGGAGCCCATTCAGGGAGATCTTAGGAGGTCATATATACAAGCGATATAAATATAAGTATATGAAATATACAAGCTGCATAATATTTTTAATAATTTTATTGTCAGTTATGTCAATAAGCTACTTAAGAATAAAAATTATGTTATCTATTTCTTTAGGCTAATGAAGAAAACAAATACAATAGATATGTTTATGTTGAAAATCATGATATATTTGATATACTGATATTAAACATACATATAAACCTGTACCACTACAACCCATAAAGGGTCTTGGGTGCAGTACTATGTAAGGAAGAGTACTGTTTCTTGGTCAGCGGTCGTGCAAGGAGGTGATTTGACCGTGATCACGCTCAAAAACATATATATAAAGAACAACATATTTGAGCTATGAAAATATCAATATATCCAATTAGAATTAATGCTCTGACTGAATTTAAATATATGATTAATTACAACGCTTATTGTATAATTGAGTAGATCTCTATATTTCTAATTCAACTAATTTTTGCTTAAAATAAAGTTTTATTTTATTATTATTTCTAAAATATTTCAATATAAATTATTATCTACATAATTTGAGATAGCGTTTCCAAATAGATATCATAGATATAACAATACCAATATTCAAAAGTTCAATAAAGGATATTCGAATAATTTTTATAGTTATCTTGATACAAGAACCCAAGTCATTTTTAGTTTAAATATGTATTTAAATTCTCCAAAAAGTTATATTTTTCCGAAAACGATATTCTTAATCCTACTTGTAAATGAATGGCTTAGCTCTACCGTAGTCCTTGAGTATGCTGCGAACACGTTACAAATTCTTTACTCACGTTTTGAAGGCGTGACCAACATACCGGCTGCATGATATCAGCGTGTTCTGACTTATACGATACAAAGTCTGATTATAGATACAATTTATGTATGTATATTATTAACACAGATAGGAAGTGGCGAAATTAATTTCAGTTTGATGATATACATTCTAATTTAACGACCCTATAATTTAAAAATGGCGTGAACTCTTCTATCTTTTTTCTATTTTAAAACACAATAAATAAATAGTCAAACTGAGGCATACGAGTATATTAAACTAATTAATTATTGGTTCTATATTTTAATTATAAATAAGAGTATAATATATTTATAAATTAAATAAGATCTTTGAATCTATCGATCAATTCATAAAATAAAAAGGAATGAAAATATTACAATTGAAAAATTTCTCAGAAGCCCCTTCAGAAGCTAAACCTTCAATACTTGATGGTTCTACGGGTTTAATCTACCTTAACACTTTATATATAACTTTTTAAAATAAATATTTGTATGGTCTCCCGTGTGATTAAGTGAATCCACCCATATTTTAACAGTTAGTTATTCTAATTTTTCGAATTAAATAGAAACTTCATATGTAATAACTCTGTCACTTAAAATTACCATAAATCTATCTCAAACTTCTTTAGATGATTCCCACCTATTATTAAACCACAAGAAAATCCGAAAAAAAAATCTGATTAAACTAAAAAATAAATAATTCATAACAAAAAATTAAGCTACATAGTACGAGTAATTTTAGACGATAACAGAATCCACCCAATTATTTTTCTGAAACTGACTATTCAAAAATATTAAACTTGTCATATTTTATATTTCAGAGAAACTTCTTTCTTTTTTTAAGGAAATGTATTTTTTTTACACCACCATATATTAATAAAATATATAAATAGAAAAAATATTATTAAAAAATTATAAAAAAATATTTCTACTGTTTAACAACAGTAAAATTGATATTTAAAAAGTAACGCGAAAAATAAAAAACAAAACAATTTAAGATAAATATACAACGGAAATTTACCAACAAAGAAATTTCCATCGCTATCCTAAGCCATTGTTTAATTATCTTTGTGGCTGGACCAAGAAGCAGAAACAGTTTTTCATTAATTAATAATTCATTTATTAAATTAAAATATTTTTAATATATGTTAGTGATTTACTTATTTTAATTTAAGAAAGAACCAAAATCCTATCATTTGAAATAATCAAACTATTTTGAAATATTACAGAACCCCCAGAAAGTACACCACATTGCCCAAGGTTGTACGGAATCTTCCCCGATGAAGGAAAATGCGATACCTTCTGGAACTGCTGGAACGGTGAAGCCAGCAGATACCAGTGTTCTCCAGGGCTTGCCTACGACAGGGAGTCCAGGGTCTGTATGTGGGCTGACCAGGTTCCAGAGTGCAAAGGCGATGGTGAGATATAATTTCTACTGTTTTTTTTAATATATATGTTTCTTTTTTAATGTAGTTGATATAATTATATAGGTCAATTATTGTATCTAGGACTGTAGCCGAAATATTATTTAAGGGGAAATGTGAATAACAGTACTGATAATAATAATGTTAATGATAATAATGTTAATTTATAATGTTGGTAAACAAATTTTTCAAATAATGTTTTTTTTTTTAGGATATTGGTTTTTATATTACAATTTAAAACAAAAAAAATAACCATAAGTTTAATATCTCCCTGAAAATAGTAACTGGTGTGGATCGCTCAATACCACTGCTAACTATAAAAATAAAGTTCAGAATGTAAAAACAATGGTCTGGTATGACAGAGGACTTTTTTTTTTTTTTTTTTTCGCTCACTGTGTTGCTTTTGCAGTATCGGAGATTTCTTAAAGATTGGGATTCGGTGAGTGGGAGAAAGGGCAAACGTTCGAAAAGATGATCCGAGAACTATTGAAGAACGACAAGAGGAATGCAGTGAAAGTTGTGTTGGATAAGTTTGTTGGGTAAGAAAAGGCGGGGCTGGGCAGGACCTTACGTCAGTCCGCCCGGCACCTGGACAATTCAACAATTATTTACGCTGTATTGTTTTCTATTATCTTGCCCATTTGAGAACGGACCCTTTGAAATGATTTGTGGTACTACTTTTTGGATTTGTAAGTGTTCTAAGAAAAGGCTACTTGAAACCCTAAAACAAAGCAAAACAATATTAAAATCAAAATTTTAATAAAATATCAAAATATCTGAGAAAACTTTACGACTTAAAAAACCTTACGGCGTAGAAAACATTAAAGATTCAATTTTTTTTAATATCCTCAATTATGCATTATCATATATTACACATTGTTGCTATGGGATCATTGGGGAAAGATTCGTAGGCGAGGAAACCCCGCATTATAATTTGGTAACCTTTTATTGTTATTGTTATTATCTCAATGTTTATGAAACAATAAATAAAAGGTCAAATAATGAACACAAGAAAGCCTTATGAAGAAGTAATGAAATTATTCAATAAAATATCCTAAAAGTACAATATAGGTATATCATGAAGCTCCACAATTAGTAGTTTCTAATAATCATGGAAGATGATCGGAAAGGTAATTGAAAGAAGTCCGGATTGAAGATCGGAAAGTAGTTGAAAGAAGAAAGAAAGTGTGCATATTGCTCTTATTTGCGTAATAATATAGGTCAGTGTGTATATACTGGAAGAATAAAAAAGGTATTTTCTTTATTCTTCTATTTTCTGTTTTTGTAACATCGAAAATAAAAAATATTAAGGTGTATTATTTTTAATGCCAATATTGTTGCATAAATCTTTCAGAAAAACGATATTCGTAAAAATTTGTCATTTCTATTTCTCCAATAGCTATGGTAATTTGTATGGTGCTTCGTTTGGTTAATTTTTATTAATTACCAACATTTAGGAAATTTGAATAACAACCCTCGTTGTGTTTAACTCTGTTGTGTCAAACTGAGATAAACAAACGTTTTACTGTATAATCTTTAATAGAACCTTGATTAGTGGAAAGCTGATATTAATTATTAAGTTCAGTAAGTTTAATATTAACAGTTTAAAACTCGTAATATTATAAACCGGAGTTACAGAACCATTTTATATTTCCTAGCTGACGAAATCGGAAATGATTCCTTGAATTGACTCCTGTTTGTTTTTTATTTATAAATCGAAATCAGGTAAATACAGGATCCCAGAGCCAGGTAAAGCCGGTTTCCGTAATATGCCTAATCTCCATTTCGTAAAATAGGTGACCAAGCCAGAACAGGATTGTTAGTGAAATTTATCAGAAGTGGTTTAGCATAAGGGAAAGCTGGGATGCGAGGACTTGTGGCGGTTACCTAACACATACCACACCCAGGCTGGCTGCTCTAGTTTCCAATTCGACATATCACTTGGAAAATCGAATTAGAATAAAAAAATTAAATTAATTTTTGATGACATCACTCGAATGCTGACCAAGGTATGATTCGGAAGGTATAAACATCCGACTCTCCTATGGGTGCTTCGTATTTCTTTTTCCGATTTTGCGTTACACTGAATATCTGACTGATATGACCATTCTCTGCTATTAAAAAATCCTCTTTAAAAGAAGCACCCGGGCTTTGTTGACTCATCTACTCCATTCCAATTCCAATCTGCCCAATGACCAGATTATCGTCGATCTCATTAATTGCAAAGTTATAAAGGGTCTCTTTTCGATTAATTAAAACTTACTATCGAAAAATTTACAGATCTGAAAATTAAGACATACCCTGACACGGCTAAATACACATGACTATTAATATATAACATTTACTAATTCCAGAAGTTGCAAGCGGATTCAACTGCCCAGCTCCAGGCGAAGCTAATAACGCCGGTTCTTTCTCAAGACACGCTCATCCCGATGACTGCAGGAAATACTTCATCTGCTTGGACAACACTCCAAGAGAGTATGGTTGCCCCATTGGAACAGTATTCAAAATCGGCGACGCCGAAGGCACTGGATCTTGTGAGGACCCAGAAGACGTTCCTGGATGGTAAGTTCCTTATCTATTCAAGTAATAAGAGGTATGCATTAAAATGAACACTCCTAGAACTTAATTGAAAACAAATTTCACAGAGATATTTTTTAGTTCAAAATATCTGAAAACAAATTTTAGATTACTTGAACTAGTCCAAGATATAAATTCCAATTATTATAGAGGCTATACTTGCATTTAAGTAAACGACTAAAAATTATTTAATTTTGAGCATATAGGGAAAAAACTTCTACACACTTAATTTGTGTGTTTATTATTCCCTTTAAAGCCAAGGGAATATTCATTCATATTTTTTTAAATTATCATTTGTTACAAAATCATTTAACAGCAGCAAAATGATATTCAAAATAATATTTCAGTCATAGTAAAAAGTTTAATGTGCTCTATAATGTTAAGAGCAAATATTATATTCATCCTCATTATCCATTAACAGCCTCTTTTAAACAGGAATGTTCATTTATAAAGACTAATTGTATAAATAATTCCTAAGCATGTGGAATGATCTATAATTATGGTGCTTGGCTGTTTCTCACTCTTTCCTCTTCAATGATAACCACTAACCTTTCTCTCCTTAGTGAGGACTACTATGGTGACCTGGATTTGAAGAGCATTAGGAAGAGCGAACTGGCGCTAGGAAATGGAGGATCAGCGAGGCCACAGAAAGGAGCAGCAGCCAGCAAACCCAGGCCAACGCCGAGGCCTTCAGAACAATAGTCTGTAGCCTGTTAATGGGCAACACAGTCAGTCCCATCCGCGGGGGGGTTTTATCGTTTATTTCTATTTATAGGCTGCGATAATAAACAATAAAACCTCCCCTAACAAGCATCAGTGGGAGGGGGGACCTCAAACAAAATAAGAAAACCTATCCCCCCAAGACTCAAAGCACAATGTATATTTGTTGGTATTGTATCATTAGAAACTTTTTCTATATTATTCTGTAATTTTAATTAATACAAATAGTTGTTTCTATAAGCATTGTATTTTCATTATTCCCTAAACTCAAAAATACTCGCTGCATGTATCTTTTGTACTTCTTGTTTTTCTACTCAGCATGTTTTCATTTATATTAAACTTGTATGTTAACCTGCATTTATGGTTGTGCCTTTATGGTATTAAAGTACATTTCTTTAATATAGATATAATATATATGTGTGCATTTCATATTACATCTCTCTAAGCATGTAATTACTTTTGAAGGAAACAACCGTATGTATTTGTAACCCATAAGGAAAAAGGACATAACACACTTTATACATCACAATTTTTTTAATTAACTAAAAATAAGTATATATATATATATATATATATATATATATATATATATATATATATATATATATATACATATACATGGGCGTCATCGACGGGGAGACACGTACCCCCCCCCCCCCAATATTTTGGCAGGGGACAACTACCTACTCTCTAACTGAGGCATAAATTGGCAAGTTTTATGAGACCAAATACCTTTAAAATACATCATTGGAGGAGATATTAAATGTCCCAGCAGTTGTTATTATTTTAACTTTTATCATCTCAAATTTTTACCTACCATGAGCATGAGAATATTGAGGGGTTCCCCCCAATAATTCGGTGCTGGTGACACCCATGTATATATATATACTGTCAAGAAAAAAATAATTTATGTGCATAAGAACTACTTTTTATCAGCTAAAATCAATTTATCATAAAGATGACCCTATAGGCATTTTATTACTTCAGCATAATAGGCAATTAATTTTGCTTATTACTGATTTAATGTAATACTTCCACATTTATCCTTGAACCCCATACATCTTAAAACTATTGATTTCTTCAAATAGATTTCAATTTTTAAGAAATTAGTTTAATTAATTTTATAATTCAAAATAAGGAAAATACAACCAATGCCTTGAAATATTCCTTTTGTGTCAGAAACTAAAAACAAAGTTCATTGTTGAGGGCGTTTGAAAAAATTCACAATATTTATATTTTGTATTTCTTTACTGCAGGAATAACTACAAATTTCAATTTAAACAACATAAACAATTAAAACCTAGTAAGAATTAAAATAATTAGTAACCTATTTCTAGAAATTTGTAATTTGATAAATTCTTTCAGAAAAAAAACACAATAATATTAAATTATATATAGAAATTCAATGATAATAGAAGGAAGAAAAAAATATTTTTTTGTTTTTGGTTACAATTAATACGTCTGAGAAGGATGAGGATTGTTCTGCCTCTCTGACATGAAGGGAATTTAAACCCTTTTTGTTGGGAATATAAATTTTAGTAGGTTTCCTGTTCTAACATGCTTTGGTCCTGATAGTGTGAAATCTTCCAAATCTAATTGACTTAGATGGCACAGGACATATCCATAATGCAATGCAGCTAATAGCAGCTTTAGAAAGTATAAGTATAAAAAATATTTTAATCTTATCGATATGGTCTTTTACATTATTGTTGCAACAATTTTAGTATATGTTGCACTTTTGAAACCAAGAACTGCCCTTGCTAATCTCAAAAAATTATTTTAAAAAAATCATGATCCTAAATGTTCAATCAACCATGGATTGATCATTCTATATTGACAAGAAATAATTAATATCCTATCGAGTTATCTGGTACCCACAATATATATATATATATATATATATATATATATATATGTACTTACTCAATGTGTTTCTTTTATTAATAATAGTTATCAAGGGCTATGAATTCAACTACAAACTACCCTGGTTTAAGACAATTATTAATCTTTCCAACAATATTTAAAAGTATATTATCCATTAATAAAAAAGAGAGTTCTCTCTTGCATATAAAACTATTTATTTGTGTAATTAATTATACACGGGGCAATGTCTTCCAAGTTGATTTTGGTACTCACTCCTATTAAGATTGAATCCAAGATATGACATTATAGTTAATAAGCAGTAAAATTCATTTTACAGTAAGTTTAATTAAACCAGAGTGCTGCATCATGCTATAAACTTCCAAAATGATAAATATATTTATTTGCAATAATTAAAGTTCCCTCATATTTATAATATTCTCCAGGATAACAAGATAAATTTACATACAGCCTATAAATCAAAGTATTATTGAAATTTTCTTCAGAAATCCAAGGTTATTACGAAATAACCTTCAGCCGGAGTTGAAGGTTAGAACTATAGCCTGGGGAAGCCCCAAGAGGATTTCAGGACCTCAAAGTTGGCGCAAAACCCAAAATAAATTAAATACTTTTGATAGAATGGATCAAAGCTACCATCTAATACAAGGGTCAAATTACAGTTGACCATTTATAATAGTGAAACTAAAAAATTAAAATTGTCAGGAATCATGGATGGTAAACCACTATAAATACACCTCATTAAGCCAAACAATATCCAATATTTTATAACTCAAGCTTTACAGGAGTACTGATTCTATTATTTCATTTGAATATAAATGAAGTGTCCAATGCAGAATTCTAGTGTGGGCCACGGGTGGTACACGCAGGCATGGACATATTCATTACAGTTTTTGTGATTTTTGGACTAATAGTTGGTTTTTTATTGAAAATCCCATATAGATCTTAAATAAAAAGAGATAGCAATTTTAAGTGTTTGGCCTTTTAATGAGCACTAATTTTGCATTAGAATGAGCACTAATTTTTCATTAGGACCGGATAACTATTCTGTATGAAAAATAATAAATATAAATAATGGGCTTTATGCAACTTTTGTTAGCACAAAAAAATTACAGTCAAATATTCTTGTTATTACAACTTTTTAACTCGTTGAATCAATGAATAGTTTTTATCACTAGAAAAACTGGATGCATGAATAAGCTGTAAAATAACATGCATTGTTTTTCTAATTTTGAAATGTTTCCATACAAGTGTTTGCATTTCGAAAACTAAAAAATTTTAGGATAAAAACGTTTATTGGTAAGATTAAAAAAAAATATATATATATATATTTCTAATGGAAGGTATCTATTAATTTCATCTTAACATTTTTCATTGAATGATTCAACTTATTATTTTACATCAAGTTCGTCACTGAACCACCTATCTTTTTTTATAAAAATCTCGTGGCACGATGTTTGTGGGAGGTAAAATCCAAAACTACTCAACCGATCTTGATAAAATTTGGCTTATTGTGTGTAGTTTGGTCCAACTTAAAAGATGGGATAGTTTTTATATCTATTATAACTGGCAACCTTTTTTATCCATGATTCAATGAATTTAACCTTCTTTTTTTTTCACAACAAAAGTTGCATAAATCCCATTATTTATATTTATTATACAAACTAGATATCCAGTCCTAATGCAGATTTACTACTCTTTTGAATGACAAAAACTTTAAATTTCTATCTGATGTTATTTAGATCTCTAAAAAATATTTTTATTAAAAAACCAAACACTACTGAAAAATCAAAAAACTGTGAATAGCGAAGAGAGTGGGAAATAGATCATGCCTTTATAGAATCTTTCTTTAGAAAAATTTGGTGTAGAAACGATGGTATATTTTGTCTGTACTTATCCAAAACACTCTGTATATTACAACAATCATAGAGCTGACTCATACATCTATAGATATTTGAAAAACATAAAACCTATGTAATTTAAGTGACGAAAATTTTTTAAAGGGTAGCTGCAAGCCCCTCCCCTTGGATCCGCCAATGTCACAGTCGGAAGGTCAAAATTCATTCTATGAGTCAACCACAAAATAAATATCAACCAGACAACTCCAAATTCAAACAGTCTATCCTCAAGGTAGCTAGGTGATGAGTTAACACTTCTTGCTATTTCAGACTCCCTATACAGCGTATTTCAACCAAGGCAGAGCTTAAGATTATTATGGAGGTCATTCAAACAATTTTATGCCACCTAAATAAAAATAATATCAATATAATATTATGTAATAAAGCATCAGTTCTCAATGATATAAAACAAAAAAGGACAACTATATACAACACAAACTCACTTTTGTGATATTCCAGTCTCCAAACCGACCACAAAAGAATCAATGCACATCTCTATGAAAATTGAAATTAAGAATAGTCACATGTGTAAATAATTAAGGAGGCCAAACAGTAAGGTGTCTACCACCGACCTGCATCCTCATTCAAGAAGCTAAAAGTTGAAGTTGGCCATAACCATGAAAGCTGGTAACCAAACTCTAGAGGATACCAAGACCTATGTATAACCACTGCTATCCTAATTTTAATATCAAAACATGGCAATTAGTTAATTCTATCAAATAACTTTGCTTTTTGTTTCCCAATCCAGAAAATTAGTTACTTATTATTTATCCAAACTAACCAGGACAAAATCAATCAATGTTCTTTAACAATTACAATTGCAGTTCTCAATATGCATCAGCAAAGATCGGCTTCTTACAATTACTAAATTATTAGCTAAAGAGTAGGAAATGACTTCATAATAGTCCTGAAGAAAAAACTGATGTATTTTTTAAAATAAAATGTAGAGCAGAGTGGACTGCTTAGTATAATGTTGTGAAAAGAAACATGCGAATCAATTTTTTAACACAAGAGTATATGATCATGTATGGTATGTATGGTATGTATGGTGACCTTGTATGGCATAACTCATGTTATATGGCATATATGGTTTTTTCATAGATAAATGCAAACTATTTTTCAAGTGTGGGTTATAATATACTATGTGTTCATAAAATATCGGAAGGAACCATGTTCCATGATAAAAAATAAGTGTAACCGAAGCTAACCCACTTCCTAAATCCCAGTGGATACTCTTCGGTTATCTTACCTTGAAGCCTACCTTATTAAACGGTATGAAATGGGAAAGAGAGTAGAAAAGTAAAGAACTTCGTGCATAATCATAGCTCGAAGGGTAAACACACGCTATTATAGATAAAAAATAAAAATCGGAAAATCCAAAAATAGAGGGTTATGTGTGATACATAAAATAATACAGGTTTAAACAATTAAATTATGTAAAAAATTTAAATATAACAAGCAAACAATGAGAGCACAAAATAATAGCTAAGTGGCCAAACAGTTAAATTTAGAAAGTAACTACTACTTTGCAAGGCTGGGCTAGACTGACTCACTAGTCAATGGCTTACTTATGTTTATATTTAGGCAACGGAATGTTCTAGATCCACCTAATATGTACCAAACATGTGACCAGATTAGAGAGAATAGAGTCAACGATCTGGGACCCCTTGATGGTTAATATAATTTGATAATGGTTAATAAAATATGACAGAAATAAATAAAATTTGTATTTATAAATCAGCTTATAAATCTTCATCTTTTAATATCCCAGAGAAGCAAATACGCTTAATAAAGCTGACCATGAGGGATGTGAAGTGCACTGTGCAGGTTGGTGGGCAAAGAACAAATGAGTTCTCCTCAAGAAAAGGACTTCGCCAAGGAGATGCACTGGTGTGCCTATTTTTTAACTTGGCTCTTGAGAAAGCAGTAGGGGACGCTGGTCTGCGAACTAACAGAACGATTCACAATCGAGTGGTCCAGCTCTTAGCCTTTGCAGATGATGTAGACATTGTAGGGCGATCTTCAGAGTCAGTCAGAGAGGGTTTTTTAGCTCTGTTGGGGCCGCCAGAGTACTAGGGTTAGAGGTGAATGAAGAAAAGACCAAATACATGGTAACAGGAGAAGAAGCTCGTCCTGGCGAGACTATCAATATCTGCTCCTTCAGCTTTGAGAAAGTGGCCCAGTTCACATATTTGGGTCACTTGTCACTCAAGATAATTCACCTGCAGCTGAAGAATATTGATGACCAAAAAATGTTACTTCAGACTCCGCAAGGAATTCACCTCCCACTCCTTATCCCGGCAAACCAAGCTTCATTTGTACAAAACATTACTCCGCCCAGTACTATTGTATGGATCAGAAACATGGACCACAAGCAAAAGAATGGAACAAGACCTCTTGTTATTTGAAAGGAAAATGCTTTGTAGGATCTTCGGAGGAGTCCATATCGACGGAAACTGGGGAAGGCGGACGAACAACGAAATTTATTAGATTTTTAATGAAAAAGATGTTCTGAAAATAAAGCTGGGAAGACTGCGATGGGCAGGCCACATGGTTAGAATGGACAACGAGGCAATCCCTAAAAAGTTATTAACTGAACCCCTCCATAGCACTAGAAAAAGGGGGAGACCGAAACTCAGGTGATCTTATGGTGTGGCGGAAGACGCTCGAAATATCCAAGAAATCAGGAGCTGGATGACAGCGGCACTGAGCCGAGATGACTGGAGGAGGCCAGGACTCGTCGATGAGTTGTTGCGCCACGATAATAAAAATAAATAATCCACAGTGCTTCTGAAAAAAAAAAAAATCAAAGTAAAAACTTAAAAAAAAAAAAACACTGCAAAAGTTGTATAGTGGGAAACTTCCAAAAGCTGCAAAATATTACAATTTCCTCAATTTATCTCAGTTCTTTGAAAGTCAAGAGGTAAAATTTAACAACAGACGTGACAAGGAATACGCTGACGGCCCTCTGATGAACCTGGAAAGAATTAATTCAAGAACCTCATTTCCAGAAAATAAATGCATTTTTTTTTTTTTTTTTTTTGGTATTACTTGTAATTGCAATTTTCGTAAATCTTTTAGTTATAAAAATATATGTTACTAAAATTGGATATATTTTGTTTCTTTTTGTTCCTTTTTTGAACCTCCGGAAATGGAAAATTAGCTTTTTTGGCTGATGGGGGTTTCCCCTATACCCTTCAATTATTTACAATAGATAAAAAGTATGTTTAAAGTAACTATGTACAACCCTACTTGTTCACTTTCCACTTCATTTTTAATGTATATCATAGGGATTTCCATATTGTTACCTAAATAGGAAACCCAAGTCTAAATTATGCATTCATACCAAATGATAAATTGATATTAGTTTCTTAAAATAAACAAACAAGAATAAAAATTAGAAACCTCATGGATTACCATAAGTAAATTCAAAACCCCCAGTGTCACATTTTGGCACGTGAGCCTTAGATTGTTCAACCCTGGTGTAAATTTATGAAATTGTGCAATTTTTAAATTTGCAGAGTCCGCCTGAATTAAACGAATACAACCACTCTTGTGGTGGAGAGGTGTGCAAATTAATTTTTCTATAAGTAGGTCGATTGATACATCATTTTTAATATTTTATATGTTCCAGAATCAAATGTCACATTTCAGACATATTTAATAAAGCAATCACAAAGCACACAATAATAATACAAATATAATGACTAGGGCCCGGATTTTTATGCAATTGCATATTTTTTTTGCGTGCTTCTTTAAAATTTTGGACCAGATATGATTAGGAATTAGAGTACACAGACCTAATTGGCCAAGTTTTATTTTGCATATTTGATGATAACAGCATATATTTGCATATTTTGATGATCAGATTAAGTAATACATTTAGAAATATAATGAGAGCTAAGATTCCCAATTTTGATCGGAGTTATTCGCCGTAAATAAGTTCTTCTACTTCGAATTATTGATTACCGACTTTCCACCGATCCTTTTAGTAAATAAAAATATGTATCGCATCCCAGGCCATTTGGAGATGCTTTGAAAGAAAAAATGGAAGACATTTTAATGGAAAATTCAGAGTTTAATATCATGGAAAATATAAATAAAATTTTAAATGGGGATAATTCAATTGTTCTCAGCGACATTGGCAACGATCCAATAATTTTTGGCGCAAATAAATTTGCTTCAAACACATCAGTTGATGTCGAAAGATCATTTTCGAATTTTTAAAAATATTTTAAACGGTAGAAGATTAGAATCCACAAAAATAAATTTAGAAATGAATTTAATAATTTTATTGATTAATTCATTGTTTTATATTTTTTACTTTAACTTACCTATATATGAAGTATATAGTAAGTGGAAGTATTGCGATCGTGAAAAATTTCGACTTCCGGTTTTCAACGGAAATACACGTTTTGGGGTCCCCTGAGTCCAATTAACCAAGTCCCGCGAAATGGTCTGTGTGTGTGTGTGTGTGTGTGTGCGTGCGTGCGTGCGTGCGTGCGTGCGTGCGTGCGTGCGTGCGTGCGTGCGTGCGTGCGTGTGTGTGAACAGACTAGCTCAAAAACCATAAACCGTGCGAACCTGAAATTGGGTATTTAGTGTATGTATATGCTCGCGATGTGACAGCAAAAATTTCATCAAAATTTTTCAAAGGGAGGGGGTACTTTATTTAATAACTTTTTAAGTTTTTTCCGATTTTCTCAAAAACGGCTCTAACGATTTTGATTAAACTGAGTATTTGATGTATGTATATGCCTGAGATTTGACTGTAAAAATTTCATCAAAATTGATCAACCGGAGGGGGTACTTTACATAATAAATTGTTTATCATTTTCACGTGTTTTTTTTATTTACTCAAAAACGGTTATAACGATTTTGATCAAACTGGGTATTTGATGTATGTATATGCCAAAGATGTGATAGCCAACATTTCATCAAAATTGATCAACCGGAGGGGGGACTTTACTTAATAACTGTTGTATCATTTTCACGTGTTTTTTTTATTTACTCAAAAACGGCTCTAACGATTTTGATTAAACTGAGTATTTGATGTATGTATATGCCTGAGATTGGACTGTAAAAATTTCATCAAAATTGATCAACCGGAGGGGATACTTTACATAATAAATTGTTTATCATTTTCACGTGTTTTTTTTATTTACTCAAAAACGGTTATAACGATTTTGATCAAACTGGGTATTTGATGTATGTATATGCCAAAGATGTGATAGCCAACATTTCATCAAAATTGATCAACCGGAGGGGGGACTTTACTTAATAACTGTTGTATCATTTTCACGTGTTTTTTTTATTTACTCAAAAAAGGCTTTAACGATTTTGATCAAACTGGGTATTTGATGTATGTATATGCGAAAGATGTGATAGCCAACATTTCATCAAAATTGGTCAAACGGAGCGGACACTTAATTTCATAATTTTTTTCCAATTTTTACCTTTTTTTGATGATCTCAAAAACGGCTTTAACGATTTTTATCAAATTCGTCATGTTTAATGAAAATTAGGTGTTCTTTAATATCAGGTAAGCTTTATCATAATTAAAATGATCTGAGGGGGCTTTTTTTTTGGGGGGGGGGGTTTGTTTGTTTGTTTCCTACAAAGTACCTTTGCTTTTTGTTTATATGGAGAAATCAACTGTCTCTCGTTACGCCTAAAAATAAGAAATGGATAATTATGAGATATGATAAAAATAAAGAAAACATAAAGAGGAGAAAAAAAGAAAAATATTCAGTCAAATCATAAAACTCGTTGAGCCCACGCATGCGTAGTACGCCTTTAATGACAGACCATTGTTCATAATTAAAGCCGTTCTGTTCATTTGAGAAATGGCAATTAACAATAACGCATTAATTTCTAATCTAAGTAAGTTGGTAAGTGAAAGTTGTGTGTTGCGCGCACGCACCAGATTTTTTATTTCATTGTTATCTTTATTAATGTTATTCTTGTAAACTAGTAAGTTTGAATTATTTTTATAGTTTTATCTAGTTTTAAATTTGTTTAATGTTATTATCGGAAATATTTGTCTCTTTAAGATTCAACAATATTTTAAATCATTTTAGTTTCCTCCTCCATTTTCTTTCCTCTTAAATATTTTATACACATTAGTATCTTTGAATATTACAGTTGTTTAATAGCATATTTTTAGAATTTATCCTGCATATTTTATAGTTTTTTATTGCATATTATACGGCATATTTTGATGCTTTTTATTGCATAAAAATCCGAGCTCTGATAATGACTTAGGGGCTGGATGTGCATTTTTAATACAATTGAAGGGTGGAAATGCATAAGGGTCTAAGTGCCAAAAAAATAAAACAAAGTTTTTTTTGCCTAACTGTTATGTGTGCCAAAGCTATTCTTCAGAAATGGGTATAAGTAATGTTTTGTTGGTAGAAAAGAGTTCATTGGAAGTATGAAAGATGGCATGGATGTAAGCACTGAACGTAGTTCACCCTAGAGGGTATAAGTCACATCATTTCTGTAAAAATTTCCTAAGGCACTTATACCCTTATGCATTTCCACGCTTCAATTTTAAATATGCATGTATTTTTCCTACATACTGATGTGCTGATAAATTAATGTTAACATAGGAAAAATAATTAATGTGTGTTAATATTATATAATAAATATAATGGACAACTTTTAAAGAAATTATAAAATTTATACCATGAAATAGATAGTACTTCACTATCTCTCTAAGAGTTATTGTTAGGGAACAGATTCTACATATTTTACATATGTTTTTCTGAGCGTACAATTTTTGTTAGAAAGCTCAATTCAATCGTTTTATAGCGTTTTGAATTTTTAAACTCACGTTTATTTTTTATTTATATCATAAATACATATTTTTACATATTTCTGGTATAAATACATATTTTTACATATTCAGCCTTTATTTTTTTATTTCATATCCCACTATTTCTATTTATTTATTTTTTAAAACAAAAAAGTGTAATTTTTACACTTTTCTGATATTTATCCAAAATGTGCTGACTCTTTGATACTTGGGTCATTGAGATGCTTTATAAAACGGGAAAATGCTTTATAAAAATTGTTGGGTCTATTCCAAGCATTAATACCAGCTCATTGTTCTGATTCTAAAGTGGTACATCATCTTTATACAGATTTTTGCCGTTCCTTAATTTAGAGCAAATTTACTTATCTAGATTTTAAATGTTTCTTATAAAATATATTAATAAGAAGGTTCCTGATAAAAGCACTTTGAGGAAAACTATTTAAAAGATATTTACGAAGAAACTCTTGGTAAAAGTAGAGATATTGTTAAAACTGGGCCGGTATACATTGCTAACATAGTAGTTGAAAAACTGTTGTTCCGAAACTACAACTACCCTGTTTATTTTAAACTTTGAAAGTAAAAGAAAGATCAATGGGCAATTTAATGGACACTGCATCTTTCAAATTCGCCCCTATGACATCTGTTGATGTGGAAAGAACTTTCAGCTGATACAAAGCTCTTTTCAGATCTGATATGTTTCTTGATATAATATGTAATAGTTTTAAATTTTAATTTTTTTTAATTTTATGATTTTCATTTATATACATACACATACATGTATATATACTCAAAAATATACATAATATGGATAATGCGTGTGAAAATACATCTATTCTAATCAATTTGACGATATTTGTTCCTACATATTTACAGTTTTTTGTCACGTATATCTTAAATATAGTTACATAAATATGTATATATTTGGCTTTTTATTTTACATGAAAATCCATTCTCTAGTTATTGCTATATTTTACCATGCAGATTAATCATTAGAAATAATACCAAACCCACAATATAACAATTTACATGAATAGTACTATAAATAACTTTATCTTGTTTTCAGTGAGGACTATTATGGTGATGTAGACCTTAAAGCACTTCGAAAGCTAGGACTTTAGGCAATGTATGGAGAGAAACCAGTGTCACCTAGTCTGAATTCTTGTCAAAAGAAGAAGAAAAGGATATTGTGATTATTGCTCTGCAAACCGTTAGCCAATCCAAATTTCAGATATTTTCTCATGATTTACATATATTATTTTGCTAAGAAATATTAATATTTTATTTATCCAAAATAACAGATTCATATTAAAGTATTTTATTATTTATCTTTCCAAATGTGTTTTAATAAGATTAAGTAAAGTATATTGATGAATTGTCAATTTTTATTGGATGCTAAGCTTACCTTATATAAATTTATTTTAAAATAATTTATCATAATGAATGTTGCATCGTTTCCTTACAAATTAAATTTATATATGTACCTATAATTCTTTATGCATTTTTTTTCCAATAAAGTATAAAAATTCAAATGTATCATTCATTCACTTCAATTCAACTCAACCTTCACCTCATTCATTCAATTCATCCTGTGCAACAATATCTTATAAAACTCTGTCTTATCTAACAATATCTTATCTAACAGAACTAAACATCAAAATTAATAATCTCCAAAAAATATATTTTAGAAATAGATATTTTTTTTTAAATCAGGAAGAATTTCTGAACATAAACAACTTTTAACATTTCCAGCTGTTTTACTGCTACATACTTTGTACTAAAAGAATTGAAGGGGTCAGTGGATGAAGGTGCTACTCGTATGTCACATTTTTTTGAAAATTGAATGTTGTACTGGATGAAGGTGTTATGTGTATATAATTCATATATACTGACTTAAAATATTATTTTCCTTCGTATATATAATTCATATTACTTTTCCTTCGTGTATATAATTCATATATACTGACTTGAAATATTATTTTCCTTCTATTTGTAGAGATACCAAAAGATGAAGGTGCTATGTAACATATATAATTATATTAATCTAATCTTAATTTGTGGGTGACCACCATTTTAAATTATTTTTAAATAATTTATTTTTTGAAGAGAAAAGATTTGGCTCCACCGGGAGTCGAACCCGGGTCTCCGCGTTACATGCGCGGATGCTAACCACTGCACCACATAGCTCGGCTCAAGGCAGAGCAAATCCTTCCTCTTCACTGATACCTATTCCCCCTATCTCACAAATTTTGCGAGTAGTAGGACAAGTATTGTCCACCTCCCGCTATTACTCGCAAAATTTGTGAGATAGGGGGAGTAGGTATCAGTGAAGAGGAAGGATTTGCTCTGCCTTGAGCCGAGCTCTGTGGTGCAGTGGTTAGCATCCGCACATGTAACGTGGGAGACCCGGGTTCGACTCCCAGCGGAGCCAAATCTTTTCTCTTCAAAAAATAAATTATTTATATATAATTATAGTTTTAAATGGATGAGGGTACTATGGTTACTTAGTACTTAGTACTTAGTTCTACAAATTCTGGGTACATATAGAATGCAGTCATCCAACAACAACTTTATCTGAATTCTACCAGAAAAGTTACAATTGAAAAACTTTAAACCCATTTTTCTCAGAAGTTTACATTTGTTACATAGCACCTTCATCCACTGACCCCTTTAATTATCATACAAACACTACTGAATATCAGTTTTCACAGCTCTTCATGTGAAAGTAAACAAAAAGTATTCAAAACTCTAAGAATGACCATAAAGACTAATACCTAGATCAAAAGCAAGCATGGTTTTGGTTAAATTAAAAAATTAACCCTATATCTATAGATCAATATACAGTTAAAATGATTAATTTTCGAAAAGCATCAAAAGAGTTGAGAAAATATGCTTCCCCAAATTTCTGGAAAATAAAAAGTAATTGGAATAAATAAATAAAGTTTTAATTATTCTTTTTGTAAATCAATAATTGTTCTTTGTTTTTGCATTAAGTGTGTTTTTCTTGTTTGTTTTTTATATCAACCAATTTTTTTTTGGAATTGGCACTGTAGTACTCCAAGATTTTCTAGCAAAATTTGCAAAAAATGCAGCCATTTCTGATAGCCTGATCTTGTATTTAATCTTGTCCAATCTTCAATTTCATAATAATCTCCAACCTTCTCTCCCAGATTAATAATCAGTTTTTGAATTCGATCTCATCAAATGAATGAATGAATAAATAATATATTTTATTACACTATTAAATAATACGATTAAAAATTAAACAAAAACAGTTAAGACTAAGGCAAAAACTGTATGCAAGTACCAACTGCTAATTACAGAGAGTAAAAGAATTGAAGTAAAAAATTTAATAAAATAAAAAAATAAAAAATGAAAACGGTTAATACGCGGATCTCTATGCATGGGGGCATAGCATAATAAAGTGCGGTGATCTTGTTGGCCTGACAAGTACAAACTAATTTCTTTCCTTGAGAGGGAAGGCTTCCCTAAATAAATAAGCCAAAATTCGGATAATAGCCTACATCTTCCAAGAAAACAATATGAATTCATGATAATTAAAATTAAAGAACAAACACCTTTCAGATTCTCGATCTTTTTTTACCATGACCTGAAGTTCAAATATAAAAGTTCTTGCCTCAGAAAAACTCTAATCATCATTGAACATTACAGTTACAGATTGTATGAAATCATTCACTAACACTTTGTAAAGCTCAAACCAATTTGAAAAACGCTCGATGTTGATCATGCGATCTCACTAAATGTCAAAACTTTTATCTAATTCTTTTCAATAATAGAAATAAAATGTTTGAATCCTTATTCAGCTGCATCTATTTTTAATACAACTCAAAGCTTGAAGCTCAAATACATAAAAGATTTACTGTAATATAAAACTTGTTCACTAAATAAGGATATTTTCTGACAAACTAACAGGTCATTCCATATCAAATCAACCACAAAAAATCATTTTAACACCCAAGGTCTCAGATTTTCGTGAAACTTGGTAAAGTTGTTCCTTTTATATAAAAAAAAAAAAACCATGCCAAGTTTTATTGACTTATCTCAGTCGGTTTTCTTTTTACAACCCTTTAAAGTTTTTACTAAAATGCCGGCTGGGGCTCGCCCGAGTCCACAGACAGAAGGTTTATTTTCTCAGAAAAAAAATCATATCTTTAATATTTATCAATAGAACTCAATGAAAATTTGTAGTTTAACTAAATAAAACATACTGATTTTGAAAAAAATATATATTAACACTCTAAGCCTTACCATAAAATTACCATAAATTATTATTTTACAAATATTTTATTTCCGGAAAGTAATTACAAGGGTTTACGTTACAGCTAATATCTACAAGAGGGTTAAAGATAATCAAACAAAACTTTTTTTAAAAATTATCTCCAAGATGTTCTCCATCATATCCAACTATAAAATTAATGGCTTTTTTATTCCTTCACATTTAAAAACTAATATTTTTCTGAAAAACTTGATTTTGTCAGACAGAACAGAAATGGTAAAGTTCTCTTCTACAGTTGATTTTATTAACAATCTAACAGAAAAAGTAGAAAAATTAAATCCACATTCTTATATTGCGAAAGCACACAGTCCACATTTCATAAAAACATGAAAGAAAATTTTACAGTTGATACTGCAATAGTTTTAATGAATTTCAGTGAAAACTATTCTTTTACCATACAGGTTGAAGCACACAGGTTCACAATTTTAAGCCTCTTGATTCATCTGGTACGGTGGAAGCAAGGCGTATCAGTGAAGATTTAGATCCCGCTTTGACACATTCATTGACTACCGGTACACTAAATCTAACTCTTATTAAGGAGACTGACTTATTTCCCGGACGTGGCATGCTAATATGACCATTTATGGTACTGTGGAGTCATAACTTCAACTGACATAGAAGAGGGAGACGTAACAGTGAAGTTTTTTCACCCAAATGGACCTTCTTCTTCCTTTTTGTGGCCAAGAACGTAGGACTCTTGTTCAGTGCCTCTAACTCATGTTTTAGCTGTTGTAGAGCCTCCCATGACAACTTCTGGTAGAACATACCACTTTGCCACTGAATGTATGTTGTCAATTGAAAAGAAAATGCCGAGATTGATAAATCATCAAGAAGAAAAATTATTATTATTGCGTTTCATAAACCATCGCAACATCATGCTTTAGATCATTGGAGATCACACATAAGGATGTAGTCAGTTTTTTCCCTTTCTCATCTTGTAGATGAATCATTACAGGATGAATAGTGCATGCATAAATCCATTGATATAGGTCCATGATAGGTACTTTAATTTGAATAAATCATGAGAAGTCTTAACTTGTAACTTTTACTCTGAAACCTGCCCTTCCATTTACTAAGAAAATTAGCAAATTCCTTAAAATAGTTAAGAAAAACACCTAGAACTGATCTTAAATAGGAAAAGAACATAGGGAGAGCTATTCATTGAAAATAGATTATGGATATTAAATCAGGACATAAACTAACTACTTAAACAACCTTACTAAAACCTTAATTAACTTCAATATTAGATCACAATCTATATCAAGTAGTCCAAAAAAAAAATTAATTGGTTGCTTCAACATTTTTAATTTTTTATCCAGTTTTACAATTACAAGTAAAATACATTAAAATACAAAAACCTGATGCGTTGCGTGCAACACATAACTTTCACTTACCAACTTACTTTGATTAGAAATTGATGTGTTTTGTTAAATGCTTTTTCTCAAAGTCAAGCATTTTTTAACATTCATTTACTTATTTATGTTTGTATTTGCTCTTTAAAGTACACTAAATTTTTTTATTATTAAATAAAAGTTTTTACTTGTGATACTTCGGCAACTACTAACATTGGGTAATGAACGTTCTCAAAACTTCATTAATTAATAACTTCTGCCCATCTGGTTATAAAACATTATGACAATGCAGGTCTGCATTCAAAATTTGATCTTTAATTATCATATTTTCAAAAATTTAATGATTAGATCGTAGCAGACAAATTGTAATTAAAACTAATAATTTAAAATTATAAAGAACTTCATCTTAAATGAAAAAATATATTAATTTGCATTAAACGTACGTTCATAAAAATAAAATTTAAAAATCATTGAACTATTTCAAAATAAAACAAAATTATATTAAATACTTTGATATAATTCGTCCTCCTCGATTGTGTACTCTTAAGCAAAACAATATTTAAAAATCAATTATAAGGTAATCTGTGAATTTCATAACCACCACTAGAAGTCTGTTCGCAACTGGGAGATTGGTTTGCTGAAGAAGATGATGAACTTTGAACGTCAGCACTACTAGGAACACTGATATTAATAGTTTGAGATGGATGCCAATTGAGGGCAGAAACAGTCTGACGCTTGAGAAGTATCAGTAGCTTATCTAATTCTTTTGAATCTGCTGTAGGGCGATGTATTATTCTTGGTAAGTCTTTATAAAGATTCACCTAAACACAGGTCCAATTTCATGGATTATATAAATTATTGAAATTTTGCATATTATGAGTTAATAAGCTTAAATTTCTACAAACATAACTCAGTAATCCCTCAAATACTATTACATATAGTTAATGTTTGTGTTATAACATACAGTATAATGATAATTTAAAATCAATAGTAATAGATTAAATTCGATAGAAAAAAATAAACAAAGACAATAAATCATTTATTTTCTGAGTTACATTCCAGTCTATAAAATATAAAAATTTTATTATTTTATTATAAATGTTTTAATACTCATATAATAAGTATTTAGTAATGTCTATAATTATCACAAGACTATTCAGGTAACTTTTAATAATAAAGTTAAGACAACCTATCTTGGTACCACTTATTTGAGTACCCACGAAACAATAGGTGAGTGAGTACCTATCATTATTAAAGCAGGTAGGTGAGGCCAGCCATTTAACACTATAAGAGACTAAAATGTTTAGAGTCAAACTAGCCAGGCATCTGTTATAATCTACTGTTAGGTGCAATATGTAGTTTGCTGAGTTCGAGTGCAAAAAGCATAATAAACACTAGGTCATGTTTATTTATACTACAACTGAGTTGTGAAATTATAGAATTATTGATTGTTGAATCGAATATTGAAGACCTGTGGGACATACCAATGAAAAATCTGTGACAAATAAAATGTAAAAAAATATAATACATGATAGGGCGCAATGTGCCGGAGAAGACAGACTAATAAATCTCCAACGCTAAATTATATTTTTGAAAACCCACCCATTTTCCTGCTCAGATAGCAGAACTTTACAAGACGCTTTCCTAAAAAAGCACATTTTTTTACATTCTAGACTCTTAATTTGTTAATATTTTTTATATAACTTGAAATAACATTTGATGTGAGGATAACTGAAAAGATGCGGCTAGAATGGTTTAATGGTATACAGCCCTTTTATGGTTAGGCCCATCCACAAGAAAGTTAACGAACTGGGATGTGATAATTACATTAGTCCTCTGATAGATGTAAAGTTTTCATTTGTTTGCCTCACACCACAATGAGAAATGGGTCCTGAAACATATTATGGAGAGTTGCCAAGAAATTTGAGAACAAAAGGTGTTCAGAATAATAAATGGACCAGTCTTCTTTGAGGGAGAGTTTGAAAAACCAATGAGTTGTAAGCACTAGATTACTAGTATGAGATTTTGATTGTGATAATGATATAAAAATGGAATATTAAGGTGGCTTGGTCACTTTGAAGAGCATATGAAAACTGAATTTCCCAGAAGGAAGCCAAAAGTTAGGCACACTTTCGGTGGTTAGGAGCAAGTAGGAGAGCTGTTGCTGCTGATAGGCAAACCTGACAGAAAGGAGGAGGGCTAAACCTTTGGAGGACATTAACACCAAATATAATAAAAAATAATAATAGAACATTTGCACAGGAAATTTTAGAGATATTGTTTCTGATTAACAAATCTGGCTACATGAAAACATACCTCCTAAACTGATTGCCTTCACAAAGATGACAATGAGGAACTCCAATTGTATGGTAAGAATGAATGGATAGATGTCAAAGCACGTGGAGATAAAGAAAGGACTGAGACAAGAAGATGCCTTGGCCCCTCTGCTGTACAACCTGGTTCTTAATAAGGTTGTGAGGAATATAATGATGGAGGGTAACAGCACAATCATTGCAATTAATGGCATACACAGACGATGTGGTGATTTTGGGTAAATCACCACATCGCCCCCCCCCCCCTGAGAGGTGAGGAAACTCATAAAGTATTACTATTTCTATATAAAATAGGCTATATTTAGTCATTTTTCAAGTCCACTAATTGAAATTAATTGTATTTAAACATTTACAGTAATTTACAACGTCATTATGTACTAAGGTGTATTTTAAATTAGGGCCTTCATTACTCATGAAATGTAAAAAAAAAAGTGCGCCCCCCCCCTCAGAAAATTTCTGGATCCGCCACTGCTTAGAGCTCAGCCATACCTCTCATTACATGATTTTAAACATCACGATAAGTTATTATTTTAAGCATTGGATCTCTCAGACTAAGTAGTAACGTGATATAGGAATTTTTTTTGTTTCCAAATCTATTTCCGAATCAGGTTCTGAGCTTGAATCCAAGAAATCCAACATACTTTCACAAAATAAGCCCCTGCCTTGGAAAACTGCGGCACAGAAACAACTCTCCAATGTGCGCGGGTAACTGTGCGACGCAGTTTTTTTTTCGTGCCGCCTGCTCTGTGTCGCCTGTGTGGCACAGTTCAATGTGCGCCTTACCTTAGACCTGTTATCACATATGGAGGTAAATGAAATGAAAAATTTTACTTTATTCTGGGACATTTAGTCCCCTAAGAATAACGTTATTGACAATTTTTAGGGAGTTTTTGTCTGGCTGTACTATATACAATTATGTAAATTAAAACTAAAAATACACACTTTAACAACAAATGAAAATAAATCGTAACTTCATTAGACACCACATTTGTGAGAAAAAAAATAAATAAAAAATAAAAATAACAAAAAAGATGAGTATCATTATTAGAATAAATAAATGATAAAACTTCAGTTTACATATTTGTACAAAACCTTCAAAACTAAATCAAGAAAAATAATAATTTTACATCTGCACGGAAGATTGATGTTCCAGGAGGTGGAGAAACAGGAGGTGTTTGAACGAGGGTAGGGAGGAAGCTTGACGAATGGATCCGGGTAAGGAATTCCAAAACTGGGTGGCACATATAACGAAGGATTTATCGAAATAGGCGGTTCTATGAGTGGGGATATACAAGTCTGTAGGTTGAGACCTTATCTTTAGCTGATGTATGGACGAACGTGGGGTAAGGAGGTCAAAAATGTATGTGGGGTTTTTTGCTCTTAGGGTTTGGAAGAGGAAGGAGCCGAGCAGGTATTGTCTTCGAAAATTAGGAAAAAGGAAACTTTGCTGGGATAATATTTGGAGATGTGAGAGTGTCTCGGGAGACCAAGGATAAATCTCATGAAACTGTTCATTAATCTTTTAAGTCTTATCTCAAGCTCACCAGACAGATCACCATACACCAGGCATCCGTAATCAAACTGTGGAAGGATAAGGGAGGATACTAAAAGACGATGGGTACTTTGAGGAAGTGAGTCTCTGAATCTTAGATGCTGCTTGAGGACTGAGATGGATTTTCAGAGGTTTTGGGAAATGTGATGATTCCAGGTGAGGTGTTGATCGAAGGTTATACTGAGGTTCTTTATGGAGTCTTTAAACTGGATAGGAGTGTTATTGATATACAGTAATGGATAGTAGGGAAGGGAATTTAGGTAAGGTTTTGAGCCTATGAGCATTGCCTTGGTTTTCGCTGTGTTCAGGGATAGTTTGTTTTCTATTGCCCAAAGGTTAATTCTATCAATGTCCTCCTGAAGTTTACATGACGCCTCTAGCAAGTCCGAAGGATGGAAGGATATATAGATTTGTAGATCATCTGCATATAGGTGGTATTGGGAGTAATGGATAACGTTTGTGAGATCATTTATGTATATGGAGAATAGGGTAGGAGAAAGGGATGAACCCTGAGGTACACCTCTGGAGAGAAACAGGGATGATGACGGTGGTTTGTTAGGGATAGTAACTGATTGAGAGCGGAAGGAGAGAAAAGATTGGATCCAGCCCAGAGAACTATTGGATATATTTAAGTTAATAATTTGGTGAGTAGAACTGTGTGATCAACGGATTCGAAAGCTTTTGAAAAATCAAAAAGAACAAGAATAGTTATTTTCTGTTGATCTATTGAGGAGTAAAGGTCTTGACTTATTTTTATCAGGGCTGATTGAGTCGAATAACCAGAGCGGAAACCAGATTGGAGAGGATTAATTAAAGCCTTTTTGATCAAGGAAGGTGGTGAGTTGAGTATGGACCAGTCTTTCTAATGGTTTTGATAGGATTGCAATTGGCCTGAAATCAGCAGTTGTTGAGAGATGAGGGACCTTCTTAAGTGGTCGTACTAGGACCTTTTTCCAGGCAGAGGGAAAAATGGAGTTCTGCAGAGAAAAGTTATATATATGTAGGAGTGCTGGAAGTATGACCGGGAGACAGAGTTTTATCAGTTTTACTGGAATTTGGTCATGACCGTATTCACTGGTTCGGGATTTCATTATGGAAGCAATTAAATCATCAGGAGTGATGTGTTGAAAGTAAAAATTTTCATCGTTAAACAGAGCTTCTGGAGGTTGGTAGTTGGAATGAGGGAGGCTCGGGAGGGATTCAACAAAATAATAGTTCAAATCATTGGGAGTTATTGGATAATGAGTAATGGGCATGGAGTTGGTGATGGCGAATTTTCTAAGAATTTTCCACTTAGACTTGGGATCAGGTGATTGGGAAAGGACATTATGGAAATACTGCACCTTGGCTCGGCGTAACGTAGATTGCGTGAGGTTGCGGATTCTTTTAAATTTCAAAAAATCATCCGGAATTCGTGTGCGCCTGAAACACCTTCTAGCAGCATCTCTTTTCTTCATAAGTTCCTGTTAAAGTACTAGATATAAGGTTAATTAAGTTAACTGCTAGAAAGAATATTTATTACTCAATATAATTCAAGTGAAAAACAATCACATGGTTATATATGCCATAGAGATTGAACAACAATTCAATCGCCTATAACATTATATAACATCTCCCTCCTCAAAGATTGAGCCTGGCCGGAGGGTGGACGGCTCTGCCGCTTCTGGTCCTGTAGATCCTTCCATCTTCTGCTCTTCCTTCGCCTTCCCTAGCTCCTCGCGCCTCGTCCTCTTCATCTCCCTTTTCTTCTCTCCCAGTTGGCAGGATATGTCGCTGGTTCCTCTCTACCTCACCTCCATCCTCAGTCATCAGCCGATAGGATCGGGGCCGATCCAGTTCTTTCTTGACTGTTCCTGGAGTCCAACTTGAGCCCGGAGACTTCTGGAACACCACCTGCTCACCAGGACAGAACCCTTCTACCTTCCTGCTTCCCCGGTCATAATACTTCTTGCTGACTTGTTGTCGCATTCTCAGCACCGCTTTCGTTTCCTCAAGGTCCTTGGTTTGAGGCTTAAGCTGTTCTTGAGTTCTAGGAATAACTCCCCTCAGCTTCCTGCTCATAAGTAGCTCCGCAGGGGCAGGGAGATCTGTGCCAGGAGTATTGTTGAGCTCCAACAGGCACAAGTATGGATCGTTCTCGCTTTCCAGGCACTTCTTGAGGCTTTTCTTGATAGTTTGTACGAACCTTTCTGCTTGTCCATTGGCCTGCTGGTACTTGGGGCTCACCAAAGTCCTCTTGAAACCCCAGGACTTGGCAAACTCTAAAAACTGGCTTGATGAAAATTGTGTCCCTTGATCTGCAATCACTTCAAAGGGGATTCTATGTCTAGCAAATACCTTCTTCACCTCAGATATTATTGTCCGGCTTGTAATGTTGGGCAATCTAGAATATTCACAAAACTTGGAGAAGTAATCCACAATGATCAACCAATCTAACCCTTTCCACGTGAAAATGTCGATAGCTACTTTCTGCCAAGGTCCCTCCGGTAACTCCATTAATACCATTGGTTCTTTCGGTTTTGAATTTCTAAATTTCAAACAAACATTGCATTTCCCTATTAATAAACAAATATCATTCTGCATACCTGGCCAATACAACGCTTCCCGAGCTCTTTGAAGACACTTATACCGACCCTGATGTGCATAATGGATCTTGCCCAGCATTTCTTTGCGCAAGGACCGAGGAATTACGATTTGTTGACCTTTAAAAACCAACCCTTCGTGTACTGATAATTCATCCCTCAAAAACTTATATTTTTCTACAAATGAATTAAAAATATTTTCTGGACATCCTTCAGCTAGCCAAACCATCAGGTCCTGAAGTTCCTCATCGTTCTTGGTTTCCTCTTTGATTCTAGCCAATGTTCTATCGCATACCGGAAGGTTCTTCACTATAGCTAAAACGTAGGATTCTAATTCCTTTGAGAAGTAGTCCATGTCATGTTGGTTCTTCAGAGGAGCTCTGGACAACGTATCGCTAACGGTCATCTTCTTGCCGGGAACGTATCGTACCGAGACGGAGTATCGCTGGAGGCGCAGGATCATCCTTTGAAGTCTTGGCGGACAACTATAAAGTGGTTTCTGGAAGATAGCTTCAAGAGGTTTATGATCGCTCTCCACGACAAACGGCCTACCATAAGAATACCTGTGGAACCGCTCGCATCCAAATACCACCGCATATAACTCCTTCTCAATGTTAGCGTACCGCTGTTCAGTTCCGGTTAAAGACTTTGATGCATAAGCCACCGGATGGCCATTTTGAAACAGGACCGCTCCTAAGCCTGTCTGCGAAGCATCAACCGAAATCGTAATAGGCAGACGGGGATCATAGTATGCTAATACTGGTGCTGTTGTTAAGGCCGACTTCAACCGATTCCATGCCTGCTCCTGAAAGTCTTCCCAATGCCAGGCCACCTCCTTCTGTAGCAACAACCTCAGAGGTTGGGTGAGGGTCGCCAAATCCTTAATAAATTTTCCCATATAATTTACCAAACCCAAAAACCTCTCCAAATCTTTTCTATTCGCCGGCCTTGGCATCTCTACTATCGCTTCGACTTTCCTAGTATCTGGACTAATTCCTTCTGCACAAAACTTTTGCCCCAAATAGGTTATTTCAGTCAATCCTATTTTACATTTTTCTAAATTAAACTTAATGCCCTCGGACTCAGCCCTTTTCAGCACGTTTTCCAAGTTTCTATCTTAAAAGTAACGCTCTTGCCTTCCACCTTTAAATTAACTTTCCACTCACTTTCTATGGTATCTCCCATAGAGAATACCTGGCGAAGAGGTAGATCATCACTATCACTAACCTGGCCTTCATGATCGACCGCATTAATTTCTGATTGGTTGCATTTCCTAGCAAAGTGATTCCTTTTCCTGCACCGGCTACATAACTTGCCGAATGCAGGACACCTCCCAGCCAGGTGGGAAAGGCCACAAAATCTGCAGTCCTCTATGCTAACCTTAACAGCTGTCTTACCCTTTGTCTCAACTGTTGGAGTCTTTGGCTTTACATATAATACCTCCTTCCCAGTTATCTCTTTGTTCCTTTCCCGAGAAGCTATAACAGATTTACATTTTGCTACAGCTTCATCTAAACTAATATCCTTATCCTGTAGTAACATGGTCCGTAGGGACTCATCCAATAAACCTGATATGAGTCTAGCCAAGATTAAGCCATCTGAAAGTCCCTGAAACTCACATTTCTTAGCCTGGGACCTTAACCTAGTCAAATATTCATCAATAGATTCAGACTCTGACTGACTACAGATAAAAAACCTGTACCTCTCAAAATTTAAATTTTTTTGAGGTAAGAAATATGTATCTAGGGCCTTGATTGCTTCATTCACAGTACTACAGTTCCCAGGTAAACTACTAAGTATATGGAGTCCTCTCTCACCTAGTATCATCTTGAATATGGCGTACCTCCTCTTCTCTGAATAGAGGTCCTCAGCTCCTATCGCCTCGAAGTAAGTCAGGAACCTCTCTCTGAAGGAGACCCATTCTCCAGCCGGGTCCTCGCTCCAGCTCAGTTCTCTCGGAGGCGGTACTAATGATTCCATCTCCAGATTCCCTATCAATTTCTCTGACTATGGCCCAGCTTTAAGACTGCGCCATGTTAAAGTACTAGATATAAGGTTAATTAAGTTAACTGCTAGAAAGAATATTTGTTACTCAATATAATTCAAGTGAAAAACAATCACATGGTTATATATGCCATAGAGATTGAACAACAATTCAATCGTCTATAACATTATATAACAGTTCCCTAATTTCTTGATTAATCCAAGGAGCCGGGGTGCGTCTAAAGGTTCCAGTTTTGAGAGGTGCAAGTTGGTTTAGGAGTGTTAGGAGGTTGGATGAAAGACAATCAACCATCTCGTCGATAGAATGAGAGGAATAGATTGGTTCTATGGATAGGAATAGTGGTTCTAAATAAGGATTGATTTTTTTTGATGTGAGAGAATCCATATTCCTCCAGGATACCTGTTTGGGAACGGAAGTGGGGGTGGGAACATCATAGGAGGTTTGGATTAAATCGTGGCATGACAAGAAAGGTATGGGGCTTTGTGAGAATGATAATAAACTTCGACGGGAGTCAACGAAAATAAAATCAATTTGCGTATGTGAAAACTGCGTGTGATGGGTTGGTTCGAAAGGTACAATGAATAGGTCAAGGGAGCTTACCAGATCTATGAGATATGCTTTTTCTGGGGAATATGAAAGGAGATTCACGTTAAAATCACCAGCAATGATTATAATATTATACAGAGGAACATAATGGAGGAGAGATGATTCAAAGGTTGAATCGAATTTGGCTTGAGGAGGTCGGTGTACAACTATGTAAAGAAGGGAAAAGGTGGCAGAGGATATTTCTGTGAACAGAAATTCAATGTGAGGTGTATCTTGGGAAGAGGATTTAGTGAGGATTTTGACCGTTAAGTGTTAAATGGTGGGTACTTAACAAGAACACAGGTGACAAGCTGGACCAGTTTGAAAGAAGTGTACAGTGGAGAATGTTTGGTGGTGTTTATGAGAATGGAGTGCGTAAAAGTAGGAAGAATAAAGAGGTGTACATAACCGATCTTCGCCTGTCAAATTTAATAAGAATAAACAGGCTGAAATGGAATGGCCAAGTCAGCTGCATGAAGGAAGACAGACAGGTGAAAAAAGTATATATTGAAAGGATCTTCACCAACAGATCAATGAGTCATCTAAGAATGAGATGGAAGGAGAAGGTAGAGGAATATATGCTGCAGGTCCGAACACTGTGACAGTAGATGTTGAGGCAGACCAAGGACCACTTCAGTCTGTAGTGCCAAGAGAAGAAGAACATGAAAACATATGTGAGCCGAAATAAAGAGAGGAGTGGTGATACAGGTGATAAACTACAGCCATTTCCAAGGACCTTACTAAATTTCTTAAGTTTTCCTTTATATTATTAGTTATATCTTTTTTTCTCCTATCAATGTATACTATTTTCTATCTAATTAAATAATTAAACGACTTATGTACATTATATATATGTTAGTGCTTACTTACTTGTTTTATGTACTGTACTGTTCATGTGTATTCTTGTAAAAATTGGGTTTTGACCCGTATATTGTAAAATAAATAAATAAATAAAATAAATTCTTCTATACAGTACTGTTGCATGAGTTACAAAAATAAGTAATAACACATTGCTGATATACCCTTTCACAACGGCATTCCTTCTATCCACATTTAGGGATTTTCCATGACCAAGTTTTTATCTCAACTTCATAATTCGAAGCAGCCTTTTTCTTTAATTGTATAGCCTTAAGCTTAAACTAATAGCTTCAAAACTGTGTAATACAGTCTGAACTGAGTTTTAAAATTCATGCTACAACTTCTTTTTAAAAGTAAGTTCTCATTAATTTTTCTAAATCTTTTCATTTAAACCATTCAATAAGTTCTCTAAAGTTATTTATTTACAATTAAGAACATTTTTAAGATTTTTCCAACAAAAATTGAACTGTTATGAAACCTACAAGAAGATAGATCATCTGCAGATGGAATTTTTTTATTATTTTCTATTATTAATTTTCTCTTCTTCTCTTCTTCCTCATCCTCCTTAAGTGCCTTTCAGCGTGGAGGAGCCCCTAGCCACTTGGACCATACACCTCACCGCAAGCATCTTCATTTCGGCTAGCATTTTCCCTCTTTCTAGACCCAGTCGTTGGATATGCTCCATATATCCCCTTCTGGGCCTGCCTCGTGGTCTTTTAACTGTCGGCCTCGCCTCCATACATTTTCTTGGCACTCTGTCTTCTCCCATTCTACAGACATGCCCAAACCATCGGAGCTGCCGTTTTTCATCACCGATTTCACAGAATCGACCTGTAGCTCTTTTCTTATCCTTTCATTTCTTATCCTGTCCCTCCTGGTTTTACTGGATATTCTTCGCAGAAATCTCATCTCCGCAGCCGTAATCCTGCTCATGTGCTTATATTGGGTTACCCAGCTTTCACTGCCATATAGTAGTGTGGTAAGGTATATTTATTGCCTTAAAGATGTGGAGTTTGATATCTTTACCTACATCCCGCTTTCCCACAATAGTGTTGCATATCTGGTAATAAATGTTATTTGCTTTATTTATCCTATTGGACACTTCTTGATCTATTTTACCAGAATTATTAATAATCGTTCCAAGGTAGGTATAGGTATCCAGTACTTCTTCATTGCAGGTTATTCTTACATTTCCCAAATCCACTTCATCTCTGGCAACAGTCATAATTTTGCTTTTGCGGCTGTTAATACTCATTCCCTTGCGAGCGAGTTCTTCATGCCTTTCTATAATGGCCTGTTACAGTTTATCCTTTGAGTCTGCCACGAGCACAATATCGTCTGCATATAGAAATGCCTGTACTTGTACTGTATTCATGTTCCACATACCAACTGGAGTCCAAGTGGTTCTTCTCCTACATATTTTGTGGATTCATCCATAAAGGCAATAAACAATAATGGACTGAGGCTATCCCCTTGTTTCACAGCCCTTTCCATAGAAAAAGGCTTAATATTATTAATTTTCAAATGGTAAAAATTATTTATTGAGAAAAAAAAATATGTTATTTTAGTAAATGTGAATTTTAATAGATAAGAAAATTTTCAGCAAGTAACTTATAATAAAAAAGATAAAAATAGAAAAACCAAAGGCCGAATACCTCTTCAATCTTGAAAGTAATCCAAAGAGGACTTGGCTGCCTCAAAATAAGTCTCATAACACTAATATCATTCCATGGTATACATGAGTCAGAAGGGGTTATGGAGAAAAAATCGTGGCTACCAGTTTCAAGATGAGGATTAGGCATGAGAACCTTTTGGGTGACTGAACAAGACCATGACCTCTTCCTGTCAGCTTTTTCAGAACGTTTTGCTACAAAAAAATATATAATATAAGCTATCATAGAAACGGTAGTAAAGCTTTCATAGGAGCAGCATTTTGAAAGAATAATGCTATAGCTGAATTAAAAATAGATTCAATTGTTTAGGTAGAAAATTCTATCTTAAATGCTCATTTAAAATCTAAATAATTGGACAATTTTTTTTTTTTTTAATTCTTAAGATAATTATTGTTTAATAAGAGGAGGTAAGTTAATATATTTTAATAAACAGAAATAATTGAAATATTTAAGGGAATCATTTTAATTTAGAATAATTAGAGAAAAATAAGTGAGAGCGTGATTATGTGAGGTGTTAGCTATCAAAACCAGCTCATTCCAAATTTTTCTCAAATCCACTTTTTTGCATATTTTGAAAGTTTAGAGGGTCCTTCATAACCTGACGAAGGGATATAGATCAAATCCAGCTCATTCCAGGAAGGAAGGCCAGCAGAAGAAAACCAAGAATATTACGACGACAACAATGTCATTTAAATAACGACCCTTCTTTTTCCTTTCTCTCCTTGCTTTCTGCATTTTATTTACAATATTATTTTTCTTTGATAAATAAAAAAATTCTGTTCCCTTAGGCGTTGTAATTTATGACTTCTTTCACATTGTACCTCAGTTTACCTCTCAACTGTTAAATTTCAGATCATTCAAAAAAGTTATGTGGATGTCATTTATTTAAAACTCGTAAAGACACAAATGTTAACTGATAAACTGGAAAAAAACAATTTCACACAACTTAATTGAACAAAAAACAACATGAAAAATCGTGTTTTTGCATCAAAATCAGCTCATTCCAACCTAATTAGTGTAATTACGCCTAAGGTAATGCACCTGGAATGAAAATGAAAAACTAATCAAATTCTAGGCGGATATAACTACAATTAGAACATAGCTATAGTACTGTGGACGTGAGAAGTTTTTTGTCTCTCTTGTAAAATTTCCAAAAATGGAATGAGCTGGTTTTTATAGCAAATGCCTCATGTGTAAAACAATGAACTATGAAATAGTTCTCATATTGATTTAAAAAAATGGTTAGATGATATTACGAAGATGTAAATTAAACTATTTATTTAAATAAATAACATCAATAAGATAGCTTTCCTCCTGTCTTGTATTCATATCTTTGTTCGTAGCTTAAAATTAATCAAGAACTTTATTTTGGTTTTATCATAAATAAAACTTAATACTTAGATTAATAACACTTAATACTTTAAATATTTAATATGTAACATATATTTACATGCCAACTGAGCCAATGAGTAAATAGTGAGTTCTGTTATGATCTTAAATTCTAATCCCACAATTTTATTTTAAAGGTGGTTTCAGGAAAAAACGTGAAAAAGGAGATCGAGCAGCTGAGACATGCAAAGGATTACAAAAGTTTCTATAGAAGAATAAATAATGAACAGAAACCATTCAAATCACTGCATGCAGTGATACAGATGGAACCCTTCTTACAAGCATGGACATGGTGTGAGATGGAGGAACCATTTCAATGAATTATTGAATGTCAAACATGGCAGAGCAGACCAAATAGACCTCAACTTGCCTACTGAACTATTCAAAAAAGGAGGTGTAAACCCTGTAAAAGCTCTAGAAAACTTATTTATATCCATGTTGACATGAGAAATAAATCCATTTATTTCAAATTCATGAAAGAAGTCGATACTCAGCCTAATTCATAAAAAGGGGGACATACTCTATTGCAGAAACTATTGAGGCATTTTTGCAAATAATAAATATGTGTCTCTCACCATATGCAGAGGGTTCACTGAGAAAATACCAGTGAGGATTTCGTACAATCTATAGTGAATCAGATCTTCTCACTCCGAATCATTTTGGAAAGAAGCAAAGATTACTACATTGAAAAAATCTGTAAGAGATACATGGATCCAGACTATTTAATAGTAGGATTCAGATAATAAGATATGCCAGTAAACTAGAAATTATTGGAAGAACCCAGAATGCAGTGCTTGATACTTTCCTTCCTCTTGAAGCAGTAGCTGGACAATTAGGACTGCATGTTGATGAAGATAAGACCTCTGAAGTTAGCCACCTGGTAAATACTCTTCAGTTTGGCCAATATACGTTTGAACAAGTAAAAAATGCATCTACCTGGGGACCCTAATAATAGTGGGAAATGACACATCAAAAGAAATCAAGTGAAGAAAACCTATTGCTTCCTATTGTTACTTTGGACCAGGAGGATATACAAGACACAAATACTTATCAAGAACAACCATACTATGTATCCATAAAATATTACTAAGACCGGTCCTAACCTGAGGCTCAGAGTCATTGGTGTTTGCACAGTTCGAAAAACAAGGCCTTCAGCTTTTGAAAGACAAATCTATAAAACCAAGGAAACTTGGACAGATTTACCACAGAAGAGGTAAACAAGAAGAGTATAATATCCTCGGTGACCACAAAATAGTAAGGCACATCAGGCTGGTAATAGTTAAGTGGACTGGCCAATAAGACCGAGTCTGCGGATGAGATCCCAAGAAAAATAAAGAGTGAGGACATAGACAGCACCAGACTAAGAGGAAGACCACGGCTTAGGCAAATAGACAATGTAGCAGAGGATGCCTGGATGATTCTGGACAGAAGTTATTAGAGGAGGCCATGAACCAAGTAATGGTCTGTTGAGCCAATGGAAGAAGTAGATTTCTCAGATATCTATAAAAACACAATTTGTAGATTTGTAGAGACAGGGGCAGGATTTGAGGCTCCTCCAAGCTTTTACGGAGTCCCTTGATCAAAGGTGATGCCTAACCAGGAGGAAAGCCGTTATCCTGGTGTGGAGCCCCCTTGAGAACATAATGACTGGAGGGGAGGTCTGAAGTTAGTCCCCCCAGCACCCCCTCCCCCCAAAAGGTCAATCTATAGTTGGTGGTATACAATAATAGACTGCCAAAGCCAGACTCAAGCTGGGAGCAGAGCATGGGAGTGAATTGTCTGAGCTTTCTTGATTCCACTTCTGACTGAGCTTTCTTGATTCCACAAAAGAAAACCTAACCTCTTAAAATGAATTCACTTAACTTAAGTTTCAATTTAACGACTTTTAGTTTTTAAAAACATAACATATTCTTCATCAAAACCATTTAATTTATTTGTGTTAATACATTTTATTGACCTGAAGTAAGGCTTCCCTATTTTATTACGGGCAATCAATTATGACTTTACATTTCTCTTTTTTAATTTGATACAAAATATATAATAACCAAAAAAAAGAACTGAATACTACCACTATTTTAGAAGAAAATGTACCTCACAAGAAGACAGTTACTATTTCAGACCAAAAAATATATGAATTCAGAAATCAAGCTATTAAATGAGTATATTATTAAAAGATCAAATTACATTTATCATAAAGGATGAGGACAGCTATGGTGGCTGTGTAATAATTTCTAAAAACAAGTTCCCCAACTGTATTAGGTTCATTTAAAGTAATATCAATTGCAGATACTCCTGATAAATCAACTTCATCATCACCTTTTATAGGAATAGGGCCTTTAACTGTAAATTGTAATGCTTCTCTTTCATACAACCCCTCCATTTTTTACAACTAATAAATTTAAACAAAGACTTCACCATAGTCACAAAAAAGGACAAGACCAAATAAATCTGTAACTCCTAGCAACATACAACAGCTGAGATCCAAAATTATTGATTAGAAAACAATAGATTTTAATTTCCTAGATACAGAAGTATTTTTGACAAATGGAGAAACCAGACATATCCTCTTTTTAATAATAAATATAATGCACATATTATGTCTAAAAAAAGAAAAATGTAAAATTTTCTTATCAAACACACACACACACACACACACACACACACACACACACACACACACACACACACACACATATATATATATATATATACACCTGAAGACTTCATGGGCTGGTTCTTCTTTTAGATTATTACAAATTATTAACTTTCGTCAGCAAGAAAACTGTTACTTTTTTTTTTTTTTAGTCCCCATATTAATGCTTTGTTAATAAGATATTAATTATACATTACATAAGATAATAAGAAGTTGTGAATTATATATTAATAGGACAACAGAATAAATTGATAAACCAACAAAAATAACATGAAACAGAATGCTCTGCTAATTGCTTAAAATATGGAAAACTAGGCAAAATCTGAAGAGTTAGGTTTTAAAATTAAATATTTTTTGAGGCTCTTCAAGACTGAGTTCCTTCCAGTCTTACTATATGGGCCAGAAAGTTGGAAAGCTCTTGAGAGGCATTGCAGCAAGATCACTGGGGCAGAAATGAGTTTCCTGAGAAGAACTGCTGGTAAAACTAAACGTGACCGAGTGAGGAATGAAACCATCAGGGAAAACTTGGGAGTGAGACCTCTAATAGATGTCCTCATTGAACGCCAACTCAAGTGGATTGGCCATGTGTGTCGAATGGGAGATGACTGGAGAGCGAGGTGGCTATTGGAAGCAAGACCACAAAGGCTACGATCAGTTGGCAGACCGAGGCTTACATATAATGGATATGTAGAGAAACTCGGGAGTGAGAGGGGCTCCTCTCTGGTAGAAATGATAAGAATGGCCAAGGAAAGAGGATTTAGGAAGTGGTGTGAGGGGGCTACTCCACTCCTTAAGGCACAAAGGAGATAGATGAAAAAAAATAATAATTTAGATAATTATAAAAAAGAAACAGATAATTTATTAATTAAAACCAGATATATTGATTTTAACCATAATTTAGATTAACCAATTCCAAGGGCAGATCCAGCTTGTTAAAGGGGCTGCACCCACCACCTCTGATCTGCCTACGAGCTCATCTTTATGTTCCTTCCCCACAACTGCTTTGCTACTTGTTCTCCATACTATTTGTTTATTGCATTAATTCCTTATTAAAGTTAAATTCTTTCTTAAAATAACCAAAAATTACGCAAGGGGGAGACGCTCCAGCCCTCTTGGATCCATATCTGACCTCATTTAGTCCCAGAAAAATGGGATATTTTCCATATTACAGTCTTCTATATTTTGTTCACTACAGTAAGGTTGAGCACAAAAATAAACAGGAGATATACAAGCTATTAATTTTTTAATTATAATAATAATTTTTATTTGGATGAGTCAGCAGATCTAACAATTCATGATTTTTTTCATGTCAGACAATGCTTTTTAATGGTGATAAGCTCTTTCTAATTCATAAATAATTTTAAAGTTAAAAATTCTATTTTATAAGAGTGTGGATCAGATTGCTGGTGATTATTAGCGTAGGCCATTTGAGAGCACAAGCTGTTTAATTATTTTCAATAGTCGAGTCCATTGAAACTAGCCACATTTACATAGGACTGGAATCAGATCCAAAAAAAATTATATTCACCTTCAGATTCAAAAAATTTTATTCCCCTTTATTGATTGTTATCGCATTTCATAAAGTAATAAATCATAACTTGTATTTATATATAGATTGGGCAGCTGTTTACTGATAGTCAGTTTACCCACAATTCAGTGTTATTGGTACAAAAGGCTATTAATCTCTGATATCCTTTACACACCATAGATAATTTCAAAAAAGAAAAATTGTTGACCTACTTGTGTTGTAGGCCTACTTGAGAATAATAAAGGGTTTATTTCTCCAAAGTTAATTTAATCCTTTTCGAAAATAGAAAAAAGGCACAAAGGTTTCATCATTTGTGAACAGTTGGGCCCTTTGAAATGATTTACAAAAAATTCCTTTTCTTTTAAGGATCAATCCTCAAATGGTCCATAAATAAATTGATTATAAGCTTCATTATTTTTTTTAATTTTTATACAGTATAAGAGAAGTGGGATACCTTAGAAGTACAAAAATAAGCAGCAAATTTTCAAAAAATGGGAGTTTTTTACAAGAAAGCAGACTAATCAATGTTTGTATTTTGGACTGATAGATAAGGGTGGGTGCTCTAAGTTCACGAATTTTCAAGCTGTCGACTTTTTCAAACAAACTTAGTCTCGAAAGTTCCAGAATGTCAATAATTAAAGCTTAATATCTCTGTTGGGTACCGGAAATATAAATTTGGCTCAGAAGTAGTACTTGGTTAGAAGATTTAACTGTCAAAATTTAACTTTGTGTGCTTAACTAATTGCAAGTATATAAAACATTGAAAAGTAGCAAAATAATTACTTCCAAAGCACTATAGCATATATATGTTTGATTTGCTGCTACATCGATAAGGGTTCAATATTAATTTTGGAACTTTTTATGTATTGTACTTTCTATTGTAAAAATAAAAACTTTAAGTATTCTTTCTTTTATAGCAAAAAAAAAAAATAAAACTGTTGAATCAATCACCTCTGGACTACTTAATATGAGGAGCTTTAGACTATCTCCTGAGCAGCAGTTTTAAATAAAAAAAACTTATTAATTTCAGTTAACTTTTTGATAGCCTATTTTCAACAATGGTATCCTATTGATTTCAATTTCAACAACATTGTAAATCAGTAACAATGTACAACACAATACTATAACCAACTACAAAATGACAAAAAAAGAAATTCTCTCTATAGCAAGAAAAATAAGTAATTATAACTGAAATAAGATAAATTTAACAAGTACATAAAAACATTGAATGAAAAAAAAAAACATTTTTGTATCTAGGGAAAGAATGATAGGAATCATAACAAATGAAATGATTTAAATAAAGAGTTTCACAACATGCTTATGGAAATTGTTTATTTCGAGTTAATTACATTGTATCTAAAAAGATAATTATAAATATAATGAAAATGCTAATAAAAATATCAAAAGCAATTTACTGATATGGAATTTAGATGGAATGAAATGGTAAGTAGCCTTAATATCCGCCTCTAAGACGCAACACTAAATGCAGGGTTGATTCCTTCTGGATATTATAATCAGAGAGAGTGCGGCCATCCTCGAGTTGTTTCCCAGCAAAGATCAAACGCTGTTGGTCTGGTGGAATTCCTTCTTTATCCTGAATTTTAGCCTTAACGTTCTCAATAGTATCAGATGGCTCTACTTCTAAAGTTATGGTTTTGCCAGTGAGCGTCTTCACAAAAATTTGCATACCACCTCGGAGACGAAGTACAAGATGTAATGTAGATTCTTTCTGAATATTATAATCAGAAAGTGTGCGGCCATCTTCAAGTTGTTTTCCAGCAAAGATTAAACGCTGCTGGTCTGGTGGAATTCCTTCTTTATCCTGAATTTTGGCTTTAACATTCTCAATGGTGTCAGATGGCTCTACTTCTAATGTGATTGTTTTGCCGGTAAGTGTCTTGACAAAGATTTGCATACCACCTCGGAGACGAAGTACAAGATGTAATGTAGATTCTTTCTGAATATTATAATCAGAAAGTGTGCGGCCATCCTCAAGTTGTTTTCCAGCAAAGATTAAACGCTGCTGGTCTGGTGGAATTCCTTCTTTATCCTGAATTTTGGCTTTAACATTCTCAATGGTGTCAGATGGCTCAACTTCTAATGTGATTGTTTTGCCGGTAAGTGTCTTGACAAAGATTTGCATACCACCTCGGAGACGAAGTACAAGATGTAATGTAGATTCTTTCTGAATGTTGTAATCAGAAAGTGTTCGACCATCTTCAAGTTGTTTTCCAGCAAAGATTAAACGCTGCTGGTCTGGTGGGATTCCTTCTTTGTCCTGAATTTTGGCTTTAACATTCTCAATGGTGTCAGATGGCTCAACTTCTAATGTAATCGTTTTGCCAGTTAGTGTCTTGACGAAGATTTGCATACCACCTCGAAGACGAAGTACAAGATGTAATGTAGATTCTTTCTGAATGTTGTAGTCAGAAAGTGTTCGGCCATCTTCAAGTTGTTTTCCAGCGAAGATTAAACGCTGCTGGTCTGGTGGGATCCCTTCTTTGTCCTGAATTTTAGCTTTGACGTTCTCAATGGTATCGGATGGTTCGACTTCTAAGGTGATGGTCTTTCCTGTTAAAGTCTTGACAAAAATTTGCATACCACCACGCAGACGAAGTACAAGATGGAGAGTAGATTCTTTCTGAATGTTGTAATCAGAAAGTGTTCGGCCATCTTCTAGTTGTTTTCCTGCAAAGATTAAACGCTGCTGGTCTGGTGGGATCCCTTCTTTGTCCTGAATTTTAGCCTTAACGTTCTCAATAGTATCAGATGGCTCTACTTCTAAGGTGATGGTCTTTCCTGTTAAAGTCTTGACAAAAATTTGCATACCACCACGCAGACGAAGTACAAGATGTAATGTAGATTCTTTCTGAATATTATAATCAGAAAGTGTGCGGCCATCTTCAAGCTGTTTTCCAGCGAAGATCAAACGCTGCTGGTCTGGTGGAATTCCTTCTTTATCCTGAATTTTAGCCTTAACATTCTCAATCGTATCAGATGGCTCTACTTCTAAGGTGATGGTCTTTCCTGTTAGTGTCTTGACGAAGATTTGCATGCCACCTCGGAGACGAAGTACAAGATGTAATGTAGATTCTTTCTGGATATTATAATCTGAAAGAGTACGGCCATCTTCTAGTTGTTTTCCAGCAAAGATTAAACGCTGCTGGTCTGGTGGGATCCCTTCTTTGTCCTGAATTTTAGCTTTGACGTTCTCAATGGTATCGGATGGTTCGACTTCTAAGGTGATGGTCTTTCCTGTTAAAGTCTTGACAAAAATTTGCATACCACCACGCAGACGAAGTACAAGATGTAATGTAGATTCTTTCTGAATATTATAATCAGAAAGTGTGCGTCCATCTTCCAGCTGTTTTCCTGCAAAGATCAGCCTTTGCTGATCTGGCGGAATTCCTTCCTTATCCTGAATTTTTGCTTTAACATTCTCAATAGTATCAGATGGTTCAACTTCTAAAGTAATGGTTTTCCCAGTTAATGTCTTTACAAAAATTTGCATTCCACCTCTTAAACGTAAAACTAAATGCAAAGTAGATTCCTTCTGAATGTTATAGTCAGACAAAGTCCTGCCATCTTCCAACTGTTTTCCAGCAAAGATCAATCGTTGCTGATCTGGTGGAATTCCTTCCTTATCTTGAATTTTGGCTTTCACATTTTCAATGGTGTCTGATGGTTCAACTTCTAATGTGATTGTTTTGCCGGTAAGTGTCTTGACAAAGATTTGCATGCCTCCTCTTAAACGAAGTACTAAATGTAGAGTTGATTCTTTCTGAATGTTGTAGTCTGACAAAGTGCGACCATCTTCAAGCTGCTTTCCAGCAAAAATTAATCTCTGTTGGTCTGGAGGAATTCCTTCTTTGTCTTGAATTTTAGCCTTGACATTTTCAATTGTATCAGAAGGCTCAACTTCTAAAGTAATTGTTTTGCCGGTAAGTGTCTTGACGAAGATTTGCATGCCTCCTCTTAAACGAAGTACTAAATGTAGAGTTGATTCTTTCTGAATGTTATAATCTGAAAGAGTGCGGCCATCTTCAAGCTGCTTTCCTGCAAAAATTAATCTCTGTTGATCTGGAGGAATTCCTTCTTTATCTTGAATTTTGGCTTTTACATTTTCAATAGTGTCTGATGGTTCTACTTCTAATGTAATTGTTTTGCCAGTAAGTGTCTTGACGAAGATTTGCATGCCTCCTCTTAAACGAAGTACTAAATGTAGAGTTGATTCTTTCTGAATGTTGTAGTCTGAGAGAGTGCGGCCATCTTCAAGCTGCTTTCCTGCAAAAATTAATCTCTGTTGATCTGGAGGAATTCCTTCTTTATCTTGAATTTTGGCTTTAACATTTTCAATAGTGTCTGATGGTTCTACTTCTAATGTAATTGTTTTGCCGGTAAGTGTCTTGACAAAGATTTGCATGCCTCCTCTTAAACGAAGTACTAAATGTAGAGTTGATTCTTTTTGAATGTTGTAGTCTGAGAGAGTGCGGCCATCTTCAAGCTGCTTTCCTGCAAAAATTAATCTCTGTTGATCTGGAGGAATTCCTTCTTTATCTTGAATTTTAGCCTTGACATTTTCAATTGTGTCAGAAGGCTCAACTTCTAATGTAATTGTTTTGCCGGTAAGTGTCTTGACGAAGATTTGCATGCCTCCTCTTAAACGAAGTACTAAATGTAGAGTTGATTCTTTCTGAATGTTGTAATCTGAAAGAGTGCGGCCATCTTCAAGCTGCTTTCCTGCAAAAATTAATCTCTGTTGGTCTGGAGGAATTCCTTCTTTGTCTTGAATTTTAGCCTTGACATTTTCAATTGTATCAGAAGGCTCGACTTCCAATGTAATTGTTTTGCCGGTAAGTGTCTTGACGAAGATCTGCATCTTAAATCTGAAAAAAAAAGATATGATTTAAATTTTTACTTTGACAGTGAAATAAATTAAATTTAAAGACTTCGATTACTTGCCAATATTTAAATGAGCTTATGATTTTTAAGAAATGAATTGACTAATAACTGCAAATAATTTGGAATACATCCAGTTTTTTTTTTAGTTTTTTCATTTTTTTATTTAATATTGTTAACATATGACACAATATGATTTGATAATTAGTTTACTACTTGATTACTTAATTACTTTAATAAACAGAAATCACAGCTAAGTAGCTGACACAAAATGTAGAAGTAAAAAAAAGATAAACCTTAAGGTATTATCTGTGGCTTCAAAACAAAATTTAAAATGGTGGAACTAATCAATTAACTTCATAATTTTAAGTTCATATGTCAAACAAATCACATGATCTAAATGTATATTGAAACTTAATGAATTGATTTAAATTTTCGTTTTTAAAAGTATTTTTGGACCAGTAATGATCTCTTACTAGTTACATTTCAAGGGGATTAATTTCAAAATAAAGTTTAATATATTTCACCATCTAGATTTAACTAAGTGAGTTAATGTAAAATTAGATAATAGAAGCGAAATACTAATGACTATCCCTGATGACTAATAGATTGCATGTAATTATGAAAGAAACTAACCCACTAAAAGGATATCTAAGTTAATGGACCTCAGTATTTCAATATAAAATTATAGTATGCATATAAATGCTAATGAGGTCAGTTAAAAATTACAGCAGTGAACAAATTAGGCTTTAAAAGTTAATTTAAAAATAATATTGAAGATTGAACGTAAATCAAGAAATAAAAGACTTGAATTACCTTTAACAATTCTTAATGTAGTCGAGTTTAAGTAGATAAAAAAGTTCTATTTCAATAATGGTCAAAATTTATAGGTTCAATTAATAATTAAAATGTAAAGGTTCAGGTGTTTTTTAAATAACAAAATCTAGTTAACACTTTCGACGATTCCTGAACTAGAACCTGGATCTCTATTAAATGGCGTCTCAGGAGGAGAACGTTCTAGACCTTATCGATCCATTGCTACATATGGTGCAATTACCACTTATAAGCAATGCGTATTACAAAAATATAAAAATTATATATATAATACCGATTCTACATGACATATATCACAAATATACTGATACGCATTCTTTAATATGCACAAAAAAAAAAAAAAAAAAGGTATTGACGTAGAAGATTTCTCCCTGAAGGACGAATCAATAACAATGGAGAATATGAATATTCAAGGAAGAGGAAATACAAAACATAAAACTAGATGGCTAAATATATAATAGAAAATAATTAGGATTGAGTTAGAATTCCTACCTATCTCAAATATTGGTTACAAGTGCGATGGTTGGTTACCATAAAATATAAAAACAGTAGATAATACGCATCAACCTACGACTATGATCCCTTATAGTTGAGTTCAAAAATGTTTACGAAATTATCGCGAGTAGGTCGAATATGAAATTTAACTATCAATAAACTTGATAGTGGAAATAATAAACCCATTAACAAGCAGAAAACACCTAAAATCTAAATCATAGGTAACAATGGAGTTGAGAGACTCACCTCTAATGTCGCTTGCAATACTCACTGTCACAATAACTTTGCAACTGAATGCAGAGAAAGGCTGGGCGGTCCTTATATAAGTTCATCGATTATCGTTTCCTGACGTCATTTCTTCCTTGTTGGCAGCATTTCATTGGCTGCTTATTTTTAGTAGCTTTCCTGTTATCTTGACCTCAAATAAAATATCGAAGTTATTTTGGTGAAAATTACAAATTTTAACATGAAAAAAAAAATTAAAATAATATTGTACTGTTAAGAAATAATTTTTATTTTTCACAGGCTTTACTTGATGTCCATTATGTACATAATAAAATTCAAATAAATGAAATATTCTATTCTTCAACTAAAATATATTCTGTAAAATTTCATCTACGACTTTAGTTTTCGTAATAATAACGCTATTATAAGTTAAGGAACTATAACAAGGTGCAATCAATTTGGAACAGCTTTCAGCAGAAATTACTTTGTTTTTTTTTTTAGGTTAGCTTGTTTCTATCAAGATAACCTACCCTATGTGTATGAGATCACCGTGAAGTTTTGCGAGTTTCTTAGTAATTGTATATTAAAATGGCAAGTTTCAAGTTCTAGTTATTGCTGGAGTTTTCTATGTCCTCTTCCTAAAATATATTTTGTTTCATTATTCACTTTAGACTATTTGTACTTCCATGACTTCTGAATTTACTGTCAATATTATGTTTACCTTACATTAGTTAATTATCTCTATATATTTATGGTATGTTTTGTAGCAAAATACTTCAGAGAGGAAGATGTCTGACAGAAAAGCTGAACTAGAAAAGAAAAAAGCCAAACTACAGGCAATCCGAGAGGAAAAAGAAAGGAGGAGAAGGGAAAAAGAGCAGAGAGATGTATGTGTATTTGTAGAAGTGCAAAATGTTAAATTTTATTTAATTATCTTGATGCCTTTGTTTGCTTTAGGCTGAAGAAGCAGCACTTCGCACTCCTAATCCTGACAAAGATCAGAAGAAAGTTGACGAAATGCTCTCCTCTCTTGGCATAGCTCCTGTCTCTGGTAATGATGAGAATTTTTTGTGAGAAATGTTTCTAAGAACAATGCTGAAAGGTTTTTATATATAAATAGTAGAAGTATGCTTTTTGTTAATCCAGTAGCTGGATCACTATTTTTCCTTATTTACAAATGTGGTTTTTTCCTATCTTTTACTTTTGTCTTAATTTTTATAGTCCTTGCTTCTAAAATTAAATATTTTGATGTTTCAAATATCTGTATTTAAGATATAAGATGGCGTATTGTTTGTTGGATCTGCTCTTATAGTCTTCATTGTCGTAAGGATACGTTTATATGACATCTGATCTGTAATCCTCCTTAGTAATGAAGTTCTGATCACTTACCTCAATAACTCACTTGGAATTTGATTATTTCCTTAGTGAGCGATGTGATAAACTTACCTAAGTATTTATCTAAATAAATTTTATTTATATATACTACGAGTAGACCCTACCATGCGTTGCTGTGGCTCAGTAGCTATAATGCATTGAACCAATTATATCCTATTTTTTTAATACAATCAAATCTAATTCACTGATAAAGATAAAAACATTTCAGCTATTCTAAAAACCAACGGGATCCTAAATAGAACTTTACGCCGAATTTAAAATTGTTTAGTAAAAAATTTAGATGGTTTAAAGTTTTTATTTTTTACATCTTATATTTGACCATAGTGTGTTAATGAATGACACATGTAAAAGGAACTAATAAAGAATGTAATTGGAATAGTGCTTAGTACAATCATAATAGACAGTTAGTGAAAATGTACCAAATTAATCTTTTGCCATAATGCATATTAATTAAATTCAGAATATAACACATGATGATATGAGGATATCGTATCAGGAGGTTATACTGATATATGCACAATGATTTTGGTTAACCTTTCGTTTGCTAAAACAAATAGATTCAATGTTTTTCCCAACACATGGAAAGGCGACACATAATTTGCCATGGGAAAAACACGGATTTTCCTAGTCCAAGCCGGAAAAAATAGTTTTATGCTTACCCTCCCTAAATATGGGGAACAAATGAACTGTTGCGTCAATAAATCAACTTACACCACCATCTGTTGGAAATTTATAGTAATCACACTCAATTGTAGTATAATAAGCATTTAATTCGCAGAAAAAGAAATATTGAGGCCAATAATCAAGATAAAAACTATCCTATCTATTAAGTTGGACAAAACTACACACAAAGAGCCAAAATTCATCAAAATCAGTTGAGTAGTTTTTGATTTTACCTCTGACAAACGTTGGGACACTAGATTTTTATGTATATAAAGATATTGTATATATCTTTACATACATAAAAATCTAGTGTCCCAACGTTTTTCAGAGGTAAAATCAGAAACTATTCATATTTTTTAAGTTAATAATTGATTTCTTAAATAATAAAATAAATACAAAATAGAAAACGAAAATAAATACACCTCTTGGTTATAATCAAACATAAATAATCTATAAAATAAAAATGAACGCACTGAAATAAATTAAACCAAATAAATAATTTATAATTCATGTTTAATGAAATTAATAACTTCCAATATTTTTTTTATTTTTTTACTTTTCATTTTTCAATTTTTCGGGGCACCCATCTTCAGGAACAACTTAAAATTCTTTTCCTTGCTTTATTGAATGTTGTCAATTGCATTTCCAATAATCAACTCTCTGTACTTTTTTAATCATCTCTCTGTCACAGTCAGTTCTGTGACAGAGAGATGGCCGAAAAGTTTAAAATAATTGTTACTTTTAAATTAATTATAATATATATATGTGTGTGTGTTGTATATATATATACATGTGTATAGATATGTATATACAGAGAGTTGATTATTGGAAATGCAATTGACAACATTCAATAAAGCAAGGAAAAGAATTTTAAGTTGTTCCTGAAGATGGGTGCCCCGAAACATTGAAAAATGAAACGTAAAAAAAAAAAAAAATTTGAAAGTTAATAATTTCATTAAACATGAATTATAAATTATTTATTTGGTTTAATTTATTTCCGTTCGTTCCTTTTTATTTTATAGATTATTTATGTTTGATTATAACCAAGAGGTGTGTTTACTTTTGTTTTCTATTTTGTATTTATTTTATTATTTGAGAAATCAATTATTAACTTAGTAAATATATTAACTCAACCCATTACAGATTAGGTTAATATGCCAAAGAGCTAACAAGAAGATTTAAACAAACTATTTTTGAAATCCCAACATCGGTCACACAGCACTTGATGGATACATTCTTTTGTTGTTTAACTGTTAATATTGCCAATAATTATTAATAAGTGGTCTCGGCATCACTTTTACATTGCTATTAACCACTGAGCTACCAAGGTCTGTATCCACAGCCATTTCAACCTTTTCTCCTCATTTCTTACCCATGATGATTCATGCTTACCAGGGCTACCACATTGCAGCAGAGTAATCAGGTGCTAGACAATGAGGGTCTTTTCTACTTTACTCCCCCTATGATTACTTTCTATATCTGTTACTTTTTAATTAACCTCACATAACCAAACACATGTATATTTAAATTATTTTATTAATACACAACAAAACACTAATTGTAAGCACTTGTCAAATGAATTAAATAGTATAAAATACATTAATATATCATGAATCATCCGAGGTATGAATACAATTCAAATCTGTTCATTATTATCTTTTAATCAATAAATGCACTTAACCTTTTAATTTTTTTACAATGAATTCATATTTATTGATCATGTGTTATGATATGAAAGAAACCTCCAAGGTAACTGTTCCACATAAGTTATCATAGGGGGAGTGAAGTAGAAAAGTCCCGACAATGATCCAGATGTTAGGATTTAATTGACAGTCATTGTTAAACATAATTGTTGAATATTAATGATTATTTTTTAAAAATAACTATTATATAATTTTATCTGAAGAGAAAAGATAAGATGAAGAAATATTCTGAAGAAGGTTGACATGGCTGTGGGTTCGGCTTTTGGTAGCTCAGGTGTTAAGAGCACTGCAACAGTGATGCAGAGACTGAATCCCAGCCATGATCAATCTTTTCTCTTAAGATAAAATTATTAAAAATTAATTAACTTATCAATATTAAATTTAACAGTCAGATGTTTGGCAATTGGAATTGTCACCTTTTTCTAATTATAATATTTAATTAACACATTATGGTATGAATTTAACATTTTTGAGATTTAGAGAACCCAAATATATTTTATAACATTTTTTGCAGATGTATTGTCAAGTCTTTCAAGTGTGCCAACCATTGGATCATCAGATGTGAGTAGTTCTACTGCCACTCCAGACTCTAGTCTCCTACCAACGCAACCCCAAACAGGGTAAAATTATTTTCCCAGTACATTTTTAAAATTTTATTCCAACATTGGGATTCAGTTGGGTCCATTTTATCGGGCCATAAATGGAAAGTTTGTTTTATTACAGTTCGGCAGAGAAACTAAATAATGTGGGGATCCACGTGTAAATGCAATAAAAAAAAATTGCTTGAATCCGCCGATCAACTAGGTTTTCTCATAAGCATGAGCCATTGATAATAAATTGAAAATATATGTAAAAAAAACGTCCTCAAATTTTGCACATTTGTACTTTTCTGGATCTTAAAATTTCCGATAACTCTGATGTGTTTCCCAGTTTTTGCTTAAATTTGTCTAGAATTTTAACTTTTTCAGCTACGCTTAAGTTCTTAGGAGGAATTATTATAAAGAGCAAACTTTCCTCTCGACGGATATGAATATATTATTGAATGGAAATAAGAGAACATTACTTGAACTACATAAGCTAAGAACTGACTTGAATCCTCTCGTTCGAATTTCTCTGCCAGTAAAATTAGAAGTTACCGCAGTTGGGGCTAGTTACCTGAGTGCTAAGATCTGACTGCTTAGATCTTACATTCTGTTTCTAGGAAGATTAAGGGTTTCAATTTATTTTATTTTATTGTTTTTTATTATGTACCATGTATTATTGGTGGAAAAAAAGATATAAAACAAAAATGGGTTTTAATTAATATAATTACCGTCAATGCATTCTATTCTTATGAAATTAATTTTACTTAACAAAATGATAAAATTTACAATGATCCATTTTTGATTGATTAGTTAAATTAAGCTGGATGGAACTTATTATAAAGGAAGAGGTTACGAGTTGTTTTCAATAAAGCCAAGTTGAGTTGATCATTAATTAAACTGTTACCATGTTCAGTAATGCACAGTAAAAATTTCTTCGTGATTGATGATGTTTTTACAACTATCCTACTTTATAAATATGACTAGCATGCCCCAGTGAGAACTCTCACATCAGATACCTATGCTTTTTCTCCCCAATGCACTCAAACTATAAGCGGTATTTGGGAAACATTTTTAAACCTTATAATATAACCATGAAATTATATTCATCACATATTATCGGTTAACCCTTTAACTGCGGATGTAGAGGGGCATGAGGTGGTCCGCCGTTGCCGGTTAGTGGGCACACCGAGCAGTCTTGCTGTGCAGAGTATTTTTATGGCATTCAAGCGATCGCCTCTTGTATGTTTTGTGATCTTAATTAATCCTACTCAAAGTTCTTCATACTCACTTTTCGATCCGGACTCTGGACTGTCAATGGTGGACAGTTTAAAAACTTTTTAAAATTTAAAAAGCTTCCCCGTCACTAGTACCCGTTACAAGCTCCAAAAGCTCTTCCTCGCTATCTAATTTTTTCGCCATCGCAACTATTTTACAACAGAAGTTTTTGCCACAGTAGTTGCAAATGAACTAAAATTAGACAAATGGTAAATAGGCAGGTATAGAAAAGTTTGATATCAGGCAAAAGGTTATGTTATTTACAGAAAGCTGAAAAGCAGCCTTGTATCAAGGCAATATAGTAAGGAAAAGAATGATCAAATGCCCTCTAGCGGTATGGGGAAATTTTATAGATTCCAAAAAACGTCAAAAGAAAGCGCTAGTTACCCTGCTCGTATATAACTCTGGAGCAGTGAAGCGGAAAATAATAATGAAATTTTTGGAATACAATACATTTAATGCTAAAAAGGCCATAATTAAATGTATTCCAATACATTTAATGATAAAAAGGCCATAAATTTCATTATTATTTTCCGCTTCACTGCTCCAGAGTTATATACGAGCAGGGTAACTACCGCTTTCTTTTGACGTTTTATATATATATATATATATATATATATATAAATAAATATATACATAAATATATATAAATAAAAATAAAAATAAAAATAAGCCTCGGATTGGAATACAATAGGACCAACAAAAAGCGCGGAAACGTACATTAAACATTGGTTGTTGGAACCTTCAGGGATTATCGACCAAGCTACCCATTCTGACAAGAGAAGCCAATTTCAAAATGGACATCATAGTACTGACTGAAACAAAAAAGAAAGGTAATGGTAGCGAAGAAACAGAAAATTGTATCCACTTGTGGTCAGGTGTGGAGAGACTTAAGAGAGCAAAATCAGGTGTCTCTATATTAATAAGAAAAAAATAACATAACTGGATGGGAGATGAGAAATGAAAGGATAGTGAGGATGGATAACCCTTTACGCAAGAGAAGTTGTTGTAATAGGAGTATATGCCCCCACCGATGATAAAGACCAGAAAGAAAAAGATGAATTTTGGAACGAGCTTGGAGAAATGTTGGAAAACATTCCAAAGCGAAAGGAATTTTTCTTACTCAGAGACATGAATGCAAGAGTCGGTAAAGATAGCAACCGTGAGATCATTGGGAGACATGGGGAATCAGAAAGAAATGATAATGGTAAAAGGCTCATGCAAATATGTGACCAAATGGACCTTAAAATTATGAATACATTTTTTGAACACAAATGTATCCACAAGTTTACATGGCACAATGAAACTAGACAATTGAGATCAATAATATATTATATGATTGTTAAACAGCGGAGTAATATAAAAATATGGGATACAAGAGTTTACAGAGGAGCTGATATTGGATCAGACCATTACAGGCTAAAATCAGTATGCTACTTCCCATGGATTAACAAAGCTGTTTCATGTAAACAACAAAGAGAAGAGGGAACAATCGGCTTCTGGTGTCCAAGCAGCCTCAAACGAAGCGGTACAGTTGGAAAGGAAAGAAGATTAGGGTAAGTCCGTCTGTCGAGAATATAACAAAAATAAAAAAGATAACGAAGGTGAAATCAGTATTTTATTTTATAATATTAGGTGAATTAAATCTAAGGAAAATTTGTTTTATGATTTTGTTAAAAAGTTTGATATTTTTTTATTGGTAGAAACATTTTTAATTGAAGAAAATTTACTATTTTATGAATAGAGATTTGCAGATTATGAACTAAAGTTTATAGGAGCAAAAAAAGAGAGAATTAGGGGAAGAGCTAGCGGGGGCTATCTTTATGGATTTAATAAAACAAATTTTAAAGAACGGCAAGTTGAATATTGCAGTATCAACAATAAAATAGGTATAAAATTAAAATTAAAGGAAGGTTTCAAATATTTGATTCCTATTTATTTAAACGCTAATAATTGGGATCAGGATTTTGAGGAAATAGTTAAAATAATAGAAGCAAACAGAACTGAAGATTTTATATTGTTGGGTGACTGGAATGCTCATACCGGAAAACTACAAACTTGTCCTAAGGAAATTCTAGACGAAACAAATTTAATAACAGAGGCTAGAAATTCGAAAGATAATAAAACAGATGAAAAAGGCACTAGAGTAATTGAATTTTGTGAGGATTTTGGTTTTAATATATTGAATGGTCGAACTTTAGGAGATGAAGAAGGGGAATTGACATTTATTTCCACTAGAGGATCTTCTGTTATCGATTTCGGAATGGTGTCGATTAATTGCTTAAAAAATGTTAAGTATTTCGAAATTATTCCTGAAACATTTTCGGATCATTTGCCATTGAAACTAATTTTGTCGGGTGCAGATGCCATTAATAAATCTATGTTAATGCCACTTTTACCAAAACTAGCTTGGAATAAACAGCAAGAAAAAAACTATAAAAACAACTTAACAAAGTTAGTGAAATGGGAGGATTTCAAAGTGAAAGACATCGAATTATTAGTTAAAAGATTTGCGGGCCTAATCAGGGAAGCTGCAGGAGAAAATACATTTCCAAATAATCCTCGAACAAGTGAGAAATGGTTCGATAACCAGTGTGCAAAAAGTAGGAAAAGGTCCTTCAAGTTACTGAATTTATTCCGAAAAACTAACTCAACAACTATTAAAAAGTGGTATTTAGCAGCAAACAAAAATTATAAAACTTTATGTACCCGGAAAAAATTAACGTTTTATGAATCTGTCATTGAAAAAATTAGAGGAGCAAAGGATAGCAAGGAATTCTGGGATGGAATTAATATAATGAAACAGAAATCACACATTTGTCACCCCAATTTACACATTGATGAGTGGGTGCGACACTTCAAGCAACTTCTAAACCCACCCCTTTTATCAAGTCCTATACAATACGCAGAGCCTTACCTACGCGAAGAAACTTTAGATTGTAGGATTAGCTCAGTCGAAATAATTAATATAATTAAGAAAAGCAAAAATAATAAGGCTCCGGGACAAGATAGAATACCTTTTGAATTTCTAAAAAATCTACCTCAAGAATTCATCTGTTTACTGGAAGATATATTTAATAAGATATGGGAGAAGGAGAAAGTACCCAAAGCTTTTAAACAAAGTATTATTTTTCCAATATACAAGAAAGGAGATCCCAAAGATATAAAAAACTACAGGGGCATATCTCTACTTAACACGATCGCCCAGCTATTTTTTGGAGTGGTATCGGAAAGAATAAAAAAATGGATAACACAACGCAATATTATAAAAGAGAGCCAAGCAGGATTTAGAGAAGGATACAGCACCATAGACAACTTATTTAACAATATAATAAATATAAAATTCAGCCGAAATGAAAAAGTATACCTGTTTTTTGTCGACTTCCAAGCAGCATTTGACAGCATAGACAGAAATGCTTTATTCTACAAGTTAACGTCACAAGGAATGTCAACCAAAATTATGAACATTCTAAAAAATTATTATGAAGATACAGATGCGAAAGTTTGGAGTAAAGATGGACTCTCAAAGGCATTCCTTAGTGAAATGGGGGTGAAGCAAGGATGTCTGCTTAGCCCGATGCTATTTACAATATTCATAAATGACCTAGAAGATGAAATAGAAGGCGGCGTACTCATAAATAGGCGTAAAATAAAGTCCTTGATGTTCGCCGATGATATAGTTCTCATGGCCTCATCTCCAGCTTCCCTACAGCTGATGATTAAAGATTTGGAAATATACTGTGAGAAATGGAATCTCAAAGTAAACCTGGATAAATCACAGATCATGGTATGCAGGAGGAAGGGAGGAAGGATGAGGAAAAATGAGAAATGGTATTTCCAGGGACAAAGAGTGCTGTGCGTAGATAATTATAAATATCTAGGAATAAACATCAGCCCATCATTTACTTCAAAAGAAATAGCAAGGATAAAGTGGCTAAAGCTAAATTTGCAATAAATAGCATATGGAAGAAAATAATATTAAATAAAGATCTTTCTATAGAAAAAAAAATACAGGTATTTAATAGTGCTATACGCTCGGTGGTTTGTTATGGTGCCCAAGTCTGGGGATACTTGAATATGCCAGAAGTGGAAAAAGTCCAAAAATACTTTTTAAAAAGACTATTTTATCTCCCAAAGAACACGCCTGATTATATTCTATATCAAGAAATAGCGAAAGCACCCCTCTACTTGTATACATTAAAACTACATATCAATTACATCCGTAAAGTATTAATGATTCATCCCGAAAACAGACTAACAAATTTTTTGGCTAATATAATCATAGATGAAAACATAACTTGATACAGACAAATAAAAGAAATGGGAAATGAATTCCATATTAACATCAACAAAGAAACGTACAAAACACTGAAGCCAGAAAACTTGATAAATAAAGTGGAAGAAAAGATTAATTGCCAGATGCTATCCAAAGCCATGAGTAGTGAGTTCCACTCAATATATAGTAAACTGGACAATAAGCAAGCAAAGGAATATATCCAGAACGATGCATTGAGTTTATACCAGAGGTCACTAATATTGAGAGCAAGAGGGGAACTATTAGAGCTTAACTACCAGCCATGGAAGAAGGAGAGGATATATACCTGTGCAATGTGCAACTTAATCATGCCGGCGGATACATACCACTTCCTAGGAGTATGTCCTGTTTTGAGAGAGTTTAGATACAGCTATTGGGGAAAGGGACATTTAACAAGGGACGAAGTATTAAACATACTAAACGGGACAGATTGGATAAAACTCTCTGTATATTTATGTAAAATAGTAAAATATAGGAAATTCTTGATTGAACAATTCAATTTCTAGGTACAAAATCATAAAATATAAAATTGTCATTAAGTAGTCATAATAAAATAATTACAAAAAGAAAATTAGGCAACTCGACAGACGGCTTACGCCATTGTCAAAATATGCTTTTAAAAAATAATACTATTTTTTTTGTATTTTTGTATATATGTAAATAAAAGCATTTATTCATTCATTCATTCATTCAAGAGGGAACAAAGAATGAGGAACACGTTTTTAAGCTGGAACTATTACTAGAAGAAAGCATCAGAA